>VHKM01000061.1:4128750-4832500 GCA_007210695.1 Neogobius melanostomus
GCATCAGTATTGGCCTGGTTTGGGTTAACACAACGCAGTAACAGCATTAGCCAGAAGCTGGGAAGTATGTCAACGTTGAATAGAAACATAAAAGTGGACCTTAACATTACTGCGGACCTATTTTTATGTAGTTCAGGCTATTACAGTCAATGTGAAAATTGCATTTGTTTGACAACCAAAAAAGCTGCCATTGGCTCGGCCCCCTTGTAAGAGTAACACCCCAATGTGGCCCCTCTGGTCAAAAGGTTTACCCATACGCAACAAAAAAACGACAGCATAGAAATGATTAAAGTGTCCATAGATATTTTCAATGCAAGCGTAAAAATCTCAAAATGGAATGTAGATGTTAGCTAAATGAAATCCATTTTTCACCTGTTGTATTTGCAAGAAGATCTGGATGGTCCTGTAAGAACATGAACTCTCTGTGATCTGAGGTCATCTCACAGAGTACGTCCAACAAGCTAATCACTGTCAGCGCCTCCTGCAGGACCTACGACAGATTGCAACCATGAGTTATATTAAATTGTACTCACTATGACGTTAAAAATCTGGTTAATTGAAACTTAAATGTATCAGAAAATGATTAATACACAAACCTCATTGCTGGATACAGAGCCTGTTGCCAGAGTGAGAACTGTGTTACAACCGTTCTGAAAAGAGGAGGCCAGAAAAGATGCCACAGCAGGAGGAACACCACACTCAGCATCTTCCTCTCTCATCTGAGCTAAGAGCAGTTCAAGAAGAGTCACTCTGGAAAATAGGTTAATTGAGGAATAGAACTCGTAAATACATTTGACTGCAATTTGATCAAGCTGGTGCAATGGTATTAAAGTAATAAGAGAACAAAGTTAAGCTATTCTTCATTACTAGAACTTCTGTTGACAAACAATATTCACTGGACTGGACAGTCTGCGATCTTGGCCCGTCTGCTCTGGGACTCCCATCGGCCCTGGGTCTCTATAGCCTGTCCGTCCATGGGAGTGAATCTCTCCTTCTGTGGTTCTCCCCAAGGTTTCTCTTTTCTCCCCCCGAGTTTTTGAGTTTTTCCTTGCTGTGCTGGAGAGTCTAAGGACAGGGGACACCCGCGCTGCTCGTCGCCACCCACTGCTGACGATTATTTGGACATTATGTTTACCGGGATACTTGATTCGCCTGAACTTTACATCGTCTTATTTACTGCTCTGTTTTATTGCCTTAACCCATTTAGGCCGGGAAAGCATTGCCGTATTTTCTACCATTAAAGCCAGGGACGCTCTTGCACAATTCTACCATTGAGGCTGGGAAAGCATATACGTCAATTTTCGAGTGTAAGGGTGTTTTTGCACCAATTATCGGCCTTTGAGCCAATGAAATGCAACAGAATAGAGGCGCGGGAGCGTCAGCATCACAACACTTTTTGTTTCGTGTAATTTGGTGAAATATTTGCAGAGATATTCACTTCTTCGGGTTGCAACTCAGCTACAGTCCGTTTATAGAGCTTACACGTAAATGCAGCGCCGCAACACGCGATGTTCAGTCTCATTCGATCAAAAGGTTTTACTCAAAATCGATTAGAAAACAGTTTTTATGCTCTTTCCATCATGTAGTTTTATTGAGAAGTCAAGTGCGGGATGAGAGGAGAGCTGTGTCTTCTCCTCTGGCTGAGCAGCAGTGAGGAGAGGGGCGTTCTCCTCCTCCTTGGTGTGTTTAGAGAGATCTATTTGGAGCAGGATACTCTGCCCTTCCCCATCACCAGCTTTTATTTCTTTACAGCTTAATAATTATTATATTTATTTCCAATTTCTATATAAAACTATTAATTAAATGTATTTTAAAGAGTGGCTATTGTTTTGGGTTTAGAGAGAACCTGCTAGACATTTTTGAAGTGACCTCAAAAGACAAATTACAAAGGTTTAACATAAAAAATATAGGCCTATATTTCATAGGGCTATATACTTTATTTCCCTTTGCTTTAACATATTTTATTTTTGTGAAGGTGTATCTAAATAAATTCAATTTCTCAGGAAAGCCACAAGTGTAAGCTCTCAAATACTTTTTGAATTTTGTTTCCATCTGCTACAGAGGCTGAGAAATCAATCATTTAGTAGGCGTTGACACAATTGCTGAATACTTCAGGAACTTCAGGTTTTCTGGAACTTCAGGTTTTCTGGAACTTCAGGTTTTCGGGATCTTTTCTGAAATCGCCCATAGGTTTTCACAGGCCTTTTAGGCCTAAATGGGTTAATGTTCGTTGTAGCCCTAAGAGGTAACTCCTGTTGTGATATTGGGCTATACAAAACCATTGATTGATTGATTCAGATATTATTGAAAGTACCATAACCATTCTGCAACCACCTTTGAGCCTTGACTCACAATGATATGGCATTGCCGTAAAGAACATGCGCTACCTACCTATCATGGTGATTCATTCTTGTGTACATACTCTCAACCAAAACTGCAGACTTCAAAAAATGTTGGGTTGCAATAAGGACTCTGTTGATAAATATGTCAAAAGATTCATTGTAAATAACAGCTCTAAAGTTATTTGTAAATAACACTATGAAGTACTTACGTCCAGTCGATATCTGGTTGCGTTCTACAGAGCTCCATCACCTTCAGAGCTAGTGAGATGTTCTGAGGTTCAGCCATTGTTTCTACTTTAGCTTCATCTAAACAAGTGTGCATCACCATTGAGGCGTAGGTCACCGCCTTCTTGTCTTCTAAACAAAGAAGCTGCCTATTTGAGTAAAAGGAAAAGATTCAGTATAGTAAATGTTTTTGTTTTTAATTCATCAATCAATTTACAAACTCACAAAAAGTTATTTGGAAATGCGAGCTGCCAAATATCATCTTTGCACTGGCGGTTTCCAACAGCAATATTACCAAGAAATTGGATCACGCATCGCACAGCTGATTTATAGAGGAATAAAATTCATTGCTATAGATATATATTCAATCTTATTAATCAGTAACTGTTTTGTTTAAATTAGAACTTACATTCAAGTACATCATCTTGGCTCAATTTGGTCAGGAGATAATTCAGAAGTTTAAGGCTCACGTCAATAAATCCAAGCTCCCTGGAAAATATTGATGTCATTTCAATAATTTGGATGGTGCAACTCAGTCAAAAAAAGATTAATACATCACTTTATATAGGCTATTGTCATCACTGTACGACTCCGAAAATACACACCATGCACCATCGTATTATAATTACAAGTGTCGAAAAAAAACAAGGCACGAGACTGTTAAAGGAGCTATATCATGCAAAATCGACTTTTTGGAACTTTTAGCCATGTTGTTATGCTATTTCCTTATCAAAAACACCCCCAGAGCGGTTTTTGGCTTCTTTCACGCAGTTCTAAGTAATCCTCCTGAATCCTGCTCTCTGAGCAGCTGTTCCGCCCTCTCCTGGTAAACAACTGAGTTGTTCAGTTGTGTCGTCACAAAGGAACGGAAGTGCTCTACGTCTGTAATGTAATGCCTTACGGCCTGATTTTAATTTATAAAACAGCTTTTTCATTATTTTTGTTGTAAGAGAGAAATAAAGAAAAATAAAAAAAATAAAAAAATAAAAGGAACCCTCCCTGACAAACGCACCCACGGCCGAAGTCTTGTTTTTGAAGACGGAGCTCTTTCTAGCCTACTCTTACCCAACAATAATGTCACGGATGCGCATTTGGCTACGAGAGGAACAGGACTATTCAACCTTCCTAAAGAAGAGTGCACTCGCCAGAAGTTGGAATTTCTTTCCGGGATTCAGCGACTATATCAACCAACCTGATGGATGCTTGGTGAAACTTAGCCAGAATCAAAGTGGATTAACTTTTATAACCAACGCGATCCCATAACCCGATGGGGAGGCCAGACTGAGCGGTGAGTCAATCAAAACGCGTGTTAGCGTGTGTGTTAGCCATTTATGAAACTGCGTTGCACATGTCAACTCCTTATAACTGCATTATGTGAAGTAACTTCACTTTTTGCAGCAATATTTATATTTATAATACTGCAAATGTGGAATGAGCGGAGAGAGGGGCGGAGTTAACTGAATCGAAGCGTCTTGTCTTCCGGGTAGGGAAAATACCCCCCAAAAATACTTATATTTCTCTCAAAAATGAGTACTCCATAGTGATAGAGGTACAATATATCATATAAATGCCTATACTTTACTTTGGAATGGCTAAAATAGCATGATACAGCTCATTTAAAGGAAGAGAAGGGTGATGTTGTTGAATTACCTGAGCAGGCACTGGTTACCTGTGCTCTGAACACAAGCGTTTCGTTGAACCCTGAAGCACTCAGCGGTCATCTGAAGCTCCAATGTTACCGACGGGACATCCTGCCCCGCAGCTCGTATTTCATCAGTGAAGCGGGTCAAAACCCGAAGGAGCGCGGAGAACACAGCCTCATTTACTGCATCCCTGGAACCAGAAAACACTTGTTTTTATTTAAGTCGCTACTTGCAATTAACAGTTTTAACTTGTCTATGTTGTGGTTACCAGACATGTACAAATGTCTGGTTATGACAGGCAGATTCATACCCAATAAAAGGTGATAAATAATGCATTTCTTTCTGAAATTATTTTGTGTAATTTCCTTCTGTATACACAATGTGTGAAGCAACTATTTAGGTTCAGCCATTGCTATAATGGGCAGATCGTAACGTTTATGATGTAAAAGCATATGTTTTGTCATGTCATGTTCATCCTTCTCGAAGTGTCTTCAGTAACTACAGAATTTAAGCTAACTTTGGATACTCGAATCATTACCAGAATAGAGTAATTGTCAAAACTATACAAACATTCTACCTGTATTCTTTATCTCGTAGAGCTGCCGTAAAACTTTTCAGGATTTGCAGGTCTTCAGGGCAGTGTTTTTTGTTTAAAATCCCTGAGATCAAAGCCGTCATCTCCATGATGCTGCTGGAAGCTGCCATGTTTCACAACCTCATGCGTTGAGGCGGGACTTCCGCATTATTACGGTCTTCCCATTGGTCCAAGTGCATGGTAGGCGGGCTCAGAGCATGTGGTGTTGTTTTTAACGTTTTAACTTATTATGGGGGAAAAAAACACCATTCATATCTTTATTATAGGAAAAAAAACACCATTCATATTTTTTATTATAGGGAATAAAAAACACCATTCATATTTTATTATAGGGAAAATACACCATTCATATCTTTATTATAGGGAAAAAAACACCATTCTTTACTATAGGGGAAAACAAAACCCATTCATATCTTTTTTTTTGGGGGGGAGGACACCATTCATATCTTTATTATGGGGGGAGGACACCATTCATATCTATATAAAATAACTACTAAAAATTACTTTTACCCAATGTATTATTTATTTACAAAAACATACTAATTGTATAACAGGCATCTTAAAATATTGTACAAAGCCCATGGGATTGTATTAGGAAACTTGTTACTTGCATTTTACTAATTGATATTAACCAGGATATTTAAGAACAAGTAGAGCAGTTTAATCTACCAGTTTTGCAGTGGTACAAAACAGGGTATTTTGTGGGGGAAATTGGTTTCATCCAATAGATTGATTACCTTCATATGTCAACTCATATGCTCAGAACCAGAAAGCAGAAATAAAGACGTGTATTTTAACAATGTTACGATGAGAAACAATTCCAGGCTTCACGTAGTTCATGGCCACCTCCACAACAATGTCCCTGGGGCCAATTATTGGTTTCACTTGACGGACAACACCTGGAAAACAAAACAAGATTGCTTAGTCATTGTGACAAATTGTGTGTTTCTATTAAAAGTTTTTCTTACCCATGATCATGCCTTGATTGGTGCGTCGGATCACGTCAAAGGAGTATTGGTCATCTGCTGACAGGATGTCAAACACAACATCTGTAGAGCTTGGATAAGGACCAGGATTAGCTGCTGCAACTGTCCTGAGGAAGGCAATTTCTGCCAAGAAAAAAGTATTGTTAATACCTAGAATTTTAAATATATATTTTTAAGCAAACCACATAATACACCTGATTAAAAAAAATAAAATAGAAAATGCTATATAGGTTGAGAAATGTGGGCATCGTAAGTTATGGCAAGGTAATGTCAGTTAATGTAGAATTACATATTGAGAAAATCAAGAAATACTCAATACACATTAGTAATACTCTCACGTCCAACTATTGATAAGAAAGGTTTGATGCAATATCTTAATCTAATAATATCAGAATATACAGTAGATGTCGCACATCACTATTTATGCTAGAATGCAAGAATTAATTCAATTGTTTATACAGCCCAATATCGCAACAGGAGTTGCCTCACACAGGGCTGCACCAAACATTATTATGGCACAGTGGTTTTAATGCCTGCACACAGTGTAATGTAATTGTGTTTTTGCTGGGATCACGCAGTACCTTCTGGCCCTGTGAAGTCCCTGAATGTTGGGAGAGACAGTAGAGTGAATGTGATGAGGTGGACCGGGTCACGGGGGCAGTTGAAGTCATTGGGCGGACATGACTTAATGCATCGCAGAGAGCCATAATTTCTGCAATAGAGAGGAGGCAAGTTTGACAAATAAAGGGATTTAAATGCATGTATTCTCCACAACGATTCACAATTTGGAGTAGATTATTTTCTACCAACCATATTTCTTTACACATGCTATAACGGCTATGAGCAAATACACACAACCCTAAACGTAAAGATTTTATTTTGCACAAGTATTCATACAGCATGACTTAATACTTTGTGGAAGCCCCTTTTGCTGCAATAACAGCAGCAAGTCTTTTGGGGTATGACTCTAGAAGATTTGCACATCTAGAGACTGACATTTTAGCCCATTCCTCTTTACAAAACAACTCAAGCTCTGTCAAATTAGAAGGACAGCGTTTGTGAACAGCAGTTTTCAGGTCTTTCCACAGATTTTCAATAGGATTTAGGTCAGGACTTTGACTGGGCCATTCTAACACATTAATATGTTTGTTTTTAAACCATTCCATTGTAGATTTAGCTTTGTGTTTAGGGTCATTGTCCTGCTGGAAGGTGAATCTCCGCCCCAGCCTCAATTCTCTTGCTGACTCCAGCAGGTTTTCCTCCAAAATGTCTCTGTATTTGGCTCCATCCATCTTCCCAACTATTCTTACAATCTTCCCAGTCCCCGCTGAGGAAAAGCAGCCCCATAGCATGATGCTCCCCCACCATATTTGACACTGGGGATGGTGCACTCAGGACGATGAGCAGTGTTAGGTTTGTGCCATACATAACGTTTTGCATTTGGGTCAAAAAGTTCAATGTTTGTCTCATCTGACCAAAGCACCTTCTTCCACATGGTAGCTGTGTCCTCCATATGACTTCTAGCAAACTTCAAACGGGATTTCTTATGGCCTCCTTTCAATAATGGCTTTGTTCTTGCCACTCGTCTATGAAGGCCAGATTGTGTAGAGTACGACTTATAGTTGTCCCATGTACAGATTCCCCCAGCTCAGCGGCAGTACGTCGCAGCTCCTCCAGAGTTATCTTGGGGCACTTGGTTGCATTTCTGACCAGTGCTCTCCTTGTTCGGTCTGTTAGTTTAGGTGGACGGCCGTGTCTTGGTAAGTTCGCAGTGGTGCTATACTCTTTCCATTTCCGAATGATGGATTGAACAGTGCTCCGTGAGATGTTCAAATCTTGGGAAATCTTTGTATAACTTAACGCTGCTTTAAACTTCTCCACAACTTTATCCCTGACCTCTCTGGTGTGCTCCTTGGCCTTCATGATGTTGTTTAGTGAACAATACACTCTGACCATAGCTCTGAGGCCCTCACAGAACAGCTGTAATTATACTGAGAGTAGATTACACACAGGTGGCCTCTATTTAATGGTTAGGGCAAAGTGTGAACATTCTGCAGTCATTAGGAATGTTATAAAAGGCAATTTAATGCACTCCGAAAATGCTGTATGAATACTTATGCACGCCCCACTTTTCACTTTTCTATTTTTTGAAAAATAACAGAATCATGTATCATTTTGCTTACACTTCACAGTTGTCTGTTACTTGTGTGTGAACCTTCAGTAAAAAATTCAAAATAAAATCTTTACGTTTAGGGTTGTAAACATGACAAAATGTGCAAACGTTCAAGGTGTATTAGTACGTTCACAAGGCACTGTACATCTCTTATAGTTACGGATATATCTGTTTACCCATACATACACAAGGATTTTGTGTCTTTTTACAGTGTGGTGCAAAAGTTAAGGCACCCCATGTCAAAATGTTAGTTAATATGAACAGTTAGCAAGTAAAAGAGCTTTAAACGTTTTTCTAGGCAGCCAAGAGTCTCTTCCATACAAGAGCATTACACAAAGATTTCTGGGCTATCTTGCACACATTGCTCTTTGGAGATGGTTCCACAGATGTTTGGGTCAGGAGACTGTGAAGGCCATGGCAAAACCTTCAGACTGCACATCTTGAGATCATCCATTGTGGATTTTGATGTGTGTTTAGGATGATAGTCCATTTGTAGAGGCCATCTGCAATTTAATGTCAACATTTTCACACATGGTTTTTATGTTGTCCTCCCAATTTTGTTGGAATTTAATTGATTCTATTCTTCATTCTACCCATTAAATGTTCCCTGTGGCACATGGGTGCAATACAATCCCAAAGGATGATTGATCCACTCCTAGGCTTAACAGTATAGGGCCAATGTTCTTTTCATGAATTTCTATATCCCTTCTAATCCAAACAGACCTTTGCTCACTGTGGCCAAGAAGTTCTACAGAGGCATAACATTTAGACAAGCCAAACACATTTTGGAAATAAAAATGCAGAGTTTTTGCATAACGCACATTTAAAATAGCCTATAACAAGTATATAATACAGAAGTCCTTTCAAAACCTTAGACGTTAAACATTACATTTGACTAATAATTTTCATAATTCTGGGATTACGTGTCCAACTAATACTGTAGCGTAGCGCCAAACGCATCAAACCTAGAGACATTTTTTTTGGTAAGATGTTTTCCTTGGGTTGAGCTACTGGACACTTCCACTGATTTAACTGATAACTGCCCAATATCAACATCAGGAATACAAACGATCTGAAGATATATAATACCACTTCACCACTAATTGATCTGCAGTGAAGAATAGTCATGTGCCTTGCTTATTATTGTAGCTTAAATTCAAGGCTGTTTATATTGCAGTGAGCATCAATTCATCATTAGCATTGGAGGAGGACTAATAGTTTATACCATTAATACTTGGTATGTTTGGGATTGCTTAGTGATCACAAAGTAAACATTTAGTCACTATTATTATTTATTTTCTTTTTTTTCCAAGGACATAAAGCTGCTCCCGTAAATGAGGATATCAATTCAATTCAATTCAATTCATCTTTTTTATTTGAGCATCTGCGTTCCACAAAGTTCTACATATTTACAGTTACAGTAAACAAAGCCAAAGAGATACAGTCGTAGGTCAATAAGTCAATAATTAAACAAATAGCGTGGATATGATGCTCAAAAGGAGTAGGCAGAAGCTTAAGCTTGTTTGCACCTACCCCCTTGTGTACTGAAGAATTTGATACATTCATTTACTTAGCATAATCAAGAAAATATGACATATAGTTATTTTGTCCTATTCCAGTGACTATATTATCAGCAAAAATAACATCACAATAGTCTACTAATCCCAAGGCAAGGAAAGAAAACTCTAACATTTTCTTCAATAATTACAATACCTCACGCCAAACAACTAGCCCAATCTTTTAAATTTGATCATTTGTTCCTTGTTGTTATGAATTAAATGCTTTTAATGGACACAATATTATGGATTATGTTATTAACGACCATATTATATTCATTATTAATGATGTAAATTGATGTCATATTTTTAACTATTGTATTATCATTATTGATTCCTTATTTTGTTATGCCATTATAATACTATGTAATTATTATTATTGTTATTAATTCAAAATCAGTCACTTCGTTGTCACCATCTACAGCAGGTTATATGATAGTGTGAGCCCTATTCTGTGAGGTGCATTAAAAAGCGGAGTGTGGGCCAGCCGGGAGGGGGTAGTGGCCCCCAATCAACCGGCCCGACCCGCTGCCCTGAGTAATTGAGTTTACAAATGATGTTTGTAATCTGTGCTGTATGATGCGTTACATGATGAGTTAATGAGCCTACTGGGAGGAGGGGGGGGGCTCTTCTCCCCAACAGGTCCATGTCTCGCCTGCTTTTATCCTTTGTGTAGTTGAGGAGCATCGATGATGACAACGAGCACCCACGAAAGTGTTTGTCTTTGTTGCTCTTAATTTAGTTATAACACATCAGGAAAAGTAATGGTGATAGTAAATGATAGAAGTACAGTGATCTGCATTTGTACTTATAGCAAAATATAGTCATATAGAGCTTTAACTTCAGAATCACATAACTAGTACATATGTGAAGAAAAGAAAACAAACAAAACAAAACAGAAAATAAATAAATAGGGTAATCTACAGGTATATATACACTATATACATAAGCGGATACAATCAGTTTTCTTTTTTCCCTTCTGCATAACTACTGTACACTCACCTAAAGGATTATTAGGAACACCATACTAATACTGTGTTTGACCCCCTTTCGCCTTCAGAACTGCCTTAATTCTACGTGGCATTGATTCAACAAGGTGCTGAAAGCATTCTTTAGAAATGTTGGCCCATATTGATAGGATAGCATCTTGCAGTTGATGGAGATTTGTGGGATGCACATCCAGGGCACGAAGCTCCCGTTCCACCACATCCCAAAGATGCTCTATTGGGTTGAGATCTGGTGACTGTGGGGGCCATTGTAGTACAGTGAACTCATTGTCATGTTCAAGAAACCAATTTGAAATGATTGGAGCTTTGTGACATGGTGCATTATCCTGCTGGAAGTAGCCATCAGAGGATGGGTACATGGTGGTCATAAAGGGATGGACATGGTCAGAAACAATGCTCAGGTAGTCCGTGGCATTTAAACGATGCCCAATTGGCACTAAGGGGCCTAAAGTGTGCCAAGAAAACATCCCCCACACCATTACACCACCACCACCAGCCTGCACAGTGGTAACAAGGCATGATGGATCCATGTTCTCATTCTGTTTACGCCAAATTCTGACTCACCATCTGAATGTCTCAACAGAAATCGAGACTCATCAGACCAGGCAACATTTTTCCAGTCTTCAACTGTCCAATTTTGGTGAGCTCGTGTAAATTGTAGCCTCTTTTCCTATTTGTAGTGGAGATGAGTGGTACCCGGTGGGGTCTTCTGCTGTTGTAGCCCATCCGCCTCAAGGTTGTGCGTGTTGTGGCTTCACAAATGCTTTGCTCCATACCTCGATTGTAACGAGTGGTTATTTCAGTCAAAGTGCTCTTCTATCAGCTTGAATCAGTCGGCCCATTCTCCTCTGACCTCTAGCATCAACAAGGCATTTTGCCCACAGGACTGCCGCATACTGGATGTTTTTCCTTTTCACACCATTCTTTGTAAACCCTAGAAATGGTTGTGCGTGAAAATCCCAGTAACTGAGCAGATTGTGAAATACTCAGACCGGCCCGTCTGGCACCAACAACCATGCCACGCTCAGAATGGCTTAAATCACCTTTCTTTCCCATTCTGACATTCAGTTTGGAGTTCAGGAGATTGTCTTGACCAGGACCACACCCTAAATGCATTGAAGCAACTGCCATGTGATTGGTTATTTAGATAATTGCATTAATGTGAAATTGAACAGGCGTTCCTAATAATCCTTTAGGTGAGTGTATATGAGCACAGTATGGCTAAGTAAAATAAACAGTGATACTCTTTAGTTTGTCAGTTACAGTAACACATCATAAATAGAATACTCCGCAGATATTTTCATTTCCACACTCAAGGATATGCAGTTGTTCAGCTGGTTTGACAGAATCGTGTAATTGAAACTCACATTTAAAAATCTAATGATTAAAAAATAATCATTTGTATGCGATATGCACTTAAAAGCACTATTTCTATTAATCATTTGATTTGAATGTCGACATATTTAAACATCCTATGACTAAAGTTTTGCAATGATTCCCAAAAGTGTGTCAAATGTGGTAAATTGGCAGTTTATTACTTTAGACTCTTTTTATATTCCTGGGTTTAACACACCTATATAGGCCAGATAAATTGGGATTGCTTCTGCTTGATAACCCTTTAATTTTTTCAGATTGGGCAGTCACACGAATAATCTGGGCCTGACACATCTCCACAGTCAGCAGACATGCGTTATACACTCAAAATATATCTCAAATATATTTCTTTACTTTTTTTTCACATGAGTCGCTAAAGCCTTTCTTGCCCCACCTGACCTTGTTCTACTCTACTAATTTTTTGGTCACGCGGACACTCCTATCCACACTAGTTCACCCTACCAAGTTGAACTAGTGTGGATAGGTGTTCAAAGTCCTATTGCAAACCAGTGACAAAGAAGAAATTCAAAAAGTTTGGGGGGATTTTAATACCTCAGTCATACTGTATGTTGTAGATTTACATGGAAAAAAAAAATGCTCCAGCCCAGTTAAATGGCTATAGGCCAATAATAACCCTGCCATAAGAGCCTATTATTAATTCATATTGTGAAGCCGGGAAACATCCTAATTACCCAGTGCGCCACCAAGTCAAGTGAGATAAACATTGAGTCCGGCGACGAAACCAATTAAAAACACAAAGTGACAATTGTTAGAAAAAGTACAAAATGGATAACGTGTACAGCAGCACAAAGCATAAAAACTGCAGTAAGTATCCTAATTCAGTGCAGCTCTTGTGGGCTTGAAGCTCTGTTCCAGTGTCACAAACACCGCGATCTTGGCCATGTACAGATGAGACTTCCCATATCGCAACAGTCTCATCTCCACGGTCAACAGGAAATCACTCGGTTCAGTCAGAGTGTGTTGCAGGGAAATCACTCCTCCGTGGGTCTGCTGCTGGACTGTAAAGTACCCCTCCTCATCTCCAGACACTATACTGATCTCCATCTTGTCCCCGGGCACGGAGTTGGAGGGTCCCATCCGAAACACATCAGCCGGGATTGGAGTGTGGGTGGGAAAGGTCAGGTTGTAGTAGGAGATTCTCAGCGGCAGTAACAGACACGACACAGGGCTATGAGTAAACTCGCAAGCTACACGTTCACAATGGCTGCAAAGGAGACATGGAGGCGCTGCTTGAGTGAAGAAGATTCATGGGTAGAAACAAAGAAAGAAAGAGAAGTGCCCAAAAAAGTGTAACTGCACATCAGTAATATTCGGAAGAATTAAGTATTTTTCAGAGTGACAATTTGACTATACTTTAATCATTATGGAGGGAATGACCACAAGTGACTCGAGGAATAGCACATGATTTAGAGACCGTTTGAAATACAGTATGTACGTTTTAGGACATATGAAAACCATTTAGACTTTACCTTGCAGCTCTCTCTAATTACGAGCTTTGATACAATAAATGATCAAATTGAATTTTCTCTCTCACCCTGGTGCTGCCTGTTGGAAGTTCAAGGGACACTCAAATGACAGACAACGAAATCCTCCCTGGACATTAAAACAGCTCTGAGAAACGGAACAGGTGTGACTTCCTGTGGCACACTCATCAATATCTGAGGAAAACAAAAGTATAGTTAAAATAACACCAAGATTAAACTCATATCAAGACACCACATGAGTAATAAAAATAAACGATGGGTATACCTTGGCATGAACGTCCATTGGGGGCAAGTGTGTAGCCTGTAGGGGGGCAGGTGCAGTAGAAACTCCCCGGGGCATTGGTGCAGCGATAGGAGCAAACATGTCCACCAGTTGGCAGAGCACACTCGTCAATATCTGAAAAAGAATGATTTAGGTTTTGGGCTAACATACACTGTATATGAAGGATGAATGTATTGATGATTACCTTCACAAGTGATGCCGTTGATGTCACTGAGCTGGTATCCACGACGACAGTAGCAGTGGTAAGAGCCGTAGACATTTGCACACTCCTGGCTGCAGGGGTGCGCCTCACACTCATTCACATCTGCCAACAGTAAGAACAAAAAATAAATAAAAATATAGCCGCAAGCGGCGATTATCGGCCCTCGCTGACCGCCCTGCCTAAAGCAAGGGGGCGCTTCGCGCCCTTTTGTCTCCCTCAATCTAAAATTATGGTATTGCTACTGCCTTTATGTTTGTTTTTTACTTTTTTCCCAAGGGTCTTAGTTTGAGGATTTTTGGAATGCGCTAACGCGCACTCCGCGCTCAATTTTGACATTATACAGAGAAAAATTAGTATGAATTTGTATCACACTACAGTATATCTGCAAACTGAAGCATATTTTACATTTTACTTAGGGTTGCGGCTGCGCCGCAGAAAATCAACTTGTCATGATGCACGTCTGTACCGATTTTTATGATTTCCACAGAAAAGTTCCATAACACACCTTTAGGGTTGGGAAGAAAGTAGAACGTAAATGTATTATTGTTGCACATAATTCCATAAAAATAACCTATTTCGATTATTTAAAAAATGTGCCTTTTAACCTCCTAATGCCCACCTGAACCGAGAGCACATTTTCTCTAGTTTGGCGTTACCCAAATCTAAAAGCTTCTTGAAAAAAGTGTCAAAATAGTGACAAAAATCGAGGATGAAAATGCTACAAAAGAGTGACAAAAAAGCATCCAAAGAATAACAGTAAAGTGACAAAAAAGCGATGAAAAAGTGACCATAGTGTGATGAAAAAGCAACAAAAAAGTGACATAAAGCAATGAAAGAGAGACCAAAAAGTGACAAATATGCAACAAAAAAGCCAGAAAAGAGCAACAAAAGAGTAACAGAAAAGTCGCAAAAAAGTGACAAAAAAGCAACGTGGTAACAACACATGGAAAAAGATCAATTTAAATTAGTTTTGCAGTTCTTTGCTTTCAAATTAAGGGGTTACACTGGCCTATGTGCTGTAAACTTATAGATTTGGGTGAAGCTGAACGTGAGAAAAGTTCTTGGTTAAGGCGGGGGTTAACTGTCAACATTATGACTTGTAAGTACGAACCCAAGAAGAAAAGTGCAGAATGTGTGTAATGACTTTTTCATCTCAAAAGATCGTAATCTCTTCCCGCATTGCAACATTTTATGTAAAAAATAAATAGTGATTAATAATATTTATTAATTCGTAATTGACTTTTCAGTGACCTAGTGGCTGTATGGGTGGTTAACATATTGTCTTTACTTACCATCCCAGTGACCTGTAGGACGCTCCAGGATACATTGTTTTTTAGGTTTCTGGTAGGTTTGCTGATTGAACCATCGCCATGGTTACGTATACATCCCATTCAGAAAACCTACCAGAAGTCCTAAAAAACCTGAAATAAAATTGATCCTGAAGCATCAGGATCAATGGCACCTGAAGGTGCCAAGCTAACCACCCATACAGCCGCTGGGTCACAGAGAGGTCAAATACTCACAAATATTAACTTTAGTTTATTTACATAAAATGTGCATAGTGCACCTTTAAACAAAGACAACATTATTTGGGAGATTGACATGTATTACCTTCACAGGTCCTGCCGTTAGAGGCCAGTTTGAATCCTGAGGTGCAGCTGCATTTGTAGGACCCTTCTGTGTTTTCACATTTATGAGCACAAAGAGTCCCGGGGTAATGCCTACACTCATTTATATCTGCGTGTGAACAATGAAATTAAAACAAATGTTACTGTATCTGTGTAAGCTCTCAGTCGTACAGGAGTTGTCCATCTTCAATTAAGGTACTTGAGTCATCTTCTTGACAAGTCATCAAGACTTCAACTACTGAGTACAGAAGATGACTCAAGTACCTTCATTGAAGAAACATTACTGTAATGAACAACTATCAAACAATTTGAGGAATCATCTGACGTGCTTGGTAAATTATAGCATACCGTCACAGAGTGTGGAGATGCTATTGAAGATGTATCCCACTCTGCACTCACAGCGGTACGAGCCTATCAGGTTCACACAGCCGTGGCCTCCACACACATCCCCTGTCCGGCACTCATCCACATCTGCATAGGGAGGAGAGAGGTGTAGCCTTTACATCATTACCCCTTTATACTTGGGTAATATAATAACGTAGCCAATAACATTCATGAAACAAACAGCTGATGTATATTTTGTCAATGTATATTTAAGGTATAAGTAGGGCTGATCATTTCAATCCAATTTACTATGATTTCATGTTTACTAAAATTACCCTACTCCACTATTAGAAAAGTACAAAAAGATAAAAATACAATCATTTTTGAGCATGAGCAAAACGTTCAAACAAAGCCTCATGAATCTCATTTGAATACAATACATGCTAATATATTGCTCTATCACTTTCATGTTCATTTCCTACCTTCACAGCGTGTGCCATCCTCGGTCAGGTGATACCCTCGTCCACAGGTGACCATGTTTCTGCGACAGGTGTAGGAGCCCAGTGCGTTAATACATGTTTGACCAGGCGCACAGGGGCTGGCATAGACCACACACTCGTTTATATCTGAGCAAAACAAGGAGTATGTTCAGCATATAGAGTCAAACTGACACAAGCACCAATACAAGGATGATGTCAGGAAATATTCCTACAGTATTTTGGGTTGTCAGCTATCTGCTTGACAAGACTTACCGAAGCAGTTGCCAACAGCATCTTGCATGTATCCAGGGGCACATGTCTCTTTTGGGTGACAGCGAAATGAGCCGGCTGTGTTTGTACATACAAATGCTGCTCCACAGTTATGAGTCCCTAAAACACACTCATCGATATCTGAGAGAGAAATCAATCTTACCAACTTGCACCATCAGGATTTAGAAGTGGAGACTGGCATTCAAATAAACTACGATAAGCTGAACCTAATTAAGCAAAAATAATTCTGGCTTGCACCCATTCCTCCATGGCTGTAGAACAAAGAGAAATCTTTTATCCCCCGTTTCTATATATGAAGTTTGTAACACATTTTATGGGTTGTGTAGTGTACTCAACCTGCAAAGCCTTTGAAGTCCCCTAGAGGGCCCCAGAGTTAACATTGGACTACTAGATGTCACTGTTTTCATAGCTTGCACTTTATTGCACTTTTTCTTTTTCTGTTTTACTTTTTAACTACTGTACCCCTGTATATTTTATGTTAAGTTGCTTCTGAGTGTACATTGTCACAACTGGCTAGCAGATGGTTAAAGTTACCTGATATTTGATTAATTGATGTAAATTTTTTGGTGAGCCAAAGATGCATTTCTACTTCGGTAGACAATAAAATTATACTCTATTCAATTCTATTCTATTTGATTGATGTAGCTTTTTTTCTATGCTAAGTGAAGCCCATTAAAAAAAAAAAAAAAAAAAAAAATATGTATCACAGTTGTCTTGGCACCTTGACATCTGTTGTTGTCTGTGAGTTCGTATCCAGTACCACAGCCTGTTTCCCGCTGACAGCGAAAAGATCCCTCTGTATTTATACAAAACAGGCCGAAGATACAGTTGTCTTTGCCAGTCAAGCACTCATTCACATCTGAAAAAACAAAACAAAAACATTTTTAGTTAAAAATACATTCACCAACAGATTGTGATGTTTTTATTGACCACATACCCTCACAGGTTGCACCGTCCTCTTTGAGCTGGTATCCATCAAGACAGCCACAAGTTCCATTCCCCAAACACAGCTGAGAGCAAATAGAGTCTAAAGACAGCACATACATAACAAGACGAATCATTTAGCAGTTCATGTGTAGCAATTACAATGTTTGGTTGTTTATACTTTCGGAGTATATCTTATACATTGGACACCGATACCTTTGCAGCGGTGTGCATCTTCTTTGAGCTTTGCTGTAACATTAGTTTGATCTTTATCAAGGTCCTTCTTTAGATCTATCAAGAACCCAAAGACATGTAAATACAAAGCACAGTGTATCACAATGGTCTTTGCCCAACTAAACATACTAATGAAATTGCTTAAGATTGTCCTTAACTTGTTTGAATGAAATTAGGCAATTAAAATGTCTCTTAAGTTACAATTTTGTCTTTTTATATATATTTTTTCCCGCAAAACTCTCAAAACATTTGCAAAGCTATAAAAAAATACAGAAGAAATATTAATATGCAACTTCTTTTTTAATATGGGAAAAAAAAAAAAAGTACCGCACCCTCTTCTAAATGCTCGTGTACTCCCTGGGGTCCCTGTACCCTTGGTTGGGAAACAGTAAGAAACAGAATGTCTGTGTAAGCTCTCAGTCGTACAGGAGTTGTCCATCTTCAATGAAGGTACTTGAGTCATCCTCTGTACTCAGTAGTTGAAGTCTCGAACGTTTCACCTCTCATCCAAAAGGCTTCGTCAGCGGACCAAAGTCCCGCTCAGCCCGCTGCTTAGATAAAGACCAACAGGAGGAGTTGGGGTTGGCCCGGCTCCTCCTCCCCTCTAATCACAGCTACTCTCACCTGTGGGTAAACACCTTTGAAGTAGAGCGTGTCTAATGACCTGCTCCACTCCTTTGAGGACGGAGAGGTCAACAGGTACAAACAAACCGCAGTCCCTGAGGTAACATTTGGTGAGGTGTCTAAAATCCGTGTGACGTAAGCTGTGTCATGCTGGCATTAATCTGCTCCACAGCTGCCACACGGCCATTTGAGCAAATAAGAGGGTAAGGTAATCCTGATCTTAGACAATTGTATCAACAAGTTTATATTTAGTATACTGGATGGATTTTTTTAAAGGTTGATATGCGTTTTAAATATGGCCTGATCAACAATATCGCCCAATAGACACTTAAAGCATTATCGGCCAAAGGTTTGGTAATATTAAAATTGGACATGTTATATCTCATTTGAAAGTTTTTAGTTTGGTATTACTTAATCTTTGAGTAACATGTTAAAAAATTAATATATTAAAGATGCTGAAACCTGCACTGTAATATATGTTTGCGCTATTTAGGTGTAAAAAAAGTTGATATTTAAGTTAAATAACAAATTAGATCAGGTAATATGACGGCTATCAGCATTTCCAGTCAATATCGGTATCTGCACCACCCCACAATTTCCACATTGGTCGTGTCCTAATTTTATTTTAAAATTTTATTTAATTTTAAATTTGCTCCATAGAGCCTGAGCTAAGCGTATGGTAATCAAAGGGCCAATTGTTTTTTGTAAATACAACTGAACTTTTCTCTCAAATGAAAGGTAAAGATAGGAAAGACGTTGTGTGAATTTGTACACAATTAGTAATAGCAATTTGTATAATAGTTGGAGTTAAATTAATTAGTGTTTTGGCAATAAAATTATAAATGCAAGTTCATTGAGCATACTAGGCGGCGCTACTGATCTAAACAAATCCATTCTGCATTTAGCTGGTCTACTTACACTATAACGGATACTAATGACGACTAATCTTGTTGAAAAACTGGAGCAGGAAAAGACTACGCATTAAAATGTCACACCTTTAACAGGTTTAGTGGTCTCTTTTGTTGTTGTGTTATTTTGGTTGCAGCAGGCTCTGGCTGTGTGTTCACAGAGTTTGCCCAAAAACACTCCCTCCAGATCACACCCCAAACCCTCAGGAGCCATGGCCTGTCCGAGCACACAACAGTCACAGCATGTCTGAAAACAAAACAAATCACATAATTAATTTGGGTTTTATGCACACTTCTGGGCTTAAATTACACTATCAACATCATGGGAAAGGGAGCCATTATAAATAATCAATACTCCAATATTCCAAAACAACAGTCACTTGCAAATCACTCAACCTCAGGTTACAACGTTTTTTTTGTCTCAAAGTACATGCCTTCTCCACAGATCTGGCCAAACTAAACCTGTCATTACTAAACAAACCACACAACATATCACTTCCTACAACCAGAACAAATCAGGATTCTTGCATTCAATTTTCTTCTGTAAACTTCTCAAATCATTGTACAAAGAACAGCAAAAGATAAAATGAAATGAACTTCTATCTAACTACACATAATCCACACAGTAGTAGAGAGCCTTTCCTCTTCAGGAAACCCTTTGTATCGATCCAATTCCACCTCTAGAGGCAGCACTTCTGCTTTACATTGTAACATCTGTAACCTTTGAGCTTATGGTTTATTAAGCACTTTCCACTGCTCTTTATGATATGGAAGCACTATTTGAGGAAATATAACAGCAAGTGATCATTATACATGGCTTATAAGATTAAAATAAACCTAACCTTTTCAAAACACATTTAATTTAAGGCTTTGAGCGAAAAGTAATTCTGCAAGTTTTCATCTCTGTCATGGGAGTATCCTAGCATTATAATTATTTAGAGCAGAATGTATTATAAATTTGTGATACTTTGTGCAGTACGATCTATCAATACAGTCACTGGCAAAGATGGAGTACAGATGCGTGTAAAGGCTAAGATAAAGACTGCATTACCTTAGAGAGCTGATTTTCCATGAGGTCTCCCTGGAGAAATGGTCTTTCACAAGTCCCATTCTGTGTGGCCACACTGACGCCAACATTGCAAAGCCTGGCTTCAACTGTGGCAATACAACATTGTTCTTGAGCAATCCTAGGAGATTTAGAAAGAGAACCAAAAGTTATGATGTTTGCGTTCAGATATTCCTGCCTAGTATTGTGGATATTGGCTTCCTTGATTTAGAAAGGTAAAACACATTAGTATTTGCATGTGCTGTTCCCATTGGTTGGTGCTATGAAAAGGGTAATATAAAAAAAATGTGGGAAAAAATAAAAATGTTGTTTGATCAGAACCTGTTCTACAAGCCCAGTGATGTAAGCCCTACCAACAGCGAAGGTCTAATAACAGAAATTATATATTTACTCAAAAAGCAATAGCCCATAAAAGGAAAACTTTTTACCACTCTGGTGGCCCGTTCTGACCTTCATGTGTTGACCAGGTGTCTCTTTAACCACAGCTTCCATGTCTGAAGGTCAAAGGGAGACTTGTGTTTTAATGCTCCAGGGGGCACTTAATGCTTGTAGTTAGTGAGGAGTTTTTGCGCTGCGTCACTGTCCTGTAGCTTAAGTTTAAGGCTGAACACATGATTTAAGGTTTGCAACCCCAAGGGTATTTCCTGCTTTTTATAAAGACAACCATTGGCACTTCAATAGGAACAAGATAATTGTGAGCACTAGCTGTCCCACAGCAAAGACTGGACTATTTAATACACAGGTTTTTATTGCATGGGGAATAGGGTTGTCAAACACTTGGCAAAGGCCAATATTCTCAGGTAGTTAAAATGATATAGGCCTACTATAAATTGTATGTCAGAGAGTAAAAGAAAGAGTCTATCGGTGAAAACTAACCTTGCAATAGAAAGAATTGAAAAACTTGCCAAATAGAAATATTTGGTAACACTTTATATTCAGGGCTGCTTGTTAATTATTAATTATTAGTAAGTGTAGTGATTATTTGTCAACAAAAAATGAACTCAAACTTTGACATAAGCAAACTTAGGACTTAACTCAAATAAACACACGCAGCATTAAAAGGAGGGCAATGTCCAAACAAACTTAAAGTTTCAAAAACTGGTTTATTTTCCAGATATGCATATGATACTTATGCAGATATGCATATGATACTTATGCAGATATGCATATGATACTTATGCAGATATGCATATGATACTTATGCAGATATGCATATGATACATGCATATGATACTTTGCTGTTTGCTGATGGCAAACAGCAAAGTATCATATGCAAGGCCTACTTGCTGCCTCTCCTACTCTACTGGTAAAAAACCATTAGCCCACCCAGGTGCGTGTTGGACTGTGTGCGTTACTCCCCTATATCCCCTAGGTGCGCAATGATAGTATAACCAACAAAATAAAGCAAAAAATAAACAAATTAGAATTAACTTAGCATATTGAAGAATATATTATAAAAAGAAAACATACTAGGAAAAAAAAGTGAACTTACTTTTAACTTTAAACCACAAAACTTACAAATATCTCCTACAGTAAGGTATTAATTAGTGTTAGTAATTAATAGGCCATGATTAATAAGCTGCTCATTATATTATCAACTACCATGCTAATAGGCTATGAATGATATGCTTATTCATGGCCTAAACCAAATCCTAACCCGCAACCCTAAACAGATTACAAATGCCTATTAGTACCTTATTAATACTTAATGAGCACCCTTTAATATAAAGCGATACTAAATGGTTTATTTCAACCGTTCACTCATTTGCTACGGTGAGATGACATTATAATAAAAAGGAAATAGCAGTAAGTTCAGCAAAATGTCTATTGCTGACAAACTCATCACAAGCCAGTAGAGGGTATTTCTGTAATAAACAGGAGTTGAGGGCCACTTACATGCATGTGTGATCTGACGATATGAGTGGAAGTGTCGTACAGTCATGTCCAGTCGAGCCCTTGTCGCTACCATCCTTACAGCACTCGTGCACTGTGGGCTGCCTCTCTGCAAAAAACAACAACATGTAAACGTGAACATACAAGATGGTCTTTATTATATACTGTAGCCACTAGTGTTGGGAAGTAACGGAATACATTGAGTAAACTCCATACAGAAAGGCCCTGTCCAGGTGGGAATTGAACCTGTGACCTTCTTGATGTGAGGCACGAGCGCTAAGCACTGTATCATCATGCCACCCATTTCTGGAAGACTCATTTTGGCCAACTGTATTCCGATAAAGTTTCTAAACCCATTTGAGACCTACAAATATCTTCTTCTGAGACACTGAAGAGGCACCAAGAGTCCCCACAGCTGCAGCACAGAGGAGGCATCACAAGAGGATCTACAGGAAACAAGTAAGGGACAAATGAGGAGATGGTGAAAGACTGTTGTGGAGCAGAGGGAGCTACAGGAGGAAGAGGAAGGAGGAGCTGACCAGTACAGGACACCACGCTCTGAAACGAGGACAAACCCAGGAGGCGGTGCAACGTTTCAGAGGGTCAGAGGAGACAGAGGGCAGCCAGCCAGGTTTCTTCCGAGTGCTACAGTTTCCCTGACCTCCAAGGTCATGCGGATCAGGTTGATACAGTGGCAGCGCAGCAGCTCAGGACTAACACCTGAACACTATTTCGTTGTACGCTTGTACAATGACAATAAAGCACTTACTTACTTACTTTTCGGGTATTAGAATAGGCCTACACTTTCTTCAAATCAAAGGAATGCATGGGAATACAGTATTCAATCATGGGATGGGATGTGGTCTACTGTGCTCCCGGTGCATTCGCAAAGTGCTTTTATTGGTCCTTATTAGTGGTAAATAAGTTAAACAGACTTCAAGAAGGCCACCCCTGGCCGATTCCTGGCCACCCCATTGGCCACCCCACTGGCCAGTGTTAATTGTAGTACTGTAGTATCAGTTATGAATGTTATTGGATCATTAGTAACATTAAATATTAAAAAAAAGTATAGCAGTAGACGTTTCCTTAAGTCTTTCTGATACTTTTCTACAGGCCAGTTTACTACAACAGTAAATACAATTGTGAAATTATGGCTGATAGTTTTGGTTTGCCACCCCAAAATTTTAAGTGGCCCCATCTGGCCACCCCTATGAACAATTTCTGGAGGCGCCACTGCCTGGAACAGTCTTCCTGTCTCTATACGCTCCTTCCATATTTTGTGAAATGCTATTTTAATGCATCTTCAGAATATTTGCCAATGTTTCTAGCATTTAGCGTCTTGTTTTACTTAGAATTCAAATGTATGTTTTGCTCATTGATGTACATGCCATTTTGTATGCTGCAAGTACCTCATAATTTATGCCACACATGAAACATAAATCAGATCTTTTACACTCGAGCAGTTAGTTTTTTTACCCTTACTTGAGTCGGTAAATGTCAAGTTACTCTTACTTGAGTAAATATTTCGGCGACTCCTCTGTCTGTAACTAAATACAATGTATAGCCTAAGTATTCGCCCCAACATTATAGCCTATTGTCTAAAATAGTACTACGCAATAACCTTAGCAGAAATATCTACACTTCAACGCAAACACTTTAGAGTCAAAAGGTCTGGTCATCTTACCTTGTCCAGGTACAAGTGCGTAAAAGCAAATCAAAAGTATCATTCTTAGTGCCATCATCGCTCTTTCGGGTCACTTTAAACACTGTAGAATTAAGCAGGGCTTTAGTGAAAAATGCTCTGTCCGAATGAGCTCTGGGTGAAATGCGCTGAAAACGCGCCACACACGGCGAGTGTGAGCTGGTGATTCCACAAATGCCTGCAAACATTTTAACTAGTAGGGGTCTAGGGCAGAGATGAGGAAACTAAGAACTGTTTTCTCTGACATAAAGACATGCATTACTTCGATTTTGTTGCTTCTATTCATGCGTTCAGGCGATTAAGTCTATATATTTCTCGCTGATTTAATTTCCCAAACCGCAACTCACAATTAACAAGAAAACAACAACAATGTGGCCCTTGCATCAAGGGTTTAGGGCAGGGGTAGGCCGCGTCAGGCCCGGGGGCCAAAACTGGCCTCCCAGCATAGAACCTCTGGCCCTCAAGATGATTTTGAGAAATAATATTACACAAATCAGAGATCAAATACCTGCCCTCTCAAAATATGAAAAAGACTGTCAATTCCTTTAAATGTATTCGCAGCGCACCCAATTAGGTCATATATGATGTAATACATTAGCATTTATAGAAACCGGTGCTTCGGCCTATAATTGGGTTCCTTGGTCTTTTGACAATTTGCCTACCCCAGGTTTAGGGCATGAAGCAGAAACAGAAAAAAAAAATGCATTGTTTTGTTCTACAATAGCAGCTGTCATTGTTTTCGCATTAGTCATGGAGGTTTGGAAAACAAGTGATTATTGCCTATTTTCCCAAGGACACTGTTATGAAAGAGTGGAAATCACCTCTGAATAGTGAACCACTTATTGGTAAAACAACAAAAACAAAGGTTAGGTATTTATTTCTGTTGAAGGATATTTAGTCCTTTGGTTTTATTGGACAGGACAGCACTGGGTGAAAGGGGATGAAGATCGGGAAGAGACACCCAGCGGCGGGGTTGTGTGCACCACCTGAAAAACTCACGAGTTCTGGCATCAGTGGAGCCATCTTAACCACTTGACTGGACAATCGGCTGCACAGCAATACTGAAGATTTTTGACCTGCTTCTGAGGTTGCATTACTACTATGAATAAATATTCTTTGCCCATCTCCACTAAAGAATTTTTTAATGTACTAAAACAGCAGAAGGGCACTGCAAGGTAAAGAGCAAGTAAGCGCTAAGGAGAAGAAATATCCTCAAACAAAAAAGCAGCTTAAATACACGTTGCCAGTTTCAAATGGAAACTCACAAATATTCAAATACAAAATAAAACATAGCCAAGTGTAGGCAGATTTTGTAATTTCGCATGCCAATCCATCTCATTTGGAGCATTTGCAAATCTATTTACAAATCGTACAAAACAAATATTCACATGTACCGTAGGCTGTATGCATGTCCATTTTATGTAACAAGACTCACCAACAAGTAAAATCATTGTCCAATATAAATTAACTCAATGTATCTTCAATTGATAAAATACTTGGATAGTTGAGAATGGCTCCTTTTTCAATCATTCTACAACTACTCAAATTACAGCAAATGTCTGTGGGTTCCATTGCTGCCTTTAAACTGGAAGACTTGACAATTTCCATTTTAACTCTAGCTATTCTCTTCCCCTTCTTTTGTTCCTTTCACATCACTGGATACCCCCATTTCAGATTGAGCGGTGTTTTCTGTAAGAGGTGGTGATTTTGCTTCTTGTTGCGCAGTTGGATGTGATTGGTCATGTTCATCATTTATCACCTCCGGAGAGCATTGTGCATCTTTTAGTTCCGTTTCTTGTTCAGTTTCTTGTTCAGTCTGTTCCACAGTGGATGCATTATTTGAAGTAAGCATTTCCAAAATGTTTTCATCTGTGGGATTTGATGCCTGTTCAGTTGCGTCATTTTCTGTTGTTATATCTTCTCTCTTAGGAGCCAAATCCCCCGCAGAAACATCTTTTTCTGTGGGGTTTTCTGGTTTATTATCCATTGTCACATTTTTTTCTGTCAAGACGGCCTCTTCCTCCTCTATCTCATCTTCTAAGGGGGGAATCATGCCCTCCTCTCTCCCTCCAGGAAACACCCGATCTGGGTACACCAGCTTCAGCTGCTCCTCAAAGTAGTCCTCCAGGTACAGCCCTGCACTGCCCACCTCTGAAGTGGCCTGTTAAAAAAACAAACACAAATGTTGTAAATGATGTTGAAAAAAATAAAAAGACAAAAGTAAGCGATGCATAAAATTAGTTACAGCTCTAGGTAGTGGAATTTGTACAAATGTCGCTGACATTAACCCATTCTGAAAGGATTTGTCGGTCGACAAAAACAAAATTAAGCCTACAAAAAATCTAATAGATACCAATACAAAACTAAATATTAGCTATCATAAGAGAAGCTTTATAATACAGTGGAAAACATGAGGGCGAGTGCATCAATGGTCTGGGAATCACATAAGCGATGACCGGTGCTCTTCAAGGACAGGGCTTAACATGCATGAAAATAGTAGTCTAAAGACTTGCTTTAGGGACAGCTTATTACGAGTAAAGAAAGCAATCAAAAGAAAAATGTCCGAGGCACTCGAGTCTATGACAAAATGTAACAGTCCTTGATTGAATCATGGACCAGCCTGCGAGTTTCTACCCAAAGGTCTTCGTCAGGGCATAATGCAGTGTCAAGAATAAATAAAAGCTTACATTTCTTCCCTAAATGGGCAGGACAATGTTTTGTTACTATGGAACATAGAACATGCATGACTGACTGAGACCGCGCACAGCCCAGCATTAATACAATTTGTGCTGATCTCAAATGAAGTAACCATCCCCTGGACTATTAATTATGTTTAATGAAAGGAACATATTCATACCTTGTAATATTTAGCACAGTTGGAAAATATGAGTCTAATATCCGAGACAAAATCCTCAGGGGTGGAGTAGCACTCGCTGTCATTGGACTTGGCCTCAAGTCTCCTCTTTACAATCGACAAATCCATCGGTGTATTGATCAGCTCCTTGTACTTTCTACTTTCCTTTTAAAACAAATATAGAGCTTTAATATCCACCATTAGTTACAATTTCAGGGTTCTAGACTGCAACCAAAATGGTCGCCTGTGCAATGGTCACGAGTGTGCGAGTAAAATGTTGTTGTCGCATCTGTGTGAGTGACTGTCCGATGAGGTGATGCAGTTTGGTCAGATGTTTTTTGAGCGTATGTCTAAGTGCTCCTCCTCACCGCTCCCCTCTCACAGCAGCATCAGCAGGAAGGGTAAGCGAGGTGTTTGGGCCATCTAGTCCTGACTCAGCGAGGACCGCTCTCACAAACAAAAATCTTTTCAGGGGGCTGACACAGTGTATCAGTTTAAATTAAGATAAGATCATATTTCATTGATCTCATAATGTAGAAATTCACCTGTTACGGCAGCTCCCCTAACGGAGAATTAAAGCTCTGTATCCTCCACTTGTGTTTGCTTTGTTTGTGTGCTTCAAACTGTGGATGAACTTAAGCTTGTCACTCTCTGCCTTGTGCTGAGCCGTGGCAGCACCGCTTGCTTGTCTTCTTACCCTAATGCCTAATGTAGACTGCCCACTGACCCACGTTCAGTGACTTGTACCGTTGGCAGTCTAACGCTCTGAGTTGTCTGGACAGCCATTTTTTTGAGGAATCAAGTTTGTATGTGCAACCAAATCAAATGAAGAAACAGGCTGCACCGGTGCGAGTAACAAAGTGAGTCTAGAGCCCTGAAGTGAAATATATGGTAACATTGAATACAGCCGTTTACCACTGGTGAAGCAGGCTGTTGGAAGTCAGTGCTTATGTCATTGCAAAACAAGCGCAATAGTAGCCTCTCGCATTTCTGAAAAATAAAGATTTCTATTTTTAATTAATGAACATAATAGACAGGTTAGGTCTGTAAAAATATTTCATTATACCCTTCGATCCTCAGCTGGGAATTTCTCAGTCCCCAGGTCATCTTTTCTGTCACTGGCATAGTGCATTTCAGGAGCTTCCAAGTTTCGACAAAAAGAGCAAAACCACTCGCCACTACAGAGGAAACAGACAAATCACACAACATACCTAGCATCTGCGTAATTATATTCATAAAAGGCATTGTATATTACAACACTAATTAACGTCATAACTGTTAAATTTCTGTACATGCACACGAGTACAAGATAAGTCGCCCCGTGGTTGCTAAGAAAACATGTAAAAGAACATTTTAAATTGGCTCTCAAGTTCATTTTAAAGTTCCACAAGAAGGCCCAATCATGCCCGTACAGGATGAGGGTGCCTCCTAGTGGTTGTAAAAATACAATACAAGTTGCTTGCTCTGGTCAAAACTGAAGAATGAAAATGGAACAGCAGTAGTAGCTTAGTACCTGGGAGACTCGTTGAGAGTGGGAATGTGGCAGGACAAGTGAAACACTTTGGGGCATTTATCACAGCAGAGCAGCTCCCCTCCATTTTGACACACTGCGCACCAATCTTCATTTGGATCATCCTCTGGTTCTGCTCTCTTCTCTGTATTTTTAATTTGAGGTGTGGGCTTCTCTGGGAGTTCATTGGAGGCAGGGACTGTAATTTTTACTGAAGGACAGGTCTTCAGCTGCTGCCGAGGCTTTGACTTTGCTGCTGTGCTGCTGTCGGGTAGGCTGGACCCAACACTCGACTGCACCTACAAAACGACAGAAGGAAGAAAAGGAACAAAACTAATCAGATAAATCACACAATTTTGATCAATCATGACCAAACTAAAGCAGTGTTGAACTTGAATTTTTAAAGTACAACCATACAACACACTTTCATGTAAAGCATTTGGGAACATTTATTAAAATTATTAGGCCTGCTATTTATGAATTATTCCAAAATTAGGAATTCAAATGGCCATCTGGCAATAATTTTAGATGAGGCATTGCATTCCATAATAAATCTGGTCCTTTATTGCTGCTGTAATTGGTTGTATGGTGAGCAAGTACAAACAGCTAACACAAAGCAGCCTTATCAAATTGGGTCAAAGCAACACTTACAAATATTCTTAACCCAAGACCATAACAAGGTTAAAATAGCACTAAATTGGGTAAAATCATACAAAAACTAAACTACCAAGCTTTTTGTTTTAGGCTGGGTCAGCAACAAATGTGTAAATCAGTCAGATTATGATAATGGAAGCCCTCAGTGATTTGTAGGTACTATATAGTGGCTTCTTGCAATATTGCATCATCCAATATTGTGATAACAATCATTTGGGTACAGTATATGCTGTGCAGCCCTAATTTAAAAAGTGTGTTTTTTCCAAGACCTGCACATCTGTCCTCTGCTCTGTGTTTGCCAACACAAGCACAGACTGTCATAACATGCTCCGCCTATCAGGTACATCCACACGTCCAGGGGCATCCAGGGAACAGCCAAACTTCAGATACAGGAGGGTGTTAGGTTAAATCAGATGATGCGTTTACTCACACGAATAATAGAATAATTATCACATTGATCCATGTGTAAACTTTGACAGCCCTAGTTATTTGTAAAAGTTGACATAACATTATTAAGTTCATTTAGTAATACTACTCCTTTGCTATAGGAAACCATTAGTGAGTATCTTACAAAGCTAACTTCATCCTCATCTTCTGGTTCGTCCTTAATGACAATGATTGGTCCAGGTGATAATCTCCTTCGCCGTTTTGCTGCAGGAGAAGGCTCGGACACCGGCTTCCACAACACAGTTCTTTAGAGCAGAAATGGACAAAATATATTGTATGACTTGAGAATATTGAAATGACATACGGGTTTGACACTCAAGCTAGCATTTTACCTCATATTGTAGCAAAGCACCTCAAACAGAGCATTTGTATTACACATTGTTCTTTTCCAGTATTAATCAGCATTTGTGTCTTTGACGGTCACATGCTTCATAAATCAAATTATGCCGTTCATCAGAATACACAGTTATTATACGGAGTTAAAACAATATTACACATCAGTATTTTTAAATAATGGTAAATGATCCTAGTCAGTCCCTTCAACAATTATATTAGTTCCTTTAATTTCTCTCAACGTGTGTAAGTGGGAGTGTCACATCCGTTGTCTCACACTCACTCATTCATCCTGTCCTTTTGTACCCGTTTTAGTGGTAGGGGAAACCGGAGTACCCGAAGAAACCCTATGCAGACACGAGGAGAACATGCAAACTCCACACAGAAAGGTCCTGTCCAGGCTGTGAAGCACGAGCGCTAACCGCTGCGCCACCGTGTTCTAGGGGAATGTTCAACTCTGCTGGGATTACAGAGTGGCTTTAGACTCGAGCAAGGGTGGGCAATGAATTTTTACAAGGGGCCGCATGAGACACCTGAATTGTGTTTTAACTGAAAATGTGGTGTTTTTTTTACTATGTTTCTTACCCTGTTTGTTTGTCTGTGGATAATGGCTTGATCATGGGGGAATTATTCCTTCCTTGACCTAAAGAGGAACAGAAACAAATGTTTCAACAGCAAAGGAAGCAGACACTGCAGCCGTTTCTCAATCCATGTACTTGTGCGGACATGTGGGCTCGTGAAACGTCATCACATCACGTGGCATAAGTCCTGTTGGTTTTATTTTATTTGGTTGGGACAGTGCAAGTTAATGAACAAGCCACACCGGATTGTAGCCTTGGGCTAATTTGCATCCTTTGTCCCCCATACGCACTCTCAAACACACTCTCATTCATCCTGGCCTATTGTACATATTTTTAGTGGTAGGGGAAACCGGAGTACCCGGAGGAAACCTACGCAGACACGGGGAGAACATGCAAACTCCACACAGAAAGGCCCGGCCTTGGTGGGAATCGAACCTGGACCTTCTAGCTGTGAAGCACGAGCGCTAACCGCTGTGCTACGTGCCGCCCGTTCTAAGTCAAAGTCTGCTTTGCAGCAAGTCCGCTGTGAATCCCCGGATGAGAACTTGCTCTGCCCATTTCACCGAGGAAATGGGCAGGATGCATCAGAGACATGTGCGTACTCTGCTAGCTATACTTTCCACAATCCATTTCCCTTTGAGCAAGTGGATGACGGGGAGCCGCCTCCTGTAGCGGCTCCTCCACAGCGTGCACCGCGCCGCGCTCTAGCTGGTCATGCGCGTGGAAATAAGCACAGCAATGTGACCAGTTTAAGAAACTTTAAGCCTCAAAGAAGTGTCTCACAACTCCAAATGGTTTTCACTGTGCTTCTTAGCATGTGTTCTGAATCAAATGTGATCCTTTTTTCATCATTACTTTCATTTACTCACATGGTCAGCAACAAATTAAATCAACGTCATAACCTGAATAGGCTATATTTAGGACAAATGCACTTCACATTTTACAGGTGGGCCGCTTTGCTCAACATTATAGACTAAATTGTGAATATTTATTTTAAGAACCATTGTTGTATCATTTTTTTAAAGAAAATAAATCCCTTACATTCAGAAGTTTATTTTCCTTTCTTACAAATGATAAAACCACTATAACATTTATGAATAGTCTATACGAAACAAATGCTTGCCGTTTTTTTCCTTCTTAAAATAGTTTTATCAAGAGAGAACACTGCAGGCAAATCTTTATATGGGAACTTTTGACTTAAAAAACAGATGCATTTCTCTCACACTGTGGGGACAATGTCTGCACCTGCCGCTAGATATTCTGGGCCCTATGGCAGAAAAAATTGTGGCCCCACCACATTTTCTTAAATAACCCATTAAAAATCACCAATACAGGTATATCTTTAATTTAAATGTACTTACAGCAAGTTGCAGTAAGGGGTGGTGTTCCAACAGAATTGTTTTAACTGATCAGACTGCATTTCCTGCAATTTGGTGTCTTTTAGAGGTCAAGTTGTGTATTTTAATTTCCTAAAATGCTGTTGTATGTTTTAATAATGCATAAAGGCCTATTAAAATTGAACAAGTAAAATATTTCAGTACACAATGGAAAAATAATGGCCCACATATAGATTATAATCATCTGATCTTCTAAATTGAAAATATATATTTTTATTTTGTCAAAACACTGCTGCTTATCAATCTGAGTGAGTGGGGGCCCAGAGCCCCAGCCCGCTGATGTCTGTGCTTCACCCCTGCTCTTAACTTCATTTCTGACTGTGAGATGCAGCCTCACACTGGTCTGTGAAGTGCGGACCCTGGCTCCAGTCAACACAGCAGCCTAAAGCTTTAGTCAGGAGGACACTTAGTCTCATGTTTTATTCAACAGTTTGACTAAAGTACTGTGAACAGTGTGACGCGAGTCGAGTCACCGTAGTCATTTGCGCTATTGAATGACACTTATTACGGACTTGTCAGCTGTTGGCATTCGGAGATAAGACTGGCCGATACTGAATTGGGCCGCGGTCAGGGAGTCCAAAGCGGTCCAAGACCGTACAGCGAGCTCTGAGTGACAGAGCTGATGCTGCAGCCTCAGGGCAGTGATCGGTGTTTTGGTGACAGTGTTGCTGGTTTGAGTGACCTGGCTGTGGGCGGCTGGTGTGAGCTCGGACGAGGACATGCAGAAGTATGGAGGAGTAACTAAGTAAAAGTTTTTATTCATCAAAAAAAAAATTATATTACATAAGAATTGGCTATATTTAGGGCCCACAGTCTTACAGCATTATAAGCCTTTTATATGGGCCCTTGTCAGCCCTGGGCCCTTATAATCAGCGGCGTGCTTGCATATTCATATTTTAAAGTTTAGACAGTAAAAATGTGTTACCTCCCAAACAAGTAAAGCAGGAATTGAGAAACGGCCCTTCTTTACACAAGTTAACTTCTGTTAAAGGAATACCTACCTGTGTTGTGATTGGCTGCAGCTGAAGCTTGAGGAGTAAAGACACTGGGTTTGGGGACCGATATTGTTACTGAGGGAATAGATACACCTGGTTCACCCCTTTTCAAAAAGTTAGGTTCTGCTTGTCCTCGCTTTTAAGACGACACAAACAAATATAGTTAGTAACTATAAAACAGTATAGTCCAAAGTTGTAAAGTGGACATTTTAGCTGTTTTACTCACCTGTTGTAGTGAAGCCCGTGTCATAGCACCAGCTGGGAGTGGTTGAGGATACCGGGATATACTCTGTAAATGGGCCACCCATTAGATTAAGTGGGAGACATTTTGCAATTTTGGTTTGCAAACCACCTCCTAGTAAACTTAAGGATTTTTTTTTTTTTTTTTTTTAATCTCAAATGGTGCTCCTTTTAAACCCTCATGAACCTTATTTCCTTTACATATTGCCTCAGTTACAGAAGAGGAACATATATATTTCATACACAATGTGTCCTTTTTGTTTTGTTTTCCTGCAATGTTAGCCATTAAATTAAACAGTAGGACATAAAAAAATCCAGAGTACCAAACGCTCTGGAATAATATCTTTAATGACACCAGTTGTTCTCACTTGAAATGTTTTGATATGTGCAATCAATTATGGCCTTTGGGGCAGTAATATTAACAGAATTTAATGTGTTTTAATATGTGTTGTAGGGATTATGAAAGGACTGATGCAAAGTGAAATGTAGTGAATGGGTAAGTGTGAGGTTGATGACTGGTAGATATAAAACTGTCTGACTCGGACGGATGGGACTGTAAATGGGGTTTAATGCTGGGGGAAGTTTAGAGCATTGTGATATTGTTGTTCTGGTGTTTATTATAAAATGTGCATTGTTAATTTATTTTGTATCCAGGGACTACGAATGCAAACCAGCTATTTAGCTATAATCTGCTGCAGTACACCTGTCTCTATGAGCTTAATGTCCCTGTACATTTGTCCCTTAAATAATAAAGTACAATTTTTCCTATATTCAAAACTCAACAAAAAGTGTGGCTTAAAAGTAATCCAGTCTTGTTAATGTCATGTATAATCCAGTATGTTCACGTCTTTTATTGTGTCAATAACAAAATTGCTAACTGCGGCCAGTGTCAGCCAGGGCACATTGACCGTCTGACCCTCCCCACTGTTGTTATTAAGCAAACATGCAGTTGTGCTCAAAGGTTGACATAACACGTAAAGACTTTTTTCACTCATAGTTAGTGGTTGTGCGAAGCCAGTTACGGTCAAACTGAGTTTGCTATAATGACAAAAGAAACTAGAGATGGGCGGATCGATACCACAGTATCGATATATCAATACCAAACGGCTACTTTTTAAGTATCAATATTTTGCAAAAAGTATCAATACTAATTTGCATATGTAAAAAGAAGGCGCGGCAGCTATTTTAAACACAAAAGGAAAATTTATATCTTTGTTCTGAGCCAAAACAGTCCACAGCAGCAGAGGATTAAACTGAGCCAGCCATATCATTCTAGTTTAGGTTGTTTGTCATTTAAGTATTAATGTTTGTTTATGTATTTAATTTCACATTAACATTGTTTAATTAACCAGTCAAAGTAATATCATTTTAATTGATCTATTAATTGTTATTTATAAATAACAAGTTTTAGAAATGTATATTGATTGAAATACATTCCCCCATATAAAATGGTCGATACCAATACAGGTATCGGTATTGACAAAAATGACCCCAAAAGTATTGGTATCGTATCGATAAAAAATGTGGTATCGCCCATCCCTAAAAGAAACTACCAAAATGACCCTGATCAAAAGTTTACATACCCCAGTTCTGAATACTGTGTATTGCCCCCTTTATGCTATGAATAAATGAATATGTTCATGTCGTTTGGTTCCTGTGAGCAGGCGTGCAGCCACGTTTTGGACCATTTGGAGTCTGTGAATCGATGACTGCTTTTGACCAAAATACAAAGAATTACAATAATCCAAAACGAGTCGTGATCAGTGCATGGACAACCTGTTCAAACTGGTTTAAAGGCAAGTAGCGCTTTACCTTACTTAGAAGCCTAAGTTGGAAAAAACTAGTTTTGACTACTGCATTGATCTGTTTTTCAAACTGGAATGAGCTGTCAATATGATATTTCCTCGGATGGTAAAACTGGCCAAATGTTGAGGCTTGTCTATGTGCTGTTAGGCATATTGTAAGCGCATACTTTGTGGCATTTTTCAATTTTCATCCACAATTTCCTGCCATTTGTTAATGAGATGTTTGTTAGTCTACCTGACTAATGACTATGGTTTGCTTTCAACAGAATCCCGCATTTTCCACTTAGAGTTTGAACACTGCTGATTTATATGGAAACGTCCTGGTCTCACTTGCGTATTTGTGTTATTTTTTCGCTGGTTATTTCATGATACGACGTGACTGTGGCTTGTTGGTTCTGGACGCCAGTGTGTGCTGAGTGGATGGGATCATTTAATACAGACAAATTCTCTTTTCATTGTAGACTTCTTTTGCACTTTTTACGTTCAATCAGCAATGACAAACTGCAGAATGACCAAGTATCAAACCAAGTATCTATTCCAAAATTAGTGGCTAACTCACTGTCTGTGTGTTATTGGACCAGAAGATGGCACGTTCTGACCGCTGTGGCCCAGACCAGTTGTGATTGTTGTGGGGCAGACACCGCGTGTCTACTGCAGGTCTAGTAATGGTTATACTGCCTGATTACTGACACTCGAATAATTGCGCATGGCTCGTTACCGGGCCAGATAATAACGGTCGGGTCACCAGTCAGCCAGTTGTGCCGCAAGAAAGCCAGAACTGGCTCAGGCATGACTGCTACCTGGGTTGGTAATGGTATCATGAAATAACCTGATTTTTTTAAATTCTGAAATAACGTTATTTCATAATAAATTGGTATCACAAAATAACGTGATCATTTCATATCATGAAATAAAGTGATCCATATGTTGTACGAACACGAAATTATCTTGAATTAACAGGATACCAGGAAAAAATAACACATACACAAGTGAGACCAGGACGCTTCCGTAGATTCATACTCTCAGTAGTACCTTGGATATCTTTTTTTAAACCCTTTCCCATTTTACACAGTTCAACTACCTTTCTTGCAGATCTTCTGACAATTACTTTGCTTTCCGTATGACTCAGAAACCAGAAAAACCAGAGCAGCACTGGATGAAAGATGCAAGGGTCTGTCAGGAGCCCAAAAACTCACTGACCTTTATACACACACAATCACAGGTGAGGATGCTTACCTTTAGTAGCCATTCGAACCCATTTGTGTCAACTTGTGTGCGTATTATCAGACCAAGATCACCAGAGTATGTAAACTTTTGATCAGGGTCATTTTGGCAGTTTCAGTTATCATGATTTAAAAATAGATAATAGATACAGTAAGTCGTTTGGCTTCACACAACCAGTAAGAAGTGTTATCATTCATATTCTCAGAAAAAAAGGGGAAAAAAAGAAGTCAAACATTCTTCCAGGGTATGTAAACGTTTGAGCACAACTGTATTTGACATAAAACATGCACATTAATACTTGTTAAACATGACTATGAGCTGAGGAGCTGGTCTTAAAAACACACGCTTCCAATTTAAACCCACATTTTCAACACATTAAGGACTCTTTAAGACCTACATCAAATTCAAGACTTTTTAAGACCCCGCGGGAACCCTGTGATGAAATGATACACACATTTCTAACGTCGCCACTTACCTGAGCCGTAGGGAAACTGTTGCTGTTGAACATGGTGGAGGTGGGACTCCTTGTTGCCTGCTGGGTGTTCCCATACCTTCGTCCCAGCTGGGTAACTAAGCTGGGTGATGCAACAGCCTGGGATGGAGAAGAACCGCCAGGAATAGATCTCGCAGGTTGAGGAGGGCCAAGAGGTCCCGGAAGACGAACATTTTGATACCAAGCCCATTGGTTTGAAGCAGGCTGCCTAGGAGGCTGTTGGGACATTTTGTCCACCTTAGACATGGAAGATATTTTGTATGTATAATGTGCCAAAGAATACTGAGATTAAGGTTTGTCTCAATCAAACGTTCCCCTAAAAACGATGTGTACCTGCATCTGGAGTTGGGCGAGCGTTGTTTGTCGTTGCTGGGCTGAGAGTCCACCAGGAGGTGCCTCCATTCTTGGGCCAACTGCTGGGTTTGATATTGGAGGTCGCGCTGCACCCCTCTCCACAATCAAAGTCCCTGAAAAAGAGTTCAATGGTTTGTATCGAAATATTGTGATATAGTATAGAAAACTATGTAGCCTATACACTGATAAAAGCTGGTAATGTTGAAGTAAGACAAAAACTAGGGGTCACCTTATATGTTTTTTTTTCAGGCAATGCAAAAGAAGGGAAGTCGCTATCACTTTCACTTCCGGAGATATCGGCCTGTTATCTGCGTTAGATCAGCCGATAGCTGATATTGTAAAATACCCAAATATCACCCCGATATATCGGCCAACCGATATATTGGTTGAACTCTTACAAAAACCAACAGGAAAAACCAAGAGCTAAAGTAGTAGAATATTTGCATATTGTATCTTCCCGTCACATTTGACTTAGTTAAACTGTTACAGGAGCAAAGAAAGGAGCTAACAATATTTAACAACTGATTCAAACTGGAACATATAAATGAAAATGATCCATCAAAGTATCATCCAAAAGTGTACACAGAGGCCATAGTTTGAAATCTATTAAAGAGTTACGAATGTGATTGTTTCTTACCAAGGTCTACATTTGTGGCCCAAAACCCAGAGCGACACTGGAACCGTACTGAACTCTGTGGTATTAACGATGGGCTGCAATTGGCTCGCATCAAGTAATGGATTTGGTACAAGATCTGGGGGATAAAATTAAACACTGAGCCTGTGAAATGCTTTCTAAAAAATATATTTAGTTTTATTTGGACAGCTTTGTAGTAAGTCTCACCAATCTTTTGCAATAAAGAAGAGCTGTTCCACTGTGGCTTGCTGTGGCCCATTTTGTAAAACTGATGACGTGGTCTAAATGTCTGCTCAAAGAGCCGACATCATCTTGTTGCTTTTTCAAACCCAGTTCATGGTCCTTAGTTAGTGCCTAAGAGTATAAAAGTCAATCCTTATCAAAACAAATATCAGACCTAATTTAATGTTGTATGAAAGTTTGACTTACCTCAAGTTGATTAATCAGTATCTTTCCCTTCCTGTTAATTTCCATAATAAGGTTACAGATAGATTTCTTTATTTCATTGGTGACAACCTTTCGATTTTCTTCAACCTGCTGAAGTCTGATCAGGAAAAAAAAATTGTTTGAGAGACTGACCTATGGTAACTATGCTTTTGCTTTGAAATAAACAAAACAAAAAACATTTGTTTGTGTAGAGTGTAAAGACTTTACCCATTTGTTATATAGTTGGATACTTCTTCAATGGTTTTTCTTTTCTCTTGTAACTGTTGTGTCATATGCTCTAGATATTGCTTGTGGTTTCTGTATGCATCTTCCAAAAATTGGTAACTAAAAAGAAGAGTGACAATACAATTCATATTATCATGGAAAAATTAGTTGCAAAGAACACCCAGGAGGTGACAGGTGCGTAGAAGGCAGGGTAACTTATGTAAAAAAGAAAAAAAGCTCCCACACACTTTCTCACTATTAATAAACTTTATTGCTGCAACGTTTGTCAGGCTGTCCTCAAGCCTGGCAAAGGTCAGTTTGACATTGCAGCAATAAAGTGTAAAAGATTGACTGTGTGCTGGAGCTTTTTCTTTTCATTAAATTAAATTATCATGTCATAAAATAAAATAAAAAGCACTGTACTTTCACCAGAACTACAAGTAAGGCATTAATACTAAATGATGCATCTTAGGTTTAAAGCAGCTTGACAAAAGTACTTGATGGACTACATTTTGGTATATAATGTATTTCATAAATAACTTTCATGCCTACATATATTTACTAGGGATGGCTCGAGATCTCACAAGATCAAATTGCCACGAGATTTCTCGTCAGTGTAAAGTGATATTTTTTTCTTCTTTTATAGGCTGTAATATAGATATAGATACTTCCTGAAGACTGCTTATAGGACTCAAGGGAATATTTAGGCAATAGTTCTCTAACAATGTGTACCATATATTGATTGGCACTTTGAAGTTTTTAAGGTCAATTGCTTGGGATTTACCCATGATACTGGTAAAATCTTATCAATTCCCCATCCTTTTTAGTTTGTTGATTGTTACAAACAATACAATACAATACAATGTCTGTGTAAGTTCTCAGTCGTACAGGAGTTGTCCATCTTCAAAGAAGGTACTTGAGTCATCTTCTGTACTTGGTAGTTGAGGTCTCCAAACGTTTCGCCTCTCATCTCATCCACTGACGAAGCCTTTTGGATGAGAGGCGAAACGTTTGGAGACCTCAACTACCAAGTACAGAAGATGACTCAAGTACCTTCTTTGAAGAAATACAATACAATGTATTATTGCAAATGATGTCAAAATCTCATCTCGTACTTGTGGACTCAATCTCATGTCTCATCTCGTGGGATTTGTATCTCGGCCCACCCCTAATATTTACATTACAATTTATAAAAGAGAAGATTAATCTTATTACTTTTATTACTAGTCTGTACTGTAAATCCACTGCATTTCGTTGTTTGCAGACAAATTTTGCATTGTTATCAAGTGTTAATGATCATACTTGTGATCCTTGTGTCTGAGTAGCTGACAATCTCGACATGTGAGCCGATCACATGTTTCACAAAAGAGTTTGAGAGGTTCCTGTTTGTGAATATCACAAAACACCGGCCGTTGTGTGGATATATCTAATGATTCTGCAAAAAAATTGAGACACAGTAAAAATTCTCAGAGAAACTACAACTCCCTAGAATAACCCCACCCTTAACCCTAGGATTTACATATCACAAAAAGGTAAGAAGCACACTACCTGGAGACATATCTTGCTTTCGCCGTATTGTGTGATCCCTTGTAAACTTGACTCTCTGATGAGCCTCAATGCATGTGACACACAGAAACTCCACACACTCGATGCAGTAACCAGTCGCCTCTGTATTGTCTTCACAGCTCATACACACCTGTCAAGATTATTGTTGTCACGAAACGATACTAAAGAAAAAATGGTGTATTCAATACTAATTTGACACCACAAAGTGACAAATTCCACTTTTTAATCAATATTGGATGCATTAAAAATAAGTCCTAAACAGTATCTGTGTCTTTTATCATCTGCTTGCTAGTGTTTATTTATCTACAAGTTTATAAATGGCAAACATGTTTTTTATATTATATTTTATATAGGGCCGGGACTTTTTTCGATTAATTGCTATTAATTAATTACATGAGGTTTAGTGCGATTAAAAATATTAATCGAAATTAATCACACTTTGCTTTCCACACTTCAGTTTCCTTTTTTCCTGCAGACGCACAATTAATGGCAATATTGCACTGGTCTGTTGGACTTGGTTGAACAAAAATAAACAATATTTGTTGCTTAAGCTTATGTATTCAGTCATTATTCAATGCTATACTAAAAATCCTTATGAAAAAACTTACTTCTCACTGTTCTCAGGTCAATATTTATATGCGATTAATTTCGATTAATTAATTACAAAGCCTCTAATTAATTAGATTAATTTTTTAATCGAGTCCCGGCCCTAATTTTATATTCTAATAATATGTAAAAGAAAAAAGGGGTTTCTTTCTTTTCTTCAGCTATACAGTGCATCCGGAAAGTATTCACAGCGCTTCACTTTTTCACATTTTGTTATGTTACAGCCTTATTCCAAAATTGATTCAATCCATTTTTCCCTCAAAATTCTACACATAACACCCCATAATGACAACGTGAAAAAAAGTTGTTTGAGATTTTTGCAAATTTATTACAAATAAAAAACAAAAAAATCACATGTACATAAGTATTCACAGCCTTTACCATGAAGCTCAAACTTGAGCTCAGGTGCATCCTATTTCCACTGATCATCCTTGAGATGGTTCTACAGCTTAATTGGAGTCCACCTGTGGTAAATGAAGTTGATTGGACATGATTTGGAAAGGCACACACCTGTCTATATAAGGTCCCACAGTTGACAGTGCATATCAGAGCACGAACCAAGTATGAAGTCAAAGGAATTGTCTGTAGACCTCCGAAACAGGTTTGTCTCGAGGCACAAGTCTGGGGAAGGGTACAGAAAAATGTCTGCTGCTTTGAAGGTCCCAATGAGCACAGTGGCCTCCATCATCCGTAAATGGAAGAAGTTTGGAACCACCAGGACTCTTCCTAGAGCTGGCCGGCCATCTAAACTGAGCGATCGGGGGAGAAGGGCCTTAGTCAGGGAGGTGACTAAGAACCCGATGGTCACTCTGTTAGAGCTCCAGCGTTCCTCTGTGGCGAGAGGAGAACCTTCCAGAAGGACAACCATCTCTGCAGCAATCCACAAATCAGGCCTGTATGGTAGAGTGGCCAGACGGAAGCCGCTCCTTAGTAAAAGGCACATGGCAGCCCGTCTGGAGTTTGCCAAAAGGCACCTGAAAGACTCTCAGACCATGATTAAGAAAATTCTCTGGTCTGATGAGACAACGATTGAACTCTTTGGCGTGAATGCCAGGCGTTATGCTTGGAGGAAACCAGGCACTGCTCATCACCTGGCCAATACCATCCCTACAGTGAAGCATGGTGGTGGCAGCATCATGCTGTGGGGATGTTTTTCAGCGGCAGGAACTGGGGACTAGTCAGGATAGAGGGAAAGATGACTGCAGCAATGTATAGAGACATCCTGGATGAAAACCTGTTCTAGAGCGCACTTGACCTCAGACTGGGGCGACGGTTCATCTTTCAGCAGGACAACGACCCTAAGCACCAAGATAACAAAGAAGTGGCTTCAGGACAACTCTGTGAATGTCCTTGAGTGGCCCAGCCAGAGCCCAGACTTGAATCCGATTGAACATCTCTGGAGAGATCTGAAAATGGCTGTGCACCGACGCTCCCCACCCAACTTGATGGCGCTTGAGAGGTGCTGCAAAGAGGAATGGGCAGAACTGCCCAAAGATGGGTGTGCCAAGCTTGTGGCATCATATTCAAAAAGACTTGAGGCTGTAATTGCTGCCAAAGGTGCCTCAACAAAGTATTGAGAAAAGGCTGTGAATACTTATGTACATGTGAATTTTTTTTTTTTTTGTATTTTATTTGTAATAAATTTGCTAAAATCTCTAAACTTTCACGTTGTCATTATGGGGTGTTATGTGTAGAATTTTGAGGGGGGGAAAATGGATTGAATCAATTTTGGAATAAGGCTGTAACATATCAAAATGTTAAAAGTGAAGCGCTGTGAGTACTTTCCGGATGCACTGTAGTTCAATAGGACTTTTCTGCAAAAATGATGGCCATATTAAGAATGACATTACCAGCTCAAATAAGAATAAAGTTACTAGTACGAGTGAATTATTTTTTTTTTTTGACAACCCTAGTCAAGAACAAGACTTATTCCTTACAATATTAATACTGCAGGAATTAAGGAAAGGAGACAATGAACAAACCTGACTGTTTTTCTCCATAGTGCTGCTTGGGGCTTCTGCAGAATCTTTGACAAAAAAGTTATCCAATACATCTATTTCCCAGCATTCCTGCTTGCAGACTGGACATCGGACAGCACCTACTAAAAAAAACACAAACAATTGTGAATTTAAAACCAATCTAAAAAGTCTACTAACAGGCCACTTGTCTTGCGTTTAAAGATGTCACACAAATCTAATAAAGCTGAACTACTGACCAAATTACTCAATAAAGTTCAACTAAAATGCAATACAAATCTCTGGAAGTAACCCTTAATCATGCTCGAACATGCGTGTTTGAATGTAGTGATGGTTAGGGAGATCATTATTCATCTCCATGTCCAATACACTATAGAGTTCGGGAAATTCCACAGTTACCATGGAGATGCGCCATCTTTGCAGCTGTTGGCATACATTTCCATTGACTAACATTAGCTAAAACAGTATAAAAAGTGGAGAATAAAGCTGTAGAACAACTCCGTTAGTTGCTGAGTTACTGCTGGTAAATACATCTAACACACTGTGGTGTCCAAGTGTTTTAATGTGAACAATAACTCCAGTATTTTGACTTTTAAACTCTCCATTAGTTTACAATTGCTACTAATCCCATAATGCATAGCGATATGACATCACATTCCCGAACTCTATACCACTATTACTATTTATACTTAAAAAGTGTTGCCAATACAATAACTTGATTTGGTAAAATTCTGATCCCATGTGTTTACCACCATACTTACTTTTGAAACTGTGCTGTTACAAGTGATAAAAAACGTCTTTAGGAGTGTTGATATGACATGCGTAACTACTGGACATTAAAATATGAGCAAGATTATCCTCACATGGTTTATTGTTGTCGGGGTGCCCCTGTAGGTCCCGTCTCGTCTCTGCGTTCCCGTATGGGGCTGGCAGACACTTTTTGCAGAAGGAGTGTAGACATGGAAGGAGTTTAGGCTCTCTGTTGTGAAAACTTAACTTGCAGATGGGGCAAGTGTCCATAAGGCCAAAGGTTCCTTGTGGCTTGAACCTCTCCTCTTCTGCTGGCAAACTTTCCGCTTCGTTTTCCACAATAATAACAATGTCGTCGTTGTGAACATTCTCGGCTTTTGCATCCATATTTGTAAGATCCCAAGGGGTACTGATTTAGCCGTAAAACAATTCAACCAACCTCGTTACATTTGACAGAAAAAAAATGAGTTTCTTAGACTGTTATTATTGGCATTCCACACAACAACACAGTGTCTATCACCAAAACGTCTTGTGTATTGTGGAGTAACAGCTGGTTGTTTTCTTCTCAAACCTAAATCCGCGGCTAACGTTTGGCTAATTTACGTTAATTTGAGAAAGGCAAACCAGATATCATGTCGGAATTTGTTTGTTATACATAGTTACACCAAATTAACTAATGCATATAACATTAAATGTAAAGTTCCGCAACATTACACTATGTTTCAATCGTGGTTATTAGCCTTTAGCCTAGCTGAAAACCTAAAGCTACCATTTGTTACCCAAACGACACTGCGGCCCGTGGAAACTACGGAACCCTAGAAAGACAAAAACACCACTGTGAGAGCTGTGAAAATACGCGAAGGAAAAGTGAGGTTATTGTTTAGTTTTGATGCGTGTTTAATAAGATAAAAGAAACACCAACAGTATTTAAAAAAATAAACAATTTCAACATTACAGGTAACCGATAGGTATTTCCTGACGTTTTTATGTTCATGACATGATTATGGATTCAGTTTCATGTGCAACAATATATTAGTTGAGGCTTTTTATTGACGCACTTGACTGCTAGAATTTGTAGTGGGTGATTGACTCTACAACTACTGTGACATTTGTGTCTTGGACAGAAATATGAAATATGAACCAGATGCTGAGAGATGGGAATCACCCTGAATGGTTAAAGGATCTGTATCATGCTATTTTAGCCATTCCAAAGTAAACTATAGGCATTTATATGATATATTGTACCGCTATCACTATGGAGTACTCATTTTTGAGAGAAATATAAGTATTTTTGGGGGGTATTTTCCCTACCCGGAAGACAAGACGCTTCGATTCAGTTAACTCCGCCCCTCTCTCCGCTCATTCCACATTTGCAGTATTATAAATATAAATATCGCTGCAAAAAGTGAAGTTACTTCACATAATGCAGTTATAAGGAGTTGACATGTGCAACACAGTTTCATAAATGGCTAACACGCATTTTGATTAACTCACCGCTCCGCAAGGCTTCCCCATCGGGTTATGGGATCGCGTTGGTTATAAAAGTTAATCCACTTTGATTCTGGCCTAGGTTCACCAAGCATCCATCAGGTTGGTTGATAAAGTCGCTGAATCCCGGAAAGAAATTCCAACTTCTGGCGAGTGCACTCTTCTTTAGGAAGGTTGAATAGTCCTGTTCCTCTCGTAGCCAAACGCGCATCCGTGACATTATCGTTCGGTAAGAAAAAAGAACAGGCGGTGTCCAGAGTAGATTAGAAAGAGCTCAGTCTTCAAAAACAACATCTCTGCTCGGATCCATGGATCCTCCAGCCGTGGGTGTGTTTGTTTAGCCTCGTGGGACAGCACAGACGCATCAGAGAGTATTTTTTTTTTTTTTTCATTTTTTATTTCTCTCTTACAACAACAAAAATTAAAAAGCTGTTTTATAAATTAAAATCAGGCCGTAAGGCATTACATTACAGACGTAGAGCACTTCCGTTCCTTTGTGACGACACAACTGAACAGCTCAGTCGTTTACTAGGAGAGGGCGGAACAGCTGCTCAGAGAGCAGGATTCAGGAGGATTACTTAGAACTGCGTGAATGAAGCCAAAAACCGCTCTGGGAGTGTTTTTGATAAGGAAATAGCATAACAACATGGTTAAAAGCTCCAAAAAGTCGATTTTGCATGATATAGCACCGAAGGGCGCACAATCCTCAAAGGGTACAGTCCCATCCAACTATCGGCCAATAACCTGCCTCTCCACAACGTGGAAGCTCATGTCCGGCACCATAGCGGCTAAGGTAAGCGGGCATATGAAACAATACATGAGCACAGCTCAGAAGGGAATCGGTAAAGATATCAGAGGAGCCAAACACCAGCTCCTGGTAGACAGAACAGTCGCTCGAGACTGCAGAACCCGACACACTAACCTGAGCACTGCCTGGATTAATTACAAGAAAGCCTACGACTCAATGCCACATACTTGGATCATTGAATGCTTGGCACTATACAACATCAACAGGACTCTAAGAGCCTTCATTGCAAACTTGATGAGGTTGTGGAAAACCACCCTTGAAGCCAATGGCAAGCCACTTCCACAAGTCTCCATCAAATGTGGCATATACCAAGGAGACGGCCTGTCCCCACTGCTGTTCTGCATAGGTCTGAACCACCTCAGCCAAATAATCAACAAGACTGGCTATGGATAAAGACCAACAGGGAGGAGTTGGGGGGTTGACCCCGACTCCTCCCTGTTGGTCTTTATCTACTGAGCGGGACGCTATCCACTGACAAAGCCTTTTGGATGAGAGGCGAAACGTTTGGAGACTTCAACTACCGAGTACAGAAGATGACTCAAGTACCATCATTGAAGAAGTTCTAGGAACTGCAAAGATACTGCGCAGAACCCTCAAGCTCCCAGGACCCGAGCTTGGAGAGACCGCCCAAGGAGGGTGAGGAAGAGTTTATATATATATATATATATATTAGGGCCGGGACTTTTTTCGATTAATTGCGATTAATTAATTACATGAGGTTTAGTGCGATTAAAAATATTAATCGAAATTAATCACACTTTGCTTTCCACACTTCAGTTTCCTTTTTTCCTGCAGACGCACAATTAATGGCAATATTGCACTGGTCTGTTGGACTTGGTTGAACAAAAATAAACAATATTTTGTTGCTTAAGCTTATGTATTCAGTCATTATTCAATGGTATACTAAAAATTCTTATGAAAAAACTTACTTCTCACTGTTCTCAGGTCAAATATTTATATGCAATTAATTTCGATTAATTAATTACAAAGCCTCTAATTAATTAGATTAATTTTTTTAATCGAGTCCCGGCCCTAATATATATATATATATATATATATATATATATATATATATGTATATATATGTATATATATAACAGACCAATTGGAAAAATATAGCCTTTTGAAGAAGTATTATAAACTATCCCTTTAGGCCAGCCTTTAGGAGGATCTTTGTACTTGGGAGGAGTCAAATCCAGAGATGTTGATCTCTGGATTTGACTCACTATTGACTCAGGAAATATTTTTACACTAACACTATTCTTATGATTTGAAGACCTTTAATAAAATTTTAGGTTATCACTTGGATTCAATGGAGTTAACAGCCAAAAGTCATATCCCACTCAGTGATGGAAACAAAATTCCTCTAATCGGACTTGGGACTTATGGAGATCTCAACAAGGTACTAATATTTATGCATGTGTACATTTGTAAATGTGTTTGTTCTTTTTTATTTTATATTACTTTTTTTCAGACAGCTAAAGGAACTTCATATGAAGCTGTGAAATTGGCAATTGAAATAGGTTACAGACATATTGATGGGGCGTTGATCTATTGTAATGAGCATGAGGTAGGACAAGCAATAAGGGACAAGATTTCAGATGGGACAGTGAAGCGAGAGGACATCTTCTACTGTGGAAAGGTATTGTTAGTAATTTGCCCCGGTGAACTTTTCTTTGGTTACAAAGGGCAGCTAGGCCTATGAGTCTTATGCAATAAGGTAAAGTGAAACTCTGTAAGTCTAATTGCATTACAAATTTTACAGAATGCATATTATTGACCGCCTAGGTCTGCATTTTGATATAGAGTCACTTAATTTTTTTCCTAACGTCTCCCTCAAATCAAAATCTCGTAGTATTATGCCTGGAGCAAGAGTGGACCATTTTGCAATCTTAAAGGTTTCTAATTTTCATTCTGTGGTGAATCTATAGTTGTGGAATACATTTCATCCTCCGCACCTCGTCCAACCTGCTCTTGAGAAAACTTTACAGGCGCTGCAGTTGGACTATGTTGATCTTTACATTGTGGAGCTGCCCATAGCTTTCAAGGTATACTCTACAATTGACAAAGTCCTTTGTTGTATTTTTGTTACTTTACTGTATTTCTAGCCTGGAGATGCATTCTACCCCAGCGATGAGAATGGAAAATATATTTATCATGAGACAGACCTGTGTGCGACATGGGAGGTCAGTCAAAAAATGTTACCATTAAGTAAGAACAACAGAAAATACACTATCTTATTTGGCTAATTCCAGTCCCTTTACAGGAATATTTATCGATGTCCTTGTCAACTAAAAACAATACATTTATAAATACAACAACAAACCATAGAAACAGCATTTGTGTACTGCTTTAAAAGGAAACATTTCAGTAAACAAATCTGAAAGGTTCTAATTAAGCTCAAAATGTACTTGCACCCTGATCTTACAGTAATATTGCTCACATATAGTTCTACATAGCACATAAAGAAACAATCTAATATTCATTGAATGGGTTTTAACAGGTTAAAACAAATTCACCTGGTAACTGTGGGCCGTGTTGTTTTTACACCCTGTCAAAGAGCAGTATAATCTTTTCTCTTGTACAGGCTCTCGAGGCATGCAAAGACGCTGGATTGGTGAAATCCCTCGGAGTGTCAAACTTTAACAAACGACAATTGGAGTTAATCATGAACAAACTTGGTCTTAAGCACAAGCCTGTATCAAATCAGGTAAGCAGTGGATTGAGGAACTTTATATAAAAATACTTTCCAAACAGTATTGTTGGCCAGAAAATTGAACACTGGCAGTTGGTAAAAGACTAAGTACGGTAAATAGTGCTTTACCAACCACCAGTAAAACACTATTTGCGTTGTGTATATAGGGCCCTTTAAAATAAAATTAAAGGGCTTAAGGGTGTTATTACACCCTTCTTTTGTAAAAAACAAAGTGGCAGTGTTAAATACATCAGTCCACCACCACACACACACAAACTCAGTAAACCGAGGAGTGAGACAATGGTACATAGCCATAACACTCACAATTATCAGAGTTGCACTTAATAGACCGGAGGCATTATTTTTTTCCCGTGGAGGAATAAAATCTATTTTGTCCTTATGTATAAAAACATCTTTGTGCACTGTGCGTCCAAAGCCCTTTTTATCGATTGTGAACTCGCAGGCTAGTCGCTGTTAATTCACATTACTGTTACGGTATTACTCCCTGAAAGTAATTAGATGTGCCTGAAAAGTCTTCCCTGTAAATAATGTGAATGTTAGAATTAAGTTAGGAAATGTAATACTAAGTTTGGACCTCAACTAACAATTTAAATTTGCGCAATCCCACTTTCATTGTATATAAAAAATAAAATTACAAAAACAAAAAATCAACTGTAGGGCCATTAAATCTCAAATCCAACCGCAATTAAAACATTTTATTTATATTTTCATCTCAAAATCAGGTTGAATGCCATCCCTATTTTACTCAGCCAAAGTTACTGGAGTTCTGTCATCAAAATGACATTGTGATTGTGGGATACAGCCCTTTGGGGACATCTAGGGACCCATCATGGTATGACACTGCAGTATTTGTACAATTGAGTGTGGTGTGCCTCTGCCTGTGTATATATTATACTACATTAACCAATATTATTGATCTCTACTCACAGGGTCAATTTAAAATGTCCTCCATTGTTAGAGGATAAGGTGCTAAAAAAAATTGCTAAAAAGCACAACAAGACTACAGCTCAGGTGGCTCTGAGGTTCAATGTCCAAAGAGGAGTAGTGGTTATCCCCAAAAGTTTCACGTCGGCTCGAATAAAAGAAAACTTTGAGGTTAGTATGTCACATACTTTAAACTGCATATTGAAAAGTTTACTGTCTTCAATGTTGCAGATATTTGATTTCCATCTCTCTGAGGCTGAGATGAAGAATATTGAGGGCTTGAACAAGAATATACGCTTTGTTGAGCTGCTCATGTAAGTCCAGACTTTGCTTTTTTCCCTCAATCCTAAATTAATTTAACATATAATGACTTTATATATGACATTAAACACAGGTGGGCCGACCATCCAGAGTATCCATTTCATGATGACTACTAGTCCAAAACACTTTTGTGAGACATAAGTCCAGCCCTTTGGGGAGAATTTCTGTAATTGTTGTGATTAGGAGTGTCTCAGGGAGAACAGTGCAAAGAATACTTTATGACAAAATTTTAATTGAATGACTTATGTTTAATTTTCAAATTGTTTTAAACTTTTTTGATGGTGTATTCTTAAATGTGTATATGATGTGATTCAGATTAAACTTTGTGTTTAATGTATTCATTTTCCTAGCATTTTATTTGAAATAATTTGGTGATTATCTACAATAATAATCTTTGGTAGCAAAATGTGAAGTGATTTATTTATTTTGGCAAGCCTCGACTAAGGCAGTCCTTGTAAAATAGCAAAGGCTGTCATATTTTAAATGTACAAAGTAGAATAATTCATAAATACAGCAAATACAAGAGTGGTGTTTATTGAAATATTTACTTATCACTATTACAAAATGTATTGTATCAGAAATGTTCAAACCCAGCCAAGATTGTCCAGATTATAAAAATTACTTTAGAATGAATGTGAGGGGGGGCTATAATTTGGAAAATTATATTAAATGATAGCTCATAACCGAGTAACCACCGTCAGTAACGGTCTTGACGTCCGTTTATATCATCTTATAGTTACCTATTCCAATTCTCAAGTTGGTTATTTGTTTTATTTTATTCCACTGAACAATAATATCATAAATACCGAAGATGCTCTGAAGGCGTCACAAACACCCCTCCCACATTTCACTGGCTAGGCTAAGTTCGGCTAACGTTGCTGCTAATGCAGGAAAATGTACAGGCAACGATTGAATACTGAAATTTGCTTTGGGGAGAATGAATCAAGAATAAATAGCTAAAGTGCCTGTAAAGCCAGTGGAGCGAATCACACCAGATGACGCCATCTACTTAAGTCAATGTAGTCTTCGAAGCGAGCAGCTAGCGTCAAGCTATTTGTAGAGTTAGCTAAGCCTAGCTACATTAAGGCTAAGTAATGTAAACGTTGAACGAGTCAGCTGTATGAAGAGAGGGCATCGCCAATAATGTACGGCTGCTTATTTTGGTTTTATACGTGGATTTTGACCAGAAATGAGTTTTTTATATTAGAAAACAACCAAGGGTAACGATAAACGATTACAAGACTTGCATGGATGGATACATGTTCACCAAGACTTCCTTAGCTGACTTTGTTGTGGTCTATTCATCATCTTGGCTCTATGTCTGTGATGTTCCACAATGCTTACAACTAACGCGGTCAAAAATAGCTTGTTTGAATTGTTTTTGTCGACTTTGATAACTCGGGACTTTCCTGTGCTTTTAATTAGCATTAGATAGAGCCATACGAAAATCACAGTCCCAGACGACATGGATGTTGTTGGGGAGTGGTGTTGAGGTTCAACTATCTGGAATATACGACATATCCACCATCGAAATCTTACGTATTTCTATATCTTGATTTTGTCTCTGCTGAGAGCAACAATAGTTAACCATACAAAACCGTTTGAAAATAATCATGAACTTTTAAATCACAAGAACCTATTCAAGATAAAGAACATCAGTTCATCTCTCTATCATGTCGGATTTTACTGAGTTTATGCCGCCACCTGAGTGTCCGGTTTTTGAGCCCAGTTGGGAGGAATTTTCGGATCCGTTGGGGTTTATCAATAAGATCAGACCCATTGCTGAAAAAACTGGAATCTGCAAGATACGACCTCCAGAGGTAACACAAACCCAACTGCACTCACCTTATCTGTTTGTAAAAGAAAACATTTCGGCCCTGAAGGTGTTACTGATTGCGGTGCTGGCAGTTACAAAAGTGCAATTAGAGAATAAGATTGACTGGAGCCATTGTTGTTATATTTTGCGTGGTAATGGTTCAGTATAGCATGTTACGTACAATTATTACATGGTAATAGGAATCAGGACACACACTTAATTTATTTCATTGTAATATGATTAATCATCAGGACCTAACTCTAGTCTTAACTCAAAATCAAGACTGTAAATCACCAAGAAACATACGTGTCTTCTTGGTTATAATATCAACACAGGGTTGGCAAGCACATCATTATCCCTTGGTACACCTAGTACTATACAATTTCCAGCTTGATGTTACTGCACCGTCATGTTAAACACTCATCAGATTACACTTATCGGTCTCCATGCTAATATATTGGATTGGTTGGACCAGTGTGCCTACATTTTTCATTTAGGTGCACCACATCATAAACTTGACACAGCACTTCATAAATGTCCGAAAACATTTTCAAAACAGGTTCAATGCCAATACTTAAATAATACCTTGAATATCTAGCTTTTCTTTCTCTCAATTATTATTCTGTAACCACATTTTAAAATAAATGTATAGAAAAATGCATGTTTCAAGGTAAAATCCTGTAACAGTTGCAAAAGTACTGTTTTACAAAATGAATTAAAAAGTGTATCTCACTCTGATTTTTGTGTCTGAAGTGCTGTGAAGAATCATTGTTCTCGCATATGCAAAGAAATAAGTTCACACTCTGGAGTCCTGACTTGTGTCTTTTCTTGCTTTCCAATTCTACAATTGGAGTAGTAGCTCATATTTGGCCACTAAACCTGGAATTCAATCCCTGCTCTCACTAGAACTACTGAGAAGTATTTTATAAATGGTTGTAAAGCATTTTGAGTGCCCAATTGTAAATGTATCTGATTTACTGTTTTTCTCTGCAACTAACTTTATTTCTACTATAGGTGCTAGGGGTGGGAATCTCTGGGTACCTCACGATTCAACACGATACACGATACATGGCTCATGATAACAATAACCTCACGATACACTGATACTGCGATCATTTATATGGCACAAAAATAACCTGCGATACATCACGATTTTTAAAGAAATGGGATTTTTAACCTTTTTTATACATCTGTTTTCATGTGCGTTGTTCCACTTTAAAAATAATAAATACAAGTAAATAGATGATACCTGACTTATTAAATTGGCTTATTGATCTGTCAGTGGCAGATCACTTCATTTGCATTTAATAAACAAGAAACCCCCCTCCTGTTTCCAAAAGGAATAAATTACCCACAAGTTAATCTTGTCCATAATTATAAAAACTATTTTTAAAAGTAATATATATGTGTGACAGTGTTGAGTCCAAATTCTTAAAATTGTTGTGCTGCCCTGTACTTTTCTGATAATTCTTGACGATTATTGGCTTCTATTGACTGTGAAAGCAGTGGAGCACTGCTGCCTCTGCCTCATTAATATGCATGATGTCATTAAAAGTATTACTATAGTAATAAATAAATAAAAGTTTTGTATTGTGCTGCACAATATCGATATATTGTCACACCCCTAATCAGTGCACTAGCTAAGTTTCACAAATATCTTTGTGTAACTCTTTTTGTTTTGTCATGCAGGACTGGCACCCTCCTTTTGCTTGTGATGTACGCAACTTTCGCTTCACTCCAAGAGTTCAGAGACTTAATGAACTTGAGGTGAGTTGCATTTTAGTTTTACATTCAGTTTATTTGAATTAGGACAGTGCACATTAATCAACACATCAGCAGAAAGCCTCAATGTAAATGTACCAAAAATTGCATAATAGTTAAATTGCATCCACTGTCCTAATTGATTCAAGAGAAATACAGACATAGTACATAAGTTACAGTCACTTGGGTCAGATAACACGCCCAAGAGGTTACATTGATATTCTACCTGTGAGTTTTCAACCAGTTTTTTAGAACCTTTTTAAAAGGTATGGTAATTGTCACAGTTCCTGATGTGAGCAGGCAGTGAGTTCCATGGCTGTGTACCTCTGATAGACGCCAAGTTTTGACTGAATTTAGTTCTGCATCGTTGCACATTACAGTCTCCTCTGGTCAAAGCTCTGGTATTTACTCGAGTCTTGCTTATTTTTGATATAAATCCATTAATGGTGGAGGGGCAAGACCATTTAAAACTCTAAAAATTAAACATGTGTTATGTGTTTTTGCTTGTTGGAGGTCTATAATTATTGAATCAGTTTATGTTTCTGAATTGTATGTTGTAATCATAAGGTTATTTGGTACTTTTTGCTTATTTAATTTGAGATTAAGTATGTACTGTATTGTTGTTGTTTTTTTCTGGTTTTAAAGACCCTTTACATGAGTTTGTTTTTGTATCGTAAAAATCAAGCGCGTGGGAGACTTGTGTCATGTGAAAAGTGCTATAAGCGTCCATTTCATCCCATTACAATAATTGTTTCCCTATAGTGTATTTTTAAAAGTTGTAATTTGTTTATAGGACCACCAAAGTTGTCTTATGAAACTACTACGACCGTTAAGCCAGATTTGGACCAAAAAATAACTTTTTTGTCAAAATCTGAATAAAAAAAAAAAGATTAAAGATCTTTAAGTATCTGATATACGTGATTAAAAAAGCAGTTCTGTTTCTGCTGTTGTTCTAACTTTCACTCCCTTTACTTGTTCAGGCCCTCACTCGTGTAAAGCTGAACTTTTTGGATCAAATCGCAAAGTTCTGGGAGTTACAAGGATCCAAGATTCGATTTCCTCATGTGGAGAGAAAGATTCTGGACCTGTATCAACTAAGCAAGGTAGAGAAAGATAAGTTAACATTAACTATGCATTATCACTATCACTGCAAATAAACTATTACTATAAAATCACACTAACTCCATTTCTTTCATAGATTGTATCTTCTGAAGGTGGTTTTGAGACCGCTTGTAAAGAGAAACTGTGGTCCAAAGTTTCCAGCCGGATGGGTTTTCCACCGGGGAAGGGCACTGGGTCTTTGCTGCGTTCCCATTATGAGAGAATCCTTTATCCCTATGAGCTTTTTCAGTCTGGAGCCACTTTAACTGTAAGCCATTCATACAAAAAAAGGACTATTTACAGCAAACAAAATTGACACTGTGAACACGTCGTACGCACATAACACAAAACATTAGAGAGTTAATTAAAAATGTCAACACTATATCTAGGGCATCCAGCGATTGTATGATGAAGGAGATGAGGGCGAGGAGGTGGATGAAGGGGTTGGAGATGAGGCTGTGGAGGAAGAGGATCCCGATGAAGACGAAGATAAGGATGACGGCGACACAGCGCAGACCAAAGAAAGGCCTCCAACTGAGAGACGTTCCGGGCGTCTGAAATCTGAGGTAAAGGCATTTACCCCTTTGGTGCATGAAATAATAGGTTTTATGAATACTGAACTTGTCATTATGTTTAAATCCACACTATGCTGTTGTTTTCTTAGAGAGAAAACAAGGATCCAAAAGGTATTAAGCTTTTTGGCACAAGTCCCAAGATGGTAGGCTTGGAAATTTTATCCACTGGTAAGACTCATTTGATTACAACTGAACCCTTTTCTGCCTTTGATTTATCAAAAAGATGACCATGCCTGTGATGTTTTAGATGACAGTTACAGCAAAAGGCAGCGTCACCTTAAAGCCCAGGCATTTGCCATTAAAATGAGACCGCGCAAAGAAACCCTTGAGGTCAACTTTGTAAGTAGATGCTTGTTTATACTTCAAGATGATCACACGGCTATGAGACAATTATTTGACCATTTTTTTCTCAGATTGACCTGTACCTCTGCCTTGTATGTGGGCGCGGTGATGAAGAAGACCGGCTCCTGCTGTGTGATGGCTGTGACGATAGCTACCACACCTTCTGCCTCATACCGCCCCTTCAAGACATACCAAAGGGAGACTGGAGGTGCCCAAAATGTGTTGCAGAGGTACCAGCTAAACGATTAATATGATAAAGGTTTAATAAAACTATGTAAAATCTCAGACATCCAGGTCTTTTAAAGATTAAAACAAAACAACTGGACTGACAAAATGATAAATACCAAAATGTTGAAAGTTTTGTTTGGTCATTGTGAACAGGAGTGCAGTAAGCCCAGGGAGGCGTTTGGTTTGAGCAGGCCGTGAGGGAGTACACTCTGCAGAGCTTCGGAGAGATGGCTGATCAGTTCAAGTCAGACTATTTCAACATGCCGGTTCATGTATGTAACCTGCCCTCCCCAGCTTTTCTTTTTGTGTACAGTCACTGTGGCCATGAGTTTTGGTATGTGCACTCCTAGAACAGATTTGTAATACACATTTATCTGTGGTCAGATGGTTCCCACTGAGCTGGTGGAGAAAGAGTTTTGGCGCCTTGTCAGCAGCATTGAAGAGGATGTCATTGTAGAGTATGGAGCTGACATAAGCTCAAAAGATATGGGCAGTGGCTTTCCAATTAGGGATGGGAAGAGAAGGTTACTAGGAGATGAAGAGGTCTGTATTGGGTTGTGACACCCAGAGGCACAAGTTTGAATGTGCTTTGTCTCATAATTAAAGTAAAAGAATCTTGCTTTATCTTTAGGACTATGCCAACTCTGGCTGGAATCTAAACAATATGCCTGTATTGGAGCAGTCAGTCTTGGCACACATCAATGTAGACATCTCTGGCATGAAGGTGCCCTGGCTCTACGTGGGTATGTGTTTCTCCTCATTCTGCTGGCACATAGAGGACCACTGGAGTTACTCCATCAACTTTCTTCACTGGTGAGAACTGCACAATAAAAACACTATAATATAAACCCCTGAAGCTGCGATAAAAATGCTAACATTGATAAAACGATCTCTGTTTGCCAGGGGTGAGCCAAAGACCTGGTACGGAGTTCCTGCTCAGCCGCAGAGGAGCTGGAGGCCGTGATGAAGAAACTTGCTCCGGAGTTGTTTGACTCTCAGCCGGACCTACTGCATCAGCTGGTCACCATCATGAATCCTAACGTTCTCATGGAGCACGGTGTCCCTGTATGTATTATGGAGAGACGTGCCGTAAACATGCTACGATATACAGCCAAATTATTGCTACTGAAATATTATCGATGCAATATCCAATTTGCAACAAGATCAAAATATATCAAAAAATGACTCTCTTCAATCTGATTCACACATGCTTTTCCAACAAAGCCTTAAACCACTATGTATGATAACTTAAAAATACTTAAAAGTTCTGTACTGTTATCGCTACGTGTTGATACGGTGTGTATGTGAACGCATTTTTCATTTTTTCGTGAGGAACTGAGCGTCTTGCTCCTTTAATACAGTCCTGTCGACAGCTTTACAAGTTTGACGCGTTGAAAAAGCCGAGTGAAACTGAAATAAACAGAAATAAAACAAGCATTAACTTCAATGCAACACCATGAGAAAACGAAGCATGTTCCTAATAAGGGCATAAGGGCGGGATTTTCACTGTAGACTCGGCCCTTGCGTGACGTGTAGCTCCAATGCCAACAGTCCCACCCTCATTAGTATGAGATTTCAAAAAAAATGATTTCGAAAACCAGCCTGGTTTCTTTAATTGTGACTAACCCAGCGTTATCTCAGGAGGAATATGTAGCCATAGAAAGTGTTTAAAAAATAGAAACCAGGCGTTTAAGTTGTTTTTAACGTGTCTAAAGTCCAATGCTTTTCAATGGGGGCCTAGCGGCTATATGGAGGTACTACAGCAATGGCGGCCTCCAGTGTTGCGGTCATAAAGCAGAGCAGCCAGCGGCCATTGGTCTGGCTATTGCTTCTACCAATAATGCATTGCGACTACATGCCTTCAAAATAAAGCTCAGCTAAACCAATGCTGAATGTAGAAATACTTTTTAACTAAATTACCGTTTTTTTTTAACATGAATTGCAACAGATGATTTATAACATTTATTTTAAATTATTAAGAACCATTTTTATCCTATTTTTAAAGAAAAACTTTTACATAGGGCAGAACAAGTTCTGTTTTAGTAAGAGATGCACCATTTCAGCTTTTTTTTTAATCTTTAATCCCATTATTTGGGATTGTAGTATCTACTGATACCAGATACCACATGACTGAGTCGCGAGTCAAAAAGCATAAAGTAAATATCCTTGACTAAATGATACAGGCAATTATATCGGTACATTATATAGACAACTTCTAACATAAAATAATCTGATGATGAAACAACTTGTTTGGTCCTACATTTTTGTTGTTTTTAGTAAAGCATGCAGTATTGAATTGGCTTAGTAAAATATTGCATTAATATTGCATTGGAAAATTCAATATAGTTGTCAAATATCACATTATCTTCCCTCATATCATGCAACAATGCCATGTTTATATTGCTTTCTATAGGTCTATAGGACCAATCAGTGTGCTGGGGAGTTTGTGGTGACGTTTCCCAGGGCATACCACAGTGGTTTCAACCAAGGCTACAACTTTGCAGAGGCAGTGAACTTTTGCACAGCCGATTGGGTAAAAATAAAATTGAATGCAAAAAATGTATATTTACATCTATTTGTAAACAATGTTTTGTTTTGTTTTTCCTTAGTTGCCCCTGGGTCGTCAGTGTGTGGCTCACTACAGACGTCTCCACCGGTATTGTGTCTTCTCGCATGAGGAGCTTCTGTGCAAGATGGCGGCCGATCCAGAGAGCCTAGATGTTGAACTGGCAGCAGCTGTTTTTAAAGAATTGGGGGAGATGATGAAAGATGAGACTCAACTTCGACAGACTGTGCAGGAAAAGGTTGGCGTCATTTTGCAAATACTGTATTTATGTGCAAAATAACTCAAATGTGGCATGATAAACTGACCTTTCTACGGTACTGCTCATGCTCTCTCTCTCTCTCTCTCTCTCAAAAGGGGGTGCTGTCTTCAGAACAGGAGGTTTTTGAACTTCTTCCTGATGATGAGCGCCAGTGCCACAAATGCAAAACCACCTGCTTCCTGTCTGCACTGACCTGCTCTTGCTGTCCTGATCGGTTGGTCTGTCTGCACCACGTGGATGAGCTTTGTGATTGTGCAATGGGCAGCAGATGTCTCAGGTCAATTCAATTATTATTATAGCCCTCCAATCGTCCGTGCTTCAGCTGACAGATTTTTTTGTCCCTGTTTTATTTCAGATATCGCTATGACCTGGAGGAGTTTCCCAACATGCTTTATGGGGTCAGAATGCGAGCTCAATCCTACGACACATGGGCCAAGAGAGTCACTGAGGCTTTAGGAGCAGACCAGAAGAACAAGAAAGGTAGTATTACTTTGTAGTTAAAGTTTTAGAATTTCTTTTTATATTATTTTATATCTCATATTATTTTACATTTAGCACATATTTAAAAGCTACGGAGCCCGCCAGGGGACATCACTAGAAAAATTATGATTGTGTTATTTCGCAATACTTCGCATAATAACGCAAAGGTTTTGCAATAAAATGCAATAATTATTGCAAAATAACGCCATAGTTTTGTGAAATAACGCAATAGTTTTGGGTGAATGTTGTCACTTGTCCCCAAATAGCTGCGTAAGGGGGTGCGTCTTTACTCATCTTACCCACTGTAGCAGTGCTAAGTTTCAGAGGCACTAGCGTGTACACAGGCACCAGGTTCGTCCCGAACTGCTCCAGCGCTTCCACCCATCCCGTCAAGAAGTGTTGGCAACTCTTGAATTAAAAGTTTGGCCTTTCTGAGTATGCAAACGACCATCTCCCTGAGCGCACCACCTTTGCCTCTGGATCCATTGTGCGCTCTTTTGGCTCGGGGATTACCAGCGCTCAAGTCTATACTAAATGCTGAACTTATGACTTCTTCAACTTGTCGTAAGAGTCAATATGCCAGATAAAGTTAGACCCTCTGAAAAAGTTGTTTCTTCTTGAAGTCTCCTGGTTTGCCTTCTGGACACACCGTTTGGATCCAGTTCCCTGAGGATAATGCGCACGTCTTCCTTTCTCACGCGTAGACCATTTTCTCTACACTTGGCGTACATCCACCTACATCCCTGAAGCTGTCCAGAACCGTGCATACAACTACAGTACCTTGCGAAAGTGCTAATACACCTTGAACTTTTGCACATTTTGTCATGATTACAACCATAAACATAAAGATATTATTTCCAATTTTTTACTGAAAGTTCACACACAAGTAACAGACAACTGTGAAGTGAAAGCAAAATGATACAGATTCTGTTATTTTTTTAAATAGAAAAGTGAAATGTCGGGCGTGCACAAGTATTCATACAGCATGACTTAACACTTTGTGGAACCCCCTTTTGCTGCAATAACAGCAGCAAGTCTTGTGGGGTATGACTACAAGGTTTGCAAATCTAGACACTGACATTTTAGCCCATTCCTTTTTACAAAAAAGCTCAAGCTCTGTCAAATTAGAAGGAGAGCGTTTGTGAACAGCAGTTTTCAGGTCTTTCCACAGATTTTCAATAGGATTTAAGTCAGGACTTTGACTGGGCCATTCTAACACATTAATATGTTTGTTTTTAAACCATTCCATTGTAGATTTAGCTTTGTGTTTAGGGTCATTGTCCTGCTGGAAGGTGAATCTCCGCCCCAGCCTCAATTCTCTTGCTGACTCCAGCAGGTTTTCCTCCAAAATGAAGAAGAAGATCTTTATTTATATAGCGCCTTTCACAGACATGGTTACAAAGCGCTTTACATGAGAGCATTTTACATTCACTCCATAATCAGGGCCTGTCTGTCCCAAGATTGCCTTTCATGACTCTAGGACATCCTCCAAGACCTCGTATAGCTTCCACGTAATACGTCATAAGATGTTTTTCACTTACATTAATACCATGTCTGTTGGCTGGCACTAACCTTAATTGTTTGTATTTTAAACCCAATTCGAAATAAAGGTCATTTAGGTTCCCCCATACATTGTGTGTGGAGGATGATAGCGTAGAGTCTATATCCTGTAGATGCTGTAAGCGGCCTCGTTCTCTACCCAGATATGATTGTGTTATTTTGCAAAACTATTGTGTTTTATCGTAAAACCTGCGAAATAAAGCAATAATACATTTTCTCGCGATGTCCCCTGGCGGGCTCCGTAAAAAGCATACATTTATACTCTTGACTTTTTTATTATAATAACCTAATATTGGTTTAACTCTCTTAAGATCTTATTGAGCTCAAAGTTTTGCTGGAGGATGGTGAGGACAGGAAGTATCCAGAGAATGCACTTCTTCGTCGCCTGAGAGAGATGGTGAAAGAGGCCGAGACCTGCGCTTCGGTCGCTCAGCTGCTGCTCGGTCGAAAGCAGAGGCACAGGCCAGTGGACATGTTATGTTGTAATAGACCCCAAGACAATTACACAATGATATATTATGGCTAGAAATATGTTGGGTTTTTTGACACATGAGAAAAAGTCCTTTCTACTGTATATTATAGGGCTCCACTGACCCAAGAATTAGAAATATATATTAGGGACGTCCCGAACAGGTTTTTTTGCCTCAGAGTCATTTGATTTTGGGATTTGCCCGATACCGAGTCCCGATCCGATACCTAATATATATAGTTTTTAAATTAAGAAACAAAATATATTATCCAAGGAGACGGCACCGCAGCTAAAGAATGGGCAGTGATCATCTATGAATAGGACAGGACTGACCGATACTGGGGTGAGTCAGGTCGTTAGAGACGCTCTACTTCAAAGGTTGTTTACCCACAGGTGAGAGTAGCTGTGATTAGAGGGGAGGAGCCAGGCCAAGCCCAACTCATCCTCATGGTCTTTATCTAAGCTGCGGGCTGAGCGGGACTTTAGTCCGCTGACAAAGCCTTTTGGATGAGAGGCGAAACATTCGAGACTTTAACTACTGAGTACAGAAGATGACTCAAGCACCTTCATCGAGAATGGACATGCATATTTCCAGTCACTTGATCAGATCTTGACATTCCTTATATATATTCCATTGAACTTGTTGTGAGTCCATCTCATCAAGATTCAATACTTCCATCACATTGTTAATAGTGTAATCATATTTTTTGTTAACATTTTAGAATGGAGCTCTTGTGTTCTGCAAGTTCAATGTTAGTATTTGTGTATGTTTACAGCAGTCGCTTGCGTTCAGAAAGCAGCCGAAACCGCACGAAACTGACAGTAGATGAACTTAAAGCATTTGTGGATCAGCTTTACAAGTTGCCCTGTGTCATTAGCCAAACCAGACAAGTCAAGGTAAGACTCTCCTCAACCACGCAACCTTATTACACATTGTACAATATTTGATTTATGATTCTTATGATGTTTCAAATATTTGGTTCAGGAGTTGCTGGAGAATGTGGAGGACTTCCATGAGCGTGCCCAGGTGGCACTGTCCGACGAGATGCCCGACTCCTCGAAGCTGCAGTCACTGTTGGACCTGGGCAGCGGTCTGGACGTAGAGCTTCCTGAACTTCCACGTCTCAAACAGGAGCTACAGCAGGCACGCTGGCTCGACGAAGTGAGATTTCCCATTCAGACAAGACGTGCTTAAGTGGCATTAATTACTTTTTTGTTGTTGTGACATTTGTGTCATTTTCTTTCAATAAATTTCAGGTTCGAGTGACACTGGCCGAACCATACAGTGTCACATTGGAGCTGATGAAGCGGTTGATAGACTCTGGTGTTGGACTTGCTCCTCATCATGCTGTAGAGAAGGCAATGGCTGAACTTCAGGAGATCCTCACTGTGTCAGAGCGGTGGGAGGACAAGGCCAGAGCTTGTCTACAGGCCAGGTAATAATCATAATCAATATGCCCTTAAGGAGATATTATCTGCCTTTTGGGCTGTATTCAAAGTGGTTTTCTAAACTCAACTGGTTCTGGTTTAGACCTCGTCACAGTATGGAGACACTGGAGAGCATTGTACTTGAATCCAGAAATATCCCTGCATATCTGCCCAATATTTTAGCCTTACAAGAGGCCTTACAGAAAGCTAAGGAGTGGACCTGCAAAGTGGATGCCATTCAGGTAACTGATCGGTGTTGTTGTATTCCTGTGCACACTGTTTGTATGGTTTAAAAGAGTAACGCTTGTTTCATACAGAGTGGTAGTAGCTATGCTTACATAGAGCAACTGGAAAGCCTGCTGGCCCGCGGGCGGTCCATTCCTGTCCGGTTAGACCCTCTGGTCCAGGTGGAGTCACAGGTGGCTGCAGCACGAGCGTGGAGAGACAGAACTGCCCGAACTTTCCTGAAGAAAAACTCCACGTACACTTTACTGCAGGTAGGTCAAAATTCTTTGTTGTCGTTTTGCTTGCAACAACAAACTATAATTTGGTAAAAAAAAAAAAAAAAAAAGCACCTGTTTCATGACTGTCTAAACTCAACTCATGCTTTTTAATAGTGAGAGAAAAATGCTGTTGTGTCTAGAGGAATGCTTTTGACATTAAAAGCTCTGCATCTTAATTATTTGTCTTTTCTCTTAGGTGCTCAGCCCGCGAGGGGATATTGGGGTCTATGGCAACAGTAAAAGCAAAAGGAAACGTGTCAAAGAGCTAATGGAAAAGGAGCGAGCAGGTTTTGACCCAGAGTCGTTGAGTGACCTGGACGAGAGCCTCGAGGAGATTCGAGACCCTTCCAGTGTTGTAGCAGCTTTTAAAGCCAAGGAGCAACAAGAAGTGGAGGCCATCCATTCTCTACGCGCTGCTAACTTAGCCAAAATGGCCATGGCTGACCGCATTGAGGAAGTAAAGTTCTGCCTGTGCCGAAAGACAGCCAGCGGCTTCATGCTGCAGTGTGAACTGTGCAAAGACTGGTTTCATGGGGCATGTGTACCGCTGCCAAAAACAGGGTCTCAGAAGAAACTGGGAGTGGGCTGGCAGAGCACCAGCAAAGACTCTAAATTCTTGTGTCCACTGTGTCAAAGGTCACGGAGGCCAAGGCTGGAAACCATACTATCACTGTTAGTTTTATTACAGAAGTTACCAGTGCGTCTGCCAGAGGGAGAGGCCCTGCAGTGTTTGACTGAGAGAGCAATGAGCTGGCAGGTAAAGGCTTGCACATTGCTTTCAAATGTAAATATTATTTTCATTTTAACAGTGACTTACTGTTTTATAGGATCGAGCACGGCAGGCTTTAGCCACAGAGGAGTTGTCTTCGGCCCTGGCAAAACTGTCTGTGCTGAGCCAACGCATGGTAGAGCAAGCGGCAAGAGAGAAAACTGAGAAAATTATTAATGCAGAGTTGCAGAAAGCAGCTGCTAACCCAGATCTGCAGGTATTGATGAGGGTTTGTATTAGTTTGATTGATTGATTTTTGATTGATTGATTGATTTATTTCGAGCTACACAATACAGGCACAAAGCCAGAAAAAAACGCAACAAAAGAAAAATAAATAAATAAATAAATAAATAATTACATTCAAGCTCGAAAAGGAGTGGGAAGAAGACAGGCTTATTGACTCCCACCCCTGTTCATAAACTTAAATAATAATGTGGTTGCAACAATAGCATTGCTTAGTACTTATTATCCTACAGAACAATTAACAATTAAGTTGGTTACATATTTACAGACGCAACACTGTATTATATTAAGTCACATTCATAGTATGTTACACTTTATAACAAGTGTATAATTGTGTTCCCTATACCTATTTTATTGCCACTTTGGTATTACTGTTATTCACCATCATCACTACAGCCCATATAAGATCAAAGTGATTGAATGATACATAATATACTCCACATTTATTCATGAAAGGTACAATAGTCGCAGACTGATTGATGCTCATGATAACAAGAGTATTCTTATTAATGTGTGTTAAAAAGGATTCGGGGCTTTTCTTTTTTTCTTTCCTGTGTCTGGTCCTGCTGCCAGAGGGGAGCAGCCCCCGAGCAACAGGACCACCATATCAGTTTGATGAGGATGATAATGATAAATTACTAATTAATAAACGACAACAACATTTTAGCTTTTAATCAATTGATCAAACTTAACACAATATAAAATACAAGAGTACATTACAACAGTATTTTCCATGATTTGATTTTGTTAGGGACACATCCAGACCTTCCAGCAGTCTGGTTTCAGCCGAGCCACATCTCCCCGACCATCTGTGGACTATGACGATGAGGAAACTGACTCAGATGAGGACATCCGGGAGACCTACGGTTATGACATGAAGGTTTGTGAATCTAAATTGACAGTACAATAGTCTTTATTTTTGTTTGATAATTTGCACTGGGTTAAGATTCTGTTATAGTCCATATCTAGTTAAGGACTGTTTTAATTCTCTCTGGATGTTGTCACTGTTTGTTAGAATTTATCTTCAATTGCTTAATTAGCTAAATTAATTAATCATTCATCATTATTTTTTGTTCATGCTTTGTCAATGCTTTCTTGTGTAGGACCCTGGGGAAGTGAAACCATACCTGTTCTGTGATGAGGAGATCCCAGTCAAATCAGAGGAAGTAGTCAGTCACATGTGGCCAACTACAACTCCCTCCTTCTGCGCTGAACATGCTTACTCCTCCGCCTCCAAGTCGTGTGTACAGAGTAAGACGCCACGATTTATTTATTCATTCATTTACTTAATGTGTTGCTAATTAAACCTTTTGATACTCGACCACATGTACACTTGCATTATATAACTGTAACTACGAACCATAACGTGGTTACAATGTTTTGTCATATTCATTTATGTGCATCATTTTGGCCCTATACATATTAATGCAAGATTTATATTTTTTATATATATATATATATATATATATATATACGTATATATATACAATTTTATTTTTTTATTGACCTTTATTTAACCAGGATACTCCCACTGAGATTAAGATTTTTTTTTTTCAGGGGCGTCCTGGCCCCATATGGTAACACTTTATTTAGCCTTATTAAAGGGTGAGTTAACACTTAAAGGTGCACTATGCAACTTTTTATGTTAGAAAAAAAGTTCATATTAGTATGTATTTGGCCTTTCAGTGACCCAGTGGCTGTATGAGTGGTTAGCTTGGCGCCTTCACTTTCCATCCCGGTGGCTCCTAAGATGCTTCAGGATCATTGTTTTAGGGTTTTTAGGGTTTTTCTGGTAGGTTTTCGTAATGCAATGCATTTGTAACCATGGATACAGTTCAATCAGCAGTGAAAACCTAAAAAACTATTGGCGTCCTACTGGCCATTAAGATGGTAAGTAACCACCCAAGCATCCATTGGGCCACTGAAAGGTCAAATATTAATTTTTTACATAAAAAGTTGCATAGTGCACCTATAATTCATCATGAACAATTCATTAGTGACTATCACTTAATAACTACTTGCCAATAAATAAGAAGTATGTGAAGAACTATTCATTACGAGTTAGGCAATAACTGTAGTAGTTACTCACACTTAACTAATTAATTGTTCATGATGAATTAAGTGTTAATTCATCATTTATTAAGGCTAATTAAGGTGTAGGTATTATAAAGTGTTACACATGTTTATATAAGTTTAGTTTAGTTTATTTGATCAATTTACAAACATAGTTTGCATCGTTACATCATTACACTGTAATAAAAGCTCAAAAGGAGTAGGCCGAAGCAAGAAAGCTTATAATTGCCTACCCATATTCAAAGTGATTTACTTTCATGCATTTCAGATTAGTTCAAGAAAATACAAAACATAATTGTAAGTCCTTTAAAGAGAAAAGGCCCATCATAGCACTGAGAATATACATAAGTGAAATGCATGTGTTCAGCTGCTGGTAAACCCTAATAGGGGTAATAATAACGGTGATACAAGCAGCATCTCGTGTTTTCATACATTATAACACTTTACATTACAAATTCCTAAGTTACCCAGGCACATGCACATCAGAAGCGTGCATGTACCTGTTTATGTACAAGCAATTAGTGAATGACAAGTTTCATTTTCCATACATAGGCACACACACAGCCCTGTGTGTGTGTGCCCCCCCCATCAGCTAGCCCTCACCCTGCTGCCCTAACTAGTTGTTGTTGTGAGACAGTTCTGAGACCTATGCTGGGTGGTGCTTTAAAAAGACAAGATTTATGAACCTGTTGAAAGGGGGGGGAGGCCCTCCAACAGGTCCCTCTCTCGCCTGCCCTCGTTCTATTTTGTTTAATAGTGACCAGTGGAAACAGGCTGGTACGGTGGTGTTATCTTTTGCTTGTTCATTTCTCTCAAGTTCCTTTAATTCATAACAACTTAAACTTAGGGGTTGGTGACATTGGTTCTATCAGCAATGATGTGGTTAAACAGATTCACAGTAATACAAAATTACTTGTAGATAATAAGAACAATGTCACATGTCTTTAGCATATTTTTCAAACACACTTCTCTTATACTGTTTCTTGAATTGCTGTAGACTAGCAGCACCTTTTAAGGGTTCCTCTAGATTATTCCACAGATTTATACCTCTCCGAGTGACTTTTTAGGGTAGAATGAATACATTGCACTTTCAGATTATGAGTACCCCTTAGATCACATCTTCCCTCTCTTTAACCAAACATTTGTTGTATATTGCTAGGGAGCTGATTGTTTACAGCTTTATATATCTGTAACAAAGTATTATGTTTTATGAGGTCATCAAGTTTCATGGTGTTAGATTTTAAGAACAGTGCATTTGTATGGTCCCTATATCCGACAATGTGAACAATTCTAATAGCCTTCTTTTGGAGTCTAAATAAAGCCTGTAAATTACTATTGAAGGTATTTCCTCAGACCTCTGAGAAATAATTTATGTACGGTAGGATTAAGGAACAGTACAGGGTGAAGAGAGCCTTTTGGTCCAGAAAAAATCTACACTTGCCCATTATGGCCACATTTTTCGCCATTTTCCCACGAATGTTATCCATTTGTGGTCTCCAGCTAACCTTATGACTGAAGATCACACCCAGAAATGTATATTCCTTTACTTGTTCTATTCGAGCATTGTCAATATTGATTTGAATCTGAATGTCACTATTCCGTTTACCAAATAAAATCATTTTGTTTTCAATATGTTCAGCGATAGTTTATTTCTACTAAACCATTCTTTGAGTTTGTATAATTCTGTTGTGACCTCTGAGACAAGCAGTTGTAGATCTTTGCCGGAACCCAGAATTGTTTTGTCGTCCGCAAATAATAAATTTTACCTTTGTTGAGACTTCAAACAGATCATTTATGTACAACAAAAACAATTTAGGTCCTAATATTGACCCCTGGGGGACTCCGCATACAATGTTCCTCCGTCCTGATACATGTTCATTAATTTGTACGTACTGCTTTCTTTCAGTCAAGTATGACTTCAACCAATTGTTAGCAATCCCTCTGATCCCGTTATTATTTCGTTTATGTAAGAGTATTTCATGATCTATAGTGTCAAAGGCTTTCTGGAGGTCTATGAATATACCCAAAGAATACAGATTGTCAATATTGTTGGTGACTTCTTCGCTTAGATTGATTAATGCATGTGCAGTTGACCTGTTGTTTCTGAACCCATACTGACAGTCACTGAGTAAGTTATGTTTATTCATGAAGCTGTTCACTTTTATAAATTGGAACGGCCTTGGCGATCATCATGAGGTCGGGGAATTCACCAGTTGAAAAGGTTAGGTTGCATACATGTGTTAAAGGCATAGATATGTTTTGTATTACTTTTTGGTCATGTTCATGTCAAAGTCGTTCCAATCAGTAGATTTTTTTATTCTTGAGAGCTTGAACTATTTTAATTATTTCATTTTCATTTGTTGCCATGAGATCACCTTCCAGTTTTTGTATTATATAAAAATAATCATCAAAGAAATGAGCAAGAAAATATGTATTGGTTTAGAAGGCTTAAAACAGAGAAAACTATTGATGCATTTAAAAAGGAGCTATTAGCTCAAGACTGGAGCATTGTATGCAGAGAAAATGACACTAATAAGGCATATGATGAGTTTACGTGAGTATTTCAAAAAGTATATGACAAAAATTGCCCAATGAAGAAGTATTGTAAAAACAGAAAGTGTAAAGAAAACCCATGAATGTCTAAGGGTTTGCTAAATGCAAAGAAGAAAAAAGGAGAATAAATATAAAAAATATAAAAATAAATTGACCGGTGTCATTAGAAAATGTAAACAGGATTATTATAATAAATTATTAGATAGCAATAAGAATATTAATGGCATATTTTAAATAGTTCAAATCAATTATCCACAATATTTCAAAGATGAAGATAAAACTCTTAATAATATGAATGAAATAGTCGAAACATTTAATAAATTCTTCCGTAGATAACAAGAAATATACAATAAGGGTTATTTATTGACCTAAGTAGAGCATTTGACACAATAAATGACATATTAATTAATAGGCTAGAACATTATGGGATTAGTGGGGTAGCACTACAGTGGGTTATCAGTTATTTAAAAATAGAAAACAATGTGTGAAAATAGGTGATTATCAGTTGAGTTGTCAAGAAATTGTGCGTGGTTTACCTCAAGGGTCCATTTTGGGTCCAAAATTGTTTAATATGTACATAAACGACATTTGTAAAACATCTAAAATTCGTAGATTCATCTTGTTTGCAGACGATACAAATATTTTTGCATCAGGAGACGATTTACAACAACTGTGTCAGATTGTTAACTTGGAACTCAAGAGTGTCAATAAGTGGTTCAAACAAAACAAACTATCTTTAAATCTGAGTAAAAGCAAAATGATGATATTTGGCAACTGTAATTCCAATGCTCAGGAAGCAATTCAGATAGAGGGTGTTGTTATCGAGCAGGTGCATGAAATTAAATTCCTTGGAGTTATTATAGACGATAGAATTACTTGGAAATCTCACATTAAATATATAACAACTACAATTTCTAGAAGCATTGCAGTAATAGCAAATGCAAAGTACATTTTAAATATCAAAGCTCTACATATTTTATACTGTTCTCTGATTTTGCCCTATTTAAATTATTGCACTGTGGTTTGGGGTAGTACTTATAAAAGCACATTGAAACCAATAGTAATGCTACAAAAAAAAGCTGTTCGATTAATTCACAAAGTTGGGTTTTTGGACCACACAAACTCTTTTTTTTTTTTAAATCAAAGATCATGAGGTTTTGTGACATTGTTGAGTTCCAAACAGTACAGCTGTTATACAAAGCAAGGTACAAACTGTTACCGGGCCAAATACAAAGAAGGTTCCAAGAATGTACTGGTCGTTATGAATTACGTGATGAATTGAACTTTAGGATTCAGAAACATAGCTCAACTTTGAAAAGTTTTAGCCCAACAGTTAATGGGGTATAATTGTGGAATAATTTGGAAATGGAGATGAAACAATGTCCAAACATCAACCTGTTCAAATATAAATACAAACAAAAGACGTTAGTAGAAGAAACGCGTTGTCACTAGGGGAGCAGATTAATTTGCATTCAATTAATTAAGGAAGAGTGTTGTTGCTCTGAACAGTTGTCATTCTATTGCTCAAAATCGCAAATAGAGAATTAGAGTGGGCAAGCTCCAAATCTGTTGAGAGGGACCCTCCCAGTGGGCTCGTATACCTTGTCTTTAACGCAACAAAATTGTACGCTAATTAATTAAGGATGGAAATGACAACTGAGTAGCAGTAGCAAGATCACGGATAATATGTATACTAATGTTCTTTTTAACACAAATGTAGTGACTTTCGGGAATGTTAACTATGTTTGGTAACCATCTGTAACTAATTAATGATCGCCTTTTGTCATTTGCTTTGTACCAGACATTGTGCATGAAATGAGACCGTTGTTGTAGTTGTGCTTCACTTCTGTTTCTGTTCATTTTTGTTAATTATATGAACATCTCAAACAGTGCTTTGTAAGTGTGGTCCGTGTTAAAACAGCCGCTTTGAAGTGTAACAGGTTCTCTTTTGCTAACAAAGCAAATAAAAATAAAAATAAAATGATGTGCTAAATGTATCATTGATAATGTGTAAAGTTAAATTGTTGTTGTGTGTTTGTGTGCATGCTGTGTTCCTATGCTCTTGTACTTTGTTCTTTGTAATATGTTCCTTTGTACTATTGTGATATGTTATTTTTTACTGTAATGATTTCGGGGTGGGCGCTCATAAGCTTTTGCTTCGGCCCACTCCTTTTGAGCAGAACTTCAACTGCTCAAATAAACAAAACTAATATTTTTATGTTGAGAGACGTCACTGTTTGTTTTGGCTATTTTTGATGCCAGGTGAGGCTCTATATTGACAAAATAGTCATTGAACGCATTAACTACACTCCCCTTCTGTAATGTAAAAAAATCATTTTTAATCATGCAATCTGGGTAACTTGCAGCTTTCGAGTCTTTAGACATTGCATGATTTAAGACTTTCCATAGTTATTTCATATTGTTTTTATTGACCTCAATCATATTTCTATAATAATTTAAAGTCTAAGGCTGAAATGAATGGAAGATTTACTTATGAAACTGATGCAGGAATTAAGGTGGATGGGAACTGTTGAGCTCCTTTTTCTGAGCATACAAAACTTGGACATCCTCTACTGTCTCTGAAGAATCATGAAATACTATATGCTGTTGGTCCTGGTATGTTTCTGATGAGAGCTTTTAACCATTTCATTATATGATTCGTTATGTGTTGCAGATCTGAGCACTCCAAGAAAGCAGCCTCGGAAGTCACCCCTGGTCCCGCGCAGCCTGGAGCCACCCGTGTTGGAGCTGTCCCCTCAGGCCAAAGCGCAGCTGGAGGAGCTGATGATGCTGGGAGACCTGCTGGAGGTGTCTTTAGACGAGACCCAACACATCTGGAGGATCTTGCAGGCCACGCACCCGCCCTCAGAGGAGAGGTTTCTACAGGTCATGGAGGTACAGTCAACCGGTCCATATTGGCAAAGTGTCACAGCACAAATGGAGACTAGACTATGTGTCATAAACCTATCCGACAAGTGCAATATAAATAAAATGTATTATTATTAAATGCAATATCATTCTCCTATTATTAATAAAATACAACAGAATGGAAATAAATTATTTGTGATTTCTCAACATGTTTGTGAAAGATATCAGTCATACAGGAGTTTCCTTTGTAGATGGAACTTTCTTAAGCCGTCATCGGTACATGGTAGTTTAGGTGTTGGACGTTTCCCCTCTCATCCAAGAAACTTCGTCAGCAGCACAATGATGATAATGCTGACAAAGCTTCTTGATGAGAGGCAAAAGTCCAACACTTAAACTACCAAGTACATATGACAGCTTAAGAAACTTTGCCTTAACTAGTAAATACACAAACAAGCATTTCAGTCAAATTAACTCGCGTGAAGTTACAGTACTTCAAAATGTCCATGTAATAGGAAATTGTCATAGCAACATGGTGCTAACTTCCTAGGATATTTTATTCCTGTGGAGAGTTTCTGTGTTTTGCTGAAATAAATATATATTTGAACTGTACATGGCAGAAAAAGCAGCTGGTGGATAATTACTTACAACATATTAAACACACACTACTCAGGATGGAAATACTTCACTGGAGGAGACTTCTGTGTTTCTAACTGTAAGTGTTTAAGCCTTGAGGCCAAAGGCTAATGATAATTTAGCCACAACAACTGGTGGTGCTCAGTATTCAGTATTAGCTGTTTGGAATCAATACCTGATCCTGTAATTTTTTTCCTGAATAGGCACCGGTATCTAATAATATAATCAGTATTGGTCCATAATTAATTCTAAGGTTTTTCTGTTTTGTCACAGCCCGAAGACTCCTTAATGGAAAAACCTCTGAAGATCAAATTAAAAGACTCTGAGAAGAAGAAAAGGAGAAAGTTGGAGCGAGCTGAGCACCACCACATGCTGATGGCTGCTGCAGGTGGCACCGCTGGGTTGGGAGACATGCGGCCGCCAAAATCCAAAGAACTCAAACGGGTTGGTCTGGAGCTGGGATTAGGCAAACTCAAAAAAAGAAGCTCAAACTAAACCTGGACAAGAACAGAGAGCTAAAACAACTTGCGAAAAGACTGGCCAAGGAGGAGAAGGAGAGGAAGAGGAAAGAGAAGGCAGCCGCCAAAGCAGAGGCTATCAGAGAGGGCTTTGAGAAGAGGAAGAAGATATTGGACATCCCGTCTAAGTACGACTGGTCCGGGGCAGAGGATTCCAATGATGAGAATGCGGTGTGTGCAGCCAAGAACTGCCAGCGACCATGTAAAGATAAGGTAATGTTTAAAGCATTTCTGTACGGGCAATTTAATACTTAACGGGTCTAGTTGGTAAAGCAATGAAAATAATGTAAAACATACTAGTAGGAACTAATAGGAATAGGATGTGTGTCTTTAGACCTGTGGTACTTTGAATATTTTGAGAATCTTTCTTGGCGGCCTGGTAACGTTTTGGTCTGGTCCTGTTTTCTTCCTTGTCTAATTTGGAGTCAGCCCATTTATTTTTTACGTCATACCGAATATTGTGCCATGTTATCAATAACAATGCATCATTGATGGAGTGGGTCCAAAATAGATATGGGTGGGTCCAAAATCACAAATCCAAACTGATGATGATGGAGAGCTGCAGGTGTTGTGCGGTTCGTTTCGGACTTACCCCACTCATCTGCACAATAACTCTGTGGCAAACCATATTGCTGTCTTCCTCTACCTCTGTCCGTGATGTTCGCTGCACGCTGGGGCAGGAGCTGCAGGATGCCCTCCCGCACCTGTAACATGGGTTTGGGTGCAAAATAAATGCGATTCATTTTCTCACCACTGAAATATTATGCAGGGACAAAGCGAAGCGAATAGCAAATAGCTCCAAGCTTTAAATGAAGGTTCTTGAGTCATCTTCTGTACTCTTTAGTTGAAGTTAAAACATTTTGTCTCTCATCCAAAAGGCTTTGTCGGCGACATTAAAGTTGAGCTTAGCCCGCAGATATAGACCACTGGAAGGAGTTTACCATGGCTAAGTCCCTCCCCTCTATTAACAGCTACTTTCACCTGTGGGTAAACATCTTTGTAGTTCTAAAATCCTTTTTAAAAAACTTTTTTTTTGGGGGGGTTGAAAACTGAAAATGCACCAATTTGGCGGAATGACCCTTCTACTCTTCAACTACAGAGTAAAGAAGATGACTCAAGAACCTTCATTGAAGATGGACAACTCCTGTACGACTGAGAGCCTACACAGACACCAAGCTTTAAATGTTTTTTATTATTACGCATCACTTCGTTATACCACTCACAGCCTTACTATAGTATATCACTCACCCGAGACGCCGCTGTAATACCATCGTTGACTCCTGCAAACTTCATTCTTTCTGTCTCCAATCTGTCCTGTTAGAATCTCCTTAGTCCATGTTCCAGCCCTGTGTCCTCAAAATTAAGTGAATGCGCTTTCTTCATAGGTTGAAAGTCCGGACTAGCTCCTGTTCTGGGTAATACAATGATCCAAGCTCGGGATATTCCAATTAAAGTCCAGTTTAAAATGAACAACAGAGATAGGGACGGCAAACATATCCACAATAAAACACATTTCCTTGATTATACCAAAGTTCAGTTATTCAAGGATTAAAACGAAAGTTTTAATGGCTAGCGTTGTGCGACAGCAGCTTTTTTACCGCCTTTGCCCGATCCCGTCAGATCTCGGAAGCTAAACCGCGATGATCAACTTGTCCTCCATGCTGCCGGTCACGGGCGCAACTACCGCAACTACCCCCCCTCCCACACACAAATACACACATGGCTCTTTGATGGTTGTTTCTTTTTTTTAAAGAAAATAAATACCCTCTGAATTGACTTTATTTTAACGAAAATGTCACTATTTCACACAATATAACATCGATATTTCCCTCTATGGTGTTTGTTATCACAAAAAAACAATCACACGTAACTTTTCCTCCTCTCCCTCCCTCTTCCTCGCGCAAGAGGGGAGAAAACAACGCAAGCTTCAACGCGATCTCCTCTGTAACCGTGTTTATTATTTCATTAGGACTTTTATTTCTCAAACTTGTTGCCTTATGCTCACTTTGAGCTCCTCGTGGGGCTGCAGGCTGCAGCAGCAGCGGTGGAGATGACAGTCCCTCTGCACTCCTCTCTGCCCCACTCCAGCAGTGACTTTTGTTTCGCAAAATAAGCATGCACAACTAAAGTGACGCCCGTCCCCCAAAGAGGAATTTAAAAAAAACACTTCATCACCGCGAACCTGTTCATATCGTTCACTGTAAAGACTCGTTCAAAAGAGCCGGATCGTTCACGACCGACACACATAGACTGTTAAAAAGAACACATCACTATTGGCGCCCCTATGCATATATTGCGTATGCCCTTTTTGCGCCACTGCTGCAGGTAACAGGTGACGCTTGTGCTCACTATTTGAGCCCAGTCCCTGATTGGTTAACAAGGCGTAAATGAATGCACGTGTAGATTGGATTAAGGCAGATTTATAGTCGAGCGTCCGGTCCCGCCCACCGCAGCCCCGTCTGCTTGACGCAAGCCAGAATCGTTCGAACCTCCGCGTAGCTCCTCCGCCTTCACGTTGTGATGTATATTTTAAACATTTTTTTAATAACATAAAAAGTGAAAACACAAAAGCACTAAATCATGGGAACAATATATTCATGAAAAATAACTTCAAAGAGGGAGACTGAAGGAGTTTGTTGTGTGTTTCCTTGTTTTGCGAAAGGATCAACCAATCACCTCACTTGCGTTCTGCAGCACTGGCCGCGGAGTCACCTTGTGCGGCAGGTGCACGTCAGCGGCAGATGCAGCTGTCGCGAACTCCCTGATTGGCTCCCACGTGCGTCCAGCACGTAAACACGGAGCTGTCGCTGAAGTATAAATTAGCCTTAAGGGAGAAAGCCAGAAGAGTCTAGTTGGTCTCAAGAATGACACGGAACATTTCCAAGTTAATACTGAACATTTGTCAAAATGAAAAAGGACCTTTATTGAATATCAATAACTGAGGAACAGCACTGGAACACCTTAAAGAGAGTTACACATAACACATTAACAGGAGTGTCCCATGCTTCTCATTTTGAGAATAAGGAAAAAAGGTGACAAAGTTAACTATTGGCTCGTCTGGTTCCTCTCTGCCTCCATCGGTCAACCAATCATAGCTGTAGGTAGGACTAGTGTTTTGTGAGTGGTGTAGTCTTAAGAAACTGCAAGATATAGACCTATGGATTATGGATGGATTTAGAGCCTTTTTTTGAAGACAAAATAATATATTCCTACTACATACAATAAACTTAACAATATAGAATTAATAAAAAAGTACCCCTTAACACACAACATTGCCTTTGGGCAACAAAAACAAAATTGTTCTTTTTAAAACTAAAACCTTCATTACATGTTTATTAAAGCCGGGGTACCTGATTTTTCCTGTTCAAACTGTGAAATTTTTATTTGAGGCCCAACTCGAAACTTCAAGGCCTGATCAACGCTATTAACATGTAAAAAAGATCCCAGTTTTTACTCTCTCCAGCACTGACCTGTGTCTTATATATACAGTATATGATCAAACATTTTAAAAGCGCACACCGGTTTCCGGTTTAAAGTCAGTCTGGCATAAAACCAGACTGACTTTATTTATGAATTTATAAATACATATAAAGACAGTCTGGAATTGTGGTAATTGGATGCAATTTCCAAATCGAGACTCGAGGCAGGGCTAATGATCGCAGTTTGAAAGAGAGCGAACCAATCAAACACAAAACGACCTACGCTTTGCGTTTACGTCCTCCGCCATGTTTTTTTGTAGTCCACACGTGCAATCGAGTAAATTTTCCGGTGAAAGCCCTCGGAGCAGTTTCTTGCTGTGGCTTTAAGGACAAGTCCAGCTCATTTAAAACGGAAGCAAGGGCACTGGTGAAAGATCGTTGTTGCGGCCGCCATCTTCGGCCCAGAGAGCACAGGTGTTTGATGGGAAATCCTAGCGCAGAAGATGAAGCACTGTTAACTCCCGCCTCCCGTGCTATGATCGACTCGTCTTGGTTTTGCCTTAGTCAGAGAGATTCAAATCGCACTATTCCAGACTGTATCCCCATGTACAGTGGGTGGCATAAGTATCGGACCCCCTTTAACTTTACATTTTGCCACGCTATTGACCATAAACATAAATATATTTAATTGAACTTTTATGTGAAAGACACACACTAAGTGACACACACAATCGTGAAATGAAATGAAATGAATACATGATTTTGAATTTTTTTATGAATAAAAAACTGAAAAGTGGGATGTGCATAAGTACCGGCCCCCCTTTCCTTTTTTGTGCAACCAATTGCCTTCAGAAGTTGAATGAAGATTTCTGAATGATCACATGTTGACCGAATGACTAAATAGAGTCTACCTGTGTGTAATCTAATGTCACTTCAAATACAGCTGCTCTGTGATGGTCTCAGAGGTCTGTTAAGAGACAATTGGGGAGCAGACAGCATCATGAAGTGCAAGAACACACCAGACAGTTCTGGGATAAATCTTGAGAAGTATAAAGCTGGGTTAGGTTAAAAAAATATTTCCAAAGCTTTGAACATCTCTCAAAGTACAGTTAAATATACCATCCAAGAATGGAAAGAGTGTGGCATCACTGTAAACCTACCAAGATCTGGCCATCTTCCTAAACTTACTGACCGAACAAGGAGAGCACTGACCAGAGCTGTTACCAAGAAGCCTATGATGACCCTGGATGAACTGCAGAGAGCTACAGCTCAGGTGGGGGAAACTGTACACAGGACAACTATTACTCGTACACTGCACAAATCTGGCCTTATGGCAGAGTGGCTAGAACAAGCCATTTTTGAAAAAAACCCATAAGAAGTCCTGTTTGCCAGAAGCCCCCATGTGGCTTCTGGAAAACGGGATTTCTCATAGTTTCCTTTTAAAAACGCCTCTCTGGCAAAATGTCAAAGTTAAAGGGGGGCCGATACTTATGCAACCCACTGCATCTCTTAAACTGGAGGATCAGTCTAGCTCGTGCCAGGCTAGCGTTCTGGTAAGCACTGACCTACGCAGCGCCTGTGCTCTGCGGCTTGTACTTTCCACATAGGCATACATAGCCTATTCCCAGCAAACTTCAGCATTTCTGTGCCCAGAGCCGGTGCTAGCCTTTTTGGGGCCCTAAGAAAATTTCGCTAAGCAGCCCTCACACACCCCAAAGCTAAATGGCGAAGAGCGAACCCATTTACTGTGAACAATTGCATGCAATAACTAGAGCATGGGGAGAATTGGAACATAATGAATGCAATTTGGATCCACGGTTTGTGAGAACCACCACAAGGCTATTCCTTTGCCACCGACTGGTGTTTAGGACCACACTATTTTCCCCCAATTATTTAGGCCAGTTGATATGTGTTTATAGGCCCAAACAACATGTCCACCTTCTGACCCTGCCTCACTAGTTGAGAACCTTGTTCTCTCACCCCCTCAATCTGGCTCTGATAGCAAGGACACGTCACACCTCATCATTAAATAGGCTATGTGATGTGCATCATCGTCTCATGATTTCCGAGTGGATCCTCAGGAGGCGCTGCTCTTCCCGTCTCCGTTATTTCCCTATGAGTTAGTAGCAGCATCTTGTCTAAAAAAAAAAATAGCTCAGGATTACATGGCAGGATGTGAGTCGCTGACGGACAGTCACAGTATCATGTTAAAAAAGATCACATCAGGAGCAAAGAATTGACTGGAGGAAACTTCCGTGCTCATCACAGTGTTTTTGTCTTGAAGCTAACGGCTAACACTAAATAAAAGTTAAAATAGCACCAAGATTTTGAACGAGCTGCTCAAAAATAATCGGCCTGTCTTTAGTATAAATACTTTTAGAGAGGAGAAACATTTAGTTGTTTCATTATTGTGGTGTTTTTTTTAATTAGCCATTAGCTCTGAGAAAAACGTCCTGCCTCAAAAAACACAGACGTTTCCTACAGTCAAGTATTTACATTCAATGTAATGTTTTTAACACTTAGCCAGTGACTTCCATCAATATCTCACTGTCAGTGATGTTTCTTTGAACTATTCGTTGATTTGTGCAAGACATTGCTAATCCTTATTGGGAAAATAGCAAGAGAGGAAGAACCGCGGCATCCGGAGATTGCACTCGGAAGTCAGGTGTCATTTTTGTACATAGAGCCCATTCTGTAGGCGAATGAACAGCCTCAAAGGCATAAGCTAAATATCCACCCTCTGGTCCCTGACCTACATTTTGAGAAACACAGATTCAAAAACAACTGAAACCTGGTTGTTTACCATTGAGATTTCGCCTGACGGAAATATATTTTAAATCATACATGTTGAAAGTCACTGATCTTTCAGTGACCCAGCGTCTGTGTATAGGAGCTTAGCATGCCGCCTTTACTTTCCATCGTGGTGGCCTCTAAAACCAATTGTTGTTTAGGGTTTCTGGGATGTTTTCACTGCTGATCGATCTGTGTTCATGGTTACGTATAAATTCCAAGCAGAAAACCTACCAGAAACGTAAAGTAAAGGCACCACACTAACCACCCATACAGCCGCTGGGTCGCTGAAAGGACAAATACGCACTTATTTTCAACAGCTTTTTTTTCATCAAAAGTTGCATAATGCACCTTTTTATATTAGCTTATTATAGACCCTTTAATTGTTTGTAAACATTCCGGGCTTAGCTGGAGGCAGGAAGCTAGAGTCCTATCTATTTCCATTGTAGCTGTTGTCATAGTAACGATAAACAAATGTCTAACTGTTTTTGGAAATATCAGATAAATGTTATTTTATCGTCTCAAATGTCATTCCTCTTGTTCTGGCACCTTAAGCCACAACAGGACCACATTTTTCAGTCGTAGTTTTACACTTAAAATCACTAGTTTTAGTTTAATCTTATTTCTCTTGATCACTTCCTGCCTCCAGCTGATGTCACGGATGATGTCAGCAGTTAAAGGGTCTATACGGCCCTTCACAATGCAAGTAGAACGCTCCATTGATTTGAATGTGATTTCCCAACGTTCTACCGGTCATTATTTTTTGATAGAAGACCTCTGAAAAAAATAATGACCGCTGCCAATGGCAACGGAGTTCGTGCTTGTAATACAGGTCTTTCATATCACTCCGCGAGTAGTAGTAGCGGACAGGCGGACACTATCTCTGTCCCCGTCCCTGCGAGAGAAGTTGAGGGAATCACTCGTGAAGTTAACGGGAGTCCGACGTTCAATTACCCAGAGATTCACCACCATTCCTCCTCTCCAACTGCACCTTCAACTAAGTAGCTAGGCTAGCAATAAGTAGCTAGCTGTGCTGCTACTAGCCTCGCCACACTGCCTGGAATCAACAAACGTTGCCAAGCAACGCGCAAACTTTTGGGAACTATTTGCCGCGGAAATCATTAAATAAACCTTTCTGTCTTCATAAAAGTGTATTGTGTGTGTACAGTTGGCAAACAGCCGTATAATAAGCGGGACCCCTCCGCTGCGCGTCGGGATCCAGTTCGCCCTGTCGGTACTTATTTTACCGATAATGACCGGCGTTCTAAATATATGAGAATGAGGAGTTGTCGTCACGGCACAGAGCCCCCCGCCGATCCCCCCCTCGCCTCCATATTGGCTGCGCTCCGGCGGCAATACACATCGTTTACGTGTGTTGTTAACGCCGTAGTAGCGGAGGTTCTTGCTATTCCGCTCTGTTTTACCATGCCTGGAAGTCACTGCTGCGTTAAAAACTGCTCCAATACCTCTCACGATAGATATGGAAAACGTAGGAACAATGGGACACAGTTTTTGGGACACGGCATCGAGGAGCGCAAGTCTCACTCTGACCTGTCAAAACACGTTGGAAACGTTTGTGTACATTGAACCTCTCGTAACAATGTAGTGTTTACGAAACATGCACTTTATTACTTTGTCATTTTGGTCAAGAAGTGTCCGCTAAATGCAATGTAATGACAACACACTAAAACGCATGTGAAGAAAGTTACTTTTGCCAGTACAACGCTGTTTTCACCAGCGGGAGGCTTGTAGAGCCATATGTCCTGCACCCAGACACAGCAGAAAGTCGTGTAACTTTCCAAAGACTTGTGGCTTTTAAACTCCAGCATCGTTAACTTACACCAAATACAAGGTAGTTTACTGTGTCCATGTATGTGCACAGAGGTAAATGGTCCAGGTCTCCGCTGCAGGGAGCTCGTGTGTTGATGTTTTGAATGTCCGCAAGCTTCTCCAAATACCGCTGTTTTGCGCTCGGTATGAGCTTGTTCCTGTAAGGTCCCTTTTCTTTCGCCTTATCTCTTTGCATAGTTTTACTTTCTGTCTTTTCGTTGTCGTATCCGTAGATCCGTCTCTGTCTCGCCGAAAACGTAAATGCGCAAAATTTAAAGTGCTCTGAAATATGAGGAATGCGTGAAATTCCGGGGGCGTGCCCCAACCCGCAGCCAATATGTCCGACAGGCTCAGAGCCCCCCAAATCACCCCAACTCGGCACGTGACTCCTCATTCTCAATACATTATCCCTTACATAAAATGTAAGTCGTACACATGGTCTTAAATTGTGTAATTCCGCGTCTTTTTCTTAAAAAGCCTTACATTTCACATTGCAAGGTGTGCAGGAAGTTTTTGATTTCACTTTGTTCATTTTTGAAAACATCCTCTTGCAACTTTGAGGAAGACGGCAGGTCACTGTCTACAACAATCAAAAACTGTGTGTGCCATTTATCACAGTCTGTAGCGCAATAACAAACCAGGTTGAACAATATTACTTGATGGTTTTACCCCCAAAGTGCATTAAAAATATTTATTAAATACAGAAATATAGTCCAAAACATGTACATGTTGTCCAGTTTTACAAAATATTGTATGCATTATATTCAATACTTCCTTAAGATCAACATTTCTCCTCATTTCAGTCAATTACCCAATCTTTATCTCTAAAGTGCTTTTCATACATTTCATGTAGCACAAAGTGCTTTGCACAGTTTTTATGGAATTGTTTAAAAAATCGTAAGAAATTATTAAAGGAGACATTTTTCTTGCATTTTGTAATCATCTATTACACACATACAACATTATTCAACACTTTAAACATTGCAAGAGGCAATATTGACCAAAGACAAAGTGAAAATAGAGACGAGTCATCCATTCCCGGTCCATTTCCAATGGATTCAGCCCTGCCCCTAAGCAAACGTCACTCACTAAAGGTGCGTACACTCCTAACTGCACGGACCGCGCTGCTGTCCAACGCACCTGTGCCACGCACACTCATCACTCGCACATGTGCGCGCACTTCCCATTGACAATACACAGGAATCAACTGCCCCTGCCGCGTTGGTGTGTATGCATCTAAAACACCGCTTCAAGGCAAACATTTCTCACAAACCAAGCCATTAAAAAACTGTCACAACCTGTCGCCATGAATGTGAAACATGAGGGAAGCACATGATGGTACATAAAGCATGCGCTGCCCTGTTTCCGACAAAACGCAGACACGAGAGTTTTCTTGCGATTGTGTTGTTTATGATACTTGTAACGCAAGTGTCATAGTGAGGTTTAGAGTATTTATATTTACATAGTAGTAGTTACTGGAGCTTCTAGCCTCTCAGTGCACATTACATTACCCAAATGGAACCATTTTGCCGTAGTTTTATGGTTTTACTCACCATTGCAGGTTTGGGAAGCAGCAGTTGCGTCTTGGGACTGCATTATAGATTTGACACAAACTGCATATTTTTCCGCTGCCAAAAGAGTTCCCCACAAAGTCCAACTTATCTCGCCTTGTGCCGTGGCCTGAAACTTGAAAATGCTTCTCTTTGACATCTAAGCAGTTCTGAGCAGTTTGTTTTTCTGAGTGAGGCAGTGAGCAGCAGCCACAGCATGAGACAGTATAGGAGACAGTTGCACACTATACATTTAAGAAAAAACATATCTTTTGTGAGCGCAGGTCTTTGCTTTACCTGCGTAGACAGGGCCGGGGGCGGGGATCTGTCTAGATCGGTGCACAGAGATTTCTAGACCAAACATACAAAGACGGGGCCAGGAATGCTCAGGCATGCGTGAATCGATCAGAAAACAACTCCACGTACCCTAACTACACAGAAAAAACACTCTAACCAACATAACCCCTTCCTGAGCTAAACCCTCTGTATGGCCGTGTGCTTTCAGGTGGACTGGGTGCAGTGCGACGGTGGCTGCGATGAGTGGTTCCACCAGGTGTGTGTGGGCGTCTCGTGTGAAATGGCTGAAAACGAGGACTACATTTGCGTGGACTGTTCCCAAAAGCCTCCGGGGTCAGAGCTGGCCTGGAGGGAGCAATGACCATGGAGGAGGTGTCCGCGGAGGAGAGCCTGATTTTACTGTCCACAGCGGTCTGTAGCAGCAGTCAGCCCTCCAATTCAGCCTCTTGGCCTTCATCCACTCCCAAGATAAGCCCAGTACCCTCCCAACAGCTGCCAGACTCTCACCAAGGCAGTTAGCGCATACATATAGTACATATTTGCCAAATTATGTACACGCACTTTGCAGTTACAGTGCACAATGCGTTTGGTGGAGTTACAACGGACTGACATTCACAGCAAAGTGCTCTCAAAGTCAAATGTGCAAAAAATATTATTATGTGTAAAATAAAACACACAACTCAATATTGCGCTTGGGATAGAAGTCTTTTAGAAGTCCACCAGCTATTACTACTGCTTCTAATAAGATACTACATCACCCTTCCTACATCACACTTTGTTTTTTGTTTTTTTTTGTTTGACAATGTCTCTGTTTCCCTTATTACCCATAATGATGATCTCTCAAATGTTTGGGGTGCAGGACTAGGAAAAGGCAATGGGTGTCATGTTGAATTATTTATAATGTACATAATTTTTAATCATTGAAGATGGATTGTGGCTTTTGTTTTTACACCTGTAATAAACTATTCCTAGTCAAAACAGGTTTACACTTGGCTTGTCTTGTGAGTTTGTGTGCGTGTGTGCGTGTGTGTGTGTGTGTGTGTAGGAGGCGTCACCTCCACAAACTGCAAGTCAAGTTGTAGGTTGCATTTCGTCTGTAAATCATCAGCGTCATTAGTAATATGATGACGCAACTAAGCAGTAGTTGCCATGACTGACAACTTGGAAATAATTGCCAACTTGGATCATTTTGTCATGAAATATAAGGTAAATCAGCATTTAGATATTACCCTTCATTAGTATCCAGTGTTTAAACCTCTTAACCCCATTGCCCAAAACTAAAATCTTAAAAAAAAAAAAAAGCATAAATATGTGACAAACACAACAAAAAGTGACTAAAATGTGGTGAAAACACGACAAAAACAAGACAAAACAAACAACAAAGAGCAATGAAAAACCAAGAAAAAAACTACAGCATGACAAAAATAATAACTGTTAAGAAGTCAAATATATTTAAAATGAAAATATATGTGTGTCATCAATGTGCCACTCTTATCCCAAATAGTTAAAAATACATTTGATACATTGGCATTGTTTACATTATAGTTCTTCAAAAGCCTTGGTAGGCATGACAGTAACCTAATTAATACTCAACAGGAAAAAGAAAAGGTATGTAGCCTCTTGTTACATAAATACATATGACCCATATCCTGATCGAACTGACTTAATTGAATTACAAATACTCAAATAACTGTAATTAAATAGTTTGGGATATTTGTCTCTAATTGACTTGTCTTTAACTTTAGGCCAGGTCAGATCTACAGGTGCTCGTCATATAATTATAATATCATGAAAAAGTACATTCACTTCTGTTATCCAACTTAAACTGTGAAACTAATATATGATAGATTCATTACATGCAAAGTGAGATATGTATCGCCTTTATTTATTTATTTTTTTATTATTATGGCTCAGCTTGTAAAAACCCCAAATTAAAAATCTCTTTTGAAAGTGGACGTAAGCCATAATCATCAAAATTATAACAAATAAAGGCTTGACATATCTCACTTTGCATGTAATGAGTCTATATCATATATTAGTTTCACATTTTAAGTTGAATTACAGAAGTGAATGTACTTTTTCATGATATTCTAATTATATGACGAGCACCTGTAATTAAAAAAATCAATATACTCAGTACTTTTAATATCATGCACAGTACGTATCTCACCACAATGAGTAGCCAACTTTTCTAAAATGTTTTTCTGGTTCTTAATGCTTGATTGTAATAACCACTATTTGTACCCTTTGAGAGTACTGCGCAGCTTGATCTTGTGGGGGGGGTCATAACTGTCCTGGCCAGACGGGAACAGGCCCGATCCAGAATGAACTGACTTGAGCTGCTCCGAGTCCTGTTTCTGACTGGGCAGAGGTGAAGAAACAAGGCCCTGGAAGTCTCCTGGTAATCTGATGTAATGACACAACTGTGCTCTATGTTGCATATTCAAGATTTTACATTTACATTACATTAAATGACAGCCTTTAAAATGTATTGAAACTATGAGTTGCATAATAATTTAGAACAGTAGATTTTGAGTTGTTTTCACTGGTAGGTTTTTTCAATCACATTCATATTATCCTCTAACAGTTACAGACTTGAAAATTACGCTGACTGTCATTTGAGTTGATAATTTAGAAAATCTTAGGAAAATGTAATTTGCATAATAATTTGGAACGCAGTGTTGATTACTCTATTTATTAAAGTTATAAACAGCATAAGTACATGTGCTGATCTGTTTGTCAACGATGAAATATGTGTAAGTCATCTCGTGTTTGTTTGGGTGGGTGGGCCTGTGGGTAGATTAAGTCGGCCCTGATTACACCGCTGCATATTCAAGCTTTTACATTACACCGCTGCACAAAGGCTCCTGGCTTATTTGAAAAGCAGTGCCCGCCAGAACGATTTAAAATGAAATCTAGTGTTGTCACAAATGTATGCATGAGGGAGGGGGATAATTGTTCTGGCTTTAGCCTATTTGAAGGACCTCTGCAGTGTATCAGAGGGCAATACTACTCTTTACTCAAGTTGAAATGTAATTGGTGAACTTCAACTGATGTTCATAAGTTATCCTATATTACTTTTTAACCTCTTAACCCCCACCTGAACCAAGCTATTTTTTTCCAGTTTGCTTTACCCAAATCTAAAAGAATGGCAAAAAATGTGACAAAAAAAGCCACAAAAGAGTAACAGAAAAGTGACAAAAACACAACAAGAAAAGTGACAAAAAAGTGTAACAACAAAGCCACATTAAAGTGACGAAAACGCATCAAAAAAGCAATGGAAAAAAAATAAAAACGTGACGACAACGCAGCAATAATGCGAGGAAAAGATTTGATTAGATGAGTTTTGTAGGTCTTAGCTTTCTAATGAGGCGTTACTCTGGCCTGTAGGCTGTAACCTTTGAAATATGGGTAAAGCTGAACCGGAGGGAATGCACTTGGTGAAAGCGGGGGTTAAGAGGTTAACATTTTGGTTCTAATTATAAGAGTCCAAACGGTGTTCCTTTGAACGCTTAAGGCCACTTACTTGTGCTTTATTTTTATGTATGTTTCTGATCATGTTGTCTTTTGTAGTCGAAGTTTCCAAAGTCGTCAACAGGACTGGGTTTGAATTGAGTACACTCCAAAGGATTTAGAAACTTCCGCTATGACAGTGAGCTCCTGGGCGACTGAGAGCCTCCACAGATGTGTCCTTCTAATGCAAGAGTTTGTGGTTTGTATACAGTATATATTTTTAACCTGTTATCTGCCATCTTAGCTGGGTTAGGTTTAGAGTTGTTATCTCCAATAGCATATCCAAGATCAGGTGGCAACTAACAGGTTAATAGGCTTTATATGTATGTGAAAAGTTTAGTTTGCATTGCAAGACCTTGTTTTGTGTTTAATTTGCTGTATTGCGATGATATAGATTTTTTTTATGGGGCTTTTTAAATTGTAAATTGATAGATACATCTGTTTGTTCATGAATGTAACATGTTACAAGTGACATCCCTTTGATGGGGTCAGGCAGAGGGGAAGACACTGGAGGTTGGCCTAAGTTTAGCATTACAAGCCCCCGCCCCTAAGAGCAGTTAAATACTGAAACCACACATTCAAACATCCCCAGTGACAACTTTGACACCACAAGACGTGCAATGACGGGTATGACATGACGACTCAACTGCATTGTTTCATAGTCAGCTTCTTGAAGTCATTTTTCATTGCATCTTCATTAATCGTTTGCATACATTTCAATTTGTACCCTTAACTTACTCTGCAGGAGAAATCGGTAATCCAAGCCTGTCCAATGGGTCCAGTCTCACCAAAGACCCACAGCTCTCTTCCTCAGAGGAGAAGATGGAGGAGAGAGGCCAGTGGAGCAACAAGATCGAGTTTGTCCTCTCCGTGGCGGGATCCATCATCGGACTGGGCAACATGTGGCGCTTCCCCTACCTGTGCTACAAGAACGGAGGAGGTGAGTAAAAAGTACATCTGTGATTTGATAGTAATAAGTGGCTCCTGTTTTTAATTTGAATGGCATCCAGAATAAAAACTGGACAGGTTCAAGCAAAGAAACTGAAGACACCGTTTAAAACCCATTAAGAACTGAGTGCTAATCAGTGCTGTTGGCTATTGCTGTGGAGAATGGGGATCGAAACATTTGTTGTAGATGTTTTGTTGGGCCTGTGACTATCGCTTATGTAATCTAACATTATCCAGCATTTTACTGTAATCTTGATCAGTACAAATAATACATTCTTACTTCTGTTCTTCATTTGTGATTATTCAGGGATTCATGGATAAAAGGCAATGCTTTTTTTGTTTAAACATGAAATGTTCATTTGGGACAGACAATAGGATTAGAATTAAAAAAGAAGCCTACACATTTGTCACGATAAAAGACATAATGAACATCACTAAGCTTATAATGCTATTTTTTATTATCTAAACGTGGCAAACTAATCAGGAATATTGAGAGACAATAGAGAAATGGCTGATAATAATAATAAGTAAAAAGCTATTAAAATCAATAAAAAATAAGCTTGTTGATATGTCTTGAATTGGCTTTTAGAAATAGTCACAATATGGATATAATCTACACATTCGTCTATTTGTAAAGCACTGAACTAAATCTCGTTATGAGGAGGCTTTGTACATGTTCAGATTTGCTTGGTTAGCTGCTAAAGTGTCTCTCCATGGGGGAGATGGGTCAACATTTTTGTCAATATGGGGTCAGGCAGCTGTTGTTGCCTTTTGCTCGGAGCATAGAGTCGGGAGTCTTTGAAACGTGGTCAACCAAACAAAAAACACACACACACACACACGTTATGAGGGCTTTATGTAAATATAATTTGATAAGTTTCCTTGTTACTTGGTGTAACTTAGCGAAAACAAAAAAGGTTTACATTATTCTTGTCTATGTAACCATTAACTATGAACTCCATCAAACACAACCTGTAAAAGTTAAAGTGTGTAGTTTTTTTTAGATCATTTGCGAAAACAGGTAAGTGCCACTGAAAAATAAATCAATAGCTTTATTTTTGAATAGCTGTGTTCTTGATACATTTTGACTGTACTTCCTCTTTTCCTCTGTCCACAGGTGCGTTCCTCATCCCATACCTGATTTTCCTATTCACGTGTGGAGTCCCCGTCTTCTTTCTCGAGGTGGCACTGGGTCAGTTCACCAGTGAGGGAGGCATCACCTGCTGGAGGAAAATCAGCCCTCTCTTTGAGGGTGGGTAACTTGGATTGTATATGTAGTAGTAGTAGTAGTTTATTCGGTCATTTCATTCCTTTAAACAATAAACAAACATTTCCATTATTCATGTACAACACGACCGAAAGGGTTTAGGCTGAAGTGAAAACGTATTATGCCTAACCCACTTTACATACTTCCACCAGAAAACAAACACAAACATTTATAGTAAACAATATCAGGTGTCAAACGAAGACAAATAAGCATGTATTTAGAATTGATTTCAACATAAATTTCAAATATTCCAACATATATGTATGTATACATTTTGTTTTATGTAAATTTATTTTAAACTAAATCATGTCATCATTTAAATTCATTCGTTATGGATCTTTTAAAGTCTTTTCACTAGTTTCTTACTTTATTCATCCTAAGCTTATATATTTTTGAATGATAGTAGATTTATACAACTTTTTGAAGCTTTGACTGTTTCGGACTGTTTTAACTGATCTTCCAAATCGTTCCACAGATTAACACCTCTTACAGAAATACATTGACTTTTTTTATTCTTTCTAGCTTTTACTTTTTGAAAATGGCAGTTCCTCGGAGGTTATACTGACTTTTCCTGTGTTCAAAAAGCTGCTGGATGTTAGGAGGGAGAAGATTATTATGTGCTTTGTACACTATGACTAAAGTATTAAGATCAACATGATCATGGATTTTCAATAGATTTAGCTCTACAAAAATAGGGGTTGTTGGTGCACAGAAATCTGCTTTAGTTATCATTCTTATTGCCTTTTTTTGGAGTAGTAACATTGGATGAGTATTGGATTTGTAATTGTTTCCCCATATTTCCAAGCTATAATTTAGGTAAGGAAGTAAGAGGGAGTTATACAATAATAAACCAGGCCAAAAAATGGCTTCTTTTAAAACAAACCTGTTCCCATAATGTACTGTAAATTGGTTTCATTTTAATGCTGTTTAGGGGGAAATGTATTTTTAATATGTGTAATTTTCTAAGACTTTTGTATGTTGACATCAGTCTGCCCAGGGACTGCAGGTGGAAATTAGCACAAGTGCTACAACCTGGTACAATACATCTCTCCTTTCTGAGGTTAATGTATATTGTACACTGTCCCTGTTCAAATAAATAAATAAAATTAAATAAAAGAGATTTTTTTATCAAGTGCAGTTTTCATTTGACCAATTACAGCAATGGTTTTTGCTAATTTTGTTTTAATGTACTTGTATGCGATTTCCATTCAAGTGTTCCATCATTGGTAACTCCTAAAAATGTATTTGCTTGAACTCGTTCAATTTCTGTATCATTTATTTTTAAAGTTGTATGATTATTAACTTTTCTATTTCCAAAAATAATATATTTTGTTTTACTCAGATTCATTGAAAGTTTGTTTAGATCAAACAATTTTTTTAGAACTGTGAGCTCGTCTATATGCACGTGTTTAAGTCACACCGAGTTGATAATTTACTGATATCTTTTGGGGACTGTAACCTTTGTCTCTCCAGGCCTTGGTTACGGCACCCAGGTCATTGTAACTCTCTTGAACTTCTACTACATCATTGTTCTGGCTTGGGGAATTTTCTACCTCTATTTCTCCTTCTCGTGGGACTTGCCATGGTCTTCATGCAACAACACGTGGAATACAGGTGAGTGGTCCATGATTGTGTTGTGTGTTTATATTTCTGAAAAAACGAAAATCCTATCATCCTATATCTCATATCTTAGGATTGAAAGCTGCAACCCACATAAGGATTGCATTTACTATATAATATATCATCTAAAATGTTGCAATTTCTCCACAAATTAACGTTGCTTAAGCATTTTAAAAAAACCTGTGAAGCTGAAATTATGACCAAAACAACAGTGATGTTTACAGATTGAGATGTTTCTGCACTGTAATATTGAATGAAATATACTATGTAAAAGGCTGTAGAGCGCTTTTCTGGCCGACAGTTTTACCAGCAATAAATGCTTTGTACATAATTTCAACGATTAAAGCCGCTTTGTCCTGTGTCGTTGTAGAAAACTGTGTGGAGTTCCAGAGAAGAAACGCATCAGACAATCAGACTTTCAACATTAACATCACGTCCCCTGTCATAGAATTTTGGGAGTGAGTTTTTACCGGGACATAACATTTGATCAAGTTTGTTCTGAGTTCTTGAGTCTGATAGATGTTTGTGTTTGCGCAGGAGGAGAGCGCTGAGGATTTCGCCGGGTCTCGACCACATGGGCTCTCTCAACTGGGACTTGGCTCTGTGTCTGCTTGTGGCCTGGATCATGTGTACTTCTGCATCTGGAAAGGGGTCAAATCTACGGGCAAAGTATGTCCGCCCAGGTGTTCGAAACTCTTACAAAAGTCTTGATAGTTTGGCCAAATTGAAATAAGAACATTTTCGCAGGTCGTCTACTTCACTGCCACATTCCCGTATTTGATGCTGATAGTGCTATTAATCAGAGGGCTCACTCTACCGGGAGCTGCAATTGGGATAAAATTCTACCTTTATCCAGACTTGGGACGACTGGCTGATCCGCAGGTACCACCATTTCACCTCTGTTGTCATTTACTTGAGCTTTGATGTTTGTTTAGATTCGTGGACGTCAAATCAGGGTTGGGCCAGCTAAATGTGGGTGATTCCTCCTGGTGCAAGTATCCTGTGGTTCCAGTTTAGTTCATCTGCTTTCAAAATTAGAAGCAGAAACAAGCATCAAACACGTTGGCCACAAATTACTGACATGTTGGTACATAGTACTCAGTTAACCGGCCACTGCGCTCTTCACATGTGCGCAGAGCTTATAGATTAACTAATGCTCCATTGTACTTGCCTCATCAAGTCAATCATTAGCATTTTCATGTAGCGTGCGTATTTGATTTCGTGTAAACACTAAAAGGCAGTTTGTCGGGCATGTGCTTGATTTTGAGTGACTACTGTAATTTCACATTGTATTTCAGGTGTGGATGGACGCTGGCACTCAGATCTTTTTCTCTTATGCCATTTGTCTGGGAGCTCTGACTGCACTGGGAAGCTACAACAAATATAACAATAACTGTTACAGGTACATGTTGGGGCATTTCTGACTTTCATGTCCTTTTCACGTTTAAAGACAGTCTCTCAGTGTTTCAACACGTCAGATGAACGAGGCTCATATATGCTTTTCTGTGATTCATTATCAGTACATGTTTTGTGTTTCAGAGACTGTTTGTCTCTGTGCTGCCTGAACAGTGCAACTAGTTTTGTAGCAGGTTTTGCCATCTTCTCAATCCTGGGCTTCATGTCTTACGAACAAAATGTCCCCATTTCAGAAGTGGCAGAGTCTGGTGAGTCGACTGTGCAGAATTGTACTCACTTTGTTTTTGTTTATTTATGATCTAATCTCTGTGGCCGTGTGTAGGCCCAGGCCTGGCCTTCATTGCTTATCCACGAGCTGTGACCATGATGCCTTTCTCTCCGCTGTGGGCAACTCTTTTCTTCGTCATGATTGTGTTTTTGGGACTTGACAGCCAGGTAGCGATGAACTTTTTAACCGACATTAGACTAGTACTCAGTTTTGATCTTTAACCTTGTCTCCTGTCAGTTTGTTTGTGTGGAGAGTCTGGTGACGGCCGTTGTAGACATGTATCCAGCCGTGTTTCGGCGCAAAAATCGCAGAGAGATTTTCCTGTTGTTTGTAATGCTCATCTCTTTCTGCATGGGCCTCATTATGATCATGGAGGTAACACACTAAACAATATGCTATATTTCACTGTCTTTTTAGCACCTAGAAATCTAAATGGTATAATAATCTTACATGTGCAAATACATTCATACACTTCTTTTGAACCTGATAATTTGTTTAAGCATAAACATAGTTGACATAGTTTCACCTCTGCACAGCGGGATACTTGAGCGCTCTGCAGAGGTGTCAACAAGCCCTCATTTTGTAAGTACAAGCAAGTCTTGTTGTGTACTATGTTGACATTCAGCGCTCAGATTGTTAAATTTCTTCGCCCACATCTATTGAAAATCTTTGTAAAGGTCTAGTCTTTTGAGTTTTATTTCCTGCACACATTAAGTGAGTGTAATGAAACATAATACATTAAAGTTTGGATTCCTAATTCATTCATTCAGTTAAAACACTATTATTTTCATTTTAGGGCGGCATGTATGTGTTCCAGCTCTTCGATTATTATGCAGCCAGTGGAATGTGCCTCCTCTTCATGTCATCTTTGAGACGGTGTGCATTGCATGGGCCTATGGTAAGATATAGAGGTTTTTATCATTGCATTAACAAACATAAGAATCTCTCTTTGAATACAAGATGACCACCAGAGGGCGGTGCTGATACTTGTGTGTGATTCGTTTGGTACTATGTTGTTATCTTCACAAATGTGTGGCTGTTGTTCATGTGGAATATAAAGCATCAGTTCATCCACTGTTTCCGCAGGGCATTAAAAGTCACTCAAAGAATTTTACTCAAATTAAGACCTTAAATATAATTATAAACTCACCCCTGTGAAGAATTGGGATGTTGGGAAAGTTGGGAACTAGTTTGGGACAAATTCCTTCAGCTCCTAGACTGTTTTACAAAAAGGAGAAAGGCTACAGTGTGATCCTGCTGTGGTTTCAGGTGCTGATCGGTTTTATGACAACATTGAAGATATGATCGGGTACCGCCCCGGGCCTTACATCAAGTACTGCTGGCTGTTTTTAACTCCTGCCACCTGCATCGTAAGTTCCAAACAAGGCGATCACGTTGGCGGATCTGTGTGTGTTTATAACGTGAAAGCATCTTCTCATGCTTTGACTTGCAGGGCACTTTTGCGTTCTCTCTGATCAAGTACACCCCTCTGAAGTATAATAACGAGTATGTGTACCCATGGTGGGGCTACGTCATTGGCTGGCTGCTCGCTCTCTCCTCCATGATCTGCATCCCTCTGTGGATGGTCTATAAGCTCAGCACCACACAGGGCACTTTTAGAGAGGTGAGTCCTCCTTTAATTCCAACTCACAGAACTATTGCAGTATATTAGATCTTTATAATACATCACCGTGCCAAACACCAGGCTTACACTGACTCCCATTCAAAATCACAACATAACAACACATTTTGTTTCTTTACTGCCCACATGTAACTGGATTGCAGTTAGTATTTTTGCTACAGAATAGGTTTTATTGTCATTGTACGGATAATCTAGTAAGCACAGGTAAAGTACGGGTAAAAAGTCAATCTGGGATGTTTTCCCTCTCTCTCCAGCGAGTCCAGCTGCTCATCACCCCGTCCGATGATTTGCCCAAAACCAAAAGGGAACAGGAAAGGTTACAGGTGATCTTTGCTCCAGAGGACATTGTAGCTAAGAATGGCTACCTTCCTGTGTCAGAGGCGGACTCCGACGTGTAAAGTGTTCTGTTTTTTGTAATGCATTGTATTTAAGTGGATGTCCAACACAATTCTGATCACATTGTTCATTTCAAAATTGACTGTGAGAGCATTGAGGTAACAAGATTTTATAAATATGTACATAAAGAGAAATGCTTTCACAACAATAGTTTCTGTTTGGCCAAGATGAAGTATGGCAATTTCACTGCAATTGTTTTAATGTTGTTTCAAGCAAAAATACCACATAAGCAAGAATTTTTTTTATCATTATAAAGTTTGTTGTTTTGGTACAACAATCCTTTTTTCGCACCAGTGCGTTTTGATTAGTTAGGGATATTTGTGTTATATACTTTTTGTACATTGTTAAGTTTGTTCCTTTGTAAAACTCAAATTAAAATGGCATTGTAAAATAATAATTAAAAGAGTTTTTAGGTTGTAGATTGAGCACTTAACTCTTCGTTCTAAAATAGTTCTATAAATTACCTGTAAAATTATACTTTGTCTTAAGAATGTTTTAAATAAACTACATTCATTGTGTCGTCATTGTGCAACCTTTGCTACAGTAGAGTGACCACACGGTGTCCTTTAACACTTTGTGTCATTATGGTGACATCCTGTGAGCTTCTTTGTTAAAAACTGTATTGTTCGAAATTTGATGATACACTGTTTATTTTTGTCTCTTATAAAACCAGCAGTATCTGCAGGCACTGGGTTATGAATCATATTAAAAATTAGACCCCTAATAACAATAACCATGAGCATGAACACATCACAGTGGCTCAAGTGCAGCCCATTTAGGATTTCACATCAAGTACTGGTCCATGTTTTGGCTTCATCTGCAAAAGCTGCCACTCGTGCTGTTTCTGAAAAACCTTTTATGGTGATGTCAGCAGAGGGAATGTCATATCTGAGATGGGTCGGGTCAGGGCTAATCAAACCCAGGTTAATGCTGTGCGTCATTTCCCCCACTTCATGGTCATTACCCACGATGCACTGCAAAAGAGTCATCACTTTCCATAAAACTACTGAATTATACAGAGGCAGAGGAAGAAGACATTTCTGGAAAACAACTGAGTTGTGATATTACTAACTATAGCTTCTATTCGCTGAAAGCCAAGCTGCGGAGCATTACATTGTTCACCATTGGCGAATATGACCTAAAAAAATAAAGATAATTCTTTACTACAGTGAGTGGACTTGTAACTTTGCTGGGAGTAGCTCCCCTCCATTGAGATGTTGCTTTGCCAGGATGACAGCCAAACTTTAGCTCTAGCTACATAAGGTCCTCTTCCAAATGCTTTATTTTAATAACACAGCACAACAAAAAAAGTGTCTTGTCTGGCTGATTAGTTGCGCATTTGGTGTCACTAATGTTGTCTTAAATTTTAAAGTTTTGTAAGTGCTCATGTGACCTAACCTGAATATAGTATAGTAAGATGCAACATTCTTTCATCTTTATTCGTGACTTCTCTATGAAACACATCTGCTTTATTAAATGCATCCGAAAATAGATCTGACATAGACATATTTATGTTGAACTTTTTATTGCAGTGTAGCATAAAAAGCATGACAAATTGTAAAGCTTTTTTTCTTACTTTTTACAATTTCATTAGAAAAATATATAACTTTAGCTTCACTTGCTTTACACCTTTTATATTATTTATTTATAACTTATTCAAAGGCTATATAATCACAGGACAACAATTTCCACTGACACAGACAGAAGGCACTCTTTATAACTCAAATAAACACTAATATTCACTATTACAGTCAGTACAGAAGCACAGTTTGCACAGGACTTTATTATCTCCAAAGTATTATTCTGCCTTGGAGCAGTAGTGTGCACTAGAGGGGCATGAAGACGGGGACTGGAGGCGCACTCCTCTTTCCGTAGGCTGCGGATCCCACATTGGTCGGCACATAGACTGTCCCTATGGTGTTACTGGAGCGCACCAAGAAGTCTGCCAGGCGCTGGGTCACACAAGTAGCGTGTTACATTTCCTCTTCTGGATATAGTGACTGTCGGAAGAAAAACCTATGATGAAACTTGGCCCTCTCACATGGTTAATCCAATGTCACTGAACCGATCTTTTCTAAATATGTAAAATGATTTGCCACTTTACAACGGGCCGACAGTGGCCCAGATAGAACAGTGGGTCGTCTTGTAGCCGGAGGGTCAGCGGTTGGAATCCCGCAGGCGCACACTGTCGCTGTGTCCTTTGGCAAGACATTCATATATCTGACACTGGTGTGTGAATGGGTGAGTGGTTCCTTGTTGTAAAGCTCTTTGAGTGCCTAATAAAGGTAGAAAAGCGCTATTTATATTTGATTTATATGTGTTCTGCCTGTTCTATTTTTATGTATATTTTATCTACAGTAGTTGTGTTTGTACATAACATTAATTCACAGACTACCTAATTCAGAGAGCCACAGATAATTCTACTCACACAGTTTTTAAACTTAGTATGGCCAATCTACTCCATATTAGGATTATCAACATATTTTAGTCCTTGGCTGTTCTTGTAGCTGGGACGAATCCTGGTTTGGAATAACGTTTTTTCTGATAAGCACATTCTGCTGTATTTAAAATTCAGGCTAATTTTACATACGGTACCAAATAAAACATATGCATCAACACAATGAATTTAGTGGCTGTACAATATTCAGAATCAAAATGATTTAAAAAAAAAGTTATATAGAAACACGTTAGGCATTGTGAATTTCAGCTTTGTATCAAAAGCAACTGACCCAGCTTCACCTCCCTTCTGTACTGTTCAAATAAATGCTCTGAGTTGGAACATAAAATAAGCAGATCTTCCTGTTTTGCCTCTGAAAAACAATGATTGAATCACTACCACCCCCGAAATAGTCCAATAACACTGTTGATGTCCTTACCTGTTTGGAGGTGGGAGCTCCCGTTCGAATCGTGGACCTAAGAGACCAAGAAACGGATTCGAGACCAGCCCAGACAAGGACCAGCCCAGACCACTCTCCTGTTCGCTGGACCCTGGACCCAAGAACCTACAACACAAAAGGCATTTATACAATGAGGGGGTGCTCAGAAACTCTTTAGTCTTTCCTGTCGACTCGAGAGCGAGACCAGAGAGTGGGGCACTTTTCTCTCAAGGAGCTGCAATTGGCTTCCTCGTCCGGCGTTATATGAGCGCATCACCAGCACTTTGCAGCCAATTTCACGGGCGTTCAGCCGCTTTCTGCCTAACCTCAGTCTCCGCCGGTACAAGTTCATGAAACCAAGGATTTAGGGGAGTCACGAGTTTTTAAGTCACGATTATTGTGAGGAAAAAATATCGCGATTTTACCATCATTCACGATTATCGAAATTGAGCAAGAAAATACAGAATTTCACAAATCCTTCACAGTATGGTGTAAATGTTTTCTTGCAAATACGATTTTCTCTCTGAACATTGGATTATCATTTTGAATTTCCCACTGGACGGAGTTTCTTCCGTCTTTCCCGATGAGTGTGCAGCGTTTGGCACAAATACATTGAGGAGAAGTGACTATTAACTATGAGCTTTTATAACCACAATAATCGTAAATCCGGCTAATCTTGACATCCTTATATGCAATTAGTCTTTTTTGTGTCGTGATCTGAGAAAAACTGAATGTACTGAACTTTGAACAAGCCACTCCAGATTAGCATTTTTGAAAACGTGAAAACCTGAAAGCTTACGCAAACATTGTCCTGCATGCTGATTCTCTACATGGGCAACAGGATAGGCAAAAAAGAATGCATGTGCTTCAGCCTATTCAATCTAATATTCATTCAATCCAGTAACATTGTTCTTAACTCTACAAACTCTTGGTACAAAAAGACAATAGTTAGCGCTACATACAGAGAAACATCAAATAGATATTTCCATAGAAAAGGGGGCAGCAGAGGAAGGCTTTCTGACAACCAGATTTTTTCCATTCATTCTTTTGGGGTCTCCAGTCATCTAAGTCAGAAAATAATCTTATAAAAACATAGTCCCCAAATCCTTTGAATGAAACAAAATCACAGTTAGAGAGGCTTGAACTTGAAAGCTATGCCGATCTAGTATTCTGTTCACGGGATGTCCACGGGTTTATGCTGGACTCACCTGTGACTTGGAGCGGCAGAGACGTAGTGCAACAGAATTACCACGGTGAGAATCAGAGCTGTCACTCTCACAGGATACATGCTGAAGAATGGTTTTCTGGAACAAAAAAAAAAAACATGATTAGAAGAACTGTTCCTTCAGACCAAATACTACATAAACATAATAAATAGTACTAATGCTGCGACTGCTGCTGCTACAAATGATAATAAAATACAAATGAATTGAAAAATAAAGACAATACAGTTGATTCCCATAAAAATACAGAATATTATACAGAAAACTTAACACATACAGGTAGAAAATCATGGCTGAAAGCAAGTGTTATGCACATAAATAGAACCAAAAAAAGGCAAAAGTGTTGTAACTTACTGTCCTCGCGTTTCCTCCCCAGTCCTGGTGATGTGCCTGAATCAGTTTGTCTGATCGCTCGCACGCTCACTACAGTTATACCTCCACGCATGACATCACCTCCCCTCTCCAAATATAGACCTGCCTTTACCCTGATGGAGAGGGGGCATTGTGGGTAGGACTATGGTCACAATCACAATAAAACAAACTTTTTCTATGACATTTTCTTGAACCCGTCTACGTCACCACCTCCGTCATACTTTTCCACAGGGACAGACCCCACACAGCATTGTCAAAAGTGGCAAAGCTGTCTTCGTATGTCTCAACCTGAAGATGGCTGTTAATGAGGTCGGGGGGGCACTTAAACTTTGAATCCCCGTGTCCCTTTGGAGTTTCGCCGTGATGAATAATAAACGTGCAGATGAATTAATAATTAATGGGGGATCATTATTGTGATGGGACAAGTCACAAACAACAGTACTAATTAATGAGGCAGATTGAGCGTGAGTCATTGGAAAACTGGTATTGGCATCGGGACCTGTCAAAGGGACAAATCTGTGAAATGTAGTATTTAGTTAGTGGTTAGTTAGCTAGTTTATTGTCCCCAAAGGGAAATTCAATTTCAATGTTGTACAGGAAAACACCAAAACACACACACATTGCAAACAGACAACACATAATCTCACATTGATAACAAAGTACAGGTCTTTAGGATGTTAAATATGGATTGTTTTGAGTGTTGATGGCTTGGGGAATTAGACTGTTTTTCAAATGTGCTCTGTTGTATTGGAGAGACAGAGTGAAACAGAGGTGCAGTGGTTGTCTTGTGTTACTGCACGTGCATGGTGTTATGGCCTCAGTATTTATCTGTGGAGGTTGGGAGTGGGTAAACCAATGACTTTAGCTGCTGTGGTGGTTATTTTAGTGAATATATTCCGTTTTTCCATTAAAGTTTTCAGATTACTTTGTTGCGTCTTTTATGAATGATGTGTGCGTGTTGTCGGCGTATTCTTTACTACATGGACAGAAGACGGAGACTCGTTCTATTAAAATCAAAATCATTGTATTATTCCCTGAATTACAAACTAAAACACAAGTCAGCTTGAGCGCTACACCCTGGTGGTCCAGCAAGAAGAGAAGAGAGAGACTGCACCTTTTGTGCGCGAGTAATTTATAGGAACAGGAAGTAGGCGTCTCCTTGTCGAACCAATCAGTGCTCTTGGAATGTTCTTGTCGCACTTCCTCTGCGCAATCTGACTCCTCCTTTTAACACACTGCCCCAAGTGGCTCCAACAGAAAAGGCAATAACAATGTAGTAATAAAATGTCCACCCAATTCAAATGAACCTTAAAGCACAGAAAGCCTAGTATGATAAAAAATATGTATAGAAATATTTCCACAGTGTCAAAACTGAATTCATTGTCGATTGTGAGTCCCAGATATTTGTTTTTTATATAAGTTTTTTTTTTAAAGCATGGATCATGGCGACATGTAAAGGAGGCAACCTCTCTCACTCTCAGTACAGCTGCATTTTTTGCCTTTTTCTGTGAGCTGCATTTGTAGTTTCTGTGTTGTTTTACTGGATACTTTTGTACGTCTTTGCCGTGTTTTTGTGGGGTTCAGTGGATGTTTTTTTTTTTTTTACTGCAGGGAGTCCATAATGGTCCTGAATAAAAGCAGCTTTTTAAAAGTAAACAAACAGCTAGCTTATCAGCTAAACCCATTTGAGACCTACAAATGTCTTCTTCTGAGACACTGAAGAGGCATCAAGAGCCCCACAGCTGCAGCACAGGGGAGGCGTCACAAGAGGAGCTACAGGAAACACAAAAGGGACAAACAAGGAGGTATCCGTGCGAGACTCACAGCTAAGCCACACATGCCTTCTATTGTTTTGGCTAATAGACGTTCACTGGAGAATAAAACAGATGAACTACTAAGCTCCTCCCAGAAGATGATGAAAGACTGCTGTGGAGCGGAGGGAGCTGCGCAGGAGGAAGAGGAAGGTGGAGCTGACCAGTGCAGAACACCACGCTCTGAAACAGGGACAAACCCAGGAGGGGCTGCACCATCTCAGAGGATCAGAGGAGTCAGACGGCAGCCAGCCAGGTTTCCTCCGGGTGCTACGGATTCCCTGACCTCCAAAAACACACCCACCAGTTGAGAAGCACTGAATTAGAAGATTTGAGTAACTAGTGGTTTGATGTTTTAATCTAGATTTGAAACTCATTTTAAAACAAACTTGTAATGTAATGGTGCCAATATTGTTCAGTTATATAGGTAACAGACACAGGCGTGAGATTTGATACAGATATTTAAAGGTCTTCAAAATTGGTAACACTTTATATTATTATTTATATCTATATTAACCCTAACCCTAAACAGTTTACTAATGCTTAATAATACCAACTTATATATTATTATATAGCGATACCGAGAGGAGAGTTAAGACAGAAATATTTGATCCAGTAGTGTAAGGCATGTTTATTTGATAATATTTAAATTTAGGGCTGATTAAAAGAATGTGTCCTATAGCCTTTATATGTGTTGACAAAAAACTAAAATTATGATAATAAAAAAAAAGATTAAAAAGAAGACTACTAGATTGATGAGGCTATAAGTGCTATGTGCCCCACTGGTTGCTCTAATCTGTAAATTTTGCTAATCCAGTCCAATCGTCTTAACCATTATCCACTGATCACTACACCTCAGCTGCTTGTGCAGATTTAATTTCAGCCTGCTGCCCCATTTGGGGTCTGTGGGGAGTGGCCTTCTGTCTGAGCGCCTGTAAGTGCAGCATGTTTGAACCACAGCAGTAAACAGGAGTGGAGCCTTAATGGACACCTAACACTCTGAACACCCAGAGGTCCCACAAATAAACTCCAGCAATTCCTGTAATTTCAGGACAAACGGTTGTTAGTGCAGCGCAGAGAAATATCACATTTTAAAGGCTATTTTTGAGATACACTGTTTTGTCAAAGATGTTACTTTTACCATTGCTGTTCATGATTAAAAGTTGTTTTTTTAAGAAAAAAAACTTCTCTTTCTGTGTGCTTTTTTCTCCCTCTCTCTCTCTTTAAGATGCACTAAATTAATAAATATAATTTTTTGTGCATAATGTATATAGATCTACTGAGTGGGATTCCATGTGTAGGACTTAAAAGAATGATGTCTGGGGAAATGTGTCACTGCTTACACCAGCTATCGCATATATTTTACTGCTTTGATTAAATCAGTGGGGCGGAGGAAGAGGATAGTCTTAAAAGCATAAGGTTTTTAAGACAATCTCAGTTATAACCAGCGTATAATGTTGTTGGTAACACTTTAGAGAACACCCAAGCTCCATGTGTAGGTATAGGTAACAAGAAAGTAATTACACATTAAAGTGCCAGATATAATACAGGTGTAAAAAGTGTAACAAAGGTGTACAACATGTAGGTGTACATGTAAAAAGGTGTACATAGCAGCTCACTTTAGATTACAGCCCGCGCTGACGTGTAGTTAGATCAGTTATGGTGTTTTAGCACATTAGTTATGCCGTTATTTTCCCCTTGTTCCACCTCGTTACTCTTTGTTTTTCTCTGTTCCCTCTTGTTTCTTGTGGGTATAGAGATCATAGCGTCTCACTTTAGATTTCAGCCTGTTCTCACGTGTAGTTAACACTGGGTACGGTGTATTTGTGCATCAGTTATACGGTCATTTTCCTCAATTTATGAAACTTTGTAAAGCTGGCACATCGATATGACGGCCAAAACACCTGCCACTACACGATGTATACCTTTGTAACACTTTATTAAACCTTGAATTTTAATGTGTAACTACCTGTACGTACATGTGTAATTACTAGTTCTTGTTCCTGTACCTACACATGGAACTCGCGGGCTGTAATCTAACGTGTTACCAGGTTCTTGTGTCCTTACCATACCTGAATAATAAATGATGCGTCCACGGTGTAAAGTATTGTATATTGCTAATACTGTATCAATCTATTTATAGTACAACAATTTTAATGTACCTGTGCATTAGCAGGAGAACCCCCGCCCACATTTAAAATCCCACCTAAATATTAGTGTTTTCCATTAGCGTCATTCCCACCTCCCACTGAATATCTGAGAGCAGGCTTTTGGTCGTTAACGGTATGGGAATAAATGACTCCATGGTCACTAACGCTGTGGTTTGTTACTGAAAGTGATGACTATTGCAGCTTTTATTACGCTTGGATAAAGCACTAATGTCTCTATCTGTGACATTAATGAGTGATCTCAATCCTACTTTAAGTTGATACATGTGCAGCTGAAGGTTCCTGCCAATACAGCTTAAAACAAGTACATAATTTTTACATTTTAGTAAGTGTTTTGTGACTAGGATCTACCCTTTTACTTTTGCGCAGGCTTTATAAAATATTAGAAAAATGTACGGCAGGCTGATCAGTCGCCCAAGCGTGAAATATTTTGATTACAACAACATGGCTTTAATTGTTCAAAAAAAATAAAAATAAAATAACCACAGATTGAAGAATTTTAAAATATACTAATTATATGTGTGTGTTTGAGTTTGTGTATGTTGCTCAAATCAGTGCCTAATTTGGAAGGACGGATTATTTGTTGTGTTCAGAGGACATTATATTATCAAAATAATTACAGTGGTTAAGATTTAAAAAAAAGGTATGGTCAGAGTACAGGAAGGAGGAAATGGGTATTGATTGTTAATGTGTGTTAGAAAGTGCTGTATACTTTAAGGGACAGATCAAGCCAATGATGAAGTCTATTATTATTATTATTATTATTATTATTATATTATTATTGTAAGAGGACATAACCTATAACTCAGTAAATAAGAAAATTAAGTGACTATATTTTATTAGCATATCTTATATTAACTATATGACTTGGTTGGGTTTTGTTGTTGATTTGTTTTTGTTTTTGTTTTAAATTAATGCTGGTGATCAATGATGTATTGTGACTATATTAGTATAAGAATAGATTATGTGGGGTAATTGTTATTGCTATTGCTGTTGTGTTATTATCATCATTATACTAATATATAACAATCATTATTTTATTCTTAGAATCAAACTAAATCGACTCAGACAGTGGTATTGGTGCTGATGGTAATAAAAAGAATTAAATTCTTAGAAGCTATAACATGTACATAACCATGTATTTCCGAATTCAACATAACCCGTAGTAAAGGGCAGACAAGCGGGGGCCGGCTGCTCGAGGAAAGCCTCTTCTGGCAGCAGACTCCTAAGTCTTGTCTCTTTTAATGCACAGCATAGGACACTTAACAAATGATGGTCTGGTTGGTCGGGGGCTGCTCCCCTCTGGCAGCAGGTCCAGACACAGGAAAGAAAAAAGAACCTCGATTCTTTTTTAACACACATCATTAAGATTAATCTTGTTATCATGAGCATTAATCTATAAATACTATATTTTCATGAATAAATGTGGATTATGTTATGTGACCTGGCACTCCAACGCTGCCACGACCGGCAACGGACAAGTGAAGAAAATGAATGAATGAATGAATAATGTTATGTATCATTCAAGCACTTTGATACAAAGTAATGCTATTCTGCCCAGTAGAGTAACAGAAAATAGTGCCACACTCATAGACAATATTTTTACAAATAAGATAGAATATATTAAAGCCAGTGGATATATCGGACCATTTACCAGTTTTTGCAATTTATGATGATAACTATAAAAATAAAGATATTAGTCAAAATCCTGTTTATGTTAATGTACGGTTAAGATCAGAGGATGCAATAAATAAATTTAAAATTGACCTATTGAAACAAAGCTGGAATTGTGTGTATGCAGAGGGAAATGTGGATAAAGCCTATGGTATATTTTTAGAAAGATTTTGTTTACTGTACAACATGCATTGCCCCGTGCAACAATACTATAAAAAGAAAATTCACGAAATGTCCCTGGTTATCGAAAGGCTTACTAAATGCATGTAAAAAGAAAAATGATCTATATAGAAAATTTATTAAACTACGGACAAAAGAAGCTGAAAATTGCTACAAATCGTATAAGAACAAATTAACAAATATTATAAGAGTAAACAAGAAAAAGTACTCCACAGATAGATTAAATGAGAATAGAAGCAGTATGAAAGGGATTTGGGGCATATTAAATGGATTATTGAAAGCTAACCAAAGGAAGAATTCTTATCAGATTCCTTTGTTATCAACAATGAAGAAAACTCGGATATGCAGCATATAGCAAATAAATTCAATGATTTTTTGTCAACATTGGACCAGAATTGGCAGAGAAAATTCCAAAGCATAATAATGATAAACTTTCATTTATAGAAAGGACTCCAAAGACTATTTTCTCTCCGGTGTGAGTGAGTTTGAGATCCTTAACATTGTTAATAAATGTAAAAACAAATCCTCGATGATTGTCATGGCTTAGATATGATAATAGTGAAAAAAGTAATCAACACTATTGTTACACCCTTAACTTATATATGTAACCTGTCTCTTCAAACTGGAACGTTCCCCAATAAAATGAAAATCACCAAAGTAATACCCTTATACAAAGATGGATCCAAAAACATCTTACAACTATCGACCAGTCTCTCTGCTCCCCCAATTTTCAAAAATATTAGAAAAAGTTTTTAGCAAAGGTTGGAAAATTTATTGATACATGTGGGATATTGAATGAAAGTCAATATGGCTTTAGAGAAAAGAGATCTACTACAATGGCAATTCTGGAAGCTGTGGAAGAAATTTGACACAATTAATCATTCCATTTTACTTAATAAATTGGAAAAATATGGTATTCGAGGAGTGGCTGGGAACTGGATGCAGAGCTATTTAACAGAGAGACAGCAGTTTGTTGAGATGGGGGAGTGGGAGTCAAAATGTCAAAACATAGTTTGTGGTGTTCCTCAAGGATCTATATTGGGTCCTAAATTGTTCAATCTCTATATAAATGATGCATTCAATGTGTCTAAAGTGTTAAGAATGATATTACTTGCTGATGACACCAATATTTTTTATTCTAATGATAATTACAACAATCTTATTGATATAGCAAATCTGGAATTGACTAAGATAAAATCATGGATGGGTATTAATAAGCTCTCACTAAACTTAAATAAAACTAAAGTAATGATGTTTGGTAAATTTACATATCAGGATCGGGCAATCACTATAAATGGTATTACAATAGAAAAGGTGTCTGAAAACAATTTTTGGGGATGATTATTGATGATAAACTGAACTGGAAACCGCACATCAGACACATTCAAAATAAAATCTCAAAAAGTATTGCAGTGATTAATCAAACTAAGCATGTGCTGGAGTACAAAGCGTTTCATCTGCAGTACTGTTCTCTGGTCATGTCGTATCTGACATATGGTATAGAAATTTGGGGTAACAATTATAAAAGTTCATTACATTCCCTTTTCTTACTCCAGAAACGAGCAATCAGAACAATTAACAAGGCTGGATATTATGAGCACTCCAACAAATTATTTCTGCAATCTAATCTATTAAAACTGTATGATTTAGTTGACTTTTATACAGTACAACTATTATACAAAGCTACAAAATCATTGTTACCAGCTAAAATTCAAGAACTGTTTGAATTAAGAGAAGGGGATTATGATCTAAGAGGATGTATGATTTTTAAAGTGCAGATGGTGCATTCAACCAGAAAAAGTATGTGCGTTTCTGTGCAAGGGGTCTGGCTCTGGAATGAGTTGGAGAAGATCTTAAGCAGTGCCCAACTCTTTACAAAAGAAAAAGTATAAAGAAAAAGTTTTACTAGAATATAGTGCCGATGAAGGGATTTAAATTCTTAAGATAATTTGGAAATTATTCAATCACTGAGGTACTACAAGTAGCAAGGAGTGGTGCAAGTTGTTACGGTTGTCATTGCTAACCTTGTTGTCTACTGCATTACACAGCTTAGGATGTAAACATCCACAAACTCCACCAGATAGGGCAGCCGGGTGGGGCCTTTTGATTGGGGGCATGTACCACTCTCAATGGGCCACTTTTCACCCTGGCTTTTTAATGCACCTCACTAAATAGGGCAAACATTTATAACATAAAACCTATGTATGTATATACATATATACATGTATATATTATATATATATATATATATACACTCAACAAAAATATAAACGCAACACCTTTGTTTCTGCTCCCATTTTTCATGAGATGGACTTAAAGATCTAAAATTCATTCCAGATACACAATATTACCATTTCTCTCAAACATTGTTCACAATCAGTCCAAATGTGTGATAGTGAGCATTCTGCTTTGCTGAGATAATCCATCCCACCTCACAGGTGTGCCACATCAAGATGCTGATCTGACATCATGATTAGTGCACAGGTGTACCTTATACTGCCCACAATAAAAGGCCACCCTGAAATGTGCAGTTTTTTGCTTTATTGGGGGTCTGGGGACTCAGAACCAGTCAGTATCTGGTGTGACCACCATTTGCCTCATGCAGTGCAACACATCTTCTTCGCATAGAGTTTATCAGATTGTCAATTGTGGCCTGTGGAATGTTGGTCCACTCCTCTTCAATGGCTGTGCGAAGTTGCTGGATATTAGTGGGAACTGGTACACGCTGTCGTATTCGCCGGTCAAGCACATCCCAAACATGCTCAATGGGTGACATGTCCGGTGAGTATGCTGGCCATGCAAGAACTGGGACATTTTCAGCTTCCAAGAATTGTGTACAGATCCTTGCATGGGGCCGTGCATTATCTTGCTGAAACATGAGGTGATGTTCATGGATGTATGGCACAACAATGGGCCTCAGGATCTCATCATGGTATCTCTGTGCATTCAAAATGCCATCAATAAAATGCACCTGTGTTCTTCGTCCATAACAGATGCCTGCCCATACCATAACCCCACCACCACCATGGGCCACTCGATCCACAACATTGACATCAGCAAAGCGCTCACCCACACGACGCCACACACGCTGTCTGCCATCTGCCCTGAACAATGTAAACCGAGATTCATCCGTGAAGAGAACACCTCTCCAACGTACCAGACGCCATCGAATGTGAGCATTTGCCCACTCAAGTCTGTTACGGCGACGAGCTGGAGTCAGGTCAAGACCCCGGTGAGGACGACGAGCATGCAGTTGAGCTTCCCTGAGACGGTTTCTGACAGTTTGGGCAGAAATTGTTTGGTTATGCAAACCAATTGTTTCAGCAGCTGTCTGAGTGGCTGGTCTCAGACGATCTTGGAGGTGAACCTGCTGGATGTGGAGGTCCTGGGCTGGTGTGGTTACACGTGGTCTGCGGTTGTGAGGCCGGTTGGATGTACTGCCATATTCTCTGAAACGCCTTTGGAGACGGCTTATGGTGGAGAAATGAACATTCAATGCACGAGCAACAGATCTGGTTGACATTCCTGCTGTCAGCATGCCAAGTGCACGCTCCCTCAATGCTTGTGGCATCTGTGGCATTTTGCTGTGAGACAAAACTGCACATTTCAGGGTGGCCTTTTATTGTGGGCAGTATAAGGTACACCTGTGCACTAATCATGATGTCAGATCAGCATCTTGATGTGGCACACCTGTGAGGTGGGATGGATTATCTCAGCAAAGCAGAAGTGCTCACTATCACACATTTAGACTGTTTTGTGAACAATGTTTGAGAGAAATGGTAATATTGTGTATCTGGAATGAATTTTAGATCTTTAAGTCCATCTCATGAAAAATGGGAGCAGAAACAAAGGTGTTGCGTTTATATTTTTGTTGAGTGTATATATAATATATGTATATATATATATATATATATATATATATATACACCATACACGTACTGAAACATAAAATCTACGGCAGCGGAGATGGTTGTGACAAAGGTGAAGTAGCAGGACCACAGAATACCAATTAACTTGCATATTTGTGACTAGTGACTATCGGCAAAGACTGGCATTGGTGATTGTCTTCCTGTAGCACATTGCAGAAACAAGACGACTGATAGAGTTGTGCTGTTTTTTCTTTGTTCAGTTTGTGATCAAGTCCGATATATAATCCGTAAATTTCTCCAGTTTGGACTCTGTAGAAATAAGTTTTGTTTGATGTCTATTTAATGATACCTCAAAGAAGATTCATTGAAGTAATCCATAGGTAAATGTTGTTTCTTGATGCTGTTTTGAAACTTTTCTTTGGATGGAAAATTTAACTATTATTTTTATTCACACAAGAGTACAGTATAAATGTTAAAGTACTGTATGGATAAAATACTCTAAAAGTACAATTACTTTTAAAAGTTACTTAAGTCCATGTACTTGAATAAATGTAATTGAGTACTACCCGCCTCTGGAATTGAGCTTTTTTGTCACCGGGAAATGTAAATGTTTATTATATTGATTACGGGGTAGGCGTATATATAAGCTTCTGACTTCAGCCTACTCCTTTTTTTGAGCTCCTGTAATAGAATAATGTGAATATGAATGTTGTTAAAATGTAAACTGCTCAAAAAATAAATAAATAAACTAAACTAAACTATATGGGCTGTAATGATGTTGATGAATAACAGTAACACTAACATGGTAATAAATAAGGTATAAGAAACAAAATATATTATACACTTGTCATAAAGTGTAACATACTGTAAATGTTGACTTGATGTGATGCATTGTTGCATTTGTTGTGAATGTGTAGCCAACTTGGTTGTTTGGTGGGACAACGGGTACTAGGCATTGTTATTGTTGCAACCACATTGTTATAAGTATATGAATCGGGGGTGAGAGTCAATAAGCTTGTCTTCTTCCCACTCCTTTTTGAGCTAGAATGTTGTTGTTTTATTTATTTTTTCTCTCGCTTTGTGCCAGTGTTATATAGCTCGAAATAAAATATTCAAATCAAATCAAATCAAGATTTGTTAATTTTAATCTGGAAACAGAGGCTGGATGTACAGCATGACACCAAGCCAGTCAAATTGCCTTCCATTAAATTTAACCCTATAACTTTTTTAATCCAAAAGGAAATATTTTGGCCAGAATATCATTAACTGCAGCTCATCATAGAGCCATAGAACAGCACAACAAGAGTTTTGTGTAGATCTACCGCTAAAATGTAAAACATTGATTGGGTGGGAATTGTTTAATTCATTTTATTTCAAAAGGTTAACTTAACGCAAAACAATACATCTCAAAAACATCCTTTATTTTTCTATATATTAATTTGGAGCCTAATAAATATCTGAAGCAGTGTCCAGCACTAAAAAAGTCTGCAAAAAAATTATCAGGATTCTCTGCACATGCTGGACATGTTTTAAGAGTTCATTTCTCAGTAAGACCAGTGTCTTCATTTTAGGACAGCGTTGTTTCTAACTCAGTCTTGGTACTTTCATTTATCCCACTGGCGCTCTCCACTGTCACTGGATTACTGCTCCCTGGTCCATCTGTACATGTGGCCTGGACTTTGTGAGGTGTAAGCACTTCACCTGTGGATTTAGAGGCATCTTCTTCTTTTGCCGTTTTAGATGAACTTGAACGGACTTGAAGAGAGGTTTCTGGTGCTCGAAGCTCAATTCCTTTCAAACTGTGCTGTTGTTTTGGGTCCACTGTGGGTTTTTTGAACTGACGTCTGAGCAGGATGATGACTGCAATGATGAAGATATAGGAAGATCCACTGAGCCCTGTTATTAGGCCCAGAAAAATGATCCTGTTTTAAGAGAAAGCATGGTGTTTTTACAATCACAGCTAACTTGGAAATTAGAGTGCATATGACACGGTAGACTACAAATTTCTCTTAAACATTTGGCTAAATCTCCACCTAGTTTACCCAGATTTTACACAAGCATCAAGATGTGAAACAAAGTGCTGCCAGTTTGTGACTGTTACCACTTACCTGTTACCACCACTACTAATAATAACATAAATAATATTGATTATAGTAGTGAATAAAAGGAAGAAGAAGAAGAAGAAGAAGACAAAGAAAAGAAGAAGAAGAGGAGGAAGAAGAATCGATCTATATAATGACATGAAATCAACTGTAAGCAAGTTTGGACACGTTACCTGTACATATCGGAGTCATAAATGCGACATGCTCCTCGGCCTCCACACTTCCTAACAGCCCACTTTAGACAAGTCGAGTCGATCAGGGCTCCAAAGTACACTGGGGCTGGAATTCCACCTAGAGACACCACAGTGACAGTGACTGATGTTTCCACTCTGCTTTAATATCTAAAAAGTATGTAAGTATTTAACAAATGGTCTATATTTATTCAGTCATATTTATCTTGATGTATCTTATCACTTTATTTTTGTACAGGGAGCTAGCGCAGGTTCCTTCTGTTAAAAGTAGTGCACATGACGACTCAAATTGAAAGGTCTTACCAAGAGTCCTTGACACCAGTGCCTCTACACCAAGAGCAAGAGATTTGAGCTCAGGGGCAATGCATCTGTGAGAACAAGGTCAGTATGAGTCTCTCCTGACATGGTTGTTTACAGTACACAAAAGACAAACAGCAACAAGATTAGGTGAGAGTAATTGTTTTACTTATGTGACACTTTGAACTTTGGGCAGTGGTGTGTTTACTAGCCTATGTAATGAGAGGTTGTAAATTGGCATCCATGTGATAAACTGGAAACAAGTATCTTTCCAATGATTTTGTTTGTTGTGCACGACTACAGCATACTTAAATCTACATAGAGCAGGCTACTTCAGTGTGTCCCCCACCTGATGATGACCATGTATCCCGGAGTGGCCCCCAGGGAGCTGATGAAGGAGCTGAGCACAGACACAGCCATGTATGACTTGAAGCTCCGAGTGCAGTCTTTGGCATGAGGACACTGGCCCAGCTTCACTGAACTACTGCTGCCCGCCGGATACGACATGTCCACACAGCTGCAGTTATGAAACATCTGGGGGGAAATATATATAAATGTAAAATAGATATATACTATATGTTGAATATTGCTAACAAAGATTTTAAAAGAAAAACAAATATATATTATTGTATATTATTGTATTGAACCTAAAAAATATACAATGATAATGACTTGCTGAAAAATTTGGTTTACCCATTAGTGTAAAGAAATCCTCATATGGGGATAAACAACTGACTATTTTAGTTGAAAATATGTCTATGTTATTCCTTTACTGGACACCTGTTTCATACCCACGTCAACCTGTTATTTCCACCTTCCTTATTCTTGGCCTTTTGCTGTTGTTTTTTTTTATGTCAAATTTCGCACATTCTTTCATAATGCTTTAAAGTTCGCATTACAGGTTTTAATGCTTTTGAAAATATGACTTATTTAGATGAACAACATCTGTTGTTAGTGAATAATTATTATTTTATTTCAGTGAAGCAGCAATTTAATGAAGAAATGTTGGGCAGAAAAGTTATTTTTATTTTTATTTTTTAAGCTACAGACAGGAAGTGACATAGATAAAGGTGAAGTTCCATAGCAGTTTGACTCACTCATTTGCCATTGACATAGCATGGTTGGCACGGTAACAGTTAAAAATAGTTGTTTTGCTATGTCACTTCGTGTCCAATAAGGAAGTGAAACTATAAACATCACAAAAATGGTCAAACTAAAGAAAGCTGGGTTAAATTTTCGCAAAATCTTAAATGTAATTGTGTTAACCAGAGGCGTAGCTTGCCATAAGGCAAGGCAGGCAGCTGCCTGGGGCCCCCAACTGTGAAGGGCCCCATGCACCAACCCGTTTTTCAGATACCTGCAGTAAACGCTTGATATACACAGTCTTCCTAATGATTTTGGTGATGCAGTTACATCATCTCTCCACCAACGCTCTGTGGCGCTGTTTATCCCCATCCTGCTGCATGCTTTAGTGAGTCATGGTTCCCTAATGTTAACTTTTAATGAGCAGTGGACAGACTTTTTTAGTCATGGCTCCACCAGATTATATGTCTAATAGTGAAACCAGTTTATTAATAAACTGGTTTCTCTCTTCATGACCTAAAGAACCTCATCCTTCTGTTCTGAGGAAAAGTTATGCAGAGAACTGCATTATGGGAGTTTTCAGGTGACCCACTCCTGCCCAAATGACATCCTCTCTCCCAGTGCGTAGTACACCGATCGGCCACCAGAGGGCCCCCAACCGACATTCTTGCTTGGGGCCCCTTGCTACCCTTGCTACGCCACTGGTGTTAACTAGTAGTGTCTAATGAGTCATATGCACTTTAATACTTTAGGCAGTCAGTGTCTTATTTACAGAGTTCTTGCCGTATCCAGACGACCTGATACATCCAGCCATACAGGGAGAGATGTACGTGATGCCACTGTCCGCACACACGGGGTCCCACTCCTCTGTCGAACACATGCAGTCCATGTTACAGTCCGAGAACAGAGAGCCGCTCTGTTGGATGCGACGAGTACTGCAAGGAGAGTGAGTGGTTTTTACACCAAATATATCCAACACAGCAATTATGGAGAGAACTGGATACTAACATAACATCACTTTACATTGCTTTAATGGTCCTGTATCGTGCATTGTGCTGCAACCATACCCATTATCAGGAAGCTACATCTAATTGTTTAAAACAAGGTATGTATGGAAAACAGTCCTAATTCTAAGACTGCAACACACCTGGACATTTCTGCCAGCACAAAAGGGAAATCAGTTTAACTAAAGGTAAAATGTCAAGACATGAATTTAGGAAATGCAGCACTAAAATGATTAGAAAAGTCCAGGAAAGGTGTCAGGGCTCAAGGTGTATTTTTCATGAGAACAACTTTATGAATTTAAATGCTCAGATAATAAGGATATTTGACATACTTTCTCCATAATTGATACATATGCATCTAATCTGGAAAAAGTGTGGGTGTTTTCAACACTGACCCATTATAAGCCACAGTGAGTCCTGCCACAGGGATATTGTCACACTTTGTGCCGAACTGCAACAGAAGCAGGAGGTAGGCCATGAAGGAGGTAGCAAAGGAGAGCTGTGCCCCTGAAACCACACTCAGCTTATATCTCTTCATCAGCAGACCCCCAAGGAAGATCCCCAGAGCCACCGCAGGCAGGTTCAGCACTCCTGATGTCAAACGAAACATTTCAGGTCAAAGTGAAGGTTTAGTTGTCACGCAGGATTGAAATACAGTCACCACTATGTCTCCGGGTAACGTGTTAGCAGCCTGCAACAGTAAGTATGATGCTATTGCCAACCAAGCTTCATATTAATTATAATTAATCCATTAATTTATAATGTTCCAAACCATCAGGAGAATATCTTCAATCCACCCAATATGTAAGCCAATTTTTCTTTTGTGTAAAATATATAAACTCTGCTAGCTTTACAATGTAACTTAAATCCATCAAACGCAAAAGCATTAGTCTACTTTTGTTCATAGAATAATGAAGATGATTTACCGATGAGGAAGTTAGCCCGTGATGCAGACTGCCCAAACTGTTGCTCCAAGTATTTAGCCTTAAAAGTGATGAGTCCGATTAAAGAGTTAAACCTCAGGATGCTGCCACAGAGGAGCAGGAAGTAGGCTGGAGTTCCCACCAGACGCTTCAGAGAGGGGAGAAAGGCTGCACAAATGGAAACACACACCAGTCATAGCCCGCATAATTAACTGCTAATTACATTATGCTGTCCTTTATGCAACAGACTGTTATGCAAAAATGAGCAAAGGGGGGTGGCAACAAAATTGAATCAGGAAAAAGTTGTCTGATAGAAAGGTTGTAGAATATATACTGTAATACATTGTATTTCAAACTAATTTGACACCTCAGCCTTGACATGTATCATTGTACATGTTGAAAATGTACATATTGAATCTAAAAACAATGGGAACTACAAAGCAGGGTTTCTGTAACTAACAAAGCAGACAGCAGAGGATGGACTTGGAAACATCATAAACACATAGTGCCTCATTTACTGAGCCAAGTGCTAAATTGCAAGTAGCACTAAAAATGAGCAAGTGGTGACGCCCCAAGATGGAAGAAACAGGTGAACTGTGGAATATACGAGCGCTTCACAGCAAGTAACCAGTCACCCATTCACACTCTCATTCATACACCAGTGTACGCAGACACTGGAGGCAAGGCAGGTGAAGAGTCTTGCACAAGGACACATTGATAGTGTGCATCTTCAGGAGCTGGGATAGGAACCCCCAACCTTCCAATCATGAGACGACCCGCTCTATCAACTGCGCTACTGTCACCCACCATTCACAACTGGTTTGCATAAGGACTTTGCATAAGCCAGACACAAACATTGGTCAGCAAACTTAATCTTACTGTCAAAAGTTAATAACTGCTCCTACAAATAATATCTTGCGCAGTTTTACTTTTTGCTCCACTTTAGTACACTTTACCATGTTTGTTCCTCCACACATGACGTTGTGTGTTCCTCCCAAACTATTCAACTTTGGTTTGCGAAACAGCTCTTGGATGCTCCACAGCACTACTGGCAAAATATACTGTGGACTGATCAACCCAAAGTGGAATAGTTTGGGAGGAACAAACAACATCATGTGTGGAGGAAAAATGGATCAGCACACCAACATCAAAACCCTATCCCCACTGTTTGTTGCCTCAGGGCCTGGACAACGTGCTATCATCAATATAAAAATTAATTAATTCAAAAGTTTATCAAGATATTTTGCAGAAAAACCTGAGACCTTCACGACAGCATGTGATTAAGTGAGTACACCCCGTATTAAATAGCTGGCGGACCCTTCTTTTGTAGCAAATAACTGCTTTCTGTAGAAGATTAGATAATCACAAAGATCAGGATGAACCTTGGACCATTCCTCTCTACAAAACTGCTGCAGTTCAGTGAGATTCAGGCGGTGTACTCACTTATTCTACGCTCTCCTGTGAATGTTTACATGTTATAGCCAATAAAAATATGATAAAATGTAAATGTTTGGGTGGTATTAGTTCATGAATGGTTAAACAGACACTGTTTAATCATTCTTGTGATTTTAATAAAGATCAGACCGCATTTTATTTAGGCAGAAATGTGAGAAATTCCAAACGGTGTACTCACTTTTCCTCCCACTGTATGAAATTAGATGTAATTAGGGGAAGGAGGTCATAATGTTATTTTTTACAATTCAACAATAGACATTTTTGTCTTCATCCGTACCCTTAGCAATGTCTTTAAGTTTGGCATCTTGCTTTTGGTCCAGGACACTTTGACCTGCACTGTTATGCACCGTGGGGGGTTGTCCCCCTGTATGAGCAAAGAGCGGGGCAGGAACCAGAAAGGAATGCTGGAGGTGAGCAGAAGTCCGGAACAGACCAGGAATCCCAGCCACCATGCCCCGACCCATCGCGAGTCTTTGGAAGTGATCGTCACACTCTCTAGGAAAACAAGACAAAACACACCACAGTGTCCAGGCTACCCATAATCATAATAATGGAAAATTGCATATGTTGTATTTTCTGGGCATGTGATTAAAATGTGTGTTTATGGTCATTTGCAGAGAACTGTATGTTTCCTAAATATCTAGCTTTAGTTATAACAATTTAAATTGTATTTGGGCTAGTACAGTACAGCATGCAGTATTGATACCAAGGCTTCACAGGATAAGAATTAGTTTAGTAGTGATAATAGATGGAAATAGAAAAGATGGCGCAGAGGAAGGTAGCCACGGTGCTTTCGTGCACTCTGTTCAGTGACGTGCGGTCAGGGGAGGCAGGTGAGGCCAGGCCTCACCAGTCATCATGGAAAAAAACAATTAAAAATACAATAAACTTTATAAAAACAAGTCCCTTCTCTTGAGATGATAGGGATTTTTTACGATTTTAATCAATCTCGTGGTTAAAAAATGCCCAAATGTTTCATCAGTTGTCGATATCGTATAAAGAGGGCGGAGCTGCGGCGAGCCTCCAGCGTCCCGCACACACTTGAGCTTGGCTCATTCACTCAGCGCTCTGTCCCATTCGGGGCTTTTTTCGCTCCCTAAAAGTAAAATACATTTGTAAATGGGTTTTGATGGGCGCGTTGGTTTTCTATCACCTGGATAAAGAATCAGGCACAAGAACGACTTGTTTAACCTGTTCATTTGACTTTAAACCGCGTTTTGATGGTCCCGAAGTGAGGCTTGCCTCCATTGCACTGCCCTGACGATACGAGGGGGGCGCTGTGTCTGCGCGACACATTTCTACAAAACATGTGCACTACACGTGAAAAAAACTGTTTTATTACTCTGCACAGTTTAGGAGAGGCAATTTAAACGCAAAGGGAGTAAGTAAAAGGAAAAACTAATTAGACTGACATTTTATGGATGAAATGATGTAGACGAGTCTTTGTACTGAACATGTCGACGCTATCATGCACCGCCCGCGTGGCGCATCAGGTTTGTCAATAACTCATAATTTGGACGGGCGGGGTACGAGTCACGTTCATAATGTTGTCTTCTAATTTTTATTTGCAATATCGTGAGAATGTATTTTATGTTTAAATGTGTTGCTATTGAATGCTATTTAAAAGTAAGACAATTACAAGAGACAGCAAGTTGCATTTTTGTTTACTTTATATTGGAGTCAATAGCATGTGCCTCACCAACAACAAACCTCACCGCACGTCACTGACTCTGTTGCTCTGTTGTGTCGTTTTTTTGTGTGCGTTAACTGTGTGTCCGTATGCTCTTACACCCGTGAAGAGCTACTGAACATCAGGTCAATCACCCCTACGGACTTACTGCCAGTTTTTTGGCAACAGCCGTGGATTTGGTCCACTTTTTGACCAAAAGAGTGAAAGCGTGGGGAAAGTGTTCGTTCGCCTTCGCAGGCGCTGTGCACGCATGCCTTTACCTGGCGTATTCCTCTCCAACGTCCGCTCACTTCCCAACAAGATGGACGAGCTAGCACTGCTGATGAGAAGGAACAAGAACTTTTCTTTGTCTTGCGTTCTATGTTTCACAGAGACATGGCTGAGGCTCTCCGGGAAAACACAAGGCGGTGGAGTTTGTTTCTATATCAACAGCAGCTGGTGTTCTGATGTGACTGTGATCTCCTGCTCTGGAATATCTCTTCATTAACTGTAAGCCATTTTATCGTCTCCCCCTCCACCCTGAGACACTGCACGGATCAGCTGGCTCCCGTCTTCACAGACATTTTCAACACCTCCTTGGAGTCATGCCAAGGAGGTCATGCCAGAGGCACGGTAGTACAGCGGTTAGCGCTCGTGCTTCACAGCTAGAAGGTCTGGGTTCGATTCCCACCAGGGATGGGGTCTTTCTGTGTGGAGTTTGCATGTTCTCTCCATGTCTGTGTAGGTTTCCTCCGGGTACTCCGGTTTGTCCTACCACTAAAAACACGTACAATAGGCCTGGATGAATGTGAGTGTGTTTGAGAGTGCACAAGGGGACAATGGATGGAAATTAGCCCAAGGCTACAATCTGGTATGGCTTGTTTATGTGGCAGTATGCCTGCAGGCGGGCACTGCCACTTGTAGTTTTGATAGTGATTGGCTGTGCGCGCCGGCCGTCACCTGATAAATAGCACTTCCGTTTATTATTTGACCTCTGACTTCCTGTACGCCCAGTCTCCGGTGTTGTGGTTGTTGCTCCTCGTCACTCTCCAGTCCAGGTAGTATCCATATTGTCGCTAAATTAAATCACAAAAGTTGGGCCCGCGTTCTCCCGGCCATACTAGTTGAGTGGATCGGCTGTGTTGACTTGGACCCGCTGTCAAAGCCCCGAGCCACGCTAATGCCTCCGCTCAGGTTTGTGGTTTGGTCAATCTAGTAACATTATTCTAGTAGTTCGCACTCGTGGTAGTGACACATGCTTATTTTATAATTGTAGCCTCTGGTCGAGGAGTGGTCGTCACTGCCGCCTGCCTTTTTGCCTGCCTGTTTCTCCGCCCTTTTACCGCCTTTTGGTTCGCCTGTTCTGTTATTATTCCCCTGTCATTGGATTCATGGAGCGCCGTATGTGCGCAACGTCGTCATGGGTGGACTGTGGTAACTGAAATATGGACTGAAAACAAGTAACTAAACGAACTTTGGACAAACCCGATCTTAACTAAAGAATGTGAAAATAAATGTACAACTTTTCTATGCAGTGCTTGGCCTCTGTGATCCATTTATTCAACAACGAACCTACGTGCTTTTACTTAATTTCTGGTGCTGGCCATCTCCAGCTGGCGTTGTCTGGCAATTTTATGTTTAAAATAGCTAAGTTAACCCTCGCATTGCCACATTTACATGCATAAGACTCATGTATGTTCATTTAACATGCACTGTCCTGACCAAATAAACCAAATAAATAAAATAAAATGCCACATGCCGTCCTGCTTTAAATCCTCCACCATCTTCCCTGTCCCTAAGAAACCACGGATCACAGGACCTAATGATTACAGGCCAGTGGCGCTGACGTCTGTAGTCATGAAGTCTTTTGAGCGCTTAGTCCTTCCACACCTCAAGGACATCACCGCCCCCTCCTAGTCCCGCTGCAGTTGGCCTACTGAGCCAACAGGTCTGTCGACGGCGCAGTCAATCTGGCCCTCCACTTCATCCTGGAGCATCTGACTCCCCAGGAATCTACGCGAGGATCCTGTTTGTGGACTTCAGCTCTGCCTTAAACACCATCCTCCCTGGATTGCTACGAGAAAAGTTCTACCAGCTCAGCGTGCCCGACTCCCTCTGCAGGTGGATCACTGACTTCCTGACAGACCGGAAACAGCATGTGCGCCTGGGGAAGATCATCTCGGACACTCAGACTACAAACACTGGTTACCCTCAGGGCTGTGTACTTTCCCCCTGGCTCTTCTCCCTGTACACAAACTGCTGCACCTCCAGTCACCAGTCTGTTAAACTGATCAAGTTTGCGGACAACACTACCCTCATCGGGCTCATCTCCGACGGTGATGAGTCCACCTGGAGGTGGACCGGCTGGCGTCCTGGTGCAGCCACAACAACCTGGAGCTGAACGCCCAGAAGACAGTGGAGATGATCGTGGACTTCAGGAAAGACACAGCCCTACCGTCCCCCCTCGCCATAACAAGCTCTCCCACCCCCATTTCCATCGTAGACTCCTTCTGTTTCCTGGGCACCACCATCACCCAGGACCTCAAATGGTAGCCAACCATCTGCTCCCTCATCAAGAAGGCCCAGCAGAGGATGTTCTTCCTGCGGCAGTAACTTAAGCTGCCTACCCGGATGCTGGTGCAGTTCTACATGGCCATCATCGAGTCCATCCTCACCTCCTCCATTATCGTGTGGTACCCCGGCGCTACAGAACGGGACAGGCACCGACTGCAGTGCATTGTGCATGCTGCTGAGAAGGTGATTGGCTGTGAGCTCCCATCTCTCCAGGATCTGTTCACCTCCAGGACCTGGAGGCGTGTGGATAGGATCACAGCTGACCCCTCTCACCCCGGACATGGACTATTCACCCCTCTCCCCTCAGGCAGGAGGCTACGGTCTATCCAGACCCATAAATCCCGCCACTTGAACAGTTTTTCCCCTCTGCCATCAAACTCATGAACAATAACAAGACCCACTAACTTAGTTACAGACTCATGGATGTAATCTGCTCTGTTGCACTGTGTGGTGTGTCCACACTTAGATCTGCTGCTATCACTTTATCACTTTATTTCACTTTATCACTTTACTTTATACACATACACATCTGTAATTATAATCCCGCTTTCAATTGTTGCTGTCAATTGTTGTTGTCTTACCATATTTTACTTTTTATTTTGTATCTTATCTATTTTAATATTCTTTATGCATGCCCCTAAAGCCTTATAGTTTAAAGTTTTATAGCTTATTTTTTAATCTAAATTCTGTGTTATATGTTCTGTGTTGCACGTCTGCACCAAGAAAAATTCCTAGTTTGTGAACCTGTTCTCAAACAATGGCAATAAAAACTATTCTGATTCTGATAATTTAATTTCCATATTAACAATTACCAGCAAATAACTTATTTCTCATGTGAAACTATGTTCAGATGTGGCTATTATGTGTTTGTGTGATTCAAAGGTGGCACCTTCAGAAAAAAACATCCTTTTGAAGTAAAATTGGGATGAGGTAAGATTATCACAGACCCCTGCTCTTCCTGTCCTGAAAAGGGACCAGTTAACATTACACTTACCCACATCCACATATCCAATGTCTACATAGAGTTTGGCACAGAACGAGCCCAAGAGGAAACCAAACATCGGCCCAAGGAGGGTTATTGTCTGGAGGCAAGCTGTCAATCACAGCAACATAAAAGAGGTAAAGTCAGTGTCAAACGTAATTTTAAAGCACCTTTTACACTTGTGAACTTCTGACATTGCAAAAATTGCAAAAGATAAATGAATAAACACAGTTTAGTTCTTTATATGAATGTGAAATACTGGTGTACCAATGTAGAAAGGTGAGTTCTCAGCTTTAGCGAAGTCGTCGATGTAGGAGATGCCCAAGGGAGTGACTGGGGATTCTCCAATCCCACGTAAGGCATTTCCCAGGAACACGTACACCCACATGGAGGAGCCCGAGTCTCTCACACAGGCGGCTTAAACATAGCAATGCAGAGCAGCATCATATATGAGATTCATGCAGATGCACACAGTCTTTAGTGACAGTTAGTGGGTTGTTATTACCATGAAATCCAGTACTTGAGCAGCAAATATGTTATTATGATCATTGACAATATGATATTTTATAAAAATGCATAACAATACAAAGTTAGCATTACTGTGATTTTCAATGATAGCGATAAAAAGAACATACTTTTATGGTTCATCACTTCCCTTTACTTTGGATATACCAAGAATATATTGAAGTTATAACTTCACAGACATAATAAAGATGTTTGAATGGAGCAGAGTTATGACCCAAATATGATGTTTTTGTTGTGTCAGCTCACAAAATTCTCCATGTTTCCTTAAGGTTTTGAAAACAGACACATACGTACTACTCAGACACAATACAAGGACTTTCAAAAAGAAAATTTGATTACATGTGGTAAAAAAAAGAGAAACAGTGTTTCTTTGACTAAATGAAATTTGCCGCTGTGCTTGCAGAGATATATCCGCAGGGGCGTTCTATCTGAATGGGGCTTCAACATGGGTTCAAACAGTGCATCTTCAGCAAAGGCATGCGCTCAAACCCAATTATCAGACATATTACTGAGTCTGTGTTTTTTATGTAAACTTTGACTTGTCATTGCCAACTCTTTTCTCTAGTTCTTTTGGCTCTCTTTCACACATCAGACACCAATAGTTTCGGATAGAAACCAAATTGAGTTATCCCTTTCTTTCCCTCAAATCACAAAACAACTCATCGTTGTTCCTTTGTTGTTCCACTGTGTTCTTGTAAAATTATGATTTTAATTGTATTGATTTTGGGGGTGGGCGCGTATAAGCTCTTGCTTCGGCCCACTCCTTTTGAGCAGAGTGTTGCTGCTCAAATAAACAAAATAAACAATTGTGCTTGATCATGGAAGTAGGCCTACAGTACAACGTGGAAATCTTTGCTAATCCTGGTTGGGCAGTCAGTAAACAGGCCAAGAGGTTAGTCGTGGATCAGAACATTCCAGACATAGTTGGACAAAGGCCAGTGACTTATGGTTTTTAATCACTTTAAATGTTACAGTGGAATGCCTTGGTGTGCCTGTGGTAACCATGTCCAGTTTAGTTTATTTAGTTTGGTCTATTTGAACAGTTTACTTTCATATATTCTTTTTAATTTCAAAATTCACAACTATACCGTTATGTAAACTCAAAAGGAATAGGCAGAAGCAAGAAGGCTTATATGTGTGTGTGCAGACGAGTGGCACTGTAGCCCAAGACAAATTCTCCTTTGGGTAATTAAGTTTATCTTACAGTATCGTATCTGTTTTCAGTGTAATATGCTTTTACATAATTGTCAGGTATACATTATACATTACCTTGGCCAAATATTCTTTCCTGAGCTTATCAACAGTTACAATTCAATTATCAACCGTATTATCAGCAGAATTGACCTTTTGCATTCAGTGCATTCAGTTGCATTTCAGAGCAGCTTACTGTTACGGCTGGTGTGACTTACAGTACATTGTTCGAGTTGTACACAGGACAAACAGAAAAGCAGCATTACTACATCATTAATCTTACTGTAACAAGAGAGTAATAACAAGTTGGCACTGTATTTTCCTTTAGGTAGTTTCTAATACCAATCACCAGTCATTTATATTGTTCTAATAATCAAAAATCAAAAACATTATTATTATTAATAATAATAATTATCAATCCCTATAATTAATAAGTTTAACTATCATTAATCTAATAATAATTGGATTCTTTTTTTAAATAAAATCAGTTATTTATTTATTTTTGCTCTGCGTTTGTGTTAAAAAGCCAGAGTGTAGAATGGGCCAGATGAGAGTGTGCGGTTGCCCTCAATCAACAAGCCCTCACCCAGCCCTAACTGACTGACTTTGTGGATGTTTGTAACCGATACTGTGAGATGTGTTAAAAAGAGGCTTTATGAGCCTGTTGGAAGGGGGATCCCTCTAGTCAACATGTCATGTTCTGTTTGAGTGGCAGTAGTAATTGCAACTTGTAATAAGCTGCAACTATGGCCAGTTAACTTTGTTACTTTCCTTCAAGTTAACAATTTTGGTGATTCTCACAATGACCTGCAGCTCTGTACTTTGATAATCCTGCTTCCTTGCATACTTGTTTGAATTGGTGAATAGCTTGTGCCCTCAAATAGTATTAAATGCAGTAACTTCATACCATTTTATACAGGTGTGTGTATGTTCCAGTGTTCGAGGGTAAATCTCCATACCAGTGTTGCCCTCCTCTGAAGTCTCTGTCCTGACCTCTGGCTCCATCATAGGATCCACACATGCCATGTAGTTCACACTCTCGTTATGGAAAACCTGAACCACTGAGTCATATTGGTATCTGAAGAAAACAAAAAGGTGCAGTCATTCTTACACAGATAAAATTGTCACTGGGGCTGAAAAATCCATTTGGGAATATATCTGATTGAGCTTTTTCTAGTATCAAAGTAGTCTAATAAGTATTGCAGATGCGATTAAATCTTAATGTCTTAAAACTAAATTCAGGTCCACAGTACATGTTCTTGAAATGTCTAAATGCACTAATATTCGAGAGAAAACTGAAGTATTAACTGCTAGCTACACTAACAACAAGAATCATACATTTCAGAACATGTTTGTAGAGGGGTTCATACAGTATGTACAGTAAGGATATTGTTGTTGTTGTTGTGTAAGTTGTGCCCATCAAAATTGTGACTAAAGTTCAAACATGATAAAGTCCCGATCAAATTTTTAAGACCAGTTGAAAAATGACAACAAAATGGTTTTAAGTAACCATTTTGCATGATTACTTAAAAAGGTTCCAAGTAGAACTTCAATATGCAACAAGAAGAAATGGGAGTGCAACAGAAAAAAAAGACTGGGAAAACCTTTGATTGAAAACAACAGTTAAACAGAAATTGTCTGTTGTTGCAGCCTCTAAAAGGCCAAATCTGACCAATTCTTCACATTTAATGTTTGGGTTGTTGAGCTGCAAAAGCAGGGACTCTCGCTATCACTGCAGAAGTGGGACGCAGTATCACAGTCATTTTGAATTTCTTAATAGATCCTTAGGGTTATGGAACAAAAAAGTCAATTGGAAACCCCCCAAAAGTGCTGAGCCAGAGGATCCAATTTGCTGTCTGTCAAGACACTGGACGATCCTCGACCCAGATGAAGGACGTTACTGGAGCCGACTGCAATAACCATCAGCGGCATCTGCACTTGAAGGGCTTCAAAAACAAAAAACACCTGAGGCCTCGTCTCCCTGAGCCACAGAACTGTCCTTTGGCCTTTGTGAGAGAGCTGATATTACAGAGAGCATCACTTATGACTGTGTGGGAACCACTGGTTCTTGGGCTGCAGTTAGGTTTTCCGCTTGACATTTTTGTTCCATAACCCTCAGGATCTTTTAAGAAATTCTAAATGACTGTGTTACTGCGTCCCATCTCAGCACTGATGGCGCGCTGTGAGAGGCCCTGCTTATGCAGTTCAACAACCAGACAACACAATCAAAACCAGAACGTTTTTATTGCTTTTGCCATCAGGACATCATGACAGTGTGAATACTTGACACTGAATCCACATTTTTGCGCAGATTTGGCTTTTTAAAGGCATTTGGTCCTAAACTTTTGATCAGCTTTCTTTTTAATTGTTTTCAAAAAAGCTTTACACCATTTTTTTTTGTCTCACTCCCATTTCTTCTTGTTGCAAAAACTACTTGGATCCAACCATGCAAAATGTGATTTTTACGTATTTGCCATTTTTCAGCTGGTCTTCAACTTTTGATCGGGACTGTATATTGAACCCTTATAACTAACTTTGTGTGGAAGTGTAATAATCAGTGACTCACAAATACTGGGAAATATTTAACTTTTCCCGCTCCAACCCAGGACAACCACCACAAACTTGAACTCAGACTAACCAAGCATCGTTCCATCTGTAGTTCTTGAACCAGATTTTGAGAGTCGCTGTCACGCAATATTTACCGTCCCATGAGGAAGTGTGTTAGTCCGGTGAGAAGAGCCCCTATAGCCATTAGGGTACATCCAGCAGCAATTAGTCTAGGGCGGTGCAGTTTGGCCCCAAAATGACTGACCACAGCTAAGAACAACAAGTTGCCTACCACAGAAATGAGCAAACAGAAGTTTTTGTTATGTAGCTTTTTAAGTACTGGATGAAATCAACAGACAGACACTGAGTACCCATTTCAAAACTGCCATCGATGAGTCCTACATGGGTGCTGGAGAGCTCAAAGCGCCTCTCGATTTGAGTAATGGAGCTCTTCATATAGGTGCCAGTCATTGCTTTTGAGAAGAAGGCGAAGGACAGCGCCATAATGAACAACTGGAACGACACAGCGGAAGAACAATGAGAAAGTATTATTAATCTCTTAACCCCCACTTTAACCGAGCGCATTTTCTCCGGTTCGACTTGACCCGAAAAGCTTCTTGGGAAAAAAAGCATCAAAATGGCGACAAAAACGAGACGTAAAAGAGGATGAAAATGGAGCAAAAAACAGGCAACAAAAAAGAATCAAAAAAGCAACGAAAAAATACAAAAAAGTGACAAAAACGCAACAAAACAGTTACAAAAAAGTGACAAATATGAGACGTAAGTGAGGACGAAAACGCACCAAAAAAAGCATAAAAAAAGTAAAAAAAACACGACAAAAGTGATGAAGAAGCAACAAAACAGGCGATAAACGTGCCATAAAAAAGCACCCAAAATGCGAGGAAAAAGTGACGACAGCGCGAGGAAAAAGTCTTGGACCAGTTTTGTAGCATTTCAAGAAAATTCTAGTAAAAGTATTAAGTAATCTCTTTTAAATACACCCAATTAAAAAAAAAAGCATTTCAGAAAGGTTTGGAAAAGGTTAAAGCAGTACTAAGTAACTCTTGCCCCTAGAGGCCATAAGCGCAACTGCAGGTGTCTTAGCAAGTTACGATTTTTAACATATTAAATGTCTTGGAGGGTAAATACTACGCTGACATAAAAGGTGAAGGGAGAGAGGGGTGTTGTACATCCAATTATACAATGCGAATATTTTTTTTCACTCAAACGTCGCTGTAAATACTGTTTAAAGTGGCGCTAGCCCGCAGTTAGCTTTGCCCGTTAGCCTGTTAGCTTCTTCTCCGTGATTCTATTAGTGTGTATTGGTTGCTCCGCCCCGGTGGCAGTCAAGTTGCAAGCATGGTTTTCTGGCCAGAGACACCAGGGGGAGATGAAAGACCCCCCAATCATCCCATTAACACTTGTATTACCCCCACAGGGACTACGGAAAGGATTTATTAAGGTAAACACGTTACTTAGTACTGCTTTAAATGCAAGAACTGTTTTTATCAAACCAGCTAAGCTAAACTTTAGATGTAGCTATTGTATGTCTGCGATGAGACCAAAACAAAAAAGGAAGAACCAGGACTCAATATACTTTTTCAACAGTGCAGTTCATGAATGTAGTGGCATACATAAGATACAGAAGTAAAATGTAATATCCACCCAGCATTTACAACATTCAAGTTAGTACTAAAGTGCTCACTTCGAAGTGCCTGTTTTAGCAATTAAAGTCACTGTGCTGCCGTATATGGTATTAGAATGTACCTTGATTTAGCATGCAACAAAAAATGAGAGATTTCTGGGGTGAAAATTTCTGCTGATAGCTGAAAGTCTTACGATTTCAAACACATTCAAAATTCAAAACGCTGCTCACAATCTCTTGTGGAGAGAGTAAATCACCCAGTAAATGGCTGGATTTGAAGGACTTCAGCATTTTGGGGAAAACACTTTTATAAAGTCACTAAAATATGGCAGAAAATTGACCCTAAAATACAGGAAAAGTGACATATAAAGATCTGAATAGACAGATGTGTTTTATTTCAGATAGTTTTCAAGCAAGATTCATGTTTTCTGGAAATGAAGCATAAAACAGTGCTGTCCTACTTTGAGAGTGGAGAGACAGTTTTGTCTTTTGTTGCTCTCGCCTGGGACACATAGGGCCTGCTGGCTGGTCATCCTTTCTCTGTCTTCTGCTGATTCGTCCATGATGTTTAACTCTTCCCTGAAAGAAACCAAAAGAAGATCTGAAGAGAACGGCCCGTGTGTCGAAGGTTTATGGTTTATACCAACAAAGTAAAATAAAGTGACATTTTGCATGATTTCATTATTTTGAATGAGAGAAATATACACTGGAAATGTACAATAGATTACAATTTCTGATCATTCATCGAATTAAAAATTATTAGTAATTTGTTTCTAAAATGGTAAAGGACTGTAACCTGTATGCAAGCTCATGTGCCTGAGTAAGTACAGTAATATTTGACAAGTTAACCTCCACCCGAACTGAGCACATTTTCTCCAGTTTGGCTTCACCCAAATCTTAAGGCTTCAAGAAAAAAGTGTCAAAAATGGCAACAAAAGCGCTGCAAAAACGTGATGAAAGAGATGAAAAGGTGACGGAAACGCAACAAAAAAGTCACACAAAAAAAGAGCCACAGAAAAGTGACGAAAAAAAGCCTCAAAGGAGCAACAAAAGAGCGACAAAAAATGTGACAAGGGCGATGAAAAAGTGACAAAAATGTGTGACAAAAACGCAACAGAAAAGAGACCAAAACACATTAAAGAAAACAATGAAAAAATAGTTTACAAAAGTGACCCAATGCGAGGAAAGTGATCCGTTTAGATGAGTTGTTTTGTAGATGTGGGTAAAGCTGAACAGGAGAAAATGCAACTTGGTTTAGGTGGGGTTAAGGGGTTAAATGTACTGTAAACAATATTAATTTTCACTGACATTGAGACTCATAAAACAAGTAAATAAATGTTAAAATAATAACATACAAGGTAAAGAAATGAATAACTGTCTCACTTACTTGTTGTTCCCTGGTCTTGCCTTTTGTAAGTGTCAGTCATCTCACTCGTACATCGAATTCATACTGCCATCTATTTATGCTGAAGAAAAGTTGACACTAAGATAAATTCCATTGTTGTTCCTTCTTGCACAAACAGATTAACATTGGCCAGCCTCTTACCAGGGCCTCTTACTATGAACTTCAGAAACATTGTGTACACCAGAACAAAACGAGATGTTCCAAAACAAATGATAACAGAAAGCATTGACACATTATAAATTCTTGAAAGATGCATTTTACTTACTGTTCCTTCACAAACACTTCTGTTGTTGTTCTTCAAGTCGCCATCTCCGTAGTCTTCAGTCTCAAACTCAAGCTTGAATCGCTCTGCCCAGGGCCAGAACAGGGGGACAAAAGGCCCTGCAAATTTCTATTCCGCACACACAGATTATCCAGTCCAGGAGGGGGCGGGCACCAGTGGACACAGGACGGAGGGCCGTACTGGGGCAGATTAGTTACCCAAACCCTGCATAGTTTCTCACTAAGGTACAAAGGCAGGTGTTGTCAAACTGGCTGCAGGTGGATGGGGGAACACTTTTGGGAGTGAGGTAGTGGAAACAATATGGATCACGTCGGACCAGAGCTGCACACACGATAATGCTGTGTGAAATGTACTGAATTTTAAATCATAATGAAAAAGAAACTGCCAAAATTACCCTGATCAAAGGTTTACATATACTGTATGTAAACCCTGATGATCAGTTTTTGGGCTCCTGACAGACCCTTGCATCTTTCATCCCGTGCTGCACTGAGGTTTCTGGTTTCTGAGTCATGGGGAAAGCAAAAGAATTGTCAAAGGAAAGCAAGAAGAGGGAGTTAAACTGTATAAAGATATCCATGCCAAGGTTCAGAGTTCAAACTGGCAGCAAAATTGTGGAAGAAAAGAAAAACTATGAGATAACTTCAAAGACAGGACTCTCTGAAGTAAATCAAAGTGGTTTAGCTGTTTCAAGATGCCCAATAAAGAGGCACTTGATGAAAAATGGGCTGTATGGTCATGTCGCCAGAAGAAAGTACACAGTATGCAAAGGCACATAGGAATTGAACCACAAATCTTATATATGGATGACGTATTTGTGGGAATTTAATACATTAACATTTCTAGGAAGTTGTACAAACATAATAACCTCCATAATAGGTATCACGTTTGTGCAAAATTATTGTGAGAAAGTGTCTGTTACATCTAACTATGATGTATGTAAATGTAGTTTTATTATGTTTGTAAGGATTATTATATTTACATGGTCTAATGCATTCTGGTAATGATTTATTGACCAAGGAAACATAAGGAGTAATAAGAGAGTTAAATGACACATTGGTGATGTAGATGTCGGTAGCAGGCCAAGTTAACCCTTGTCGATTAAACCCTGGTATAGTTTGGCCCAGGCCAGAGTACTCCGAGGGATGGCCTTTGCCAGAATACGTCGCCAGTCTCACAATATCAACATATACAGTATGTGTTTCAGACATAATCTGTGAACTAGGGGGACAACCTAGCCAAGGCCGTTTTACCTCAGCTATTGTCCAAACAAATAAGCTATGGCCTGTTACACCGGCTATGCTAAGAATGTATGTATGTATGTATGTATGTATGTATGCCATTTTAGGTCTGATGATGCAATTGCTAGTGGGAAACTTTGTTTTCTCAACTATATTTAACAAGATTAAGATTATGTAATTATCACTTATCTCTGAAAAGAAAACAGATAAACAACACTTCTCATTGAAAAACAAAAATCAACATTTCTGAAATATTTGGTCAAAATCACCCTTTTGTGAGGGTCACAATTTACACCCAAAGACTGAAGGAAAAAAATGATACATCACATGCGCGTACACGCTCATTTAGAAAGTAATAGTACAGCCTGGTGGTGATGGTGGGTGTTGCAAGAATAAAAGACAGACAGACAGACAGACAGACAGACAGCATTTATGAACAGTTTCACCCATTACTTCTCCTCTACTTTAACAAAAGCTGAATTATGAATACATTTTTCTACTAAATAAAGATACAGAGCTATGGAGAGAGCAAGTTGGTTAAATTTGGCGCCCCGTGCCTTCTCTATAAAAAAACAACAAAAGACTCTGTAACAACACATTGTTTAGATTGCAAAAAAATGGTTTCTACTTAGAAAGCCTGTTAACAGATTATTCACAATTTTGCATTCATTTCCTCCAAGTCCCATGGGCACTTGATTATTACAGACAGGTACGGGCCAGACAATAGTTGCAGTCTTGTTCTTTCAAGGTTTTGTCAATGAATTCTGATCACTTTCAGCAGTATTCAAATTTACTTTTGGGCCGCCGATTTGCCTAAAATGGGCCTTCTTTGCCATGCATTTGCATAAATGTTGGCTTTTTCCACCTAATTTGGTAATTTTTTGGTTGAGGAATATAATTTTTTTTTTTTTTAGCTTATCTTAGAAATTGTAATCACATACATTATCTTTGTCCTGCAAATCCTATGGTTGCCTGGCCCACCCCCGTCCTATAAGACGCCGTAACTCATGTTCTGATAGGGCTATGCCAATTATGTTTGGCAATATGCTTTTATGGTCATAGAAGCCAATTCTTGTTCATGTTTCAACATGTTTCAAATCAGATCACTTGGTCATGTAGAAAGCATTTGCCATTGTGTCAGGGACACAATGGCAGTGTGCAATTGGCCATAGACATGTTTCTCAGCTATCAGAACAAGTATTTTGTAGATCAATAACAGATTTAAATATATTCAGACACATTTCTACACTTTTTGTTTTGCTTTTTACAAACAAGTGAGTGAGGCATCTTCCAGATTCTATGAATCCTAACCATTCAGCAGAGATTCTGCTGAAGAAGCTGTATTCTTTGCAACCAAAAAACACCGGACTATCTATCTATCCATTATCCATCTATCTATCCATTTATCGATCAGACTGTCTGTCTGTCTGTCAGTCTGTCTATCAAAAGCTTTTAAACACACGCATCCAAGCACAATACAAAATGTAAGCCACTTTTATTATAACAAATGATTTGAAAAAGTATACAAAATAACATTATTTGATTTTGCTAATGCATAACTTGTACATTTTCATATATAATATACATTTTGTATCCAACACAACATGAGGAAGAATTTCTAATGATATTGAGAAACATATCCGTGTCTACATGTATTTAAAAAATTCACATAAAAGTCTATTGGACGCTGAAGATCTACATACTCCTTTCTACTATTTAAACAAATGTCAAAGTCCTTGGGGTTTTATTGGGGCGATGTAACACAAGTGTTATGTCAGGCCTGTTAAATGTTGACAGTGAACTGTTGCCTGTAAAATCACAGACCAATTGGCTTTGGTAATGTTTGTTCATGTTCACATGAGTGCCATGGTAGGTTAGTCACTGTTTATGAGGTCAAGGAAGCCATTTTTAATTCTCCAAATTGAGCATGTTATAAAAATGACCTATGTTTGTCTCCACTGCTAATGCTATTTATATCTTTTGATATAATGCTTAGACAATGCTGCAGCTCCAGTGTACTGTATAGTACCAGAAGTATATATATATATACACATATACACATATACATTATTATATCGGGGAAAATAAAATAAAATAAGAGCAATTACTTCATTTTGAATTTGTTTGTACATTTGTTCTGAGGAAGTATTTTGAATCGAAACAGTGAACTCCAATAGGCAGACATGTAACTGTTCTGTTGTAACAGACTATTGCAGAATTAATATGGGGCAACAAATATGTGTTTTACCTTTGGAATAAAACACTGAAAGTTGTGTAGTATGGCTGTAAGACATGTACACCTAAGGGTGCTGTCACTGTACCATTGCTGTAAGTGGTCCAGTTTGAAAGAAGCAATTTTTAAATAGTACTCTCTTTCTCTGTGTCTTTGTTCACAGCGATGGTGATTTGGGCATGTCCCATGGCAGTCCCGTTTGCAGCCTCCAGTCCGTTCTCTTTTTCTTGCTGTTTCAGAGCGAGCTTCTTCTGTCTCCGAACAATCCGATAGTACAGAACTCCCCACAGTGCGTTAGCCAAGGAATATAGACCAGTAACTAAACCCAAAAAGGTCAGCCTGCAAAACAGAGTGTAATATGTTATGTGGAAGTCTGATTGTGAATTATTACTTTTAGAAGTCAACATGCTTATAGACGCTGCAGCTCTGTGTATCATTGGCCTCAGACAGAACCTTTTGAATTAGTCTTGACAAACGGCAGTATTCGCACATTGAAAGTGGTCAGTGATCTTGCACGTTAAAAAGACTCTCTTCCACACAACCCACTCAAAACCATTGTTACTGTAATATCTCGTACATCATTTTAAGAAACCCACCGGCAATACAGTCACCAACAGACCACTAACATTGTAACTGGAAGAGTTGATTTAGGTCACCTTTTTAATAGATCACACAATACTACTTAAAAAACTTGGAAAAAATGGAGTCCAAGATATTGCCTATAACAGGTAGCCTGGCTAACGCCAGACTGCTGTGTGCACTCAATCATTTCGAACTGCAAAATGATTTGCAGTTCAAATCGAACTGCATCACTTGTGACTTTAGTTTGACGTTAGCCAGGCTATATACAGTGCCTCTCGAAAGTACTAATACACCTTGAACTTTTGCACATTTTGTCATGTTTACAACCATAAACACAAATATTTTATTTTGAATGTTTTACTGAAAGTTCACACACAAGTAACAGACAACTGTGAAGTGAAAGCAAACATGATTCTGTTATTTTACAAAAAATAGAAAACCAAAAAGTGGTAAGTTCACAGTGGTGCTATACTCTTTCCATTTCCGAATGATGGATTGAACAGTGCTCCGTGAGATGTTCAAATCTTGGGAAATCTTTGTATAACTTAACGCTGATTTAAAGTTTTCCACAGCTTTATCCCTGACCTCTCTGGTGTGCTCCTTGGCCTTCATGATGTTGTTAGTGACCAATACACTCCGACCATAGCTCTGAGGCCCTCACAGAACAGCTGTAATTATACTGAGAGTAGATTACACACAGGTGGACTCTATTTAATGGTTAGGGCAAGGTGTGAACATTCTGCAGTCTTAGGATGTTATAAAGGCAATTTACACTCAATTTGGCATTTTGCACTCAGAAAAATGCTGTATGAATACTTGTGCACACCCCACTTTTCACTTTTGGTGTCAGTCCCTGACGGGTCAGTCCCTGACTGCAGCTACGCATGCAGCTGTTGACGGCATGTGCCTTGTTATGATTAGTATAGCGTTGCTTAGTTAAACTGTGTTAAGATGTGTTTCCCGATGGGAAATGTAAGCAACTGAGTACCAGTTCCAGTCATGTAATCTTATTTTCACTTTCACAGACACTTGTCTGCTTAAGGAATAGACTATATATTTTTTTGTGCTAATTTCTTATTTGTTGTGGATACAGTCCTCACGTATTACTGTGAAATGCAAATGTTTATTATGTTGATTGTGGGGTAGGTGCTCATAAGCTTCTTGCTTCAGCCTACTTCTTTTGAGCATCTATAACTGTTTAATGTGCATTTTGTAAATTAGGAAAATGTGAGCTGCTCAAATAAACTAAACTAAACAGAATCAAACTTTGCGTCGAGGATCACGATCACAAGTATCACAAGTAAAAGGCCCTAAATGTTCGGCATTTCATCTGTGCCAAATACTAGAGTCACGTCAACATAAAAATTAATATTAAAATCAGCGTACACATAACATTAAACTAGTCCAAACTTGTTCCTAATACTTAAGTCTACATTTTTGCCTTACCTTTCTAACTAACCAGCACTTAAATATTACTCAATTCACCAAGGCACACCAAAGAATCCAAGGCAACCCCCTGTTGCTAAACTTCTACTATTTGATTAATGCGCAAGCCGAGGCTTTACACAGAAGACATGATATAACCGCAAGTCACTTGATGGTAGTCGCCTAACTTTTTTGTGTCTGTGCATGTGGAGCAGATATTCATTTTCTCACCTCTAATAACGTGAAGTGACAAAACAATATTCTGTGTTCAAATCATCGCTAAAATGATTTCAAACACACCTTTTACAGCAAAACATTTTAAAATGACCAAACTTTTTAAGAATATTATACAAATACTATTCGGTTTTACCCTTTTTAGTCATCTGAAATAATTCCTCCTGGTAAACACTGCTTTATAGCACATTAAACTTGTGTACCTGAATGTATTTGAGTCATAAAGTCTGCATGCTCCACGACCTCCACACTGTTTCGTGCCCCACTTCAGACAGGTCTGGTCAATGAGCGCTCCAAAGTAAATTGGGGAGGTATTCCACCTGGTAAAATATACAATGTTTATACAGTGTTTTGATATAACTACAAAATTATTTTGTTTTAAATCTCACCTAATGTTCTCACAATAAGGGTCTGCATACCCAAAGCCAAAGACTTTAGGTCTTTTGGAATTGATCTGCAAATAAGAACCAATAAGAAAAGAAAAAAAACAAGCATGAAAAGTCAATCAATCATTGGCCTCTTAATCAATTTATATCTCATCATTTATCCTGTAGCATTGGCAGTATTGTGTTTTTATAGCACACATGCAGACATAAACTGAGGCCCAATCTCAATTCTACCCCTTAGCCCTCCGCTTAGCCCTTCCCCTCCATTTTGCGCGTTCACGAGAGACGAAGGGGTGTCCCAATTGTATAAGCCCAATGCCCATCTCGACTGCGCATGCGTGGGTCAATCAGGCTCCTAATTTCGGTTCATGGATCTATTATAATATAACCCAGAGTCAGTACTATTTTTTTTTAAAGGGTTTGGGGTCACTGGGTCAAATGCCTTAAAAGCTTTGAGGAAAACCCCATACTTTCTATCAAAAATCCTTGAAAAAAACATGACAAACTTTTAAGCAGAATTTCATGTCTGAGCCCCGTAGCATAGAGCTAGTACTCATTTTGTAAATTGTTTTGGTGTGACTTAGCCTGGCTAACGCTAGACTGCTGTGTGCGCTCGAATCCTTTCGAACTGCACAGCAGCCTGGGGACAATGGCTGACATTTTCGCATGGATTTGGGCACCAATCACAGAACGAGGAGGGACGGTAAGACGATGACGCGCAATTCGACATACGGAAACTTGTAGTTTGTTTACGGATTTAAAAAAAAAAAGTGTATTTACGGATCCAACATGACAGCAGCAGACACGACGCCATCTTTCGATCAAGCTTTAGACCGTGTTCTAAATAGTTTAGCTCGAAAGTTACAGCTGGTACGTCATACGTCATCTGATACGATTGGCTATGGCTACTTGCAGACGCATGAGAGACATTCGTAGCGCCCAATAAACGGCTATGGACAATCGTAAACCACACCTCTCCTACGAGAAAATGAATTGGTGGTCTCCAGACTAAATATCATTTGTGATTTTAGTCTGGCGTTAGCCAGGCTAGGTGTGACTTTGTCAAATGCCCTAAAAGCTATTGAGGAAAAACCCATACTTTCTATCAAAAATCCTTGAAAAATATATAAAAACTTTTAAGCAGAATTTCATGGCCTGAGCCCCATAGCCTAGAGGTAGTACTGATTTTGTAAAGTGGTTTGGGGTGACTGAGTCACATGACCATAACCTATTGAAAAAATCTTCTATTTTTGGTGATTTTCCCGGATAATGATTTTTCAAAAGTTTCAAAACCTGAAAATAGGAAAACAAAAACGCGTGGTGGACTAGGAGTATTTTTATAAATATTTTGCTGGTTCACATGATTCCGAATATAGGCTTATTGAAAAAATTTGAAAACATCCAACAGTAGGTATAAATATAATACAAGATTAAATGTGGTAGAAAATACACCTACAGATTACATTTAGTCTATCTCCTTTCATTAAAATTGTTTTTTTGTATCATATTATTGATTCACACCTAAACTAAATTTTTACTCTCTTTTTACAAAGAGAGTAATTCATAGACGATCCCTAAGTTCGAACGATCTGTTGGTGTTGGAGGCGAATATCCAACGTCCAAGGTGAAACCAACTTCACCGCGGTCAGTCACCTGCTATAAACGTGTCAGTTCTACGTTTTTCACTTTGCTGCTGCGAACGCTCCGTTTATTCGCGCTGTATTGCCTGACTTTGGAGTTTCTTTCCAAACCTTTGATACCTAGCTATTGTCATGACACACGGGGTTCAGTGCCTCCCCGTGCCACTGTGCTCTGAGCCCGCGTCCAAGACTGTCTGTGCTCGGTCTGAGCACACCTCGGCAGACTCCGCTCAGGCCCGGGGCTTGGAGCGGAGGCTGCAGCCGCCTGTCCCCGCCCTGAGCGGACTGTGAGCGGGTCTACCTCTGCCTGTCCCGCTATGAGTTTGCTGTATGAGCGGATCGGCTGATCTCTCGCAGCTCTGGCTAACCGGCTGCAGCCACAGTGACCCGCGGTAGAAGCAGCAACACACGGACAGGGGGAAGGAGAATGTAAGGAGAATGTAGCGCCGGATGAAGTAGAAATAGATGAAAATCTGTAGGGTACAGCATCAGTCTTTTACTGATACTGTTTTGTAAGTTACTGATGAAGTTACTGTACTGATGAACTGGTTCAGTAGAAACATGCTATAGACACAAGCAGGCCCGGATCTACGGGGGTGCAAGAGGGTGCATTCCAACCTCCTTTGAAATATTTGCCCCCTCGGTTTTAATGGCATTACAATGTATTTTAATGGCGAGAAACTCTATTTGCACCGTTTTGAAACTCGAATGCACCCTCAGTCAGTTTGTTCTGGAGCCGGCGCTGGACACAAGTAGAGGCTTTTTTACATTTTCTTTCTGTGTTCTAATTGATAACATATACACTCAACAAAAATATAAACGCAACACCTTTGTTTCTGCTCCCATTTTTCATGAGATGGACTTAAAGATCTAAAATTCATTCCAGATACACAATATTACCATTTCTCTCAAACATTGTTCACAAATCAGTCTAAATGTGTGATAGTGAGCACTTCTGCTTTGCTGAGATAATCCATCCCACCTCACAGGTGTGCCACATCAAGATGCTGATCTGACATCATGATTAGTGCACAGGTGTACCTTATACTGCCCACAATAAAAGGCCACCCTGAAATGTGCAGTTTTTTGCTTTATTGGGGGTCTGGGGACTCAGAACCAGTCAGTATATGGTGTGACCACCATTGTCTCATGCAGTGCAACACATCTTCTTCGCATAGAGTTGATCAGATTGTCAATTGTGGCCTGTGGAATGTTGGTCCACTCCTCTTCAATGGCTGTGCGAAGTTGCTGGATATTAGTGGGAACTACACGCTGTCGTATTCGCCGGTCAAGCACATCCCAAACATGCTCAATGGGTGACATGTCCGGTGAGTATGCTGGCCATGCAAGAACTGGGACATTTTCAGCTTCCAAGAATTGTGTACAGATCCTTGCAACATGGGGCCGTGCATTATCTTGCTGAAACATGAGGTGATGTTCATGGATGTATGGCACAACAATGGGCCTCAGGATCTCATCACGGTATCTCTGTGCATTCAAAATGCCATCAATAAATTGCACCTGTGTTCTTCGTCCATAACAGATGCCTGCCCATACCATAACCCCACCACCACCATGGGCCACTCCATCCACAACAGATCTGGTTGACATTCCTGCTGTCAGCATGCCAAGTGCACGCTCCCTCAATGCTTGTGGCATCTGTGGCATTTGCTGTGAGACAAAACTGCACATTTCAGGGTGGCCTTTTATTGTGGGCAGTATAAGGTACACCTGTGCACTAATCATGATGTCAGATCAGCATCTTGATGTGGCACACCTGTGAGGTGGGATGGATTATCTCAGCAAAGCAGAAGTGCTCACTATCACACATTTAGACTGATTTGTGAATAATGTTTGAGAGAAATGGTAATATTGTGTATCTGGAATGAATTTTAGATCTTTAAGTCCATCTCATGAAAAATGGGAGCAGAAACAAAGGTGTTGCGTTTATATTTTTGTTGAGTATATATATATATATATATATATATATATATATATATATATATATATATATATATATATATATATATATATATATATATATATATATACACACACATACAAATAAGATTCCATTCCAAACTCACATAACCTTAATCATCTGTGTTAGTTGTAAAATGCAGTCAAAGGGCTGTCCCATTTCTTAGGGCGGTCTTTTCAACCCTCGCCCTTAGCCCTCGGTTTCAAGGTGTAGGGAAAGGGCGAGGGCAAGGGCAAGGGGTAGGGGTAGAAAAGAGAATTGAGATTGGGCCTAAGCCTTTTCTGAAATTTCTTGACGCAGATGGCATTCCATATTTTTTATAGCTTTATGCTGTTTTTGGCTATGACTCCAGTTGGACACACTTTGGAGATAGGTGAGGGTTACACTTTATTTTACTTACAGGGGGTCAACTGCACACATCTGCGCCAACGGTCATTCCTTCACACACACACACATCATCCATCCAGACCTATTCTTATCTGGGTCATGGTTTGTCATCCTAGGGTGATGGAGGGTCCCACTCCCGACACCACACATCAGTGAGAACCACTGATGTAGGTTATACAGTATGTCCTACATCAGCCCTTCCCAAAGTCCAGCACATCGCGGCTCCCTTTATCAATCAAAAGATCCCACAGGGCCCCCCAACAGTATGAACTCACTCTTTTCAGAGATCATGTAATGTTTTTCATCTTATTATTTTACATAAACACAAACAAAGAAATACAGATAAAGATAATTTCAAACCCATACTTTTTTTTGTATGAATGATTTGTGGACAACCTAAAGTACTCTGAGGATTGGCAAAGGCTGTCCTACATAAAATCTACTGAAAATCTGTCTTTCTCATGTATGAAACCTACACACCCTGTAGTTTTGACCTGTACAAACATGTTCTGAAATACAAGGGTATTTGTATTAGTTTAGCAGTTCATATTCCAGCTTTCTCTCAAATTTAAATGCTTTTGAGTCAGTTTAAATTGTGCACAGTAAACTCAATATTCATTAAAAAACATAAATCAAAAAACATAAAGCAATTTTACACAAAAATAAATAAATTTTAAAAATCACAGCAGGGTTTTATTCTAATGTATGCAGCTGTACTACCCTGGATGAGAATTGTATTTTTGCAGTACAATGACCCTTGAGTCTTCATGCTCTGTTATTGAGTAGTGTTTGCCTCTGACCTGAGGAGCACGATGTAGCCCGGAGTCCCGCCCACAGCAGAAATGAAGGAGCCCAATACAGACAGGGACATGTAAAACTTAAAGGACCGACTGCAGTCATTCTCTCTGGGGCACTGTCCCAGGACGGCAGAGAGGTTCATCCCTGGGCTCATCATCTTCTCCACACACGTACAGTTATGGAACACCTAAGAGCATTAGAAGAGTTTGCCAATTATATGCAAGACATAGGGTAAGGGTGAATGGGTAAATGAGAAAAGCAGTGACTGTCTAGTGGCTACTCAGCCGCAACAGGCTTGGCACTTGGTTCTGGTATTCACACCCCATAAACCTTCCTAAATTGGTTAGGCCTTATGATCTCTTGATGAGGCCTGCAGGTGACTGAGACATTGACCTTTTTAGTTAGATACAATCTGCACACAAGTCATTCAGTGCTGTAAGCTCTCATGACTTGGCCGCTCTCTGCAGTAGGGAAGCAGTGAAAGCCCAGATTTCCTACTCACTCCTATTTCAAACCTCTGTCCCCTCCCACCAACTTCCTGTCTCATCCTCTACACCTTCATATGTACAATGATAAATAATCAGGGCAAATGTTTGTTACTTTTACTTCATGTAGTGTACATTTACTGCAAGGCAAAGTCCAATAATTCAAAATATGTTTATACAAAAACAAACAATGATTGATACATTTATGAAATGTATTATACCCAAGCATTTTATAAATGCTTGGGTATGGGTGAAACATGGACACTGCTACTCAAATTAAACATATACAAAATCCATACATGTCCATACATCACACTACATTTACCTTACTTACATTGCTTTCTCTATCAAGTTCATCGTTGAACAATAATGATCCATTTGCAAACATACTTCAACATACTGTCGTTAAAAATGGAAATAGTGGCTTGCTGGATCTAAAATGTACATAGAAAGGATAATAAAGGATAATAATGCTATTATGGCCTCCCTCACAAACTTGACCCTAATAATTTTTCATATTTATAATACACATAATATACATACATTAAACATTTAGTATCATTATTTGATGATACTACTGAATTACTATGATTACTGCTGTATAATTTAGGGTATAAATATTTATAGCAAATATAAAGTAGTTTTTTTTAAATATAAAAATTGTATATTGATTTATTTTAAGTATTATTTTTTATTATTGTAATTCCCTTTTTTCTTTTTCTTTTTTTCCTCTTTTTTAAATTTACTTTTATTTTATGATTGCTTGATTGTTTCTATCAAAACTATTTCCATCCTGTTCATCCATTTACTATTATTCTTATTAATCCTATTACTATTAATGTTGGTTTATTGTGATGATAATTGTCTCCATTTTTGTTTCTCTTTATTTATTTATTTTTTCTCTTCTTTACTCTGAAGGTTTCCTTTATTATGGTTACATTCTGTATCTTTCTTTTGTTACTATCACTGGGATCATAATGATTACCCTGATCATTACTATTTTTCTTATTTTTTATTTTTATATATTTTTGTTATTATTAGGCCCGAGCGCCATCAGGGCTGGCGAAGGGGCTCTTGTAATCGTATAGAGTGCGCGGAGCGAAGCGGAGCGCACTCCCCCAAAGTGCGCGGAGCGCACAAAACGAGCGCGAAGCGCTCGCCTCCTCTCAAACATGCACTAACGCACTCCTCTCCTCGTGCACGTTTCGTGCACGTGCACATGTATCACAAAATGAACATTGTAATTGGACAGTGCGCGGAGCGAAGCGGAGCGCACTCCCCCAAAGTGCAAACAAAATGCACAAACGAGCGCGAAGCGCTCCCCTCCTCTCAAACACTCACTAACACACTCCTCTTGTCGTGCACGTCCCGTGCACATACATATATAATGCAAAAATCAACATTGTAATTGTACAGAGCCCATAAAAGTCAATGGGCGACTGAGAGCCAGGACCTCTACCATGAGGTAGGAATGCGCGAGCGCTTTCCGAAAATATATAGTTTATGGTACCCGCGTAAGCGGGAACATTGTTTTCGTATGGGAATATTCTTTCTTTCTTTCTTTCTTTCTTTCTTTCTTTCGCGCCGTCGCAATTTTCACCCAGTGAACATCGACGAAAAGTCACAGATTTTGGCCCAAAATTCAAACCCGATCCGAAGCAACTTTTGACTATTTCCAAATTTTGAATTTCAAAATAGTGGCGCGACAGCGCCACCTCAGTTTTTTTTTAACATTGCGAGATAGGACTTGGCCAAAAATGAAGTTTGTCGTAGAATCATAAAAATCGGTACAGACGTGCATCATGACAAGTTGAGCAAAAAATATTATTACGGCAATGCCGTCCGCCATATTGGGTGTCGGCCATTTTGGATGAAAGCCCGCGAAGTGGGAATCCGCCTTTATTTTTCACTTTGTACAAAATCTATCTCCTCCTAGAGCGTTTATCGGAACGACCTAATTTTGGGTGGAAAATAATCTTGAGAAGTAGAACTTTAAAAGTTATCCAAATTACTTTTCTAAGTTTAACGGTTTTATGCGGCGAAGCCGCAAACTGTACGAAGTATTTTGAGATTTTTCGCAAACAAAAAATGGCTCCCATTCGCACATATGAAGTCAGATTTCGCTCATTTTGTTATCAGTTGTTAAAGTCACAGTCCTAAACACTTTCATTTGGCAAAATTCAAATTGGGCGTGATAGCGCCCCCTATAGGAATTATATGGAGAGTACAAATTTTAGTTTTACGAAAATTAAAATAATTTGGCACAAAATTCTATTTGGTCATTCCGATCAGAAAAGTCAATTACACCCATGCCATATTTTTCACGGTGTTGCCGTAGCGATGACCAGAACGTCCCATTTTATTCTGATGGAAAAATGTTAAACTCCATAATTCAGCGAGAAGTGAGGAACCAAAGGTTATCCAACATACTTGGATAACCTTTGTGGATTTTCTGCGGTGCAGCTGCAGCCTTAAGTAAAATGTAAAAATATGCTTCAGTTTGCAGATATAGTGTGATACAAATTCATACTAATTTTTCTCTGTATAATGTCAAGATTGAGCGCGGAGTGCGCGTTAGCGCATTCCAAAAATCCTAAAACTAAGACCCTTGGGAAAAAAGTTCAAAACAAACATAAAGGCAGTAGCAATACTGTAATTTTAGACTGAGGGAGACAAAAGGGCGCGAAGCGCCCCCTTGCTTTAGGCAGGGCGGTCGGCGAGGGCCGATAATTGCCGCTTGCGGCTATATTGTTATTATTATTATTGTATTATTATTTTTATTTTTTTCCCTCTATCATATCTTATGATTTGTTTCGTAATACATCCACGCACACATTCACTCCACCCACCCCAATATTTCACACACAAAACACTCAACTGTTTGCACATCCTGTTCCATCTACCTTTTGTTATTTGTGACCCCATGTGTTTCTCCTTTGTCTATGTGTTGTATGAATGTTTTTGTCCTGTATGTCAATTAAAGAAAAAATAAAAATAAAACTAGTTAATGGCAGTCTTTTATTAAGTTACCGGGACATGCTGATGCATTTTGGGCACATTAAGCTGAAGAAGATTAAAGCGACGGAAACCAACTTAACTCACTTTCTCCCTTGTTTGTTTAATTATTGTTTTCTTAAAGTAACCGAAGTACCTTGAACTCACCATCTTTCTGCCCGTGCCGGTGGATATTTGACAGCCAGCCAGACACGGGGAGGCATAGGTCATCTTATTGTAGGCGCACACAGGGTCCCAGTGCTTCAGGGAGCAGGAGCAACCCATGTTACACTGGGACAGTAACGTCTGCTGGTTGTAGGACACTTCAGGAGCTCTGCAAAAAGTCAGTTGTATTACTATATTGATACAAACCTTATTCTCTGTCATTGGTTTTTTTTCAACCTTTATTCAACAAGGAAAGTCCGAATGAGATCTCAGACTCTCTTTTTCCGGTGGAATTAATACTCCATCAGTTGTTGAAACAGATATTCTACATTAAACACAAGCTTTCCTTTTGTTTATTTTGCAGTAATACACATAGGCTCATAGAGTTGGGATACAGCAAAGCCTGTGACGTTTCACTGAGACGATTTGATGTGAAAGCCTTTCTAACAGGGGTATGAAGAATGTACTCACCCCTCATATGTGACAGTGAGTCCGGCGACCTCTGCATTACCACAGTGAAGGAAGACTTGAACCGAGAGCATACAGAAGGACAGGAGGGAGGCAGTGATGGACACCCGCGCTGCTCCAATCACACCAAGTTTAAAACGCTTCAGCACAAAACCTCCAGTGATCACACAAGAGCAACAGCAGGCAGGTTCAAAATTCCTGCGAAATGTGGACAGACACACATTAGTCATTTCTAAGCAAATTTTCCCTTGTACAATTTCATGCATTGCTCTGTTTTGAAAATAGTCTTGCCCAAAATGAAAACACATTATCACACATTATTTTGCAGAAACGCGACAACATTTGATCTGTGAGCTCTTGAGCGAGATGGGTTGCGACGGGGGTGTAGTTTGAAACATTTATGAAACATTTTGAGTAGCAATTAAATTTGATGTGCCATTGTTGGTATCTGTAAACAATAATATAGCGCTGGTCATAAAAGCTCACGTTTGACTGAATTGTGTTTGTGTGTGCCTTTTATCTGCAACAATCACACTTCCCGGTTATAACAGCATTGTTACACATCACAGTCAGGAGAAAAACAGGAACTCATTGCTGTGTTGTACTGTACCTATAAGGAAAATGGCCTTGGACGCTGATTGGCCAAAGGTCTGCTCCATGAACTTAGGCTTGAACGTGATCATGCCAATAAATCCATTCACAGCCACGAGTTGTGTGAGCACCATTATTATGAAGATACTGTTCCTGAACAGCCTCCGCAGAGAGGGCATAAAATCTGGGGAAAAGGAGAGATATTAAAGTAGTACAATTACTAGTAGATTATATTACAGTGCCTCTCGAAAGTACTAATATACCTTGAACTTTTGCACATTTTGTCATATTTACAACCATAAACAAAGATTTTATTTTTTATTTTTTTACTGAAGGTTCACAGACAAGTAACAGACAACTGTGAAGTGAAAGCAAAATGATACATGATTCTGTTATTTTTCAAAAAATAGAAAAGTGAAAAGTGGGGCGTGCATAAGTATTCATAGAGCATTTTCGGAGTGCACTAAATTGCCTTTATAACATTCCTAATGACTGCAGAATGTTCACACCTTGCCCTAACCAGTAAATAGAGGCCACCTGTGCGTAATCTACTCTCAGTATAAATACAGCTGTTCTGTGAGGGCCTCAGAGTTATGGTCAGAGTGTATTGGTCACTAAGCAACATCATGAAGGCCAAGGAGCACACCAGAGAGGTCAGGGTAAAGTTGTGGAGAAGTTTAAAGCAGTGTTAAGTTATACAAAGATTTCCCAAGATTTGAACACCTCATGGAGCACTGTTCAATCCATCATTCAGAAATGGAAAGAGTATAGCACCACTGCAAACTTACCAAGACACAGCCGTCCACCTAAACTAACAGACCGAACATGGAGAGCACTGGTCAGAAATGCAACCAAGTGCCCTAAGATAACTCTGGAGGAGCTGCGACGTACTGCCGCTGAGCTGGGGAATCTGTAACTGGGACAACTATAAGTCGTACTCTACACAAATCTGGCCTTCATGGACGAGTGGCAAGAAGAAAGCCATTATTGAAAGAGGCATAAGAAATCCTGTTTGAAGTTTGCTAGAAGTCATATGGAGGACACAGCTACCATGTGGAAGAAGGTGCTTTGGTCAGATGAGACAAAAATTTTACTTTTTCTATTTTTTGAAAAATAACAGAATCATGTATCATTTTGCTTTTACTTCACAGTTGTCCGTTACTTGTGGTGAACTTTCAGTAAAAAATTCAAAATAAAATCTTTTTGTTTATGGTTGTAAACATGACAAAATGTGCAAAAGTTCAAGGTGTATTAGTACTTTCGAGAGGCACTGTACATGGAAATATTGTAAATATGTACAGTTGTGCTCAAAAGTTTACATTCCCTGGCAGAACTTTAGATTGTTTTGACTAATTTTCAAAGAATATGAACGATAACACAAAAGGTTTTCACTCATAGTTAGTGGTTGTGTGAAGCCATTTGTGGTGGAAAAAACTGAGTTTGCTCTTTTTAAATCATAATGGAAAAAAGAAAGTACCAAAAATAACCCTGATCAAAAGTTTATGATCAAGAGGAGTGGGCCGCTTTACCGCAGAACCTCCTCCACAACTACCACAAAAGACTCCAAGCTGTCATTGATGCTAAAGGGGGCAATACACAGAACGGGGGTATGTAAACTTTGGATCAGGGTCATTTTGGTACTTTCTTTTTGTTCATTATGATTTAATGGCTTCACACAACCACTAACTATGAGTGAAATATTTTTTTAAATATTATCTTTCATATTCTTTAAAAAAATGTCAAAAAATTAAAGAAAATTGATTTAAAAAAAACAGTACATACCAACCGACTTGCACAATCATGTTTTAAAGCCACATTAAATTATATAAAGCATATAAAGCTATATATGTTAGTAAAATATTTGCTCCCAAAGACGTGTTATATAATGTCCTTAAGATCCTTAAGACCACGAGTTAAATTCTAAATCAAGATTAACCCAAATGATGACAAAACATTCATTAAAGACTGAAACTAAAGAGGCCTAGCATACTGCACCATCAGTAAAAGGCATGGGCATTCCTCAAAATCTTCAACAACTTTGTACAGAGGGAATGAACCAACTGACCCCACAGGGAGTTAGATACAAAGATAACCTTAGCCTCTCCTGCACATTTACACATACCTTTAGCCAGTTCCTTAAATGTGACAGGTTTATCTGTTGCCTCTTGCTCTTGTTTCTCTCTAGGCAGAAAACTCTCCTGCTCCAGAACTGTCATCTCTGTCTCTTTGGTTTCGGGCCGACTCTGTTTCTGACCCTGTTTTGGTAAAGACTTGGGCAGGAAGAAAAAGGGAATACTGGATAGCAGCACCACTGTCCCAGTCACAATAAAGCCAAGCCACCACGCACCGACCCATCGAGAGTCCTTGTGGCTTATTGTCACCGTTTCTGGAAAAAGGAGAACATCAAACTAAATGAATGACAAAGTAAATAATCTGTAGATCAACTATAAAATACAATTTTTCAAATGAACAAAAGTACATGTTAGCGCTGGTCTACACATGACTTTGTTGTTTTAAACTTTGTTTAGTCCTAGTCAAGCACTCGGTTCAGCTTTAATGCAATTGTAGACATAGCTTAGTCCTGCTGTTTTAAATTATTTTTATTCTGAGAGTTGAGGTTTTTGCTACGTCAACTAGGTTCAAAGACAACAATGGTCAACTACAGAGAGCATGTTTATGGCAGGTCTTACATCAATAGGTCATGGGTCGGCAAACAGCCCATTTCACAAGCCTATAGGCAAACAAACAAAACAAAAAACATTCACCTTAAATTCATTGTGTTGTAATTTAGAGGTTATTGGAACCAAATGGAAGTCAAGGGGAAAATGGTCCATGGATTTTTTGTTTTGTTTCGTTTGAATTATTGAATTATACATTAAATGTCTAAACACACAATCTGTTTGCCAAAACAGATAATGGACATAATGACTGAAAAGAATCAGACACGTTTTGGGCAAACAATCAAAGAAAACAACAAAATGATAAGTCAGTTGAGAAAGATCAATATCCAATATTCTGATCAAATAAAGGCTTTTCATTAGTGTTGCCACCTGTCCCGGTTTTATCTGATTGTCCTTCTTTTTAATAGTCTGTCCCGGGGAAATAAAATATTCTCCCGGAACAATACTACAGCGCAGTCCTCCGCCATCTCTCTCCTCCGCTGATCTCCCCACACACAGAGAGCAGCTCGCTCTCTGCTCTGATTGGCCAGAGCTCAAAGAGAGCGAGGCTGACATTGGCTCCTCGGGCGCACGTCCCCGCCTCCTCCACTCGCTCTTTGGCCGTGCGCACGTGTGTCTGCCTCTATGGCTCAGCATGGCTCTGTTTGTTTTTACCGCGGGGATAGAGAGACTGTACTATCGACAACGCCAGGAGACTGTCTTATAAACACTAGGACACATGTGCATCAGTAATCACAGAACATATATGGAGGAGTTTACAGGAGCTAGCTCTCCCCACGTGAGTATCATTAGCATCTCAATATAACAACGCGTTTTCACCTCATTCATACAGATGAATATTTTGTCAGGTCAGGTCCTAGAAAGACAAAGACAGAAGGCTGACAGTGGACACTTGCCTCCAGCTCAGTCTAGATCTGCCTCTGAAGGTAAGGCTTTGCTGACCTGTCATCTTCACAGAGGAAGGTCTTTTTAACTGATTCAGTGCAGACTGTCCACATCAGTATCTTCCTAAATAGATCCACCAAGTACAGAATATTTGAGACAGTTTGTCTTTGACTTATATTATTCTTTACTGAGAGATAGTGGTTGTTGAAATGTAGCTTGGTAAATAGTATGAGATACAGTATCTAAACATAGGTCTATTATTCAAACAGACTGCCCCAGGTCTGATATTAAACTTGTGCTGAAACTAAGTAAGTAAGTAAGTGCTTTATTGTCATTGTACTGTATAAGCATACAACGAAATAGTGTTCAGGTGTTAGTCCTGAGCTGCTGCGACTGAGCCGCGCTGCCACTGTGTGTCAACCTGACCCGCATGACTTGGAGGTCGGGGAAACTGTAGCACTCGGAAGAAACCTGGCTGGCTGCCCTCTGATCCTCTGAAATGGTGCAGCGCCTCCTGGGTTTGTCCCTGTTTCAGAGCGTGGTGTCTTGCACTGGTCAGCTCCACTTCTTCCTTCCTCTTCCTCCCTCCGCTCCCTCCGCTTCACAACAGTCTTTCACCATCTCTCGTTTGTCCTTTTCTGTTTCCTGTAGTACCTCTTTTGACGCCTCGACTGTGCTGAAGCTCTTGGTGCCTCTTCAGTATCTCAGAAGAAGAATTTGTAGGTCTCAAATGGGTTTACCTGATAAGCTAGCATTTTGTTTACCTTTATTAATCTGCTTTCTTCAGGACCATTTTAGACTCTCAAAGTAAACAAATCCACCGAACCTCCACAAAAACACGGCAAAGACGTATAAAAGTATCCAGAAAAACAATGTGGAACACAGAAACCACAAATGCAGTTCGCAGAAAAAGGCAAAAAACTCAGCTGCACAAGGAGAGAGCGAGGTTGCTTCCTGTTTTCACATCGCCATGACAACACATATAACTAGGACTGGGCCTCATGTATCAAAAGGCTCACTTTTGTTGTATGATGTTTGATGTATTTTTTAATTAATCTGTGCAAAGATAATTCTTGTTAGAGATAAACGATTTAGACCAGTTCACTATGAAGAGTGAAGTTACTAATACTTCACACTTATACTTGTAATTGAGTAAAATGTCAGCCATGTAATTGTACTTTTACGCGAGTAAAAATTTTCGTCCTCTTTCCACCACTGGACATTAACCACAAAGTAAATACTTGGAGCAAAACCAATATAGCTCCATCACAAGGTTATGTCCAATTACGCTGTAGAAGGGTCATTTTTGTCTTGGGTTAGGTGTGAAGGGCGTCACTGCTTGTAAGCATGTATGGTTGATTGGGTTGCCGAAATGTCCATGTTTTTGTCAGACATAGGTGGCAACCCTACTTTTCATCAACACCAGTTACACGCACATTGACTGATAATTCAGTGTAAGGTTGTAATTTATATGTTCACTAGCAGAGGGCACTCTGACCTTTCCATTAACTTTTTGATCGCCCAAAGCCTTTAAAAGCCCCCACAGCGACAATTGTGCTAAACACCACACTTTTAATTACAGCCGAAATGTTGATTGTTAGTTAATGTTTTGAGAACAGATATGTTTTAAAGAAACTTCACAAGCTAATGTTTTATAATTGAGTGAAATCTGTTGAAAATAACTATTTTACACATGTGTCAACTCAAGGTGCTATCTTGAACGTTAATAGCATAACGGCACATATCTTTATTTGTAACTGACATACATTTTATTTTTTGTACCTTTTGTGAGGTCATTTTGTTATTATATTGTAATTGAGGCAGTTCTATTTGTGATTACAAGGGAAATAAATGAGAGTGTCTGTCCGCCTCATCCTGAGTCCTAGTTTTCCCTGTCCGCACTGCTGACCCCAGTCCAGTAGAAATCACAACACAACGCAGAGACATTTGATTGGGTCCTCGCCAGCACAGAGACAGGGTTACATCAGCAATTTAACATTGGTTCACTAATTGCTTTTGTGTTAAAAAGGCAGCTGTGCATGTGAAGTACACTGAACAAATATACACTTTGTTTTTCCTCCCATTTTTTATGTTTTATGTTTCATGATGCACGTTTACTCCCAAAAAAAGTTCCTAAAACCAATTTTGATTCAGATTTTTATGAGCTGAACTCAAAGACAAGAAACATTTTCTATATACACAGATTCCACACATAGAACTATTCTCTCAAAAAATGTTCACAAATCTGTCTAAATCTGTGTTAGTGAGCACTTCTCTTTTGCCGAGATAATCCATTCCACAACACAGTGATGGCATATCAAGATGCTGATTAGACCGCATGAATACTGCACAGGTGTGCCTTAGGCTGTCTACAATAAGATAATAAGATAATCCTTTATTGATCTCACAACGGAGAAATTCACTTGTTACATTCGGCATTCAATAAGATCACTCAGGGTGTGCAAAATATACAGGAAATGGGCAAACAGTTAAATAGTTAAAAAAAAAAAAGCAAAAATCTTAGGGGCGAAATTATAACAATAAGGAAATAAGAATAAATAAAAATATAAAAAGTAGATTATCGAGGTGCAAAGTTTACAGTCCTAGTGCAGGTTTTCAATATAGGTGTTTTTCCACATGCAGGCACGTGTCAGCCGAATGGCTCTTTCACCCGCTTTCTCGAACTTTTCCATAACAAAGGCCAGGGCCAAACCGGTCTGACCAGGTATAGGTTTTGGGAGCGACCTCTGGCTGTGGCCAAAGTGCGCTAGCCCATGTCTGATGTTACGTGAATGTTGCCATCCCATTTTCCGCACTTTGCTTTTTGCACAAGTACTTAAGCGCTTTCTTTTTATTATTCATGTCTGGTAATAGTTCACTGTAAATAATATATATTCCTGTATCTTTGCAAATGTAATACACTGCCTTTTTAATTATATTTTATGTGTCGAACACCAGAAGCGCTTTATCACGTGACGTGCCCGAGCTAGTTTAAAAAGCTAGGCCCATAGCCTCTCTCATAGTAGGAGCTGTGGCGCAGTAGTCGGGCCGTGGCCTAAGCCTCTGTACACCTGTGGGACGTGTAAGTTTCGTTTGATCTGTTTCTGTATACTTGAATTTAAACTTAATCTAAACATTCTAAGACCTTTTTACTGTTTGTTCACAGGGGACCTATGTTTACCTCTAAATGTTTGAGCTCAAAATAAACTTAAAAAAACAACATCTGAGTGCCCTGGTCATTTCGAGGGGGCAACATGAACAGACTGCTGGCCTCTGATTTGCAACAAGAGAGTGAACAGCCCTCACTATTGACACGCAGGTCATATGGATTTAATATTTCACAACATCATACCGCTGTGCTAAAAGGGGATTTTGCCAATAATAGCATTTAGCTGCTGTTAGCGCAGCTTTAGCTGGTGTTTGTGTAGCAGGGTGCACTTTGCACCACAAGGCGGCGCCAGTGTGCAAGTGCATAAAATCTCTGCAACTTCCCTTTGTGCGTCCTCTGACTTCCGCCTAGAGCGTGTTGTGGCGTTTGTGCCGTGGTACCACATCCTCCGCGATGCAAGATTATTTCTGTCCTAAAATATTGTTAGCAAAGGTCCTAATGTAATTTCCTCAGTGGTACTGTTGTGAGCTCTCGCCGAGCAGCGTATGGCACTCTAGTGTGGGGAATGTGCGTCTATCAGTGGTGTGGTGGCCGGTGTTGAGGGCGTCATTGCCACCCGGACCGAAATGAAGTCGCTGATGGAGCATGGCTGCGTACTTTAAAGCGGTATGTTATTTTCACAAACAGTGTGTAGATAAAGTTACAGTTGCACTTAGCTAACTAAAATATCCAATCCACAGAAAATGTGGCTCTTCGTGGGCAGTCTGCATCCTGCTGTCTTGCCTTTGTAGAGGCCTGGAAATATTCTATGTAAAAAATAGACACCCCTATAATTTTTATTTTTGTAATTTAATTATTTTATTTTCATATAAAACCTCATTTGGTTTGCATACATCTCTTTTGAGTTAGATGTAGTGCCTACCGTTGACCACTAGATGGCGTATGACGCGCATTGAATGTTCACTTTTCTATCAAAAGTTGTCTCCATCCCCCCAGACAGCTGCTGCTACAATAGCGTCTTTCACAATCAAGTGGCCAATGGTGGTGGGGTTATGGTGTGAGCAGGCGTAGGTTCATTGATGGCATTTTGAATGCACAGACATACCGTGATGAGATCCTGAGGCCCATTGTTGGGTCACGACTATCACCTCATGTTGCAGCACAGCATTATCACGCAGTGGACATTCCACAGACCACAATCGACAACCTGATCAACTCTATGTGCTGCACTGCGAGAGCCAAATGGTAGTCACACCAGATCCCCCCATTAACCTCTTACCTTACCTTAACCAAGCACATTTTCTCCAGGCTTTACCCAAATCTAAAAGCTTCTGGGCTGGAGCTACAGAGTCACACCTCATTTGAAAGCTAAGACCTACAAAACAGATTGTAACTTTTTTGTTGCATTGTCGCCGTGTTGTCACATTTTTTAAGCGTATTGTGTTTTGTCTCTTTTTGACGCTTTGTCATGTTTTCATCTGTTTTTTTATTGTGTTACTGTTGCTTTTCTGGCACGTTTTTGTGGCTCTTTTGTTGCGTTATCATCCACATTTTTTTGTGCCATTTTGACGCTTTTTTCAAAAAGCTTTTATATTTGAACAACACTAAACTGGACAAAATGCGCTTGGTTCAGCTGGGGAAAAAGTGAACATTTCAGAGTGTCCTTTTACTGTAGACAGCCTAAGGCACACCAGTGCAATATTCATGTTGTCGAATCAGCATCTTGATATGTCACACCTGTGAGGTGGGATGGATTCACTTGACAAGGAGAAGTGCTCAACAACACAGATTTGAGATATTTGAGAGAAATGGGTCTTTGGTGTTCAGTTTAAAGAAAATGCTTTATGTTTTTGTCTAATTTCAAAAGCCTGGTAAAATCTGTGAAACATGACACAGTAGCAGGTGAAAATGTACTTCTAGTGTGGGTGAGCGGTTTGTGATCCGGTTTGTCATTAATAAATGATTCTGATGTCTCTCAGTTCAGCTCTTGAAAAATTGGGAAAGTGTTGTGTTTGTATTTTTGTTCAGTAGATGCTTCTACTCACTTTAACAATAACACACATTAGGATAGATAGTTAAAATCATCATACCTAAATCCACAAATCCAATGTCCACATAGACTTTGGTCAGGAATGAGCCGAGCATGAAGCCAAACATAGGTCCCAAAATACCCACTGTTTGGATACAGGCTAAAAAAACAAAACAAAAACACACATTTAACAGATTTCAATACTTTAAGGGGTGGGAGTCTATATGTTTTACTTCTACCCATTTCTTTTTCGAGTTTGGAGACGTACATGTAGAAACTAAATGTAAAACTTTATGTAAAGATGTGCATATGCACAATATTTGATCATATATATATATTGTGTATTTGTTCATTTGCCATGGCTGCATATAAGCATGCAATATGCAAAATAAACATAATCTAAAAAATAAAACACAAGAGTTAGGAGTATAATTCTGAACAAACAAAATAATAGAAGGTAGCTGTGGTAATACCAACCCAGATAGAAGGGAGTGTTTTCCTCTCTTGAGAAGTCATCTAGGTAGGACACTCCCAAAGGCATGATGGGAGTCTCTCCAATCCCACGCAGCATGTTCCCCAAGAACACATAAATCCACATTGGCGAACCACTTGAATGTTCACATGCTATGGGTCACAATGAATGTTAATATACACAGTTGGTTCAGAAAGTACTCCCCGCTCCCATTAAGATATTGCCTGTTTCTCCACCACTAAAAACATGTACAATAGGCCAGGATAAATGATGTGTGTGTGCGCGTGAATGAATGGTGGTCAGAGGGACCGTTGGCGCAGATTTGTGCAGTTGGGCTTTTGTCAGTCCCCCGAGGGGAAACTGAAGCTGCATACATATCTTACCACCGAGTATGAATGCAAAAGTGTCCCACTAAGCACCAAATCAACTTTTTTGGCTTATAAACTGCATAAATATGTTCTTATAGTGCTCTCTACATGTCCTGGTCAATTTATTTTGACATTTTAGTGCAAATTAGATAAAATCTCACTTTTGAGCCTAAAACCGTCTGTGTGGCGCCCTCTCTACATTTTCGGTTGCACTACATTTGAATTTCGTGCCTGTCCACCCCATTTGCTCTGCCAGCTGTGTGACGTCACTTTGTGCTGTGTGACGTCCGTCGCTCTGACGCTTGGGGTATAAAAGCAGCCAAGTCTCGCACATGCCCCCGTAGCGAGTTGGAGTTGGAATAGCGAGCGAGCGTTTTACCTCGATTTTCAGGTTAGCAATTTATTAGCATAGTATTTAGTTAGTTCTTTAGCGTAGCGTTACTAGTGTAGTTACTTTAGTCAGGTAGTTTAGTAGCGTGGTTAGTTTAGTTTAATCATTGTGTGTTACTTTAGATTAACGAAGTGCTTAGCATTAGCATTAGTTGTTGTTCGTGTTATTGTGTGCAATATTGGCGTGTAGTGTTAGTTGTAGTCTTGTTTGTTAGGATGGGGAGAAAGTGTAGTGTTGTGGGCTGTCATAGTACTGTAGGGTTACATCACTTTCCTCAGAAATTAGACTTTAGGCGCCAGTGGTTACGCGTAATTGGCCTGGGGGAAAGCTGCGAACTCCCGCCTTATGCTGGAGTTTGCAAAAATCATTTTACGCGTGATTCCTTCACCAACTTGATGGAGTTTGAGCTGGGTTTTGCCAAGAAGCGCCTTTTGAAGAGCGAAACTGTCCCCACCCTTGGTCTTCCACAACTAAGGAAGGAGCTACCAACACTGCTGCCCAGCCAACCCGGAGATTTCAGGCGCCAATCTGAGGTGAGTGAGCAAAATAATGACTAAACAACTAATGATGATTTGACGCTTATAATAGCAATCTTTGTAGCTGCAGTGTTAGAGACATTTGGCGCTTTGTCACCATGTCTGTGAAAGGCGCTATACAAATAAAGTCCTTTCCTTATATAGAGGTTGGACCTTTCTTGTATCATAGGCAAAATGATTCACAAATCCAAACTTTTATCAATGTTGGTAAACGGCACATGTTCCATGGAATGGTTGTGTCCATTTCTATTTTAATGTGTTACTGTAGCATAATCAGTGTAGTTGTTTTACTAATAGGTGCATAATAATACATTATTATTATTATTATTATTATTAAGAAAGGTCATTGTTGTGAGTGGACAGTTGGTTAGCGCCTCATCTACAGATCCAAAGATCAGAGCTTCAAATCCCTGCTCCAGGGAATAGTTGGTGGTGGGCAGCGGGAGTAGCCCACCACCCGGGGAAGCATTGGCTAAATAGATTGCTACAAGCAGCGCTCACTTCAACGACCGCTTGCTGCATTTCCTTCGCGCGATCTCCTCTACATTAACATTGCGCATTGTATTAAGCTTTTGCAGGATAAACTACAAACCAATTCTTCCACTGTGAGTTAAACACTGTCGAGAGCGAGAGACGCAGCTACGTGATCAAAACACTGTACCTTTCTTTGCCTGTGCACTGGGAGCCTCCTCATTCTGCAGACTGTGATTGGACAGACAGGGAAGGATAGTCTCTGTGCTGTTCACATCTGTATTGTGAGACATGCTGGTCTCATATTTATACCTGAAAGTATTTATTGGCAAGTTAGACAACTGCAGTAGTAGTAATACTGCCAATGATTATAAAAGTACTTTGTAAAAGGTTCATACTGTCTTCGGTTAAACTATTACTGTTTGTTCTTTTAGTAAGGTAGAAAGTCACAGGCAGTGATTCAAATTAGTAAAGCAGTAACCTTCTGTCTTACTAAAAGAACAAACTGATTATAAAAGTTTTTTTAAAGAAATTATCTATTGGTTTTCCACACCGTTTTCTTATTTTTATTAGACAGGACATTCCAACAGGTCAAAAGAGTAAGAGACATTCGGCATCATTTGGTATATTTGATTAATAGCCCCATATAAAAAAAAAAATACTCACGGTCCTTGGAAGAAGTGCGGCAAAGCAGTGAGATAGGCCCCAAGAGCCATAATGACACATCCAAACCCAATCAGCCTGGGACGGTGGAGTTTGGCACCAAAGTAGCTGACAAATGCTATCACTAGAAGGTTTCCTGAAAATGTCAAATAAAACCATGCTAGTAATAATAGTAACACCCCTTTGTGTACGATTGTCATGTGATATGGTGAATCTGAGCTGCTTCTACTGAATGAACTAAATGGTTTTACCCATTTCAAAACTGCCATCGATGGCCCCAATGAGAGAGCTTGGAATGTCGAAGCGCCTCTCAATCTGCGTAATGGAACTTTTCATGTAGGCACCACAAAATGCTTTGGAGAAATATACAAAGGACATAGCAACAAGAAAGAGCTGCAAAAACAAACAATATTAAAAAAACAATGATTGTGTAGCTGAAAAAAGGCAAACAGATTATTTGTATTCTTTCGGGCCTCATTCGCGACACGTTCTCACGCATTAATTTGTTCTTAACGTCTTCTTAGGAAGGTTTTTGGCATTCACAAAACTTGTTCTTAGCTGAAAACTTTTCTCTGTAAAAACAAATCCAGTCAGATGTGACTCTCTTTCAATTAATTGTTTCATGGTAGCCAGACTTGACATATATTTATCACTGTTTTATGATTTTAATGGAATGTTTGACTTAAAATGAGCAGCATTTAAATCTTTTTAACCACTTATCAAAGAACAACTCAATAAAATAAGAAATAAATGTTGCTCTTACGTCATTCCAGGTAATTAAGTTAAATATGATTAAAGGAACCGGAATATTTAGTTGAAATGGTTAGGGCTTTGTTATTACATATAAAGTTATTAATTATTATTATTATTATTTATTTTAATAGTGGGTGGAAATACTCATTGAATGAATAACATGTTGTTTGTTGCACAAAGTCCTAACCTATAGTTCCACTTATTGTTTAAACATGGGCCTGTCACACCTTGACGATTTAGCCAGCGTATGCAGATGTCCAAGAATTTCCTAAAACGCTGGCATATACGCACGTTGACGAGTGACGTCACGCGCACGTGATTCTGAACCGCGGCGCCGACTGGAGGGCAAAAGGAAAGCACAGGCCTTCGTACTCCATTATAAATTAGCTGAAAACTTCAAAAGATCATGCTAAATATGGTTAAATACAATAAAATCGATGTAGTGAACACACACTCCCCTGTAGGCGACACAAACAAACGAAGGAGAGGAGTTTAAAATTTCATTAATTTAAGATCAGATTTAACATAAAGAAAGCAACAGCTAACAGTGATTTGGACAGGACTGAATCAGCGTCCATGCCATGATTGAATTTGCTCACTTCACGTTATTAGAGGTAAGAAAATAAAAACCTACTCCACATGCACAGACACAAAAAAGTTACTACCATCAAGTGCCTAGTCTATGGGGTGCAAGCCTCGCAGTAGATGTTCCCATCATGCTGTTCAAGTGAGGACAGTCCAGCCACATATCAGACTTTTGAACTAAACACTTTCTAAATGTACAACAGGTCATTTTGTCCAAATTGTGGGGATGCTTTTGTAGCGGCGCTAGCGGTCCGTTGCCACGGAGTACGGTGACAAAAACCTCAGATAGTGACCTAAATTTAATTTGACAACGCCACCCTGGGATTTCAGGTCCAGGAAACCTGGATAGTACATAGAATTAACACAAAATTGGAATTTCACCCCGCGAAGGCCACGCAGGTTCGAAAGAACTGAGAGGAACGTACAGACAAATAAAATCAGTTTACATTACTTTTATTTATGAATTTGAAAATACTAGGTTACAAAGCTTTTCTTGTTAAAATAGTTTTAGTTATAAAGAAGTTTAAAACACACTCTCACTCAGTCGCACCACTCACTCAAACACTCACCCAAATCAAATATACAAACACAAATAAAGCAAAATGTCCTTTAAAACTGCTGCATCGGGCTTGGGAACACCAGGAGCTCAGTTACCTGGGATAAAACTTCTTGGTGCTTTTAACACCGTTTGGAGTCCGTATTTTAATTCGACACGCAATAGAATGTCTATCCACTCCCGAGTGGAGTTTCTAGCCCAAAACGATGACCATGAGGGAACGGAAAACTCGACCCAGTCCTATGTAAAATAATTAGAATTTAGTAACTAAATAATGTGGCAGAAACCACAGCGCAGAGGTAGTACTTACCTATGTAGCACTCAGGAAACCGCACGACACAAAGCAGCGGAGATCAAAGGCCGTTTGCTGTGTCCGTGCTCCTCGCACTGGCGTTACTAAATGAAGCAAGGTGTAAGGCCTCGCAATAGGCCAAATAGATCAAACGAAATATATTAAATAACCGCTTACCGGAGACTGAAGTTGGTAAGGCGCAGGGCGTTTTACACGCCGAGATGGGGAGCCAAACTGATGGAAGCGGAGCCACACGCTGATGCCAAGGTCCGACACTAAACACCCCAGCGTTAGAAATATTCTGACTAAAGGCCATACGGTTAAGTTGTAAACTTACCCGTGATTACGACGAACCGCAATTCGAAGGTTGCACAAGGCTTTTGAGACTCTAGCTTGTTTTGACTTTACAGCGAAGATGGTTAAATTATCCGTGGCTCCGGTCCAGCTCCTCCGTAGCACACGCAGGGACGATCAGAGGCAAAGAAAAGGAGAGGCCGCACACCTGCAGACATTTCCGTAATCAACGCTCAGGCGCAGCGTGATTGGGCTGCCAGCGGGGCAGGGCCTACCACTACACTTTCATCTTCTTTTGGTGCTCCTTGGTGATTATGTGCTGATTATGATAATAAATGAATAGCCTAAATGTAATTGTTAAACTGGTTTAGACGAAAATGTATACTTAGGTATTAAGTCTAACTTTAGACTATAGTTTTTTTATGACGTTGTGTTTGTAGTATTGTAGGGCTTTTCGCTTGTAGCAGTCCGATTAGTGCAGTAGCTCGTGATCCTCGGCACAAAGATGCTCCAAATTAGTTGACTCTTTCAGTTTAAATTTGTTAGATGGTCTGTCAAGTGACTGTTTTGCCGGTGGATGTCTTAAAATGTTGTTCGAGATATTAACGAGGTTCTGAGTGGGCTGTGTTGATTGTGGAGCATTGTGGAGGCGAGCCTTTTGCCCTCTGGCGTAGTGCGCATATGCGGGATCACCGACAGTAAACTATAACATTCAATGTGTGTATACGCTGAACCTTCTATGTATTATTCCGTTTTGGGCGTATACATAGAGTATTCATAACGAGTCCACAACTTATGCCCAACGACAGCCTTATGCATAACACCCTGTGTGTTAATGACCCTGTTCTGCGTAAACGCATTGGCTTTTAACGCCTTTTGACATAGAATCATTAACGATGGATTGAGGACGAGAGTGTTTCAGCTTGTTCTGTCCTTCAATGATAGTCATTGAAGGACAGAACAAGCTGAACCACAAACTGGACGGTTGAGCATTACCCTACTCACAGGGAACTTTTATTAAACAGTTGTCTTACTTAGGCAGACACATTTCTCCAGGTGTGTGTCACACAACATAAGACAACATAAGTAGTAGGTCCTTGTTCTTAATAGTCTTTGTGCAGGGCTCGTGTCCAAACCTTGGATTGGGGTGTTGCGATGATCCAAAATGGCTAGATACGGGTCCTGTCCAGCCAGCTTTGCTTTCTTCATCAGTCGTTTGGCAGTTTTAACCGCTGATTCCGCTTTGCCATTACTTTGCGGATAGCCAGGCGAGAAAGTTTTGTGCGTGAATTCCCATTTGCGACTGAAATTCGCAAACTCTGCAGAACTGAATTGGGGTCCATTGTCTGAAAAAACAACATCTGGAAAGCCCTGTTGTGCAAAGTGAGCTTTCAGTTTTCGAATGACTGTGCTTGATTTTGTATCAGGCAAGTAGTCCACCTCCCAGAAATTGGAGTAGTAGTCCACACAGTCACTAGATACTCTTTGTTGTCAAAAGTAAACAAGTCTGTTCCAACTTTAGCCCATGGTCTTTTAGTGATCTCGTGTGGCTGTAGTGTCTCTCTTTGTTGTTTTGTGTCCACAGATCGACATGTGTCACATTTAGCAACATGCTTTCTGATATGGTCGTTCATACCGTGCCAATGCACGCAGTCTCTTGCCCTCCTGAGGCATCCCTCTGTCCCCAAGTGAGAAGAGTGAATCCGCTGAGGGATGTCCTGTTGGAGTGAGTCTGGAAACACGACTTTCTCGCCCCTGAAATCCAGTCCATTTTGGGTGCTCATTTCATCCTGTAAAGAGTAAAAGTTATTTCAACAGGTACATCTTTTTTTATCTTTTGGCCACCCTTGCTGGATAGTTTTTATTAGAGTCAGAAGTTTGGGTCTGACCCTGTTGCTGTGCATATATTGTCCATTCTTTCAGCTGAGATTGGCACATTGGCACAACCATGTTGACACATTCAACCTCCAACTCGGTCTGACTTTTGTTGACGTCTTGCAGGTACAGTAGGCTCTACTCAAAGTGTCCGCGAGTAGCATGTCACGTCCAGGAATATATGTGATGTTCAGATCATACTTTTGTAGTCTCAGTAGCATGCGCTGCAGTCTTTTAGGAGCGTTTATCAGTGTTTTTTAATGATAGTCTCTAGAGGCTTGTGGTCTGACTGCACTCTGACTAGACGGCCATAGGTGTATTGGTGAAACTTTTCCATGCCGAAGACGATAGCCAGACATTCTTTTTCAATTTGTGCATAGCCTCTTTCGGTCATTGTCAACGCATGACTTGCATATGCCACTGGTTTACCTCCTTGTGTTAGAGCTGCTCCCAGTCCTGTTTCACTTGCATCGCACTGTAATGTCAGTTCTTGTTCTGGACTGTAGTATTTCAATATAGGAACTTGTGTTATCTTATCTTTAATTCTTTTGAATGCATTTCCTGCACATCTGCCCATTCCATAGATTCTCTCTGTGTGTTAGTTGTCTTAATATCTCACAATCATCTGATAGGTGCTCGTAGAACTTGGACAAATAGTTCACTAGTCCCACCAGTCTTTGAACACCTTTCACATCGGCGCAGGCATTTCAGTGACGGCGCACACTTTCTCTGGGTCAACTTTGAGTCCTTCCGCCGTGAGCAAATGACCAATGTACGAGACTTCCTGTTTCCTGAGCCTGAGTTTGTCCACGTTCAGCTTAATGTTTCTTTCTCTCCATCTTTCAAGAAAAAGTCTCAAATTCTTGCCATGGTCCTTGACTGCATCCTGTTTCATGTCACCTTCACCTGTGATCAGGATGTCATCCGCGATTATGTAGTTGCCTGGCAAGTTCTCTAGTGCCTGTGTTAGTTTTCGTTGAAAAACTTAAGGCGCTGGACAAATGCCCATTGGCATTCCCAGCCACCGGAATCAACCAAAGGGAGTTGCGAATGTCGTCACGTAAGTCGACTCTTCATCTAGCTTCATGTGCCAGAAGCCATGCTTCACATCACACACAGTGAAAACTTTCGCTTTTGCTAGGTCTGGTAAAATGTCATCTATTGGCGGAAGTGGAAAGTGGCTTCTCTTTAGAGCTTTGTTAAGTGGTCTTGGGTCAATACAAATTCTGGGTCTGCCATTAGGCTTCTGTACTGACACCATGCCACTGATCCATTCGGTGCTGCTTTCCACGGGTGCAATTATCTGTCTGTCAAGACTTGCGATTTCCTCTTTAAGTGGTTTCATCATTGCTACAGGGACTTGGCAGTTTGACTGGCTGCACTGTTGTGTCAATTTCCAGTTTATATTCACCTGGCAAACAGCCATCGCCTGTAAACACGTCCTGAAACTCAGTCTTTATTTCGTCCAGCTGCCAAGTGTCTCCTGTCACTGGCTCTTTTGTCACAATACTGTCCAGTTCATAAATGTTGTCGTATTGGACTTGAATGAGTTTCATTGCTTCACTTCCACTGCGGCCAAGAAGTGCCGTTGTACAGTCTTCTCCTACAACTTGAAACTCAACTTTGTACCTTTTCTGATTTCTTGGATTTGTCATCTTAACTTTGCATTTGCCTAACGGACTTATTGTACATTACCAATACCTTGTCAGTGTGCTCCAATTTCAGATCTGGATACAGCAGGTTTATTGGAATGACATTGCAAGTTGCACCGCAGTCAATCTGGAAGTTTACAATATTGTCATTAATCTTCATCCCAGCAAACAGTTGCTCAGTTTTGCCGATCTGTTTTTCCGCGATCTGGTTCACTTCAGCTGCCTTTGATGTTACTGCCGTAACTGTCATTATTTCTTCACATAAATCTGAATCCGTCTCTGATACTGTGTAAACAGTTTTCTTGTATTCTTTCATATCGGTTTTGCTTCTGCATGTGACAGCAAAATGATTGTCTTTGCCGCATTTCTTGCATTTTTCCCCAAAGCTGGGCACTTGAGCTTGAGCCTTTCATGTGTTTTTCCAAATCAAAATCAAATCAAATCAAACTTTATTTATAAGCCGCTTTTCATACCGAAGGCATTTCCACAGTACTTGCAAGATATCTCACTGATCCTGAATTTCTTTTTGCTTGTTTAACAGCATGTACGTCCTGCGCCATGTCTTCTATTGCTTTGCTGTACTCACGTGAAATCTCCATTTGTCCAGATCTAGATTCTCTTCTCTGAGTAGTCTAAGTAAAATGTTCTGAATAAAATTTACTGCCATGTTTCCAGATGAACTTTTTGATGAGTTTAGTGGTATTCATAATAATGTCTTCAATTCAAAACAGCCCTGTCCAGATGATAGTTAATTTGTAAAACATCTGCTACGATAAACTTAATTGTTTACTTAGGGGAAACGTATTCAGCCGGGCTGATCATGCGTGTGGCACAGCCTGTGTCTTTGCATCATGTACAGTACTGTAAGTACTTCCTTAAATGTGTCAGTGATTTGTGGAGTGAATATTTAATAAAGCTGCAGTATTGATTAACAATGGCTTACTGTATATCAGAATCAGTTTATTATTGTCCCAGTCCACCCCTGGCAGTATGAGTGCAATATGTGATGTCAAACCTTGGAGGCTACTCTTACCCTCAAATCATATTTCTTTGTTTTTTTTTTTTTTTTTCAGTTTTATACACAATTGTATTCCGTTACGTAGCTAGACAAAAAAAGTTATAGTAACCATTGTCAATGAAGGATTGGGCTAAGACTGAAAGGTGGACATGAGGGACATTTCAATGGTCCTCTGCCATAGTGACAAAACATCTAAACATTTAGACTTGCAGTGCTTACACAATGCCAAAGGGACAAAACATTTTGGGGACACTGACTGTTTAAATGAGAAGGAAATTTAGTTTTGACACATGAGTGAACTGTTTTGGGAGCGATATGAACCTTTGCAGGTGAACCATGGTGTTGTGCTGAACCATCCACAATATTTTGGCAAAGGCACCAAGAGAGTTGAGAACGTCCAAAGCAATTGAGACGGATCTTTGCCATTTTCGGGGCATTGACTATTTAAATGAGAAGGACATTTAGTTTTGAAGCATGAGTGAACTGTTTTGGGAGAGATATGATCTTTTGCTGAGTGAGCTATAGTGTTGTGCTGAACTTAAGACTGTTTTGCCAAATGATCTTAGACTTTTGAGAATGTAATTTCTGTTTCATGAAATGAGCCAAACCAATGGAGAAAAACTGTAATACTATTATAATGAGCATTAAGGTTGACCCTGAAGACTTGCCGTAGTTAGCTATTGTGTCTACTGAGCATGTCATACAAATGTTCAGACTGTAATTCCCTCTTGTCACGTTGTTGTGTTGCTCCCAGAGATCTGCTATATAAAGTGGTAAAACACCACACACAGCATTTTGCAACAGTTTTTTCCCCCCCCAGATTTAAACATGAAAATCATTGAAAAAAGTGTTCTTCAGACGCCACGCTCATCCAGGAGCTACCCCGTGTGCTTACTTCAGCTTAGAAGATCCCTTTGCAAGGTGCAGAGCGAGCGGCAGGAAAAAGCCCTGTTAAAGATGGCTTTCTATGAGGAAAGCCTGTGCTCACAATGTCTTCAGGATATCGGACATCAACAACCACACCTCGAGGGCGAGCAGAGCAGAGGCCCAAGCTCTTCACCAGATGGAGGGGAAAATGAAAACTCGTCTGGAAGAGCAGCTGCCCATGAAGCCTAATGAAACCGCCGCAGAACAGGAAAAGGAGACCAACTTACAATTAACACGTGTCAACGATCACATAACTTACCTGTAACTTATGGCCCACGTAGCGTGAGTTCAGGTAATTTGGGACATCAAGTAATTTGGGACAGCATAAGCAAATGGCCTATTACTTCTGTTCTAAAAAGTGTAACCTTAAGTCAATAGCCTTCAATTCTTGCTCTGGGGGTCTATTATTAAGGATAAATAAAGTTTAACCCAGTGACATGAAGTATGAGGTGTAGCCAGCATCGAAAAGGAAGTTTATTTAAAAAACAAAACAAAACATGTGGTCTGAGAAATGACATCTTGTAACACTTTGTAATGCGGTCAGCATATTTCAGGTAATTTGGGACAGTGTGAAATAGCAATAGAATTACATTTTTCACCTGGATATTCATATAATTTTTTAATTCATGATCAAGAAAGACATTTTATCAATCTGAACGGTAATTGTGCTGTGGAATTTGCAAAAAGTGGTTTGAATCAACCGTGCAGGGAGGATATTGTAGTGGTGAACAACTTAAATGATGCAAGGGCTGCCTTTAAAATTGTGCATTTGTTTGTTGATTAAGTTTCACAAAACATTTGAAAATATTTACGGGAACTTTACTGGGACTTCTACTAAACGGTGCTCTCACATTTTTGTGCTTTGTCCTTATTAAATTCTTATTCAGACTGATTTTTGCTCTGATTAATAGGCTGTATTTTGTTAACTGTAAAGTTATAGACTAGGTTTATGTCCAGTTCAGTTCTGGTTCCTTTTTGGAGACTCTAAAACAGCAATTTAGTGGAACTTTACTGCATGAAAAAGTAACACATTGTTTTGTCTATCAAGGAAACTATAGTGTCCCAAATTACCAAATACAACCCCAATAACTTGTTCTCTGTCAATCCCAACAAAATCGTGAGTCACATTTTGTAAAAACGTCACACAAATTTGACATAAAGAAGACTCCCTGAAGATTTCAGTGATGTATCACATGCTGAGACACTGTCTTCACTTTGGACAAGAGCGAAGTCACAAATGAAAAATAACAAAAACGGTCCCAAATTACCTATGCGGGACTTATGAGCATACGCTGGCATACATCAAGACATTTTGAGTACTTGCCGTATGTTGACGTATGCCTGCGTGCTTCAGCGTGCTCATAACTTATACAAAAGTTACCCATAACTTATCCAACCAGCGTATTTGCCAAATTTCTCATACGTCGGCATACACTGGCTAAATCGTCAAGGTGCGACAGAGGAAGTGCCTATGTTTTGGTTTACATTTAGTCATAGTGATCACTTTATGGCTAAAACAGTATTTCAGAATGTTGAAATTGTCATTAAAGTTAAATCCCTTGCATTTTCAAAATATGAAAGACATTTTTAATCACAGTAAAATATTTAAAATATATTTATAGTATACAGGTGCTCGTCATATAATTAAAATATCATGAAAAAGTTCATTTATTTCTGTAATTCAACTTAAAATGTGAAACTAATACAAGCTGAGCCATAATCATCAAAATTATAACAAATAAAGGCGATACATATCTCTCTTTGCATGTAATGAGTCTATCATATATTAGTTTCACAGTTTAAGTTTAATAACAGAAGTGAATGCACTTTTCATGATATTATATAACAAGCACCTGTATAGGGCCAGGTTAAGATATAAGAAATAAAGAATCCTGTGACAATAAGAATGCCAAGAATGTATATACAATTTATTTATTCAAATCTGGAAGAAATAATAAACGCACAACCAGACACAGGTAATATTATTGTGATCTTTCTTTCTATAACATGGTCCAGTGCTTAAGTCATTTTATCTCAACTTCCAAAGCCATAAAACGTCCTATACACAAATGACTTGCGTTTCTCGGGATTAAATTGCACTCTGTCCTTGCTATTGACTGAGTGATGCCCTATGTAACACTAGGAGTTCATATACAGTGTTATTCTGACCTTGAGCTTGGAACAGCAGGTCTCACGTGGAGTTTTGGGCGCCACACTCATGATGCCGGTGGAGAGAAGGGAGACCTGCAATTTAAATATAAAAATATCTCTTTAAAAAAATAGAAAAATAAAAGATACACAAGTTATTAGTGTGCAAAATTACACAAAATTTGCAGGGATAAAAAAGAAGTCTGTTTCATGGAGGTAGAAATAATATAATGCACGTTACTCCCAGACCTGGACAACAGCTAAAATATCTCCTGTTCAAGGGTAAATGCCATTTCCACGAAGCGGTTTAAGTATTCCATATCATGATTTTATTGCATTGTTACTCAATTCAACTATTTATTTATAAAGTGCTTACAATGGATTTAAGGGCGTCATTTCAAAATATTCTATTGGGTTGCAAACAGTAAAACTCTGACAAACTATAAACGATTAGTAATTTATCTTGTTGTATATTTAAGGTCAAGTTTATGCAAAAAAAAGAAGTAAAAATCTAAATTCAGAGAAGTGGCACTCACCTGAGAGGCAGCAGCTGTCCCGTAAGAGGTGATAGGTGAAATCTCTGTCTTCACACAGCAGGACTTTGGGCTCAGCATAGATCTTATCACAAACAAACTATAAGCTGTAATCAGTAACTCGACTCTCTCTCTCTTGCCCTCTCTCGAGTGAGTTTGTTGCATCGAAGGCAGACATCCCTCAAAATTACACAAAACTACACGTGACTTTATGCAACGACAGAAAGTCGGACATCGTGGACATATTAGGCCTCGCCAGCTCCTTCGATCTTTTGAAGGCTCAACAAACAAACTCTGGACAGTGTGTTGTTTGACCACTGTTGTTTCTGACCTGTTCTTACAAAGGCGAAAGCTTTCCTCTTCTCGTGTCTGCTTTTATAAAGCAGGGTGTTTCCTAGCACTGATCAAAGTCTTCCTGTTCCATTGATATTTGCAAACAATGGCTTTCTCCAGATACCTCTACAATGCTCTGCTAATGACTGGCTTCACCAATGAAAAGAGATCAGCATTATTTTACTGCCGCTGACAAGATTAAGAAAAAAATACATTAAACTGATGCATTCACAGCAAACCTATAACGTCTTCTGTTTTACCAACAGCTTTGAGGCAGCTGGGTTCCTAAAACGATTTAATTATTAATAATTAAAACACCATATAAAAATGTATATTGAGAGATATTCAGATTACTGCATAAGTTTTACAAATTGATTTTATTTTCAACACTGCACTAAACACCAACATTTTGCATCTTTGCATCTTTTAGAATAAAATCATGTGTCTAAATACAGATCCGAATTTAAAAACATTTAATAAAAAAAAAAACATAACATTGAAATCATGACAACAACAAAATGTTAACTGTGTTTTGTTACTCGGTTTATTTATGACATGACTGTGCATGGGGCACAGTCTAAAATCGGAGCGATATTACACTGTTTCTCCTCCACAGGGGGCGCACTCACAGCCAGTGATGTGTTTGTAGATCTGTGTCATGTTAGTTTGGTCAGAGCACTTCAGAGCCACCGGCCTGTACTCAAAGCTCCTCTCTCTGCAACAATTCCAGCTCTGCTGTACCTGCAGTGCTCCAGCCAGCGCCACTCTGCAACAACAGAAAGAGAAGAGATCAGGAGGAGTCTTAAAGCAACTTTTACAACAAACTAACTGAGAACTCCCCAGACAAAGTTTCACAAACCTCTGTAGTTTATTCAGAAAACAGCTATGATATAATAAGACATGTTTGTCATTTTCTTCCTATTAGGGTTGCAAATGAGTAAGATCTGTAGCGCCAACTATGGGCGAGAAGGTTCTTTCATTCCATCTTACAGTAATAACTTTTGTGGATTGTCTCTATTCTCTGGTTGGCTCTCTTCATGTGATACTGCTCACAGAAAACCAATGTAGATAAAACTCAATTCAATGTTGTCGATAAACATCAACAACACATAAGAATAAAGTGAAAATGATATACAGTGTAACTCCTAATATATAACGGCACAATATTTTGTCTGACATATTGACATACTGCATTGTCATCTGAATGTAGTGATTAATAGTTAAAGACGTTTCACTTCTCATACCTACAAACAGGAGGCTTTATCATTTCTACTAAAGCCTCCTGTATAATTATTACTCTGCACCCTTGTACTATTCCGAAATGACAAAGTCTCCTGTCATCTTGCCCTGCTTCCCCTCTGACCTGTGGTGGCTGTGGCAGAGGCCGTCACATACTGGCATCTGCAGCTCAGAGGAGCACTGCCCCACCGTCACGTTCTGACTGGCCATCACAGGGGCACAGTTTCCACCTGGAAAATAACACCACCGTAAACATGGGACTGCTGAGAGGTAATCACTGTCTATGCTGCCTCCAGGTGGACATTCTCTGGAAGTGCAACTTACCGGTACATGTGAAACAGCAGTGGTGCTCATCCCAAATCCTTTTCTCCTATAGGAATTTATCATAAATCGCATATTGTAGAAGAATATAAGGCACTTTGAGGTTGTTAGTTACACAGTTAGTAACACAGTGAGTTAGTTTAAATTTCACAAAAGACGAAGTATATTGTAGATGTGGTACCTACCTCGGGGCAGTCTTGTGTTGGACAGACCTTGGTGTCAGTTTGGATGCCTTCGACACTGCAGATGAAAGACTTGCATGGCTCGACAATATCTCTCCATGTTTTTCCAACCTACAAACACAAGACGAAACAAACAAAACACACTGCTTTGCCACATATGAAACTATCCAGTATTTAGTGGATGTAAGACGGACAGTTCACCTACTTTATACACATTTCCCTTGTAGCTACATGTCCTCTCAACTAAAAGAAATGTTTAAAAGAAAGACATATTCATCTATACACAGGATATTTCGTGACATTTGTATTGCATTTGTGAAATATCATACCACAGTCTTGTAGCCCGCAGCACCGGTTTGATAGGATTTGGTTCGGGCCACATAAAGGTGGTGGTGGAGGAATAATTTCAGAGCATTCCTCACTCAAGGTCTGATTGTTACATGAGCAAATGTGACAGTTGGACTGCCACACTTCACCTGCCTACGCAGTAACAAATGGAAGAGCCATTTTAGTGTGTTAGAAGAAATAATGATTGAGATATTAGCTAGTGGTTAAAAATGTGATCTTACTAATTTGGGTTCACCGAGTGGTCCTTTGCAAACTGAAAATAAGGGCAGAGAAAAAAGTAAATCATGACATACAGTTATGAACTCACAAGTAGATAAAAAACATTAAATAAAAAAAAGCGTGATAAAGTTTAGCACACTGAATTATTACGTATATATTTGCAAACTTCATTTTCAGAAAAGGTCATAAAGAATAATACTTTATAAGAAAAGTTTTATTTGAATCTAGAACAGCTATAAAAAGCATGGTACTCACATTTGCAGGTGTCCACACAGGTATCTGAATGACTGCTTTCTCGAATTTGGCCACTTGGGCAAAAACAACCAGCAACATAATCTATGGCAGGCCTCCCTTCGTGTCGAACTCTAAAATGAAAGCATTTACATAAAACAGTTTGACTTATAGATTTGACCAAATAATATGCCAGCAGTCAAAAAGGTGCATTACCAGAATAACTGCACAATGACTTACCCTCCAAGGCAGAAATCATCCATTTTAGGACTATATTCTTTGAAAACAAGCCCCTTTAGACATATTACATCTGAAACAAAGACATGCACGTCTAACAGAACATACACATAATATTCTAGAAAAGCAAAGCATAAATGATATTTACCACAGCTTCCATTAGTCAGTGTTCTCCACTCAATTAATAAACCACACTTTTTGCACTCATCTGCAGCTTGTGCCAAAGCGGAACAAGGAGCAGAGCGCCTACACGAATCAAACTCACAGCTCTTGAATATTGGGGTCAGATTGACTTGTTTACGGCACTCAGCAAAGACCCTAGAAACAAAGTGAATGGATGTTTCGCCATTGGTCCAAGAAGCTTCGTCACTGACTTATGATCTTTGTTAGGCAGCAGACAGAATATGATACAATACACAATCAAAAAACAGCACGTCATTATAGGAATTCTACAAATATTTCTCTGAAACCATTAGTTGCACAGTGGCGCAGCAGTTAGCGCTCGTGCTTCACTGCAAGAAGGTTCTGGGTTTGATTCCCACCTGGACAGGGCCTTTCTGTGTTTGCATGTTTTCCCTGAGTCTGAGTAGGTTTCCTACTACCACTAAAAACATGTACAATAGGCCAGAATGGGCATGACACACACAGTAACTGGTCTGCACTTTTGTAAACTTACGGCTGTTGCAGCAGATCACAGAGTGGACTTCGACAGGGAGGTTGGGTTGGAGGGGTTGGAGGAGTTGGAGTGGGGATGGGACAGGATAGGTCTTTTGCAGCTGAAGAACACTCAGGTTTATGAGAGTCTTCAGAAACCCAGTCATAAGCGGTTTTCTCACAGCAGCTGTCATCTTCAACCTGCCCTCCACGACGAATACAGGATCCACCTCCACACACACCTACACAGAAAGGTTGCTTTTATAGACGCAGGCTAGTCCCAACAAATTTTGAGTACACAATGCATATAACTGAGGAGGAAATGTTGTAAATTAAACTGCAGTAACCATTAGATAATGATTGTGATTTAAACCTAATGCACAGTGAAGTGTGTGCCTCTAATAGCGCATACATTTGATCACCAAAATCAGGAAGTTATTCCACTGGTGACTTAAAATAACATGGTTACTAAGACTTTCAAAAGACAGACAATGCTTTTTTTTTCTTCAACATTTGTCTTTTGAAATGGCTGACATTCACAAAACCCCGCCCCAAAATGGTAACTGTCCAATCATACATCCTAGCAACCGTTACTATGAAGATATTTCTGTCAAGCCTCCAGACCTCCAATGCAAAACAATGGGACACGCCAGCAATGAGCACTGAGCAGATGCACCTTTTTTTTGCCCTATAACCACCAAGAACCCTACCAGATGAAGAAGAAGAAGCAAAATGGTGTAGCGATGTACCTATGGAGGATGTAAATCACCCCTATTGCAACCCCCTGGAGAACCCGACTGTTATGTATTTGTCCCGCTTTTCTGTGCGTTTGTGAAAAAAAACTCGCCCTTCCCTCACTTCTTACGATCCCTGAATGCATCTCCCACGCTGCCTCGGTCTTACCAAAACAACAACGCGTGGTTGCAGCGGCTACACCATAGATAAGTGTTGATGCTTATTTACGACTTTTGACATGTAAAAGAAGCAGCGATGGGCGCAGTGCAGGTGGAAGACAGGCCTGTTGTGGATTATGCAAAATAAGTTTTGCCAAATGGACGCTAATGACCGATCAGTGAGAATCATTTGGTAAATAGGTGAAGTGAAGAGCAGCAAGTGTTACAACTGATCCTCACAAGATTGAGTAAACAGTGAGTACAGAGTTTGTATGCTTATCCTGTGGAGTAAAGTTGGGCGGTGATCTGAAGGATATCGCGCTGGTATTTTGCTCCAATTAGAGTCACTAACACGAGTCACTCCAGCAGCAGCATCAGAAAGTTTGACGGACATAGCAACAGTAACTAAGTGAGCGGGCTTCATGGGTTTCAGATGGCTTTCTGACTATTTTTGAGGACTTTTGACCTCACTGGATTCATACAAATAGATACAATAGATCTCTAACTTCTTATAGAAAAGATAATATTGCCCAAAATGCCATGCAGAAAAAAACATAAAGGTTGATAATAATGTACAGCCAAAAGAATTGATGTCACAACTAGTACCTACCACATTGCCCCTGAGTGTTTTTAAGGAAGTTCTCCATGGCCAGGTTGACGACCAGAGAGAAGAAGGGAGTGAGGCTCACGTAGGAGCGGATCTCAGGGAGAAACAGGGTCGTGATATATCCAGTCGACTCAAACCTCATCCCAGACTGCTCGAATGGGGTTTGTATTAGCATGCTGTTCAAAGACGCCTACAGAAGAGAATGAAAGCATGCAAGGCACACAATTGTTATTGTTACAGATACAGTAAATGATAAAATGGTCTCAATTTATATAGCACTTTTCCACCTACATTAGGCTCTCAAAGCACTTTACACTCCCCTCCAAAAGCAAAAGTTCAGAAATTCAGCTTTTATTTCCTGATAGTCAATGACACCAAAAACCTCAGCAGCACAAGTCATCACGATCCAGTGTTCAAAGAAGACTATGAGAATAGAAACACAGAGGCCATGCAAACCACTCATCTTTTGTCTCATACTCAACAAAATAGAAAGAAAATGGCCTTGTCGTTCCAATACTTTTGGAGGGGACTGTATACAGTGGTTGTCAACGGATTCTGTGGAGGACTAATGCTTGTAGGATGCACTTTCAGTGGTTTTACTATGTGATCATGCCACTCCTCATTTGAAAGCTGACAACCTTCAGAATCCTTGAGCGTCACAGAGCTTGAGCATTGGAGGCCTAAACTTTAATGTGATTAAAGCCACACAGATGGCTAAAACTAATATCAACACGTGAGTGAGCGAAATCACAAACCTGAACAATGAATTTGTCCTGGACAATGTTGAGGATAGCTGTGTTGCCTTTATATTTCACAATCACCCCTTTAACACAGGACCCATCCAAGCCTGGGATGCAGAAGAAGTTGTCCACAGCGATGGTCAAGTTGTATAGAGGCCACTGCTCCTTAACCAGGATGTACGTGCAATTGTCAAAGAAATCAAACTGTACGCCTTGAAAGGAGATGTAGTGGGGATCTCCGTATAGCTCACAACGGCCTGGAAAGACATAAACAAAACTTAAAAGAAAAATAATGAGTCTAAATCATAGATTCAACATGCAAGAGAATGATGATTAGCCATTCAGCCCCATTCATCGTCATAATCCTGTGTGGCCTGTGAAATTAACATGGGCTGCTCAATCTCTTCCTACGAAGCGTGTTCGTGAAAATGGCAAAAAGGCAGTAAGCCCCACCCTTGCAGGGCAAGCGGACCGGCTACAAGCCCCAACAGAGCTCCAGAGCCTGTCAATCATAGATTTAGGCTTTAACTTTTTATTGCTGATGTACAAAAACCAGCATGGTTATAAATATGACACCTACCCCGGCGTTGTCAAATGAGTCATAGCAATGTTTAGAAAAAAAGAAACTTATTGGAGCCAGGCTTTTAAGCAGTGCAAACGAGGCCCAAAGCTACATAGGAACCCTGTTTACCAAGTGTCTTTTGGAGTCCCTGGCCACCAGGGGGTGGTATTACAGATATGTCAGCTCCCCGCCATGAGGACCAAAGAGAAGCGCTTTCCTCACCCCATGGTCTAAATACACTGCCTGACCACTGATCTAGGATCTATGTTTTTTGCAGTTGGTCAGGTCTAGGTTCAGCAACACTATGTGCCCAAAGAATGAGATCAGCTGACTGCTTGAACTTCCTGAATGACCAGGTTTTCCATGAATTGATTTCTTCTTCCCTAATGGCACGGGCTTATTCCAAGATGACAATGCCAGGATTCATCGGGCCGTTATAAAAGAGTGGTTCCGGGAAAATGAAACATCATTTTCACATAATATGGATTGGCCACCACAGAGTCCAGATCTTAACCCATTGAGAATCTTTGGGATGTGCCGGAGAGGGCTTTGCACAGTGGTGACACTCTCCCGTCATCATTACAAGATCTTGGTGAAAAATGAATGCAAGACGGGATCTTTTGACATTGCAGAAGCTTATTTAAACAATGCTACAGTGAATGCGTGCTGTAATCAACGCTAAAGGCGCTCTAACAAATAATAGAGCGTTTCACCTTTTTCTTTGCGTCGACTGTTTTGGTCAGGCAGTGCAGAAACAAAATGAGATGTGCTTTGGTGCTAGACCATGGAGAGACTTAATTGAGATTAACAATCACACACCAAACAGCTTAAAATGAAATAAACACCCCTTGTTGTCAGCATTAACCTGGGCCGCAAAATGTTCTGTACCTCTTTAAACAGAGGAGGCGAGGGTTTACCACTCTGCCACTGTGAACCTCAGCAATTTTAATTATAGGATATGGGCATACTTACAATCACATGTGGGCCGTTCGCAGCATCCATCAGACACGTTTACAACTAGACCCCTGGGGCAGTGGGGAGATACATATTCAGGACACTGCACAGGAGTGAGCTGTAGCACATTGTTAGCACAGGTCACATGGTTACAGTCCTCTGTCCAGGTCTCTCCACACTGCCATGTCTTTTTGCTCTTCAAGTTAACACACTCACAAACTGCAAAAGAGACATCGTCAATGGTTGTGCTCACATGACATCATGCATGACGTTCTAAAGCAGTGGTTCTCAAAGTGGGGGTTGTGACCCCCTGGGGGATTGGTATGGGGGGTTAGCGAGCACACTAATGGTAAACCAAGTATTAACCGCTAAGGGCCTTGGTTAACGGTTAATGAAAACTTGAAAACGTGCAGCCCTAATTAATATTGTTATTACTTATTTATTATTCTTAACAGATAATCAGCATACCTTTGCCTGTTGTGGATATTGTTGAAAGAGTAGTCGACCAATTCATAGTAGTAGTTTCTGCAGTAGTTGCTGTAGTAGAAGTAGTAGTTGGAGTAATAATGGTGGATGACATAGACGTTGGGGTACTTGTTGTACTTGTTAAAGTTGTCATAGAGGTACTTTTAGTAGTGACGGTGAATGTTGCAGTTGGAGTGGTGCTGATAGATGATGAAGAAGTAGAAATTGGTGTACTTGTTGCAGTAGTTGAAGTAGTCGCGGAAACAACTGTGGTTGGTACAGTTGTAGTAGTAGCTGTTGGATGGACAGTAACAGTGGTTGGGGGTGCAGTAGTTGTAGTTGAAGTAATAGTGGTCGGTGAACCTCTTGTTGGAGCAGTACTTGCTGTAGGCGTGGCAGTTGTGGTTGTGAAAGTTGTTGTGGTACCAGTTGGAGCAGTACTTGGCATTGGTGTGGTAAGAGTATCTGAAGTGCTATAACTATATGTGGTTGGTGGTATTGTTGTAGAACTAGTAGTAGTTGAGGTCACAGCGGTGGGTGGTGTGGGTGTAGTTGTCAAAGTACTGCTAGTTGTTGCAGTTGTAGTGGTGGCAGGAGATGGAGTTATAGTGGTGGGTGGAGATTCTGTAGTTGTTGAAGCCCTAGTAGTCTGTGTACTTGTGGTAGTTGAAGTAGGAGGAGTAACAGTTGTTGTAGTAGTAGTGGTTGTTGGATTGACAGTAAAAGTGGTTGGGGGTGCAGTCGTAGTCCCAGGTGGTGGTGTAGTTGTAGTTGAAGTAATAGTGGTCGGTGAACCTCTTGTTGCAGTAGTACTTGCTGTAGGCGTGGCAGTTGTGGTTGTGAGAATTGTTGTGGTACCAGTTGGAGCAGTACTTGGCATTGGTGTGGTAAGAGTGTCTGAAGTATTTGGAGAACTATATGTGGTTGGTGGTATTGTTGTAGAACTAGTAGTAGTTGAGGTCACAGCGGTGGGTGGTGTGGGTGTAGTTGTCAAAGTACTGCTAGTTGGTGCAGTTGTAGTGGTGATGGAGATTCTGTAGTAGTTGATACCATAGTAGTCTGTGTACTTGTGGTAGTTGAAGTAGGAGGAGTAACAGTTGTTGTAGTAGTAGTGGTTGTTGGATGGACAGTAACAGTGGTTGGGGGTGCAGTAGTTGTAGTTGAAGTAATAGTGGTCGGTGAACCTCTTGTTGCAGTAGTACTTGCTGTAGGCGTGGCAGTTGTGGTTGTGAGAATTGTTGTGGTACCAGTTGGAGCAGTACTTGGCATTGGTGTGGTAAGAGTGTCTGAAGTATTTGGAGAACTATATGTGGTTGGTGGTATTGTTGTAGAACTAGTAGTAGTTGAGGTCACAGCGGTGGTGGTGTGGGTGTAGTTGTCAAAGTACTGCTAGTTGGTGCAGTTGTAGTGGTGGATGGAGATTCTGTAGTAGTTGATACCATAGTAGTCTGTGTACTTGTGGTAGTTGAAGTAGGAGGAGTAACAGTTGTTGTAGTAGTAGTGATTGTTGGATTGACAGTAACAGTGGTTGGGGGTGCAGTCGTAGTCCCAGGTGGTGGTGTAGTTGTAGTTGAAGTAATAGTAGTGGTCGGTGAACCTCTTGTTGCAGTACTACTTGCTGTAGGCGTGGCAGTTGTGGTTGTGAACATTGTTGTGGTACCAGTTGTAGTACTTGGCATTGGTGTGGTAAGAGTGTCTGAACTAGTAGTAGTTGAGGTCACAGCGGTGGGTGGTGTGGGTGTAGTTGTCAAAGTCCTAGTTGGTGTAGTTGTAGTGGTGGGTGGAGATGGAGTTATAGTGGTGGATGGAGATTCTGTAGTTGTTGAAGCCATAGTAGTCTGTGTACTTGTTGAAGTAGGAGGAGTAACAGTTGTTGTAGTAGTAGTGGTTGTTGGATGGACAGTAACAGTGGTTGGGGGTGGAGTAGTTGTAGTTGAAGTAATAGTGGTCGGTGAACCTCTTGTTGCAGTACTACTTGCTGTAGGCGTGGCAGTTGTGGTTGTGAGAATTGTTGTGGTACCAGTTGGAGCAGTACTTGGCATTGGTGTGGTAAGAGTGTCTGAGCTAGTAGTAGTTGAGGTCACAGCGGTGGGTGGTGTGGGTGTAGTTGTCAAAGTACTGCTAGTTGGTGCAGTTGTAGTGGTGGCAGGAGATGGAGTTATAGTGGTGGGTGGAGAGTCTGTAGTAGTTGAAGCCCTAGTTGTCCGTGTACGTGTTGAAGTGTGTACTCTTGTAGTTGAAGTGGTAGGAATAACAGTTGTAGTAGTGGGTATTGGAGGAGATACTGTAGGACCAGGTGCTGTTGGAAAAAAACAATTGATTATTAATTGATAAAATGTAATGCAAACAAAAGAGTCCTAAATGTATTTCACATTTCTTTTTCATGTTTCTTTTATTTAAACGTTTAAAAAAAAAGTAATAATATTTAAGTCACATAAAAACTGTTACATGTACACAAGAAAGACAATTGCACATGCACCTAATTCACCATTTGTTAATTACGTGTATCAGATTATTTTAGGCCCATATCTGATATGTAAACGAGAGAATGCTGCATGAGCAAAAAAAATACTCAAATGTGTCTGCTGCTGAGCCACTTTTGCACTTGCTGCTCATTTGCATATGAGCAAAAGCCTGGTAAATGACTCACATGTATTCAGTGTTGTTATAAAAAATAGGACAGAGGCACAGTAGTGAAAAATATACTTACGGCACTTAATTGTTCCATCTAGACAGTAGCTACAAAACGCAAAATTCAACATGAGCAATCATAGTTTCATGCATTTATAAACATGACGTATTGGCAATCACTTACCACTCTTCTGAGCCTATTAGCACATTTGCCCGTGGCTCTATGAAAGTGCCATGGAAAGAACAAGAGCAGTTTTTCAAATCAGTGCAACTTCCAGTATTTTCGTCATAATACGGCCTTTCTTCAGGGCATCTCGGATAACAGCCTTATAAAAAGATTTTTCAGATATCAACGTTACATTGCGTTACATTTATTCAAAGCGTTGCTATTCACCACATTGGGTATTATGGTTGTAAGTTACTTATCACCTATTTACCTTCCAGTTTATGAGTGTAGTATTTTCTTGGCCACAGGTGAGCAGCTTACCACAAGCTTCATAATGCCACACACACTGATCGTGTTCATTATAGTAGTCGCAGTAGACAGCTGTAGATAGATTTAAATACAGTCAGGAGTAGTCAGGAGATTACTGTTTGCAATTACAGACTGTTTACTTTTTTGTACGCTAGTGCCAGTTATTTTTGCCATGTTAAAACAAAGCCGGGCATTCAGAGCTCAATGACAATAAATTTCAATTCACAATCCCATAGCATCACAATAATGATACTCAAAGATAAGCAGAGGTATATTAGGTATTCAAACACCAGTGGGACAGTGAATGAAGAAATTAAGTATCCGAGGCACAACTGCCCCACCAGTGGGACAGTATTAGTTTTATTTTTTATTTATTTATTTATTAGTTTATTTAAACAGGGACAATGCACATTAATTAACATCACTGTAAATGTGCAGTTTTAGCTCCAAAGCTAATTTCAACTGTAGTCCCTGGGCAAATGTAGATTGCCAACAATATATAATTAATGCCAAACTCTCGCTGTTGTCACCAATCTTCTCTTGTAGGTTGATAGAAGGCCTAATACGTTTTTATTCATTCACAGTTTTACTGTATTCTGCCTGTTTCACCAGTGTAGAGTCTCACCAAGGCCTAAGTTCATGTGATCGTGGAATGAGTCTTAAAAGTTCCAGTAGAGACAAAATAAACACAAAAAACAATAAGAGCCCGATTGACTGATTGAGATACAACTATTATATCTCAATCAATCAATCAATCGGGCTCTTATTTTACTTTTACTTCCCCCAGTATCTAGACAGAAACCTGATAATAATATACTGTATTCAACAGTTCAAGTGTGACTCACGGCATAGATCAGGACTCCTCCAGGCCACACATATGTCCCAGTCGCTGCAGGCCTCAGCGTAAGCAGCTACAGCCGTACAGAAACCCAAAACCTTCCTTCAAACTCACATGAGCAGGACTCCTGGACACAAGCCTGGTAGTACGGCTCGGGTCCACCTGAGGGGAGATTGGGACATTTTAAATACTAAGATAACAAATTAATATTGGCAATACAGCTTGAAACACTTTACTGTCACAGGCCACTTTGACCTGTCCATACTTTGAATAGATTTAGGTCTGATCTTCTACAGTGTACACCAAATTAAATGGGGGGGGGGGGGGAAGCAAAACCATTTTTTTTATGATTTCATGCAAAGCCAAATGTCTATGATGTCCGCAACAAAAGAATGTGCAACTAATTTTGTTGTAGCTTTGTAAAAAAAAACATAAATGAACGATTATGGGATCATAATTATTACTTAAAGAAGCTTTATACTTTGAGATGGCAGTTCTCGAAAATGTCCCCAGTGATGATGTGGCAGCGTCTTTGGGCCCAGGATGCACAGTACGAGTGGCGCTCACACGGGAATATCTCTTTTGTCACGTCAGAGCAGGGAGGGGAGGGGCTTTTCCAGCTGTTCCCAAATGTCATGGGGCTCAGCACCACTAGAATAAAAATGCAGTGTCACTCATACAGGTGCAAGTATAGCACAACAAATATTCCTATTTACCAGATGAGTCCTTTATTTGAAGCTCATTCATCTCACTGGAGTCGAAATTGCCACAGAGACCACATACTCCATTCTAGAGCATAACGGAGGGTGCAAAATAAGCAACAGTATGTAAATTAAATGACACACAAGATAAAGATATCTATTCTATGTAAAAGGCATTGATAAGCCTTTCTAAGATATTTTGGACGCCTCATTTATAGTTTCATAACTATATATGTATTGGAAGACAGGTAAAAGTAATTCAGCACATAAAAAAACAGCACACCGCCACTTTGACATCTTTGGTCTCATGGGACAGAGACCAAGTACTGTATGCGAACATGCATGAGTACAATGTTTATAAATCATCAAGCCCAAATGAATATACATGCAAATGGTTCAGTTACCGCAGAATATGAACATTGTGTTTTAAAGCTTTTCTCACCCTCCATTGTGGCTGCAGCTCCACAGTGATCCAGGTGTGTTTGTCCCATATAAGAGTGATGCCTTTACTCGGGACACTTACAACAATGTAGAGGCCCACTGTATGCACTGTATAAAGAGGGCCGCTCCGCAGAGACAAGCGACTGTGGACATGTTCAGTCACGGTCATATCACTCAGGATTAGGAGGAAAAGTCCCTTGAAGACAAGAACGTTTCATATGGCAAAATGTATAGAGCGTGTCTAAAAGGATGCTGAGAATCATTCTGAAATGTACCTTGACGTCCAGGCTGATTGACCGTGAACAAGTGAGAGCCTCATCGCAACAGGGCACACTTTCAACTCGGACAGAAAATGTGCCATTTCCATACCCACAATCATCCTGTAAAACAAAGAGGCCTTTATCATAATGAAACCTACATAACTCCTTAGTCCTGAACGCTGAATCTTTCCTATACATTATCTAAAAAAGTCATTAAATCTTAAAATATCAAAACATTTCAAACATAATACATATTAAGATGGTGCTTAAATACAGATTTAGTCATCTGGTAAGCCATTTCTCCAATGTGCAGAGAAAGTTGTAGTCTTACCTCAACTAATGTGTACTGACAATGCCCATCAAAGCGAAACCATTTGGAATCAAATGTCTGGTAGTGTCCATTTCCATAAACTTGACATTTACCAGGACACGGCTCTTCTGTGCACATCCACTGACCATGCGAGCACACACTGGAATAAATGCATATAATTATGAGTTAAATGCACATCATTTATTTAAAAATGGTCAGTCCAATCAGTCTGTACCATGTTTTACAGTTGACCTTGATGCTGTCTCCTGAGGCGTATACATTGCCACTGTAGGAGCAGGTGCAGTTTTCCAAAGGCACGCAGACTCCATAATGATTCTCATATTGGTCAAATGGACAGTAACAGCCACTCTCACAAAGAGAGCCCTAGAAATTAAAGCCATAACTTAGAAATAAGTGAAAGTTATCTATCACTTATCTATGGTCATTACTTACAAAGGTTTTGCTGAGACGGCCACAGGTTTTCTGCAGTGTATTAACATTCTTCTCCGAACAGTGGACACAAACCTTCCCATTAGTGCAGCCTTGTTATAAAAGAAAAAGTTATTACACGCGTTGGTGTGCTTTTTAATGTTTCTGGCACATAAATAAAGCCTTTTCTACTTTGCAAATGATGAGTGCCTGGACCTGATTTTCTCTGCACGTTCTATTGCCTCCTTCCATGAGCACCATCTTTTTGCTGGATACCAGAAGCTCCCTGTTCTAATTTCTGAAAAGTTATTATTTGTTGTTTCTGCCGCTGAAGGGACATGGTGAAAAAGGTATGAGAGGGACGGCATGATGGCGCAGAGGTTTGCACTCGTGCTACACAACTAGAAGGTCCTGGGTTCGATCCCTGGATGGACCTTTCTGTGTGGAGTTTGCATGTTCTCCCAGGTTAGTAGGTTTCCTCCAGGTACCCCAGGGAAAACTGTGGCTACATACATCGCTTACCACATACAGTGTAAGTATGTTTGTTATAGCTCAATTGCTACATTACAGATTAGGGGGATGAAAAAAAATCCCAATCCAGAGAAACTTTCTCAATATCCTGATTGACATTTTGTATGTGTGTTTATTTACCACAGTCCTCTGAACACCTCAACTGTCCATCTTCGCATATGCTGCAAAACAAAATGTTATTATAACAGCGTCAAAAAGTATACAGTGATCTAACATCATCACGTTTTAATTCGGTCCGAAAATTTTGGTCTCAAAACATTTTGGCCGGGCCTTGAATGCCATTTTGATTAAATGTCATTCTGTATTTTTCTGTTCATTTTGTATTGACAAAAATGTCTGCTGAAGCCTGTTAGTACATTTTACACCTTGAACTGTTAACCTGAACTTATGTCATGCACAGTGTAATGTCAGCTCACCATTGTTGTCCATCGATCACAGCAGGTCCTGGTGGAGTTGTGCCCCCACTGTAATGACACTCACACTGTGCTTTGGGACTACAGGTGTGGCCCATACTAAGATGGTTCCTTCGGGACAGCTACAGCCCTCCACTGGGGTCTCCTCCTGCAGACAGCTGAGATCCTGCCCAGACAGAGAACGGCAGGTGCTGTTGCAGGCCACAACGTTATAGGAAAACTCCCAGTTGCCTGAACACTCAACAGCTGCAACACAACAACATGATATAATTCAAATTAAAGACCACATTTATTCAGAAATATGCAAATCCCACTATCTACTGTAAGAACAACTTGATAGGTGCAATTGAAGACTATGACCAACTGAATAGATACAATATTTGCAACTTTTACTTCACAATCGCATCATCGGTATTATACTGTGTTTTATATCTAAAATATTGAAAGTGTTAAGGTAAAACTGACTGCAGCCTGTAGCTTTTCTCCAATCGCCCACTTCCACTCCCAGGCTGGTGCAGACTTTGACATAACTGGACAGAGCAAGGCACAGACACTGCTGCATGTGAGAGGCACAGGTGCATGTTTTCTGGATACAAGCCTGAAATCCAGAAAACAACATCTAGGCATAAAAATATATTGGATTTTATATTATTTCAGAGGAATAATCCTCTACCGTAAGGTAGTCATCTGTTGGGATGTGACCATGACATGCAGCAAATATCCCAGTAGAATTTGTCAAAACTGAGCACTTCTCTTCAGCAAAGATTTCTGGTCATAAGTTTAAACAAATGTTTATAATGTGTATGTTTTGTAAATAATGATAATACATACCATATTCAGATCTTATGCAGGTAGGTGGTGGCTGGATTCTCTTACAGGTGTCCATACTCCAGGACATAGCGAAGACTTGAGCTGAGCTTTCAATAATCCCACTGCTCGTCCTGAAGTCATCTGTGGTGTCTCCATTATTGTTTCCACAAAGACCTGAAAGAACAAACACATACTGTATACTGTTGTACTATAATTATATATTTCTGACACTATATTTAGTTCCCTTTAACAGACCCACCAGAAATTGTACGACTGTAGTTCAAAGGTGGACCAATGTAAAGCTGGATTTCAGGAGACATCTGGACTTGTAGCTTCAGTCCAAAGGTTGTGTAAACTTGGACGAACATAGAAGACTGCCAGTAAACCAAAGCATGCTCTGAAATGACAAAGATAGATATAATGCAAAGATGAAGTTTAGTCTGTACATTATTTCATATGTACAGTGCCTTTCGAAAGTACTAATACACCTTGAACTTTTGCACATTTTGTCATGTTTACAACCATAAACATAAAGATTTTAATTAGAATGTTTTACTGAAAGTTCACACACAAGTATCAGACAACTGTGAAGTGAAAGCAAAATGATACACGATTCTGTTATTTTTCAAAAAATAGAAAAGTGAAATGTTGGGCGTGCACAAGTATTCATACAGCATGAATTAATACTTTGTGGAACCCCCTTTTTCTGCAATAACAGCAGCAAGTCTTTTGGGGTATGACTACAAGATTTGCACATCTAGAGACTGACATTTTAGCCCATTCCTCTTTACAAAACAACTCAAGCTCTGTCAAATTAGAAGGAGAGTGTTTGTGAACAGCAGTTTTCAGGTCTTTCCACAGATTTTCAATAGGATTTAGGTCAGGACTTGTGTGTGAACGTTCAGTAAAAAATTCAAAATAAAATCTTATGGTTGTAAACATGACGAAATGTGCAAAAGTTCAAGGTGTATTAGTACTTTCGAGAGGCACTGTTCCTTACCAGACTTATGAAGATCAGAAATGTCCATGCTGCCAAATAAAACTAAATTGTCTGCAAATGAGTAGTTGTCCTGAAAATAGCAAACAAAGTTCTCTTAAATGCACATTTGACTGTATTAAGAGAAATAGGTATTGTCTCACATGTCATTTTATTCACTACCTCAAATAAATGAAGATGCACACTCTTTATGGAGGCACTTTCTGCATAGTTTACAATTATTTCCCAGCCTGTTCCCTACAAAGAATAAAATCATTTAGCTTTGTAAAACTGAACCATTTAAGGGAAAAAAGTATTCTGACAGAGAAGCAAGAATTCACCTGTGCCGCAACAAATGAACACCAACCACGAACTGTGTATTGCTTTCCATCAAATGTAGAAACAAAATGCCCTTCAATCACGCAAACTGGTGGAAGGTCTTGGGGAGTGCACTTCCAGTGCCCGCCAGCACACAAACTAAAATTGATGACAACAATTTATGCCAAATATACTTAAAAATTGCAATTCTCCTTTGCTTCTTTACCATGTTTCTCTTTTAGTGCTGCGTGTATCTCCAGGTTTGTAGAGGTTGTCTCCAAACACACAAGAGCAGCTCTCCACACTCACACAACGAGAGCCTTCCTGATGGTCGTCAAGCACCAGACCTAGAGTTTGAAGTAACAAACGTTGGCTTAAATAATTATTTACAGTCAATTTTACAATCATTGCCAACAATTGCCCAGCATACATCCAATCCAACAATGACAGGTCTATGGTGAAAGACTGGAAGAGGAAGGAGGAGGACACCACACATGAAACAGGGACAATCCCAGGAGGCATTGTTGCACTGTTTCAGAGGAGCACTAAAGGCAGCCAGCCCAGGTTTCCTCTGGGTACTCCGGTTTCCTCTTCCTCCAAAAACATGCGGGTCAGGTTGGTCCACAATGGCGGCGCGGCTCAGGACTTACCCAACACCTGGGCGCTATTTCATTGTGCAATGACAAATAAAGCACTTACTTACTTAGACCCAAGTTGTGTTCAATATTTGTTTGATTTCCCTTTGTAGTTTACTACCAAAAATGACCAAATGAACGTGCACGTAATGAATGATGTTAAGTAGTAATGTGGACTGTATTAAGCCAACTATAATGTGTGTTTATTCAACTAGTCGTCACTAAAAATGTGTAATGGTGTCGAATTGTGTCTTAAAGATCATACAGCCCAATGCATTTTCATTGGCAAAATAATGCATTCTATTCATTGCTCCCGAAATTAAACTCTGGCCCATCTCAGGCGTCACTCCGATGCTGCTTGACAAATAATGCCCAACCAAACAACATTAGGTCCTATGGAAGTTAGAAAAGCCCCAGACATACAGCAGTTATTCCTTACCATTGGGGCAGACACAGGAGCTGGTGAGGTCATAGCTGTCTGTCTTTTGATTTGAGCAAGTGGGGACAAACGCTGCACCCTCCTCGACATAAAAGAGGTCTCCGGCACATTTTGGTTCCTCTAAATCAAAGTTCAGAGCATTAAATCAAAACTCAAAATTGGTACGCTTTTGTTCTGACAAGGAAACTTGAGTAAATGAACTTGCCACAGTGAGTTATCTTTCTCCAGATGTCCCAAATATAACTGCTGCTTCCACACTGTCGAACCACCTCTTTGAAGAAGGAGCAGCTGACGAACTGGTTTTGTTCAAAGTTGTGAATGTTTTCTTCACACACTCTGATAAATTCCGGTGTCATATGCATTAGACAATCCAGTGTGTAGGAAAACAACCTTCTGCAGTCCTGTAAAATAAAAACAATTTTAAAACGCCTTAACCCTTAATTACACCCACGCACATTTTTGTGCTTTTGGACTTCTATTTTTTGCATAACTCCTACATTTTTTAAGCCAGTTAAGTGAAATTTTTCCAGGGAGTGTATTTTTTGGTGATCTAAAAGAATTTAATGTCATTTGGATTTTTATCACAATGTAAACACTCATTAAAAAAATCACGTTAAGGGAACTTCGACACAAAAATGTGCTTGAAACTTTAGAGAGCTATAACTCCATGAAAGAACAATATTTCTTTTTACTTTTTATTTTATTTTGAAGGTCTGACTCTTTCCATACATATAAAAGAGTATTACTTTCATAACGTTTTAACCCTTTAATTGCCAACTCTCTGACCCAAAGTTGCTACAGCACATGTTCCAAAAACACAAAAATGAAATATTTTTAAAATTTCAAATCCAAAAGGGAACATTTCTGGTCTGGCTGATGTGGCCAGATGTCTGTGTAAGATGACCCAAAGGATTTGTTTCTAGGTTAAAATTTGTTTATGTAGTGGCGATTTTAGTATAACACTAGTATTGTAGGAGCTTCCACACAAAAATGTGCTATAGCTATAAAAGCTATAAAAAAATAATAATTAAGAAACAATATTTTTTCAAACTTTTTTTTTTAATTTGGAGGTTGACCTCCCCTCTTGTCATACATATAAAAATAATCAACTTTCCAAAATATTTTAACCCTTTCATTGCCAACTTTCTGTCGCCAAGTCAATTAAATGTATTGCCATTTTGGGAGCTTCGACTTCGACTCTGAGGTCCTCACAGAACAGCTGTAATTATACTGAGAGTAGATTACACACAGGTGGCCTCTATTAAATGGTTAGGGCAAGGTGTGAACATTCTGCAGTCATTAGAACTGTTATATAGGCAATTTAATGCACTCCGAAAATGCTGTATGAATACTTATGCACGCCCCACTTTTCACTTTTCTATTTTTTGTAAAATAACAGAATCATGTATCATTTTGCTTTCACTTCACAGTTGTCTGTTACTTGTGTGTGAACTTTCAGTAAAAAATTCAAAATAAAATCTTTACGTTTAAGGTTATAAATGTGACAAAATGTGCAAAAGTTCAAGGTGTATTAGTACTTTCGCAAGGCACTGTAAATGAATGGGCCCACAATGGCAATACATTTTAGTGACTTGGCGACAGAAAGTTGGCAATAAAAGGGTTCAAATATTTAAAAAGTTTGATTATTTTTACATGTATGAAAAGAGGGGAGTCAGATCTCCAAAATGCAAAAAAAAAAAAAAGTTAAAAAAAATATTGTTCCTTCATTGAGTTACAGCTCTCTAAAGTTGCAAGCACATTTTGTGTCGAAGCTGCACAAAGCACATTTTCTCCAGTTCACCTTTACCCAAATCTAAAAGCTTCTCGACTGGAACTTACAGCCTATAACGCCTTATTTGAAAGCAAAGACCTATGAAACTGATCTAAGACTTTTCTTTGCTTTGTCGTCACTTTTTCATCACTTTTTTGTCACTCTTTTGGTGCTTTTCTTTGGTGCATTTTCATCCTCATTTACGTCTAATTTTTGTCGCTATTTTGACTCTTTTTTTCAATAAGCCTTTAGATATGGGTAAAGCCAAACTGGAGAAAATGTGCTCGATTCAGGTTAAGACATTAAAGGCCACAACGTTTAACACACGTGTTAGTTTGCAAAATAAATAAATAATGCCTGTAAAAAGTAACCTACAGTGTTGATAGTAGAAACTGGATCCAATATTACGCATGACTCCCCGGGTAGAACGCTTTCATAAATTAACTTAAATGCGTTGGGATCTGCAAAACAAATGCATTTAAAGTTTGCACAAATATCAACAGCTCAATTTATTAATTTAAAAACATGAAGCTAGGGCTTTCTTACTGGTGAGTCTGAGGTGATTTCCACATAGTCCTTTCATGTCAGAACTCAGCTCTATTTCAGTCTCAATCTTAAAAAAATAAATAAATAAATAAAAAAAATCCATTATTATATTATTAGAAAAGAATGCATCAGTCCTAATTTTTGTCTTACCCATAAAGTGTCTATTCCTCCGGGAACACTGTGCCAGATGACTGCGAGAGGAAGCACTGCACTCCTCAGCTTGGTGTAGATGCCATAGGGGAAAATGTGCTGGTATGTGTGATCATATGGCAAACGGACACTGCGAAAGAAACATTTTGAGAGAATTTTTGTTGTTGTTGTGATTGCACTTTGATACATACGAAAATACGTTTATTTATGGGCCATATTTGTTATAGTTTGGTGATATAAGTATAATAGAGTTGGTGAGCACACGGTTTGGAATTTCTCACATTTCTGCCTAGTTTGGTCATAAAATGTGGTCTGAGCTGTATTAAAATCATAAGAATGATTAAACAGTATCTGCTTATCTAATACCACCCACACATTTACATTTTATCATATTTTTATTGGCCATAACATGTAAACATTCACAGGACAGGGAGGAAAAAGTGAGTACACCACCTGAATCTCACTGAACTGCAGCAGTTTCGCAAAGTTTGTCCTTATATTAAATGGCTGGCTGACCCTTCTTTTGCAGCAGTAACTGTTTTTCTGTAGTTGCAGATTAGACGCTCACAACGATCAGGATGAATCTTGGACCATTCCTCTTTACAAAACTGTTGCAGTTCAGCAAGATTCTCACTTATTCCTCCCTCTCCTGTGAATGCTTGCATGTTATGGCCAATAAAAATATGATAAAATGCAAATGTGTGGGTGGTATTAGTTTAAGCAGACACTGTATTCATTCTTGTGATTTTGATGAAGATCAGACCACATTTTATGACCAATTTAGGCAAAAATGTAAGAAATTCCAAACGGTGTACTCACTTTTTCCTCCCACTAGTGCCTCTGCCCCTCTGCAATTGAGGTGACCCCCTCCAGACATGCTCTGGCACAGAATAAAATGTATCTGAGAAAATGTGTCTATAGGAAGTAAAAAAAACTTCTAAAAAATCTGAACTATTACTGTAAGTGTTACAGTTTCATACCTTTTTGTTGCCTCCACCTGGACACCGCCATCCTCTAAAACAGTCTTGATTTTGTTTATCATGATTTCAACGTGGACCAAGAGCCCGTTGAGTCCCCGCTTCATGCTGATGGCACACTCCACTCGGTTGTGGGTGAATCTGGTCAGGGTGAAGGGGCAGTCGGAGTGAACATGGTAAAGTGTCCCATTGAAAGGCTGGACCACCCCACTGCCAAAGGTCCTGCAGGTGTCTGAACACAAAGAATTAATGGAAGATCATTCAATTAGAGCTCGAGCTTTCTTGCATTCAGAGGGATCACTTACATGGCTTGCTTTTTGAAGGTGTCATTGCATCGGTCTTCAAAACTATAAAAGAGAAAGATGAGGAAACATCAGTAGGAAAATACATAAAACATAAAGATTATTTAAAAAAAAAAAACTTGCATGGTACCTGAAGCCAGAAATAGCTAAACGCCAGCAGCCATTTGAAGCTCATGTTGTTAGTGCCTTATCTAACCCACGGGAGGTTGGAGACAGACCACAACCACCTTTCTTATATAAAGGTGGTTGCCCCGCCCCTCCCACACACACACACACACACCACACCACCACCACCACAAATGCACATTACAAGTCAAACTGGAATTGAACCAGGAAGAAATACATTTAAATAAATTACACATTAAAAAAATCCTCTGACTTCCAGGCCAGATTTACGATGTAGTTGGAGGATCACAGTCAAGGAAAGATGCAAAATCAATTGCAAAATCAATCAAGAGATTCAAAGCAGAGAAGGTTGGCGTAGTTGAAATCTATTACGCTAAAAGTCTCCAAAGTGCCTTGCATTTGTTGAAAATGATGCCCTATAGGAAATAATCGCGCATCAACTGTCAGATTTTCACACACATTAATTTTAACGAATTACTATCTGCAGTTTTGAAATAGGCTTTAATTCAAATTGACCGACAAAGGGTAACACATTAACCTATTAACCCCGCCTTAACCAAGCACAATTTCGCCAGTTCAGTTTACCCAAATCTAAAAAGTTATAGCCTTTATAGGCCAGTTTAAAGCCTCATTTGAAAGTTACAAAATTGATCTAAACTGATCCTTTTCCTCACATTGTTGTCATGTTGCCTCTTTTTTATTGCTTTTTTTGGTCACTTTTCTTGTCATTTTATTGTTGCTCTTTTGCAGCTTTTTGGACACTTTTTTGTTGTGCTTTCATCACATTGTCATTGCTTTGTTGACACCTCATCGCTTTTTTGTTCCGTTTTCATCACAGTTTTGTCTCATTATTGCCAAACTGTAGAAAATGTGGTCGGGTCAGGTGAGGCCCATCTATTGTGAACCAGGATGGATTTTAGCAAACAATGGTCAACCAGATAATATACTTGGGTTAGTACTAGGCGCAAGGTAAACACTTGAGGGACAAGAACGAGGATGTAGCAGGGTATTTTTTCACTTCCTGACTGAGGGGAAAATCCATCAATAAATATGTAATGAATTCCCTGGAATGATCAATTAAATGATTTTAACAATGTAAAAAAAAATGTGGCAAACAACATTACGAACATTTTCATAAAAAACACACTTTTTTTTAACATCCAAACAACCATCCCATTTCCATTTGCCGATTATAAATAGGGCTAGAAAGAAAACGTAACTTGGAAAATCCTGGCTCAGTGGTCTCTAAGTGGCATTGAAGCAATGAAGTGAACTACTGTATTGCTTTTAAAAACATGAATGCTTTTGTTATGTTAATTATACTTTCAAAGAGAATCAAGAAAATGCTGTTGTGCCAGCCTTACTGTAACTCTATGGATTAATCTCAAGTTTAATTCAATGTTCCTGATGTATCACATTAGAAATCTTAAATATTTCTTTACTTTTCGATACCGTTTTCTCCTTTTGTTTTAATTGTGGTTTTCTGCTTTCCCTTTATATCTTTCAGAAACATAAAAGTAGGCTAGTCTGTGGCTGATTCTCGAAATTTGGCTAATACTCCATCTCGAGTCAATCTTAAGTTGGATGATATGTTTTGTTTATTGGGTCCACAAACTTTAGATTTCAAAACATTACCCCTAACAAAAAGTGTCCAAACAACTCTAACAAAGCCATTAAACAAAAAACTCCCTTTCGGGTCATTGAGCATAGTGTCAATATTTGTTAAAGGGGGGGTATTATGCTTTTTTCAATCACATAGCACCAGTCTATAGCATACTACAATGATGACGCAACCTTCTGTTGGTCTGTATATGCAGTAAATTAAAATAACTGCCTTGAATAAAATTGCTCTCTCAAAATGGCTGTACTGAACGTCTTGAAATAGGCCTCTGTCTCTTTAAGAAGCTTTCCGACACGCCCCCTTCAGCACACTGCTGTGGCATTTAAACAACAACACTGTGAGGGGAGGGGGCTCTGCTGAGCTGAGGAGCAGTGGTTGGTGGCTTGGCTGGTGACGAAAGGTCCAGAGAAAAAAATGGACATTTTAGCCTCTACTGGTATTTTTGACTCCAATTATTTCAAAAAGTGTAAAGGCCACAGACTTACAATTTTACAGTAATAAAGACAATACTAAAAATATTCAATATGTGGAAAAAGAAGGTTGACAGGAGTGCTAGGTTTTAAGAAATAACCTTTGAAAATATGCCTTTTTTAAAATATGTGTCCTATTGAAACAAGCACATGGGACCTACCATTTCCACATATAACACTTTCAGATAAGATTTTATGAACAGAACAAATTGGAAAGGTCTGTCCTAAACAGACCCCGCAGCAGCAGAAGTTGCTTATAAGCATCAATGCAGACTCACAGGTGTGTGTTACACCAGAGAGCAGCCCCATGAGCAACACGCACCAAACTATTTCACTTCCATGTTTATTTAGAAAAGTCAATTTTTACAGCCATATAGATATTTGATCATTAAAAAGGAAGCAGAAATTAGACCTAATATTTCATTGGCAGGTTTGAAGAAGCTAAAATATAATCTAAATGTGAGAAATCTGAATCTGAAACTCTAAGTGCAAATTAATTTTCAGTTCAAAGTATTATCAGTCGAACATGTGATTCTTGTAACATTATATTAGTGGGCAGTGCCGTCACTGTAAAGGGACGTGTCTGTTCTGTGGGATGAGGAAGAGTCCGTCTGAAAGCCATAGATCCAAGTCTCTACTGAAGGACCTTCTGTAGGAGCCTTCTCTGAGGAATTAGTGGAAGTGTGAAGCAAAAGGAAGGAGGAAGCAGTTTCGGAAAGGGCCACGGTCAGATGCCACAGACACACTTTTTTTTCTAGGCCCAAGTTACAATTTGATGGGGGAAAAAAAAATCTTCTCTGAAATTCATTTATGCCAACTCAATAAATCCTATACATCTAAATGGCATGACTTGATTATAAGACGGTGATAAACAGAAAAATACATTTACCTGCAATCTGAGGCTTTTTATTGAGGCTTTTTATTTGTATGCTGTATGTTTTTGTTTTTTGTTGTTGCCATTGTCAGCCCGGAATGAATAAATGAATGAAAAAAATAAATAAAAAATGAAATCTTTAGAAGAGTGCTCATCAGAATAATTCCTCTGTTGTCCAAAGTCCTTTAGACAGAAGAGCTTGAATGTGGCCGGGTGATTGACATGACGTGCATATTTTTGTGTCCGAGTGTTATATTTCTTTTTAAAATAATTTTATCTTTTCATTACACTTTTCACTTTATTCTACAAAACCTATTTAGTTTAAACACATTTTCATCACATTTCAATAATAAATATTTGTATATGTTTTCACACCTCAAACCCCTATAATGACATGTGGTGCAACTGTTCGAGCAAATTCTAGCTAATAAAGCTTCTGAAAATTGTATTTTCAGGGTAACAATTAAAAATAAAACATCATGGCATAATTGTATGTTAAATATCTTTCAAATAAGCCGTCATGTGTGAATATTCATAGTTTTAAAGCTTTAAAAAACTTTTGACAACCCGTGAACTGCTACCTTAACGTGGTGGGGTTGTTTGAGTGCCCGAATGATCCGAGGAGCTATGTTGTCTGGGGCTTCATGCCCCTGGTAGGGTCTCCCATGGCAAACAGGTCTTAGGTGACGGGTCAGACGAAATGCAGTTCAAAGACTCATATGGACAGTATAATATCAAGGACCGTGACGTCGCCCGTATGGCGCAGCCGGGGCCCCACCCTGGAGCCAGGCCTGGGGTTGGGGCTCGAATGCGAGCGTCTGGTGGTCGGGCCTCTGCCCACGGGGCCGGCCGGGCACAGCCCGAAGGGACGACGTGGGCCCGCCCTCCTGTGGACCCACCACCCGCAGAGGGATCCGTAGGGGTCGGGTGCAGAGAGGACTAGGTGGCAGTCAAAGGCGGGTGCCTAGACGACCTGGTCCGCGTACGCAGCTTCTGGCGTTCGGGACATGGAACGTCACTTCGCTGGGGGGGAAGGAGCCTGAGCTTGTGCGGGAGGTCGAGAGATACCGGCTAGATATAGTCGGGCTCACCTCCACGCATAGCCTGGGTTCCGGATCCCAACTCCTGGAGAGAGGCTGGACTCTCCATTTTTCTGGAGTTGCCCGCGGGGAGAGACGGCGGGCTGGGGTGGGTTTGCTCATAGCCCCCCAGCTCAGCCGCCACGTGTTGGAGTTTACCCCGGTGAACGAGAGGGTCGCGTCCCTACGCCTTCGGGTTGGGGACAGGTCTCTCACCGTTGTCTCGGCCTACGGGCCCAACATCGGTGCAGAGTACCCGGCCTTCTTGGAGTCCCTGGGAGGGGTACTAGATAGTGCTCCGACTGGGGACTCCATTGTTCTACTGGGGGACTTCAACGCCCACGTGGGTAACGACAGTGAGACCTGGACGGGGGTGATGGGGAAGAACGGCCTCCCCGATCTGAACCCGAGTGGTGTTCTGTTATTGGACTTCTGTGCTAGTTACAGTTTGTCCATAACGAACACCATGTTCGAGCACAAGGGTGTCCATAAGTGCACGTGGCACCAGGACACCCTGGGCAGGAGGTCGATGATCGACTTTGTAGTTGTGTCATCTGATCTCCGGCCGCGTGTCTCGGACACTCGGGTGAAGAGAGGGGCTGAGCTGTCAACCGATCACCACCTGGTGGTGAGCTGGATCCGCTGGCAGGGTGGGAGGAAGCCGGTCAGACCTGGCAGGCCCAAACGTGTTGTGAGGGTCTGTTGGGAACGTTTGGTGGATCCCTCTGTCAGTAGGGTCTTCAACTCCCACCTCCGGAAGAGCTTCAACCAGATTCCGAGGGAGGTTGGAGACATGGAGTCCGAGTGGACCATGTTCTCCTCCTCCATTGTCGATGCGGCTGCTCGTAGTTGTGGCCGTAAGGTCTCTGGTGCCTGTCGCGGCGGCAATCCCCGAACCCGGTGGTGGCGCCCGGAAGTAAAGGATGCCGTCAAGCTGAAGAAGGAGTCCTACCTGGCCTTGTTGGCTTGTGGGACTCCGGAGGCAGCTGAGAGGTACCGGCAGGCCAAGCGTGCTGCAGCTCGTGCAGTCACAGAGGCAAAAACTCGGGTCTGGGAGGAGTTCGGAGAAGCCATGGAGGAGGACTATCGGTCGGCCTCGAAGAGATTCTGGCAAACCATCCGGCGCCTCAGGAGGGGGAAGCAGTGCTTCACCAACACTGTTTACAGTGCGGGCGGGGAGCTGTTGACCTCGACTGGGGATGTGGTCGGGCGGTGGAAGGAGTACTTCGAGGATCTCCTCAATCCCACTGTCACGTCTTCCGATGAGGAGGCAGAGGCTGGGGACTCGGAGGGGGGTTCGTCCATCACCCAGGCTGAAGTCACTGAGGTGGTTAGAAAGCTCCTCGGTGGCAAGGCCCCGGGGGTGGATGAGATTCGTCCCGAGTACCTTAAGTCTCTGGATGTTGTAGGGCTGTCTTGGTTGACACGTCTCTGCAACATCGCGTGGCGGTTGGGGACAGTGCCTCTGGATTGGCAGACCGGGGTGGTGGTCCCTCTCTTTAAGAAGGGGGATCGGAGGGTGTGCTCCAATTACAGAGGGATCACACTTCTCAGCCTCCCGGGTAAGGTCTACTCCAGGGTGCTGGAGAGGAGGATCCGGCCGATAGTCGAACCTCGGATTCAGGAGGAACAATGCGGTTTTCGTCCCGGTCGTGGCACACTGGACCAGCTCTATACCCTACATCGGGTGTTCGAGGGTTCGTGGGAGTTCGCCCAACCAGTCCACATGTGCTTTGTGGATTTGGAGAAAGCGTTCGACCGTGTCCCTCGTGGTGCCCTGTGGGGGGTGCTCCGGGAGTATGGGGTCCGGGGCCCTCTGCTAAGGGCTGTCCGTTCCCTGTATGACCGCAGCAGGAGCTTGGTTCGCATTGCCGGCAGTAAGTCAGACTTGTTTCCGGTGCGTGTTGGTCTCCGCCAGGGCTGCCCTATGTCACCGGTTCTGTTCATTACCTTTATGGACAGAATTTCTAGGCGCAGCCAGGGGCCGGAGGGTGTCCGGTTTGGGAACCTCAGGATCTCATCTCTGCTGTTTGCAGATGATGTTGTTCTGTTGGCTTCATCAAATCAGGACCTCCAGCGCGCACTGGGGCGGTTTGCAGCCGAGTGTGAAGCGGCCGGGATGAGGATCAGCACCTCCAAATCTGAGGCCATGGTTCTCCACCGGAAAAAGGTGGCTTCCCCGCTTCAGGTCGGTGGGGAGTCCTTACCTCAAGTGGAGGAGTTCAAGTATCTCGGGGTCTTGTTCACGAGTGAGGGACGGATGGAGCGTGAGATCGATAGACGGATCGGTGCAGCGTCAGCAGTGATGCGGTCGCTGTATCGGACTGTTGTGGTGAAGAGGGAGCTGAGTCAGGGGGCAAAGCTCTCGATTTACCGATCGATCTACGTTCCCACCCTCACCTATGGTCATGAGATCTGGGTAATGACCGAAAGGACAAGATCGCGGATACAAGCGGCCGAAATGAGTTTCCTTCGCAGGGTGGCTGGGCGCACCCTCCGAGATCGGGTGAGGAGCTCAGTTACCCGGGAGGAGCTCGGGGTAGAGTCGCTGCTCCTTCACGTCGAAAGGAGCCAGCTGAGGTGGCTAGGGCATCTGTTCCGGATGCCTCCTGGTCGCCTCCTCGGGAGGTGTTCCAGGCATGTCCTATTGGGAGGAGGCCTCGTGGAAGGCCCAGGACACGCTGGTGGGACTATGTCTCCGAGCTGGCCTGGTGTCGCCTCGGGGTCCCCCCAGAACAGCTGGAGGAGGTGTGCGTGGATCGGGAAGTCTGGGCATCTCTGCTGAGACTGCTGCCTCCGCGACCCGGCCCCGGATAAAGCGGAAGAAAATGGATGGATGGATGGATGGATGGAAAAACTTTTGACCGACAATTTGTAATCTTAAAATATCAGGGTGGCACAACCGTAAGAACAGGGCTGGTATTTTGAAATAAAGAATAGTATCAGCAAACAGGATTTAACATCAGCCAGAGGAACAAGTTATTTTATGGCTGAGTGAAAAGGTTTGAAAATCTCTTTCAAGAATTGAGAAAAAATAGCTTTTTTCCGACTCATAGGTAAACTGTCACACTTTTGGTGTCAGGTGGTACAACCGATGTAAATAATTTAAATTTGAAATTAGTTGCTAATGTCAGGTGGTGCAACCAGACAGTCAAGTGGTGCATCTGCAAAAATGTCAAATTACCATCTAAAAATTATAGTGATGCACTGATCCAATACTGGTATAAGTTATCAGAGTCAATACTAGAAAAAAAAATCAGATATAGGTTTAAAATATCTGATACTGACCCGATAACTGTTTTGGGCTGACACCGAGCACTCAGTCCGTGGTCCTCTGGTTTTATTACTGATTACAGCATCAGTCAGTTACAGATTACAGATGAAATGTTCAGAGGAGAAAGACTGTCTAAGATATACTTGGCAAATATTTGACTTTGTACACATTTTTGGAAACCATTTAAATTTTAGAAAAAACTTGGTTGCGCCACCTGACACGTTTTTATACAGAGAAGCTACAAATACATCAAAAAAATACAATACTTTTAAATGTTATTTAACAAACATAACTTGCTTAAACACAAACATATTGACTCAAAAATATGCATGCCATCAGTTTTGAAAAAACTTTTTGAAAATATGTTTTTAGACCCCTTATACGTCATTGACCCGGATTCTCCCACTGTAAAAATACAGACAAAGCACAATTTAACTACCCAAAAAAAAAACGTCCCTTGCCGGGGACTGTGTCCGGCTCTGGCTTATTGATTAGTGTACAATTTTGCAACCAAGCAAAATTGTACACTAATCAATACCATATTCACAGCTGTTTATTTGAGCTGTTCACATTCATATGTTCACAGTAATTAAACATTTCATCACAGTAAAGCTCAAAAGAAGTAGGCTGAAGCCAAGCTTATGTGTGCCTACCCCTCATTCATCATTATAATCACCCTCATGCTATACATATTCAGTGGTAACTTTTAGGCTTTTTTTTTTTCTTTTTCAACAGCAAGACGATTCAGAATTATTTCCATACGCAAGTATACACGCAGTAACATGCGTGCACTTGCCTATGAATTACATTCAGTTCTTCTTTCAGCAATACAACAGGATCATATTGACTGGCATCATTGACATTTTACCATTAGGCTGTTGCCTCTACCTACCTTCAATTATATTTAAAATATACTTATAAACATTGTTTTTAACTTAAAAAAAGAAAGTTATCTTTGGAGCAATTAATATTATTTTATGCAGAATATAATCAAAACTAAACTTATTTAGTTTATTCAACTAAAAAATAAAGAAGCATGGAATGAATTTATGCTTTTGGAAAATCTTTTTCTGACGAAATGAAATAAAAGTGTAAAGATAGTCACTATATATATTATTGTTTTGCCCCACTGATTTGTGTTTTGGTCCAACAGAACAAAGGCAGGAGGTGCTTCCTCTTTGATTTCATGTACAGTATTAGTCCCAGACCTGCTATGGTTCCATTATGAGCCTCAGAGCCACAGGTTTAAACCTGTATAAACCGTCAGACAAATGATCCGGTCAGAAATAATGTGCAGCTTACGTCCTGACGAGAGTCCTCCTCCGTACCACCTGGAGCTCCACCTCTGTTTCACTCAATGAATGAATGACGTTCCCTTCTTCTGTCGTATACTCCTCACGGTCCTGAATCTTCTCTCCATTAAATGTCCACTTCCTGGGACATAACTGTCCAAGTCAGCGAGGGTTGTCCCAAAGTGTGAAATAAACAAGCAACAGCTAAAGCAGACGAGCTAGTTAGCATCGTAATGCTACCTCCAGCAAAGTCCGTTTAGACGTCACTTCTGACTGAAGAAAGTTGTCAAAGTCCATTAGTTTGACTAAATCCTTTCACCTCCTCTCAGGCAACAACACGAAGCTTCTCCGGTCTCTCAAATGAGAAGTTTTTCCTCCGATCGTCCGTGAGCTCAGAGCTGCTCCCAACATCAAGCTACTCATGTTTGTTTACAGTAGAGGTCTCCTGTCTTTCATAAATTTTCAATTTATTCATTTTTACGGTCTATGGTTAAATCTCCGATGGGCGCTGAGGCCAAGCGCCCATCGGAGATTTAACATTGCACGTCTGGTTGAATTAATATGTAGTGACGTTTTTATACAATATTAGAGCGCCATTGGTTAGATCGCGAGGGTGCCGGTCCCATGGCCGGTCCTCACCGCCCCAAGCATAAACACATTACACATTTATGATGCTGTTGCAGCACACGATGAAGCTGGCAGACAAAATTACACGCCCTATACCCCTCCGCTCCCCTCCCTCCAGTGTATAAAACACCTGTACAGAAGAAAGTCATGATTTTTTTTTGTTGTTGCAAAAATTGATAAGAGGGGCGGCGCCCCACCGCCCATAATGGACCAGCCGACACAGGTAACAGGTCATGCTGTATCGTCCTGTATTGCCACTTTAAGTTGGGTGTGATTTTCTTTGTGGGTGTTTCGTCCGCCATAACGGCCCATAGTACCCGTATGACGCGTCACCTGTATCTATGCTCCGTACGGCCCAAGTGGGTAAAAGCAGCGGGAGCGCGCACAGCTGCCGACGAAGCCTCAGAGCGGAGCGGACGCCATTACGCTGTAAGTTAAATCTCTTGATATAATCGTACTTTAAATACAAAATGAATTTTTAAGGCCATTTGAGGCGATTAAGTTACTATGTTAAGATGATCTGTGGGGTCAGTTTGTCAGTGCAGGGCTTAATAAGCTAGATAGCCCCGCTCTTTTACAACAACCGTAACTTACAGCGGCCCTTCGAACGTACGTCGCCGCGCTAATGTACTCTCGCTCGGCCACTTTTCTGAGAAGTTTCGTAAGTGCTGGCCATCTTCATATTGCAATAGAAATGATAAAAATCGACTTTTTACTTCACTGTATTTGCTAGTATAACCTCACCACTAGAATTGTTTGGCTGAAATACAAAGGAGCACTACAAAAGTGTTCTATATTGCATTATCATTAGTATAATTTGAAGTAAATGCTGTACCAGTACAGCATTTATCTGTACTGGATCCAGGGCAGATGCAGAAATCATGTTTTGTTGTTTCAATATAGGTTTTATTGGTACTGTACCTACGTTATCTGAAAAGAAAGGTATAAACATCACCACTGAAGTAACTTAAATGATTTACCATTTTTTTATTTTATTTGTTTTCTATTTACAGAGAAGTTTGTGGTGGATGACAGCATTTCCTTAGACAGGACTGAGCCCCGACAAGGCAGACCTGCTCAGGGGTATAGTTCAGAGATGGTCCTTCATACACATCCAAGGTAAGTTGTTGTAAAATATCTACACCTTAAGCTCATGCCAAAGAGTTAGGTATATTCGAAAACAAATTTTCCCTCGGGGACAATAAAGCAAACTAACTAAATTCTTCTGATATATGCATGTCCTTTGTGTCCCTGCAGGACGACCGACCACAACCATCAGTTTCTGCATGGAGGAGCTGCCCAGCCACATGCTCCACCTCACTCTGAAGAAGTTGTCTTGTCATCTCTGTGCAGCGCACTCTGGGTGTAAAAGGCTCTACAGCTCTGGGACTGGTGTCTCAGGCTTGTGGTGGTTCCATCTGAGGCACTTCAGACAGGCCTCGGGTCATTACAAGATTTGCTCAATGATTTTAAATTGCACATGTTTAGCTAAGGCTTTCTAATAATTATATTCTCATAATGTTAACTCAATATTTATTTGGGGGGAAAAGTCCAGCCTATTAGCAAAGAAAAAAGGACAACTTGAAAAGGTATTGGAATTAAAGGTATAATTTTTATATTTACTTATGTGTTTTTTTATAGTCCAATAGTATTCAATTTCTAGTGTTGGTTAAGTAAAAATAGTTACAGCCCTTTAAAAGTATATGTAAACATTTTAACAACTGTTAATTCTATGGAGGAATGTGCAGTTAAATGTCCAGTAACTGAATGAGCTGTTGCTGTTTTAGACTTTGATGTTTCTGATCAGAACAACTTCACTACAGCTGTTTATTCACCCACTGTATTTGTCAAAATAAGATTCAATATATATATACACAAGCAGTAGCAAGTCAAATGTAATGCTTTTTAATGTGCATATACTATATTTTAATGCAAAAAACGCCTTGGAGAAAAAAAAAAGCATATTTCATTTCTTTGGATTTGCAAACATTTACTCAAACAGGAAAGATAATTGGACAAAACATTACACTTTTAAGCAAAAACAAAAACAATTCAGCCAAAACTGCAGCTGCACATGTTTTAGACCATAAGCACAAGAAAGGCTCCCGGAAGTACCAACTGGGACAGGAAAAGATGGTCGGGATGCCGGCTCTGTCTGGGCCTCTGGTTTGACTCTGGAAAACATTGAGCATTGAGTTGTTAACCAATAGATTTGGACATTTATAGCCAGACAAATGAGTGCAACCATTTTGGCAAATGCCAATTAAAGCTCTCACTTATGGTCCCATTTTAAGTAATACTATGTTATTTTAATTAAGTTGCCATTAAATAAATTAATCACTGGTCACTGTGATTGATAAACTGACAGCATTAGTGGTTCAGACTAAATGTTCTTTCTTTAAAAGCATATTTACAAATGTACCAAATATAAAAGCAAATGTATGCAAGTAGCTATTGTTCATAAGTAAAAGTGTATCACAACATTTATACACAATTGAGTTACAAGTGCGTTTTTCAACATGAACAATATTTTTCAATTGTCAGCTTTGTATATTGTGCTGTTTCTGTTTCTGATCCAACTTAACAAAAGGTTATGAAGAGGATCACCTTGCGAGAAAAAAAAATGCGCCTAAAAAACGGATTATTTTGTACTTTTTATGTTTGCTTCCCACTACTGAAAGCATTACATTATCGAACCAAAAAGCTATTTTCAAAGCCGTGCAGCCTAATCAGAAAAACGATTAGTTTAAATTGTTGTTGTTCATGTTAGCTAATAGGCCTACTTTTTAACATTTAAACACGCTTGCCATGTGTAGGTTCGCAATACATTTTAGTACTGAGTAAAGAAAAAACTTACTTTAGGTGCCTGTTAGCGTTTATCCTAGTCCAGTCCCGTTCATTACCGTATTGTTGTCTGTTTGGCTCTCAGACCGCTTAACGGGGAAGACCTCTGCTCGTCGAGTCTTCACGCACACGCTCGCGCACGTCCACAGCACTGGTGACGTCACGTCATTGGAATACTTTTAAAAAATTGTTTTTGATGCTTTACAATTTTTTTACGAAGAAAAAAAGTCCATGTCCTAAAAATAGTCATTTTAAAGAAATATATTTGCCTTAGTCTAAAACTCCAGATGCCCCGTGGACCATTTTACAGGCTGCTCCTTTTACATTGTTGTCTATGGCGAAAAAGGCTGTTGAGCCGTAGGCTGCAATATCACGGCCTGCCACTATCACAACTCATTTCAGAGCAAAGGGGGCGGACCCCCCCACTGGTCCTGCCCCATGCACCTGTGGTATATAACCATGTCCCTCCCACGTAATCTGTCTGCTGTGATTGTGCCAATGCAAAGGCCCACACACTCACCCCCCGCATGTCACCCCCAAACTTCAGAGACCGCCTCTTTCACAGCACTTTTTGACTTTTGTTTGTGGGTGGGGAAAGGCTTTGGCACGCCCGTTTAGTTACTCTTTAAGTTAAGTGAGCAGTATTACGGCGCCCTCACACCAAGAGCGGCGGAAGAGAAGAGAGCGGCGAGCTTCCATTCATTCCCTATGCTGCCTGGCGACCGGAAAGAATCCTCCGGAAATCCACAGGAGGTCGCCAGGCAGCATAAGGAATGAATGGAAGCTCGCCGCTCTCTTCTCTTCTGCCGCTCTAGGTGTGAGTCCGGCCTTAGTGGCGGGACTTTAATTATAAAACACCTGTGCACCTTCCGTTTCTTCTCTCTCACGCTCTGTCTCCCTTGGTGTTCAGGGTCGTCCAGGCTGTTGAAAAACGAGTCGGCTCCTCTGCACAGACTGGTGCTCCATCCGAAACCAGTAAATTGGTAAGAGGTCTTACGCCAAACCGGATGTGCGTCAGCGTCCGTCATGATAAGATGCGTCCGAATTGGGCTGTTGCTTAGGAAGGAGTTAGGGAAAGTGGCCTGTATGCTAACTATCATAGCCACTTTAGCATAGGGACCTCTGATGCTAACTCACTGGCGATTAGGAGCTACAGTATGTGCCATCCCATAAGCCACTGCGCCAATCTCCCCACCCCTCGCCCCCACCCTCGAGTGATTCATGCGCAACCACTGTTGATTGACAGGTGCACATTTAATAATAAAAATAATTACAAAAAATAAGATTCTGCACAAGCCAAACTTTATTAAACTGACAAAATACAGTTCTGTGTCGGTTCTGTTCATTACCCGGTTCTGTTCATTACCTTTATGGACAGAATTTCTAGGCACAGCCAGGGGCCGGAGGGTGTCCGGTTTGGGAACCTCAGGATCTCATCTCTGCTGTTTGCAGATGATGTTGTTCTGCTGGCTTCATCAAATCAGGACCTCAGGGTGCACTGGGGCGGTTTGCAGCCGAGTGTGAAGCGGCCGGGATGGGGATCAGCACCTCCAAATCTGAGACCATGGTTCTCCACCGGAAAAAGGTGGTTTCCCCGCTTCAGGTCGGTGGGGAGTCCTTACCTCAAGTGGAGGAGTTCAAGTATCTCGGGGTCTTGTTCACGAGTGAGGGACGGATGGAGCGTGAGATCGATAGACGGATCGGTGCGGCGTCAGCAGTGATGCGGTTGCTGTATCGGACTGTTGTGGTGAAGAGGGAGCTGAGTCAGGGGGGCAAAGCTCTCGATTTACCGATCGATCTACGTTCCCACCCTCACCTATGGTCATGAGATTTGGGTAATGACCGAAAGGACAAGATCGCGAATACAAGCGGCCGAAATGAGTTTCCTTCGCAGGGTGGCTGGGCGCACCCTCCGAGATCGGGTGAGGAGCTCAGTTACCCGGGAGGAGCTCGGGGTAGAGTCGCTGCTCCTTCACGTCGAAAGGAGCCAGCTGAGGTGGCTAGGGCATCTGTTCCGGATGCCTCCTGGTCGCCTCCCTCGGGAGGTGCTCCAGGCATGTCCTATTGGGAGGAGGCCTCGTGGAAGGCCCAGGACACGCTGGTGGGACTATGTCTCCGAGCTGGCCTGGTGTCGCCTCGGGGTCCCCCAGAACAGCTGGAGGAGGTGTGCGTGGATCGGGAAGTCTGGGCATCTCTGCTGAGACTGCTGCCTCCGCGACCCGGCCCCGGATAAAGCGGAAGAAAATGGATGGATGGATGGATGGACAAAATACATGTTAGAGTCACCACAGCACAGTCACATGGTTTTAAAGAGCCTCCTCAGTAAATGGACTGAAGGCAGTTGTGCTTTTGCTTTCATTTAGTAGAAAAACTTAAGCCATGGCTTTATGAAACCGCTGTTGAGATAAAATAAAGGGAAATGTGAAGGATAATTTGGTGATTCTCTTTTTTTCGCCTTAAATGTCTTTATTTGGACACTATTTTGTTGTTGGACAATATACAATAGGTGGCGGTATGCGCTTTTGTTTGGCTTGCACTGAACTTTAAAGAAGAAAAACAGCTGTTGGTGATGTCACTTCCCCTTCCCCTGGGTAAGGACGGTCGAATTGGGCAAATGCTGCTGAAGCTCTAGTTCACTAACTGCATAGAGATCTAACAGTTGACCCCATGAAAGGTTAAGGATTAGTTGCTAGTGTTAGTACTTCGAGGCTACAATTTGATGGTTTCGGATGGCTCGCTGGGGACCCAGCACCAGACCAGCTGTGCCAGCCGTTAGACTGCAGAGCTCCCCCTTGCCGACCAAAAGCCTGGACCCCCAAACGAACTGGCCCATCATCCCACCAAGCTCCTCCTACTCCCCCAAACCAATAGCTGGGCCCCATCCGACCTGCCTGATTCTCCCAATCAATTTGAATCAATTTTAAACTCTAAATATTTTCCCCAAATAAACAGACCTAAACTCGGTCATTGTCTTGGTCTCCTTGTACCCTGGTGATCGGACCATAGGGGGCGTTACAGTGACACCACAAAACTTCAGAGGAAGAGCTGCAGATGCTTACGGGGGAGGACCATGGATCTAATCAAAACGTACGCTGCGCTGTTATTTCTGATCATTTGTCTGACAGTTTACACAAGTTTAAACCTGTGGCTCTGAGGCACATAATGGAACCATAGTAGAGCTGGGTCTAATACTGTACATGAAATCAGAGAAAAACCTGAAAAAATATTGCACCTCCTGCCTTTGTTCTGGTTCTATTGAAACACAAATCATCTCGTACTTAGTGGTGCAAATCTTTGGACTTTTATTTCATTGTCAGAAAAAAGATTTTCCAAAAGCACAAATTCATATCATGTTTCTTTATTGTTTAGTTGTGTCTTTTGATAATATTCTCTATAAAACAATACAATAAAATGCCTTAAAGATAACTTAAATTTTTGGTTAAAAACAATGTTTATTAGTATCTTTTTAATATATAATTGAAAGTAGTTATAGGCAACAGCCCCCCCGGTTTACACATCACCAGCCGACACTGGTTCATATTGATAAGGAACAGAGTCCACTAGTGTAAAGAATGAGTCTGTCTTACCTTGCAGGCACTGACAGTGGTTAGACTAGGTATATTGTTCACCTGCAGCCTGGGCTTTGGCTTTTGTTTCATTTTGTTTCATTTTGTTTCTAACTAGCAGAAAACATGACACAGTTTGGTACATGCTACACTAACGCAGCAACAACAACCAAACACTTACTTTCGAATAGCTGCAGAAATGTCCATTGTCCACGTCCCTGTTAGATCGTTTCTCCTGCTGTTTTTTTATTTTTTAATTTAATTTTTTTTAATTTTGCAAATCATATATACAGTCATTACATAAAAGCGATAAACAGAAATCAAATATACATTAGCCAACCAGTCCAGCAACATATAAATGTAGAAAAGAAACAAGAAAAAACACACACAAATAATAATAATAATAATAATTAAAAAAAGGTTGCCAGGGGTTACGTTTTCCATAATTTTCATTTTCATCACCTTGTTGCCACTCTTTTGTTACATTTTATCACATTACGGTCACAACTGACCGTAATGTCCTGCTGTTTCTCCGTGCTTTATAATATGTCTTTGCGTCACGACGACGCTCTTTGTGACGAACTACTCCACACACCCCGCCCCGCCTCTCTCATCTCTCCGCTTCTCACTCGTCTCCAAATATACATCTGGAGTCTGGAGTGAAGTCGACCTCGTGGACGAGCAGCAGTACCAAAACATACGCCTGGAAAGCAATTCTATCAAACACACAACAGGCTGGAATTACGTGTTATTGGTCCTTCCCACGGCATTAGACAGGAAGGAAGTCTGTACGGCAAGAGAGAGATTTTTTGTTTAGTTTATAGCGACACAACTTTATCATCTCATCTGTCTCATCCATATGTCGCGAAAGCAAGCCGATCATGACTATAACCTCCGGAGTATGAGCAACCTGATGGGCGAGCGGTGGCGGAGAGTGAACGATGGCGGGGAGCGGAGTCTCATCAAGGCTCCGTCCTCGGCCAGCATCAGCAACACAGCCCCAAACGCATCTTCCAGCACCGCTGCCGCCTCATCCACCGCCCCAACCTCGACCTCCACCGGGACTTGGAGAGAGCAGCGCGCAAACAGTTCACACAAGATGTCACTCCGGGCTTCGTGTATGTGCTGGCCGTGTTTTCCGCTATCGGGGGCTTTCTGTTTGGGTACGACACCGGGGTGATATCCGGGGCCATGCTTCTGCTCAAACGGGAACTGGGCTTGAGCGCACTGTGGCAGGAGGTGCTCATATCAAGTACTGTGGCTGCTGCCGCTCTGTCTGCGCTGTTGGGTGGCTTCCTCAACGGGCTTTTCGGGCGCAGGGTGTGCATCCTGTCCGCCAGTTTCTTCTTCACCGTCGGAGGGATAGTGCTTAGCGCAGCTCCCGGGAAAGAGGTGCTTTTGGCGGGAAGACTCATCGTTGGAGTTGGCTTAGGTAAGACAAAACTCCCATTTACTAACCAAAGGACCGTTTTGTGATCTTGTACCGTGGTATTGCCAAAATGCTGTAGATCCCTAAATATAGTTTTAGTCTATACCATGGTGTCTGTAGGATTCGCATGGATCATAGCATTGGACAGACAGTCAACACAGATACACACATAGTTATGTATGTAACTTTAGCAAGGAGTTCTGCAGGGTGTAGCCTTTGGTAAAGTTTGAGATTACTTAAAGCTGAGGTACCTGACGTTTTGTTGTTGCAGAGTGAATTTATTTTTGTCACCTCAAAGTATGTTGTAAACACAGCAAAAAAAGCCCCTGCAGTGTCTTTACTGAAATGTTTATGGAGCAATGGAAGATACAAGTAGAATCTTATTTAGTGCAATTTATTTTGGCGGTGGTCCCCCCTACTTCACTTTGCCACCACTCAAAGCTGTACACGGGCGTGAAACGTGCATATGATAAATTTGCTTGAACAATGCGGATGTACAATAGAGATTATGAGAGCTAGAAACGAGTTTGGGCTAAAACTAAAAATTTCAACCACAAAAAGTCAGGTACCCCAGCTTTAATCTTGGCCAATATTTCTAAATATTTAAAGTGAGATTGGAAAGACACTTCAAACCCCTAACTTGTACAGATTCTCATTATTAATCCCATTAAGGAGACCGGCACAATTGTATAGAGCCTTTTGTTTATGAAATTGTAGAGAGGTGGGTGAAGTAAAAAAAAAGAAAAGGAGAAAATATGAAAAGAAAGAATAACATATAAAAAGAAAGATAAACAAAACACTTAGTGAAAAATAGGGCTCAGTTCAGTATATCGTATTATATCATTAGGGGAGGGTTTTCCTACCAGGGGTACAGGGAAATTGAAAGTTATTTTGAAAGGAAAAGGTATATTTTGCAGTAAAATGTTGCACTGCCAATGTTGACATTGGCAACATTTATCTGTTCTAATTTTATTTTTATTTATATATAAGATACCTCTATTTACTATTTAATTGTTTGCACATTTCCTGTCTATTTTTCACACCCTGAGTGTTTCTTGAGAACTCATGTAACTAGTGAATTTGTCCATTGTGAGATCAATAAAGGCTTATCTTAGTTTAGGTTTACTTTGAACTCAACATTGTCTTTTCACTTACAAATAGTGCATTTAAGTGATTGCTTTCCAAATAAACTGCGACAACTCTTGAGGTAGGGGGTACACAGAGTACCGCTGAAGGGTTTAGACAAAAAAGGTTGGGAACCACTGCGTTAGGGAGTACTTAACAATCCACGTAATGTATCGAGGCACCGGTATCATGAAAATATTTTTTTAAATTCTATTTAGTATGTTTGTTTGACCCCAGGCTTCAGAACGAAACACAAGATGCACAATATAACTACTGCAATATAGCTCACTGAGCATATTCAGCAAATTAAAAACCTCTGTTTGCTGGCTTATAAGATATTTTTTTCTTAAGATTCATCACAGTATGTGATGTGTCAGAAGGCCTGTCACGATAATTACTAAATTGACATGTCGTTCAATAAATGAAAGATAAACCATATATTTTTGTAGCCTGGTGAGACCAGAATGATTCCCCTCTTATTACATCGGGGAATCAGTCTGGACGCCCCGCCCCCGGTGGCGGTATCCACAAAATGAAAATCGATCCCATGCAATCAGATTAGTTTATTTGCGTCACGTGTTGTTCACGAGCAGCGTCACTCACGGGATGCGGAAGTTCCCTCAATAACAATCTACGAACGGCGCATGAGAGAGAGAAAGAGCGTGTCTCCAATCGACGGTAAATGACCAAAAACACTTTGACAGTAGGTGATTCATAATCCTGCGCGAATATTAACGCAAAACCACTAATAACACCACATCAACAGTAAACGCCCGCCCTTCGCTGATTGGTTTACTTCGCTTCCTGTTTGCTTGCGTATGTACCGCTGTGGGAAATGGAATCGACGCAGCGGTGACCAGACTCACTCGCGGGTACAGTGGTGAGTCTGGATTTTTCCAGGCTTATATTTTTGGGCGCCGTATTTACCATCTGTACTTTTATTAGCACTTTTTCCCTCACATTTCTCTGTAATATTCATAATAATGTGCTGTAATACTTCCACTTAAGTAAATTAAGTGCAAAATTAGTTTCAACTAGATACTATACATTTAGAACTAAAGTTTATTGTCATTGTTATGCTTTAGAGTTGCATAATTGACAGCACAAAATGGTCCTCAGTAATATCATTTAATCGAAATATTTTCTGGCCTCAAAATATCGAGCTTCAAATTTTGTTATTGTGACAGGCTTACCCAGCCGATATGGAATTTCCTATTTTATAATTTACTATATTTGCAGATTGTGTTTAACTTGTTAAGTACAAAAAGAAAAGACAACAATCAATGTGACTCATCAAGCATATAGAAAAGCCTTCAGATAGCTACTTCGCCAGGGCTACTGTTTAGAGATTGCTATAAAAGTAATTCAGATGAAATCCTTGCATTCTCTGCTCTTCTAAAGTTTTGGAAGGCTTGTCGATTATTCTGACAAGGCATATTTCCTATTGAGAATCCTACATGTGCAATGTCCTGCTGCAGTGCAAACCCTAATAATGTGACTGTTTATTGATTATTGTTGAACATTTTCTTCTGCTTGCCATAAAGCTTGCTCTTTATGGCGAGTGTGTTACTCTTGTGTTTTTCTGGGCCAGGATATTAGCAATTAGCAGCATTAGCCACATTGCCATTACTATCTTTCGGTGAAAGTGGTCTGGAGGCCACTCTTGCAAGATATCTCCGGCATTATTAGAGGCTGGTGTACACATCATAAAGTACGGCTGATTCTTTTTTCTCATATTGATCAATCTTGATTTTTGATTTGATTGGATTTTTTCATAATAAAAATAAATGCATGTAGCTGATTCTTGAACTCTTTTAAAGGTGCATTATGCAACTTTTTATGCGGGGAAAAAAAGTTGATATTTGTGCGTATTTGACCTTGTAGTGACCCAGCGGCTGTATGAGTGGTCAGCATGGCACCTTTACTTTCGATCACGGTGGCTTCTACAACGCTCCAGGATAAATTGTTTTTAGGTTTTCTGGTCAGAGGCTCCGTCAGCAGTGAAAACCTTAAAACCAATTGATCCTGGAGCGTCCTAGAGACCACCGTGATCGAAGTAAAGGTGCCATGCTGACCACTCATACAGCCGCTGGGTCACTACAAGGTCAAATACGCACAAATATCAACTTTTTTTCCATATAGTTAGCATTTAGCCTCTCTCTTCTCTATAGCTCCAGACGAGGTAATTCGACATCGGCGCAGTGATATCTTCACTTTACTGTGCGTATGCCGAAGTATTCCTGATATTATTACGCCTTACCATATACAGTAGTTCCCCTTTTTATCCGTTTAGAAAATCCACATTGTTTAATTTTGTGTAATTATACTTTATGGTGTAACACTTCATGTAACCATATTTAAATTAGGGATGGTCCGATATGAAGATTTTCTGCCGATATCAATATCCGATATTTGCCTCGCTGCTGTGGCCGATATCCGATATTTGCCGATATTTATTTTGACATTAAAAATCAATAGAAAGGCTCACTCAAATGTTGTAAAGTTTGCAAATTGTCGTTCCATTATTGGAATGTCTTATGCTTATGCCTGGGACTCACTGTCTCACACACTATGATGAAACAAACAGTCCTTTTTATTAGAAAAATATTAAAAAGATCAAATGCAATGTTGGAGTGCTTTTGGCTAAATATTTAGTCAGATCTACTTATTATTATTCGTTTTACCCATGTCCTCTATTAATGGTCACACTGGGAATATGCTAGGCTACTATTTATTGTATGTTTTATTTAAACATGTAGCCTACCATGTTGTTTAAGTTACATGTTTTAACTTTAAACAAATCTGATGGACTTCTCTGAGGACAGCTCTGTATGAAGCTCCATCCATCCATCCATTTCTCCACTTGTCCGCCGTCGGGGCGCCGCCGGAGCTGCCCAACACATGCACCAGCCCCCATGGCTCCTCTGCAGGTGGGTCCACGAAGGACGGCCTCACGGTTCAAACCGGCCTGTTGTCTCTCCTAGGGGCTACCAGTGTAGGCAGACACTGGAGCAATGTGGTGAAGTGCCTTGCCAGGACAACGACAATGGCACAGTCGGAGGGGATTCGAACCCACGACCTTCCGATCATGAGACGACCCGCTCTACCATCTGCGCCACTGTCGCCCCTGTATGAAGCTGTGGATTGCAAAAAAATAGCATCATGTCACTTTAACAGCTTTGTATACTGAACTTCTGAGGCCTGAATGCTAAGATTTAGAGTTGATTTAGAGCAGCCAAAAGGCAGTAGAACAGTAGATTTACAAGATTAGCATGAGCTATGAACTGCATTGTTTTCAATGAAAAATACGCGAACGATCGCAAATGCGTCTAATTGACCTTTCGCAAAAGCCCCGCCCCCTTAGTTACTGTTGCTATGCCCGACAATTATACGAGCAGCGCAACAGATTGCCATGCCTGTCAGTGACCTTTTTTTGAGCAATATCTCTACGATATTCTCCAGATTGAGGCAAAAGGGGTTACAGTATGCAGTGTAGGGATATATTCAAGAACTATCCAACGAAGGATATAGGATTATACACTACAGCAAACAGACAGGTCTCCAGAAATATCAGAAACCTTCTGATCTCTTCCTTAAATGCAACAGCACAGCCTTGTGGACCAGTCGTGCTCTTGCACTGCCCGGTAAGCACCCGCTTAGGTTTTAAATATTTCTAAAAATAGGAAAATTTCTAAAGTTAGCTAACGCTAGCTAAACCTACAGGTGCCACAATGACAATCAGCTACAGCCAGTTATAAGGGCCGTGAATAGGCCTGCCGCGATAATTACTATATCGACTTATCGCTCGATAAGTAAAATGAAGGACGATAACATTTTTAGTCTCGATAAATGCACGTGCTGCGTGTGCTTAAAATAAATACAGAAGAATGAACGCTATCACAGCGCTGACTGAGCGGAGCGTCCAGCCAACCCGTCTCCATGTGCGTAAAGACAGCACTGAAGCACATCAGCCGTATCCCCGAATGTATCCAGATCATTTATAGATCAGCGCTGCTTTTGGAAAGAGGCGGGGTGTAAACAAAGTGCCGTGCTAACTACGGAGAAGCTGATTCCGACACTTTCTGTGAACTTTATCGCGGAGCAAGAGGGGCTCGTGTGAAAACACTTTGAGTTCCAGCCAAAAGAACGCATCACGGAGAGAATAACAACATTAATGCACACTGCAGGTATGTCTAACATGAGAACGAAACGAAACCACCGCCCAGTCAGTGTATCAAAGCTAATCAGAGCTACTGTTAGCGAGAGTAACCCGACCGCTTTAGCCACTATCCAAATACAAGCGCGATAGTCCTGAGAACATATTACTGGTCCACACTTTTCAAAAGCCAGAGAAACGCTGCAGCAGTTTGACAAACAGTCTCTAAGTTCCCCCACCCCCCCAAAAAAGCTGCTTTACTCCGACAGCCATGTGTACAGGAGGTGAGATTTGAAAAGAAAAGGAAAAAACAAAACATATAGCTACTCTATTTTTGCAGTAATACAGTATTATCTGAATCCATACATTTAATATACATTTTATTCTAACCAGGTTTAATTCAACATAGAAATGAGTTTTGTCGGGGAATATTTAACCAGACTATAGATGAAATATCAATATTGTTATTGGGATATTTTTAAAGAGGACACTGTATATTGGCTATTTAAAAAAAATGTCATGACAGACCTAGTTCAAACACAGAACCTGGTGAGAGAGTAAGTTATGTTAAAAGGATGAGAAGCACAGATGGATACAGTGTCCTAGAATATATCGACCCTAGTTGGCACTTTGTTTGGTATAAGGTGTTAATATTGAATGCCAAAAGTTCAATACATTTCAATTAAAATAGTTGCTTACAGTTTTCTTTTTATTGCCTACAGTATTTGAATTATACTCAATATTATCGTTTATCGCAATATTTTCTGAGACGATATATCGTCCTCAAATTTTTTTTATCGTGGCAGGCCTAGCCGTGAAAAAAATACACCGTACTTTTATCAAAAAGTGAGACAAAAACACGTCAGACTGTAGGCTTGTAAAAGTTCACCGCTGCAGTTAAAGTTACAGCTCCAGTGCCAGTTTGTGTAACATTATGTGACTGTCAGTAGCTACGATGTTAGCATGCTAAGGTGTTAGCCTAACTATAGGCTCTTGCCTTACCTTAGAGCAGACATTTGCTTGTTTATTTTGGAGAAATTTAGCTGGGCGTAGGCCGTCCACATTGTTTGATCCATTGTAGGCAGTGCTCAGGTTGTGTTTTCGCTTTGGGAAGGGGAATAACTGGACTCTCCCTGACACACTCTTGTGGTCCCTCTTGTGGCCGATTTACATCCTCCATAGGCAGATTGCTTCACCATTTTTTTCTTCTTCTTTGTCTGGTGGGTTTTTGGTGGTTAGCAGTAAAAAAAAAGTGCATCTGCTCATTGCTCATTGCTGGTATGTCCCATTGTTTTGCATTGGAGATCTGCGGCATGACGGACCTAGCTTCATAGTAACGGTTGCTAGGATGTCTGATTGAACAATTACCGGTTTGGGGCGTGGTTTTGCGAAAGGTCAATTAAATATGCGCGAAAATGCGGACATAACGCCTCGTTTTCACGGGTCATTAACATGACAAAAGTGGGCACAATAAACATGAATACAGCCATTATCATCACTGTAGTAAACCTGATGGCACAAAGCCAATGTTTACGTGTTGTAGCCTTTAGCCTGCGAGAAGCTAGGCCACTGTTTATTTCAGATAATTTTAATAAACTGTTGCCTCAGTCAGGTCAGTGCAGCCCGTCTACACTGCTGCTGCATTCAAGTGCGCTACGACATTACGGCGCAGTAAATAATTCAAAGAAAAAAATTAATATCGGTCGATATTTTAGCATATCGGACCGATATGTGAAAAATGACAAATATCGGCCGATAATATCGGCGGCGCCGATATATCGGCCATCCCTAATTTAAATAGGGAGAACGTGGAAGAGTTTGGTAGCTTCTATCTTCACCTCGTTTGGAGCTATAGAGGAGAAGAGAGAGGCTAAATGCTAACGCTGTCTGTGCTGTGTATACATTACGGAAGGCACACGTGAAGACCAGACAGGTACAAATGAACTTGTCTAAGTGTTCTCCTGTCTGGGGAGCAAAGTGTCTCTGTCCTGCTGTCGCTGCTTTGCTATCAAGGCTCTTCTTGAGGAAGCGGCGCCAAATATCCGTGATTAATAAATCCACTTCTTTCTTCTTCTTTGTGAGGTTTTATGGCGGCGACAACTTAAAAAAAATGTGTAAATCCACTTCACTAAAATCTTTATAAACGAGGACTACACGGACAATGTCAAGAGAAAACGAAGAGATCTGATGCCGGAATTGAAAGCTGCAAGAGAAAGGGGTGATATTGCCTTCTATGATAAACTTATTGTACATCTGCGCACCAGCACACCAAATCCAGTGTAAACATCGGGAAAAACAGCTTGATTCTGGTATGTTGAAGCACATCTTTTCACATGGCCTGTAATATATCTACTATTGGACATTCCGATTTTGATCTCTCATTAAGGAGAATTATGGAAACAAACAACCTGGATTTTACTTACTCACAATATGAGTTACAGAACACTGAGATAGACATCGACCCTGAAAATAACTTCTTTGCGAGACCTATTAATGACTGTCAATATTATGCTGAGGATCTTTACAATAGTAAATTCAAGAACGTTAATTAATTCTCTGTAATCCACTTCAATAGTCAAAGCCTCTATGCAAATTTTGACCTCATCAAGAGCTACTTAAAACAGTTTTCAAAACCATTCAGTGTGATTCTAATAACAGAAACATGGATGCATAATGATAGAGAAATGGATTTTAATATCGAAGGTTTTGAGTTTATAAGTCAGAACAGAAGAAATAAGCATGGTGGGGCGTAGCTATGTTCGTAGACTCAAATTTAGGTTATACAATTATTGAAAATATGACTATGGTGGTGGATGACGTTCTTGGATTTCTTACAATTGAAATTGCAAAGACTAAAAAGAAAAATATTATTGTAAGTTGTATTTATAGAACACCTGGGTCTAATTTAGATGTTTTTTCTAATTGGATGGAGGAGCACTTTTCAGGCTCAAATCAGAAGCTCATGTTTGTGGGGGAGATCTTAACATCGATCTGATAAACCCAAATAAGCACAGAAAGACTGACAAATTTATAAATACTCTTTTCAGTATAGGTTTGTTTCCTTTAATAACTAAACCGAGTAGAATCACAAACCATAGTGCTACTTTGATTGATAATATTTTTTCCAATAAACTAGAAAGTAATACAGTCAGCGGACTAATGATAAATGATATCATGATCACCTTCCAGTTTTTGTATTACATAAAAATGAATATCAAAAAACTGAAGATGAAAACATGTATTGGTTTAGAAGGGTAAAAACAAATAAAACCATTGATGCATTTAAAAAGGAGCTATTAACGCAAGATTGGAGTATTGTATACAGAGAGAATGCCACTAATAAGGCATATGATGAGTTTGTACACATATTTCAAAAAGTATATGATAAAAATTGCCCAATGAAGAAATACAGTAAAAACAGAAAGTGCAAAGAAAACCCATGAATGTCTAAGGGATTGTTAAATGCTTGCAAGAAAAAAAATTCACTCTACAAACAATTTAAAATTTAATAGAACAAAAGAAGCTGAGGATAAATATAAGAACTATAAAAATAAACTGACAGGTATCATTAGAAAATGTAAACAGGATTATTATAAGTTGTTAGATAGGCAATAAGAATAATATTAAAGGTTTATGGAATATTTTAAATAGTGTAATTAGAAATAAACCGATTAATTATCCAAAATATTTCAAAGATGAGGATAACACTTTAAATAATATGAATGAAGTAGTCGAAACATTTAATACATTCTTTGTAGATGTTGGACCGAACCTTCCTGCAAAAATTGCAAACGTTGAGAACTATAATTGTGAACTGATAGACACAAATCCTCTGTCCATGTTCCTCAAACCTGTGGAGGAAAAGGAGATACTGGACATTGTTAGAGAGTGTAAAAATAAAACCTCGACAGATTACCATGACATGGATATGAAAACCTTAAAAAGTGTTATTGACATAACATATACAACATACAGTATATATATTGTGTTAATTCTGACATGCTAATTGTGTAATGTTATTATGAAACTTATGGCACAATAAAGTAACAAAAAAAACAAAAAAAAGTGTTATTGAATGTATCTCTAAACCGTTAACATACATCTGTAACTTATCATTGCAATATTTCCTGATGGTATGAAAGTAGCAAAAGTGATTCCTCTGTTCAAGGCAGGAGATAAACATCTCTTTACAAACTACAGGCCTGTTTCCCTTTTACCGCAATTCTCCAAAATCTAGGGATGTCACGGTATGAAAATGTTACCTCACGGTTATTGTGACCAACATTATCACGGTTTTCGGTATTATCGCGGTATTTTTTTTAATGTGTGTTAATAAGTTCAGAAAGCATTGATAGTCCTACACAACTGAAATAGTTTCAAAAAAGTGTAACAGTGTTTGTTATATTTAAAAAATACAGACAAAGCCATATCAAAAGTGCAACTTTTCACATCAAAGTAAAGGAACTACTGTATAACTATGAATTGGTGATCGTTTGGAGGGTATTACATGTACTATTTATAGCGCCAGAACCGTGTTAGAATAGTTTTAACTAGATAAACCCTCAATATCAGGAATATTGTTCTCAGCTTGTGTCCTTCCAGTTTGCTTTCGCTTTGCAGATTTGGGAAAATGCCATCAGACAGTAATCATTGTTAAATTCATAATAATGCGGCGAGAGTGAATCTATTGCATTGGCGACCAACTTTAATCTGCCCTCCAGGAGCCTGTAACGCATTGTGCCATTTCAATATGGAGGTATCCGCGACACGGCTTATATGCTGGCGGTGACGCTGCGGCTGCACTATGGGGCGACTCGTTACATTCTCTCTCAACCCAAAGTTCCCACATCATGCATTTCTGCTAAAACTCTAACATTTACTCTAACTCTAACACTTACTTACTTACTACAGCGGTCACTATAATGAATTAAACCAGAGGTCACGAAATGGCGGACCTCAGTCTGGGTCCGGACCCACGCGCCAACCCGTCCGAACCCGAAACTTGGATCCAAACTTTAGACCTGACGTGACTCCATCAGTCCTGCAGCTGCGTCTGCGCTCTCTCTCCCCCCCTCACGCTATGCTAACCCTGCTCAACAGACAGAGAAACTGCAGCCTCTGAGCTCGTTTTAAACTTTTAGAAACGGCTGCAGAATGATTGAAATACGGCTCGCTAAAGATTTAAAACCGAGAAGACGCTAGTCATCTAATTAAATATGCACGTGCGATCGTTACGCACAAACAGCCCGGCTGTTTCTCAATCGTTTAAAACAAAAGAGCAGCGAGCAGGACCAAACCTGGACTAAACCAGGACCAAACCAGGACTTGGACTAAACAGGGCTCATTGTTGAGCTGAGCAAAGAGGAGAAACACAGCATCAGGCTGAGGTTCAGAGTCTGTATCTGAGAGCTGCAGGGGCGGAGCTGAGAGAAGAATCAAAGGCCTGCGCCTTTGAAAGAAAACTGATCCATTACATTATTTTAAAAAAAAGCTGTATGTAAATTAACCCGAAATGATTCTTTCCACAGCAGCATAATAGCCAAAAATAGTTATTATTTTTGCTTAAAATGCACCAGAATGCAGGAAAACGCATCTAAATTTTAAAAATCCCCAAGGTGGAGCTCTCTCCCACCACAGTCTTCTTGAAATATGTGGGAAACACTGTTATCCATAAAGAAACCACTGCTTCAAAATAAAGTTGAAAAGAGTAAGAAATTATATTTTTGTCAAACTTTTCAAAGAATAAATGAAAACTGACTTTATTGTGTTATATCGTGATACATATTGTTATCGTGATAAAATAATCCATATCGTGATATATATGTTTTTTCCATACCGCCCAGCATAAACCTGAAAATTAAAGAAACAAACCAGTATGACCAGCTTTGGCCTAGTGAAATTTAAGACTTTTTTCATACCTTTTTAATGCCATCACGGTGAAATTTAAAGTCACTATCATGCGTCAAAAAATACAATTTGTTCTCATTCTATTAAATAAATTATATGTTGAATAAAAAAATCTAAATGATAGGCTAATAAGGATGAAATTAGCTGCTAGTAAAAGTAATGAAGTTAGTATAAGCAGAAGGATGTAGTGGGACCGTTATATGACAAATGTATTTTATGCATTTTTAGACCAAATTCGTTGGATGAAGTAATTTATAAAGAGTGGGCATTGATTCAGTCAGTCCCGGGTAAATCAGTCCTGTAGAGCTAGGGCTTCAGGTCTAACCATGTCCTGGACAGAACCAGGTCTAAACCAGGACTAAACAGGCTAGACACGATTATGGTTCTGCGCTCAGTCACCGGGAGCAGCAGTGTGCCTACGGGACTCTGGAGGAGTTTTTTCCTTCTTCACCGTTCGGACAGAACCAAAATTGGTTCTGGCAAAAAAGACACCAATTAACAACACAGCGATCACAAAAAAAAACACGAGGTATGCTGCAACACATAGTAACACAAACACACATGTTTTAAAAACTAAACATTGAATGGATTTGCGGTGTTCTTCATCCAATCAGCAGCAAATTCTGGTCCAAACCCATATCTAACCAACTTTTTCCTAGCTCTTCTTGCACTTCGCGGTGGGACTTACGCATTAGATCCAGCAGGACGTCAGCTCTCTACTCAGCCGACCACCAAACGCTACCCGCTTGCTGAACTAAACCAATCTGCTGCGCTTCATGCCTAGCCCCAGACACCACCAGACACGACCCCCCTATTGGGAATGTGCCACTCGCCTATCAGGAGACACCCAGAGGATGTCAACAAAACAACCAATATGAACAATTTGGAACTTACTTATGGACAAGCCCCCACCTGTCAAGAAGACCGACTCAACTTCTTGACAAAGAGATATTTTCGACCGATATTTTTGGCAGATTTTTCCAAATGTCTAGTAGTCTATAACATGACCTTGTCCTCGACCTCTTCTCTAGACACGCCGTATTAATGCCATTTTTATTTTTAGACGTTGCTGCATGTTGCTTTTCCATATTCGTCATTGGCAAGACTCACCTCCTGTTATATTTTTCAGCAGAGACTTTACTAATGCGGTATCTTCTGCTAAAGAGCCCGCCTTCCAGAGCGAATCCTGTGTGTGTGTGCTCATTATCTCTGCACAATGGCCCACTTGTCATTTGGTAAACATAGGGGATTAACAGCTTCCTGTGTGACCTGTTCCTGTGTTTACAATGCAAAATAAAAAATACGCTTTAGATTAGACAAACTGTGAAGTGTGAAATGTGAAATGTTTGTGTAAGCTCTCAGTTGTACAGGATTTTTTCATTTTAGACAAAGGTTGCAATGAGGCAAGAGCGATAACCGCTCAGCAACCTTGCCACCTAACTACACAACAACTCAACACTTGACATTTTATTGCGTTTTCACATAAGTCGTGACGCAAAACTCTTTGGTCACTATCCTAGAAGATTCTTGAGTCCTCATCTGTACCGTGCAGTTCAACTATACAACTGAGAGCTTTCACAGACATCTTCGGACAGTAATCATAATGTTAAGAGGAGGGCAATAATAAAATCTATAACATTCTTTTATACGTCTCATTTGATTAAAGGCCCTGTACCTGTTTACCCAACCCCACAGTAGTTGAAGGGAATTTGTTTTTCTTCTTTTATATTATGTTACATTTAAGGAAAAAACAATAACACAGTTCGCTGTGTATCTGATTATAAAGCAGTTGTTGGTTATATTATTGTGAGCTCCAATTTACTTACTTACAGACACTGGACATATCATTAATCTTGTGTGCATTTAGAATGAACAATTTTATTGATAAAACTATAGGTTACATGTTATATATATACTAATTTTGGGCGTAATAATTGATAGTAAATTGTCATGGAAACCCCATGTCAGACACATTAAAACATAAATCTCAAAAAGCCTTTCAATTCAAATAAATAAAGCAGAATTATACCTTGATGAAAATGCACTCTGTACACTATACTGCACTTTGGTACTCCCATACCTTACATATTGTGTTGAAGTGTGGGGGAATGCTTACAAGAATACAATTAATCCTCTGATCATATTACAGAAAAGAGCAATGCGGATCATTCACAAGGTTGGTTTCCTAGACCATACTCATTATCTGTTTATGCAGTCAAAGTTGTTAAAATTTGATGATCTTGTAAAATATAGTACAGCAATAGTCTTATACAAAGCATTCAACAAATTATTACCGCCTAACCTACAACGTTTTTTTATAACTCCAGTGCGAGCTTATGACTTGAGAGGTTTTGGATATTTTTCATCGCCGAGAGCTCAAAACACTCGTAAACGTTTTTGTGTGTCCGTATGCGGAGTGAAACTCTGGAACAAACTGGACTTACAACACAAGCAATGCCAAACTGTCCATCGATTCAAACTGTTATATAAACATCGGGTCTGGTCAAAATATAGAGATGAGGGTCTTTAATTTAAATTGCTGTTGTCTCATATTGTTAACAAGTGCTCAATGTTTCCTTACCATCGTTGGTTTAATTTGTCTTTTACCATTATTGGTATATTGTCCATTGCCATTGTTGGTATTGTTAATTTTCTTTACATTGTTGGTATACATTTTGTTACAATTTGATAATTATTGTTACCTGTGGTAATGCCACCATAATATAACATTTGTATAATAATCCTTGAACAAAGTAACAGTGAAGGTGAATGTATTGAGCTCTGAGTGGGGAACTGGGGTTGGGATTAAATAAGTTATCTTCTTCCCTCTCCCTTTCAGGTAGAAATGGATCATCTTGTTTACATACTGTATATTCTTTCTTTTGTTGCCCATTGCCTGAAATAAATGAATAAATGAAATGGAAAAAAAATGAAATATTTGTATGAACAATCAAGATTCACTCTAAAATCATTCTCTTACACCCTGCACACCTTTCTCACTCATTCTCTCACTTTGGACCCTCATGTCACCTTTTGGACATGTTAGAACAATGTCAACATATTACTTGCATGCTAACTATCTGCCCATAATGTGTTAGAAGAAGCAGGAAAAATTGGTCATGACAATTTCCTATCAGAACAGCCCTCTTCACCATGCTGTGCTAAAATCCTTTTACAATTGACATAGAGCTCTCTGACCTGTTATCTACACAATTTGAGTTTATAGGAGAGTGCTGCTTTGCTGAATTGGAAAAATAATCTCTTATTTTCAGTTGTTACATTATAAAAAGGTGTTTCATATTGCCCTCCATTTGGCATTACATTTCTTTCACCATATACAGCGATCTTAATTACTCAAACATGAGCTGGCCTTGATAATGAAAGGCCACCGCAATGAGAGCCAACTATATTTTTTGTTTGCAAATACTCTGACCACTCTTGTTACCTGCGCATTAACATGTCCCCCATCTTTGTGGAAACTCAATTGTTATTAAATCCTTGAACTCAACTAAAGGTCACCTAAGCTGCTTGTCAGGCCATGCTGAACCCAGTTTTTCAAAGTAGCATGCCTTCAATAGAGTCAACTATTATGAACTGACTCCAAGAAAGCAAGATTGTATCATTGTAAAGCTGTCAAAAATAACAATTATAAAGACTAATTACTTCAATAGATCCTAACTCTATTGTTACGATCTAGAACATTATCTAGAATGTACTGTAAAACTGAAACGGACCACACTTTTGGTTAGTGGGCAGTGGGCACTCACTATAACGTAATGCACAGCACAAAGTCATCTTGGAATGAGTAACCATTTCTGGTAACACCTTATAAGGGTACATTAATTAATTCAATCAATCAATCAATCAATCAATAAAATGTTATTTGTATAGTGCCTTACAACAGCCAGAAGGTGCCCAGGGCGCTTTCCAGTATAAAAATAAGAATACAATACAATAGACATCAATAATAACACAAATGTACATAAAAACAGCAGTCGAGTCAGTGGCTATGTATCGAAAGCTTGTCTGAAAAGATGTGTCTTCAATTGTGATTTAAAAACACTCAACTCAGTAATGCTTTGAAGCTGTACCGGAAGTACTTTCCACAGCTTTGGGCCTTGGGCGGCAAATGACCGGCCTCCAAACTTTTTGTATTTGAACTTGGCAGTGACCAGGGAGGTGTGTTCAGAGGAGCGCAGAGTTCTGCCTGGTTGGTAGACTGTTACTAATTCGGCGAGGTAGACCGGGGCCAGGCCATTGATGGCCTTGAACACAAACATCAGGACCTTAAACTCCACCCTGAACTGCACTGGGAGCCAGTGGAGAGAGCGGAGGACTGGGGTGATGTGTGAGCGTCTGGAGGTGTTGGAGATGAGACGAGCTGCTGCGTTTGTACCAGTTGAAGCCGATTGAGGAGTGATTGGTTAAGTCCAGTGTAGAGGGCGTTACAGTAGTCTATCCTCGAGCTGATGAAGGCATGAATGGCTTTTTCAAGGTCAGCTTGGGACAAGAATGGTTTGATCTTACTGAGTAGCCTTAGCTGGTAAAAGCTAAAAAACTTTCACAACTGCACTTATCTGTTGCAGTTGCATACAGCAGTATCAAAAATCATACTGCTGTCAAAAATAACACCCAGGTTATCATGACTTCCTGCATAATACATAATGAATTATTTCATGAACTAAAGTCTTGCAGGTTCAGACTTCCATAGTTCTGTCCAGGTGATCTTCTGGGCAGATGCATGGTCCCAATTGGCCCAAGCTCCTTGCTGGCGCATTGCCACGGTCCCTGCACCATCTGGCGTCGCTCTCATCCTCGAGCTTTGTCGTAGCGTGACTTTAGGCTCTTTTCCACATGCAGGCGCGTGTCAGCCGAATGGCTCTTTCACCCGCTTTGTCGAGCTTTTCCATAACAAAGGCCAGTGCCAAACTGGTCTGACCAGGTATAGGTTTTGGGCCCGACCTCTGGCTGTGACCAAAGTGGGCTACCCGTGTCTGATGTGACGTGAACAGACTGCTGGCGTCTGACTGGCAACGAGAGAGTGGACAGCCCTCACTATTGACACGCAGGTCGTACAGATTTAATATTTCACAGCATCATACCGCTGTGCTAAAAGGGGATTTTGCCAATAATAGCATTTAGCTGCTGTTGCGCAGCTTTAGCTGGTGTTAGCATAACATTTGCATGTAGCTTACCTTCATAGTTTGTAGTTTAGCGGTTTCTTTTCTGTTTTAATACAGCTTGGCTCCTCTAAATGATTCCATAACTCCCACCAGATGACAGCATTTGTCCACATTTGTTCTCATCGCGGCTTACAAAATCTTTTAATGACGATCTGTACAGTGTGCTCCTCTGTGCCGGCTCGCCTACAAGAAATGCATGTGTGTAGGGATGGGTATCGTTAAGGATTTATCGATACTACTCTTATCGATACTCCTTATCGATCCGGTACTTTAACGGTACTCTTATCGGTACTTCAACAGAAAAATATACTGTATATAGGTAGATTGAGACTACCGTATACGTAGGCATTAATCCTTGGTCTATATTATTTATTTATTACTCTACATTTCATTTCCACTTTGCGCATACACTTAATATATGGGAGTTAAAATACTTCACTTACGTCGCTTTTTTTTTTTAATCATTATTATCTAGTAAATCAAGGCTGTTGGTTAGATTTGGCTGTAGCTCCAAATGAGTCCAAATGTGCAGTAAAATAATTAACTGTTTTCTGCCTCTCAGCTTGTGTCCAGTGGGGTCGACACCGGCTCGTGCTGACGTGCACGTGTGAGCGCGCACGCATGTGCACGTACATGCCACTGTGTACGCCGTTTGTGGAAAAATAGACTCCACCCGAAACTCTTTAGTTTGGGTATTTGTGAAAGAAGAAAAGTGCGAGTTGCTCGTCTGTCAAATACGAAGTTCAATACGAAGTCGTTACGTTTCGCTTTTTTACCGCGGGTTAGCGGTAGCAGCTCGTAACACCGCGTGTCTTTCCCGCGCGCACCTGTCTCGCTGCACATGGCTGCAGAGGGGAGACAGGGCAGTGGCAGAGCGCAGGGGTGGACACCCTGCACTTTCGTGTGGGGTAGCGGGGATGAACAGATCCGATGCAGCGAACGCATCCATGAGGGCAGAGTGATTATTTGAGCGCAGCAGCCCCGTTAAGAAGACCGTTAATGCTGGAGCTTATCGGTCCGGGTGGACCGGAACACGTGGCCCCGGGGCCGTTATGATACCGGGGTTCGGTACCCATCCCTACATGTGTGTGTGTGGTGGAAACAGAAAGGTCTGTGGGCTAGTGTCGATACGTGCACGTAGATAGTGGCGTGCGCGGCCGGTTCGCACTATGTGGAACGACGGCTTTTGTGTGGCTACCCAGACCAGCTCGTCCAACTGCCACAGAGCCAACTAAAGGTGCGTATAGACCAAACGTGCATCCACGCCCCATCCGCCTCTAGTTGGACGCCAAACATTGCCGCTACACACTCGCGAGAAACGCCTGTTTGCTGCCGCGTGAAGTTTTGCAAGCGTCATAATTAGGAGGCGTGTCATACAACTCAGGCCGAGCACAAACCACGATGATCAACTTGTCCTCCATGCTGCAGGTAACAGGTGACGCTTGTGCTCACTATTTGGGCCCAGTCCCTGATTGGCGTAAATGAACACACATGTAGATTGGATTACTTGAGTGCATGAAGCAGAGGGCGCAGCATCCCTGCTCGTGTACCGCGCTGTTCTCCCTGGCTTTGACGCATGTTTATGTCTCAGTCTCGCCTCTGCTTGGTCGACTGCCTCTTGCACTCGCCATTTCCTCCCAGTTATGACCGTGATGCTGACGGAAGAGACTCTGGTGTCAGCCGAGGCTCTATAAAGTAACACCTCCCTGGCTCTGGTGACTTTGAACTCCTCCGTCAGGCCAGGAAGCTGCAGCTTGTTGGTGTGCCCATACAGGGCAATGCTGCTCAGGCTTTTCGGTAGACCCAGCCATCTGCGCAGGAATTGACTGACATTGCGTTCAAAGCCCTCCACAATGGTTACTGGGACTTCGTAAAACAGTAGTGGCCACAGAAGTCTTGGCAGAATGGCATGCTGGTATATCCATGCCTTGAACTTCCCCTTGTCCACTGCTGATAGCCATGACTTCAGCTCCATGTGGGCTGCCTCCACCGCTGCCTTGTCCTTCAGGGTGCTGTCAAAGATCTTCCCTAGGCTCTTCACGGGCTTCTTCGACACTGTTGGGATGGGGACTTCATCCACGGAAAAGCGGTGTTTGTCCTCCACTCTCCCCTTTCTCAGGGCGAGAGATCTGGACTTGGCTGGCTTGAACATCATTCTTGCCCATGCCGTGATCCTTTCCAGACCGCGGAGGAACCACTGGCACCCCGTCACTGATGTTGCTGTGACAGTCAGGTTGTCCATGTAGGCCCGGATTGGCGGTTGGCGAATGCCGGATCTGGACAGGGTGCCCCTGCATTCCACCTCTGCAGCCTTTACCGGCATGTTCATCGCTAGAGCAAACAATACCACTGATATGGTGCAGCCAGTGATAATGCACTTCTCTAGGCGGTGCCAGATGTTGTTGTTCCCAAGGTGAATCTCAGGCTGAAACTACTGTAGTAGTCCCTTATGAGTTTGGTGATCTTCTCAGGAACGTGGTGTATTGTCAGAGCTGTTGTCAGAAGCTTGTGTGGAATGGATCCATAGGCGTCGGCCAGGTCAAGCCAGAGGACTGCCAGGTCTCCTCGGTTTTCTCTCGCCTCCCGGATCAACTGGGTGATCACCCCTGTGTGTTCCAAACAACCTGGCATGCCTGGGACCGTTGTGCACCAATCATTTGGTGCACAACGTAGAGAAAACCAGCTAAGAAAGTGATTTGATATAGGGCTGGCCAATACGACGGGAAAAAAGAGGGTAACACTTTATTTTGCACTACCCATGATACATTGTACCTGCCAAATTTAGTACAATGTAATATGTAACAATCTGTAATAACTTGTATGTTACATACTCAATGAAGTTTGGAAGTACATAATGTAATAAGACATAACCCTAACCTTAAGCCGTAACCCTACGGGTCTTATATCTTATTACATTATGAACCTCCAAAGTACTAACACACATTATTCCATTGTGTATACAGGTACTAGTTATTACAGATTGTTACAAAGCATTGTACATTGTACTTAATTTAGTTCTGTGCCATGTATCAAGGTAGTGTAAAATAAAATGTAACCAAAAAAGGAATCTTACCATATACCTTAGCAACTTTTTATTCATAAAGCACTATTAATTTCCTGACCCTATCCCTGTGAGGATAGGATCAAGAAAATCGTGATATTATTATTTTTTGCCATATTGCCCATCAATTCTCAATACATGTTATTTGACCAAGAAAGACAGCAATCAAATTGAACCCATATGGCTTACTGTGTGTGGAAATTTAAAAAGGCCTTGGTCTGTAGCTACCTGAGCCTATAATATATTAATATAATATCATTATTATTGTTATAATATAGAAAAAAAAACACATAGTCATTCTGACTTTGTGATTTTTTCTATTTTGCATTAGCCTGGTTTTACCATCCCCTCGTACTCATTTCGTTTTGTACAGAGGGTCTGGACTTTCTCAATTGAGCTCCGTTAACAGGTGGGAGGGGTGAACTCCTTTGAAACGATTGGATCTGATTTTCGCTAGCGTGTGGTCGTGACGTATGTAATGCGCCCGTGTTGAGTGAAGCGAGCTATCATAACTCTTGGGAGCATTCCTTACGCATTCTAAGGCTTCAGTTATAATTTCTGGATATTTGGGAGCTGAGCCAGAACGGATTGAAGAGCTACCTTTACGTTCGTATCCGCCGCCATTGCCGAACTACAACCAGCAAATGCGGCGCAAATGCGGCGCAAATGCGGCGCAAATGCGGCGCAAATGCTTGATGTCACCTACAACACCCGCCTCCCCCGCTCGCTGAGTGGTAGGTTGAAATTCAACCGATGAAACGCAGCCACTGAGATCAAACCCAGACGTACATGCAGGGAAAATATAATTGACCGGAGTTTACGGATGGCTAAGGCCAGGCTAATTTTGCATAAGCTTCAGTATTATTCAGCAGAGAGTATTTCAAAGCTTAAGTCGGTTATTTGCGTTTGTCACTATAATACATAAAAAGAGACAACTTCTTTTACTGTGGTGATTAATTAGCTGTTTTATATAATTACTTAAGTCAGGGTTCTCATTTTGAAAGCTAAAGTGGAGAGTTAATGAGGAGCTGGATTATAGAGGGAATCACGTCTGATGTCAAATGATTATTATGAGTTTATATACTAAATTACAATATTTGCAAGATGAAATTAAACAGTATGAACAGTTTTCTGCTCCAAATTCACACTGCTCCTGTTTTGATATACAAATTTGACCAGTTTTCACAACCATTTGATGCCATGTGGAGAACTGTACTCTGTACACCATTTTTAAGGACACTTTATTAAAGACAAATTTGTTCTGTCCCCGGACAATGATCTTCAGCTAAGTCTGGTGCTGTATGTCTACAGGTTGGAGATGATTTGAATGTGACGTTTTGCTAGTAAATATTTAGGGCTGTCAATGACCAAAGATTTTCATGGTTGACCAAAAACATGCCTTGAGCAGCGATTAGTCGACTAAAAGGGGCGTAGCATGACGCTGACAAAACTACGTCAGGAAATATTTGGTTTCTACCATGTATAAAGTGCTTGTGTTTGAGTCTCGAGCTGTCCGTGGTGCTGAAAAAGAAACGAACCCTAAAACAATCAAAACTGATTGTTTCTGTTCTTGGTTCTTCACATAAACCAGTGAAAACCAATGAATAGTTGCTATAAACGCTTTTCTGATTAATCTTTCAGAATCAGAATTGGTTTTATTGCCATTGTCAGTGAACAGATTCACAAACTAGAAATTTTCTTCGGTTCAATCATGCAACATGAAAAGTACAACATATACTGTAACATAATAACTTAGATAAATAAAACACTTTAAAACTATAAGTCTATAAGGGCATAAAAACATTAAAATAAAATTTGATAAAGACAACAATTGGACACAGAACTACAGCGTGAGTGTCTTCACAGATGTGCAGGTGCATTAAGTGATAGCAACAGCAGTGCAAATGGCTGGAACAGGGTATTACATTCATGAGTCTGATACAGAGTGTACAAGGAGAGGAGAGGCAGAGTGCTCGTTGTATCACCGCAGTAGCAGAGTCAATGCTAAAATATAGCAAACAAACTTACAAATCATGTGCTCTTCAGGCTCGTGGGGCCAAGCATACTTAGAAGCGAATGAGGATGGACTGAGGTAGGGATGCACCGATCTGATACTGGTATCAGATATCGGAGCTTATACTGGAAAAAATACAATATCAGGTACTGATATCGAATAAATATCCGATACTGAACCGATACCAGTCTTGACTCTTACCACTTGAAAAACACAACTTTCACCACCTAAATCTAAGTGAATATGGGCATGCTGTAAGAACCTGGAGAATTTGATTGCTGAGTTGGTTTTAACCTCCGCACTCGTATTTTTGATCGCTGCTCAAAATTCCGCGGCTAGCAACAGCATGCTAACGCTAGTGGGAGCATGCTAATGCTAATGACAGCTAAACAAGGCTGGGTCAGAAACTATGATAGAACCTAAAGTAGCCTAATAAAATAAAATCGGCTACTGCTGGAACGGCCAAGTGTTTGTATTTTAGTTTATGAAATGCTGATGAAGAATAACTGATATAAGATATTTGTAATGCACAAGTTCTAATGATCAGATCACCTCATGTGAGCTGTTACCATTTACCTGCAACTCGCATCATGGAAGTGCAAACACGGGGGGTTTCAAGTGCACTCATTTCAACACTGTGGCCATGTCGTATGTTTTATTTTTACATCATTACATTTCACTTGCTTTGGCCCATCAGAGCCAAAGGTGTAACATTTCAGAGTCTCTTCCCCGATTTTGGGCAGGTTTAGCGCATGAGAAATGTCTTTACGCACAAAACTGCGTTGACTCCCTCCGTCAAAAAGGCAGCGAGTTAATTGTCTTTTGACAGGTGTTTCAATCCAAACGGTGGCGGTTTGGAGAAATACTGTTTCTCGTTTTGATTCACTTGAGATTGAGATGATGGTGTCAGTGGGATCATTGGAATTTAGATTTTTGTCACTTGTGCACATTGACTTAAAGTGATGTCGATTGCATTTTTCACAGCTGATCTTTTTAGTGAGACAGTCTTTGGCTAAGTGTCTCGATCCAAAACAGACAAAATATCTTCCTTTTCTCTTTCATTTTTCGCGTTTTTCAGGCACACTTATTTCATCACATTCTTTGGACACATGATCATTTTTATTGCAAAAAGGCACATATTTCGTTCATGATTGTGCGAAGCATAATGTGCAGATGCAGTCATCATTTGATTAGTTTTTTGCGCATTTCCCAGTGACTTTGTGAGTCATTTCCTCGTTCTTTGTTCGTGTGCTCTCATGTGTTTCTTGTCATGTTCATTGTGCGCTCTCGGCTGTCCACTTGTTTTTTCAGAAAATCCATTAGCACATCAACTTTCCAAACATCGTCAACACCTTTACTGAATTCTAAAATCATTTCGTCAGGAATTAGTTTATTTAAAATTGGACACAGTAAATTACCGTCTCCAAAGAATTTTTCAATTACAAGTTTGGGTAGTTTTACGTTGTGATACATTGGTTCTCCTTCGTAATACATCGAATGTCGTTCTTCTGGTGGGGATCTTTGTGCGTATTATTTGCTCTTTGTACTCAAGTGCTTGTGATATTTCGTTTTCCAAATCTTCTGTCTTTGTTACTTCTTCAATGTCAGCGTCAATCTTCGTTAACATTTGTCAACCATTAGTTCAAACATTTCCTCCAATTTAGCAATATCTGGCCTTTCTTTGCCAATTTCGTCTTCTACTTTAGTTATTACTTTGCTGATTGAGGCTTGGATTGACGACCTCTTTTTCCTCAGACCCTCCAGATTTTCTGCCATTGTGTCCTTTGTTCGTCCGCGTGGTCCTCTTGCAAACTGATTCTTCTTTTCCCGTATCCCGGGTCTTCGGCACCAAAATGATGCAGTATAAACGCAAATACGGACGGACAATCAGAAGTGTCTTTTAGTTCCTTTTATTTTACATTTCCTTCAGCAGACACATCTTCAAGACAGACATAACAAACAAATGAATAAAATTCACTTTTAAAGATAGAAGGACTCCACCCAGAGTGGCTCATTGGAAGCGCCGTCTGGGAGGAGCGCAGGTCCGGCAGGAACGCTCGCTTTGCGCAACTGAGGATGAGAAGCTGCAACAGAGAGCAGCCAAGGAATATTTAAAAGAGAAATAAAAAAAATTAATCGGCCTAATTGTGGGCTATATTATGAATCTAAATATTAATGGTCTGGATCAGGAGACCTTTAAAAAAAATTCCAATAAAATCGATTAAAATCGTAATCGTCCAAACTGAGTGACAAAATCGAGATTTTAATTTTTGGCCATATCGCCCAGCCCTACTAATAATTGATCTGTAACAGCATGAACAGCAGTTTTCAGGTCTTTTCAATAGGATTTAGGTCAGGACTTTGACTGGGCCATTCTAACACATTAATATGTTTGTTTTTAAACCATTCCATTGTAGATTTAGCTTTGTGTTTAGGGTCATTGTCCTGCTGGAAGAATCTCCGCCCCAGCCTCAATTCTCTTGCTGACTCCAGCGGGTTTTCCTCCAAAATGTCCCTATATTTGGCTCCATCCATCTTCCCAACTATTCTTACAATCTTCCCAGTCCCCGCTGAGGAAAAGCAGCCCCATAGCATGATGCTCCATTGCTCCCCCACCATATTTGACACTGGGGATGGTGCACTCAGGACGATGAGCAGTGTTAGGTTTGTGCCATACATAACGTTTTGCATTTGGATGCATTAAATTTACTCAGGAGGACGCAAAGGACGCTCAGACATGGAGCTAAAGAGGTGCCTACCAGTGCAGAAGGAAAGACCAAAGAGGAGCAACATGTCCAGAGAGCCCTCTCAGACTGTGGCTATCCTAACTGGTCTTTCACTAAAGCACAAAGGGCAAGAAGACCCAAAGAACAAGACAGACAGACTACAGAGCCCAGAAGAAAGGGAGTTGCAGTGCCGTATGTAGCCGGGGTCTCAGAGAAACTTCAGAGAATTTTTAGGCAGCACAGGATCCCAGTGTACCACAAACCTGTGAACACACTGAGATAAAAATTAGTCCATCCCAAAGACAAAACTCCGAGCCACAAACAAAGCAATGTGGTTTATTCTATTCGATGCAAAGAAGAAGAATGCAAAGAACATTATATTGGAGAAACGAAACAAGTTCTACAGAAGAGACTTTATCAACACCGAAGAGAAAGCTCAAGTGACCCTCAGTCGGCGGTGCACCTCCACCTCAAAGCCTCCAACCTCCAACTCCTTTGAGGACGAGGAGGTCAAAATTTTAGCTAAAGAAGAACGTTGGCTTGAAAGAGGAATAAAAGAAGCTATTTTTGTCAAGAAAGAAAATCCCTCCATGAACCGGAATGGTGGGCTCAGATTTAATCTTCCGTCACTATACTCCAATCTCCTTCAGGGACAGCGGACAGGGCACGGCCAGTCCAAGGAGACGGTACCTCAGATAACAAAAGAATAGGCAGGTAATCAGCAGTGATCATCCATGAATAGGACAGATAATGGGCAGTGATCATCTATGAAAAGGACAGGACTGACCGATACTAGGGTTGATTAGGTCGTTAGAGAATAGGGCTGCAACTAACTATTATTTTGGTAATCAATTAATCTATCGATTATTTTTACGATTAATCACTTGACTGTGAAAGGTGTATGAAAATAGCTCCAGTCTCATTTGAGACTGGAGCATTTCCAAAGGCCTTGAAAACCGCGGTCATTAAGCCTCTTCTAAAGAAGAGCAGCCTTGATCCCAAGGTACTGAACAACTACCGGCCCATATCAAACCTACCGTTCTTAGGAAAAGTCCTAGAGAAAGTAATATATCAACAGCTCACTTACTTTCTCCTATCTAACAATGTGTTTGATACTTTCCAGTCAGGATTTAGGCCCCACCACAGCACTGAGACAGCTCTGATCAAGGTGACAAATGATATTCGTATGAACACAAACGCAGGTAAGGTCTCAGTTTTAGTTCTGCTGGACCTGAGCGCTGCCTTTGACACAGTGGACCACAGGATCTTACTTCACAGGTTAGAAAACTGGGTGGGAATCTCTGGTACTGCTCTAAACTGGTTCAAGTCCTATCTCGAGGATAGGACGTACTTTGTCGAAATTGGCAACTGTGTCTCAGACAAAATTTCCATGACCTGTGGAGTCCCCCAGGGGTCAATCTTGGGACCCCTCTTATTCAACTTGTACATGCTTCCATTGGGTCAGCTAATAAACAGCAACAATGTGTCGTACCACAACTACGCAGATGACACTCAGATCTATGTGTCACTGACGGCAGGTGAACATGGGCCTGTAGATACACTCTGTCACTGCATCGAACAGATCAGTTTGTGGATGCAAAACAACTTTCTCCAACTAAACTCAGACAAAACTGAGATCATTGTCTTTGGCCCACAGACACAAAGACAAAGTGTTATCAGTCACCTTGAGTCTCTCGCTCTGAAACCAAAAAATCAGGTTAGAAATCTAGGAGTAATCATGGACTCAGACCTGAACTTAAACAGCCACATCAAAGCAATAACGTCATCAGCTTTTTACCATCTGAAAAACATTGCTAAGATCAGAGGAATAGTGTCAAAACCAGACTTAGAGAGACTCATCCATGCATTTGTCTCCAGCAGGTTAGACTACTGTAACGGCCTGCTCACTGGCCTTTCTAAACGAGCTGTTAGAGCTGCAGAACATCCAGAACGCTGCTGCTCGAGTCCTGACAAGAACAAGGAAATACGACCACATTAGTCCAGTGCTCCGGTCTCTGCACTGGCTTCCTGTCACTCAGAGAATAGAATTTAAAACAGCTCTGCTTGTGTACAAGTCTTTCATGGTTTAGCACCAAAGTACATCTCTGACATGTTAGAGCCGTATGAACCATCTCGGGCCCTGAGAACTTCAGGGAGGGGTCTCCTGGTGGTTCCCAGAGTCAATAATAAACACGGTGAGGCTGCGTTTCAGTTTCATGCAGCTAAAATCTGGAACAGTCTTCATGAGGATGTGAGACAGGCCTCAACTCTGACAATGTTCAAATCCAGGCTGAAAACAGCTCTTTTTACCCGTGCATATGAAAACTGAAAGTATTTTATCTGCACTCTTGCCTTTTACTGTCATTGATTAACTTTATGTTGATGTTTTATTGATTGATTTTATCTGTTTTCTTGTAATTTCTCTTTCTGCAACTGTGAAGCACTTTGAATTGCCTTGTGTATGAATTGTGCTCTACAAATAAACTTGCCTTGCCTTGCCTTGCCTTGCCTTGCCTTGCCTTGCCTTGCCTATTTTTAAAATGTTTTTTTACCACATAGGCCAGGATGAATGTGAGTGTGTTTGAGAGTGCGCATGGGGGACGACGGACGCAAATTAGCCCAAGGCTACAATCCGGTGTGGCTTGTTTACATGCATGAGACCCATGTATGATCATTAACATGCACTGTCCTGACCAAATAAACCAATACATAAAAGTACATACAGTGCAGAAGATGCAAAAGAATAACTGTAAATATTTGAGTACCGGACATGAACATAACGCTAAAGTGGTGCCGCTTGAGAATGTGTTGGAGTAAACTTAAAGTGAATATTTGTTGGAGGGTCTTAGCGCTAATTCTGCTTTCTGATTGGATAAGACACAGACAGATAATCATGAAATGTACAGTGTACAAAACACTGCATACACCAACTATAAAAACAAAGTAGGTGTCACAGGTTTAAAAGCAATGGGAGCCTAAGTACAGTAAGTGGTGCAATCAATAAAACAAGGCGGCTTTAAAAAGGGATTAAACAGTTTATTAAAAGGCCTGCATAAAAGTCAAGATAAAACATTAAAAAGGACTAAAAAGGGGTTAAAAGGGGCTAAAAGTAAGGAGCGGGTGTGCGTGCTCGAAGGTGCCATATCGTTCCAGTGTCCAGGAAGGGGGTCCGGCCGGCTCCGGTAGCTGTACCCCAGGTCCAGGGGTCCGCCTCGGGGCACGTGAGCTGGGGAAGCCTGCCGCCGCTGCTCGACCCCGCCGCGCCTGTCCGGGGACTTCCCTCACCACGGACGCTCCCTCGCCGCCTTCACGCATCCCAACCTGGTGCGTCGTCGTGTTCCATCCATGTCCGGCGCCCTCCTCCGCCAGCCAGCCCTTGCTCCTTCGCGCTCAGCCTCGGCCTCTTCTCCGCGTCCACGGCGTCCTCTGCCCGTAGCGGGCCGTGTCTCCCCGTTGCGTGCGTCGTGCTTCGCCGCCGCCCCGCGGCCCATGGTGGCCTGCGCCTCTCGCGCACCTCTGTTCTCTCTTTTCCTTTCGTCACCATCTTCTTAAATACCTTGCCGCAGGTGTGCCCAGTTGAAACAATCAGCACCTGGGCGGGGCTACCAGGGGCACGAGCTTGAGTAGGTTAAAAGTTAAAACATTCATAAAAGCAGCCTTAAAAAATGCACCATAAAACACACTAAAAACAACTTAAAACCAGTCCGCCCGTGCATGTGACATAGGTTTTCATTAAAAATACTAAATTTTCATGTCATTTTTGCTCTATTTGAGTCGATTCATCGATTACTAAAATAGTTGTCGATAGTTGTTTCAGCCCTATTAGAGACGCTCTACTTCAAAGATGTTTACCCACAGGTGAGAGTAGCTGTGATTAGAGGGGAGGAGCCGGGCCAACCCCAACTCCTCCTATGGTCTTTATCTAAGATGCGGGCTGAGCGGGACTTTAGTCCGCTGACGAAGCCTTTTGGATGAGAGGCGAAACGTTCAAAGACTTTTACTACTGAGTACAGAAGATGACTCAAGTACCTTCATTGAAGATGGACAACTCCTGTACGACTGAGAACTTACACAGACAACTTGTGTGTGAACTTTCAGTAAAAAATTCAAAATAAAATCTTTACGTTTATGGTTGTAAACATAACAAAATGTGCAAAAGTTCAAGGTGTATTAGTACTTTCGCAAGGCACTGTATACATAATGCATAAAAAATATACTTTTGACAACACTGAAATACATACAATACATAATTGTTTATGTATATTTTTTATTTGTTTATAGCCATTGCTTTTACTGTCAATCTGACATGAATTGAATTTATGAAAACGCAGTTGTATTTCAACATGTATTGCCTTCTATTATTTGTTGCATTAGGTTTGACCTTTATTGTATCGCATACAGTATTGGTATCTCATTCTGAAGGGTTTTGTTTATGTCAAATGGATGTTTGCCATGTATGTCAATGACTTAATTTCATCATCGCTGTCGGCACAGACAGACTGGATGCCAAAGAGCTGATTAGATTTTAGAAGCGATTTGTTTCGTCTTCTCATTGATGCCCTTTCTTATCAAGATACCGAAATTGAGGAAAAGGTCTGCTGTTTTTGCAAATCAGGTTATTTTTTCTTTTCTCTCTCTCTCTCTCTCTCTCTCTCTCTCTCTCTCTCTCTCTCTCTCTCTCTCTCTCTCTCTTCCCTTTTGTTTCTGCCTATTTATTATTAATTATGCAATTATTAATTATGCATTATGAGGTGTAGATTTTTAATAAAAAATTAAGTTTTGTTAAGTGTTTTGACTCTTTTTTTTTTTACTTTTGGGGCCGACATAAACCTAAATTTACTTGTTGTACCATTAAAATACAAAAACATTGTTAATTATTGTGGACTTTTTGGCAATAAAACATAAAAAACAGATTTAAACAGATTTCCCTCCTCTTTTAATGACATTGTTAGACTTGTTCGGTTATACAGTAGTTGTTTTGCATCAGCGCGGAGCTACTTCTCTTTCTATTGTGCGATTGTCATAGGTCAGCATTTACACAAATACTCTTTACAATAAGTTGGTGACATAGGCAAATGTGTCCTGATTACAAATGATTCAATAGATATAACCTGTAAATCACAAGATTTAATTAATATAGATACAGCGAGGGTGCAATGTTTTAAATGCTTAGCTCAAAAAGGAGTGTGCCTGACATATGAGCAGGAGTTTGCGAGATTGAGCCTAACGCTTGTCTATCAATTTTTATTTATTGGTTTGGTTGTTTGACTGGGCACCCACGGGGAAAACAAAAATTGGCGCCTATGGTTTTACCAAATTAGAAGGTAATCGCCTATAGTTACATTATAAACCTTGTAATTAATTGTCAGGAAAGCCACGTTTAGCTCTCGAACACCCCTGTCCAAATAGCTCCTGCAGAGCTTTCCACATTTATACATAAGGTTGATGATCCAAAATGATTGCTATTTCTGGGAAACAATCAAGCCAAATAAGGAATGGAAGTTTATTTGTGTAGCGCTTTTCACGTGACACAGGTCACCCAAAGCGCATTTTCTCTTTGTGTATGAAATAACTGAGCCATAGCTAAAGTTGCTCTCTGGCATTTTTATTTTGTAAGATGACGAGTAAATCAATAGTATTGTACTTTTTGCATAGTGGAAGATTAGAGATTGACTTTGCTCTTTGCTCTGGCAAAATGTATTAGATATCTTCTGGATCGCAATCTGTATTGCATTGGCCTTATGTATTGTGATACAGGAAAGTACCCTATTGTATTGTGACAAAAGTAATTAGGTGAAACTCGGAAAATTAGAATATCGTTAAAAAGTGCATTCATTTCTGTTATTCAACTTAAACTGTGAAACTAATATATGATAGATTCATTGCATGCAAAGTGAGATATGTGTCGCCTTTATTTGTTATAATTTTGATGATTATGGCTCAGCTTGTAAAAACCCCAAATTAAAAATCTCATAAAATTAGAATATTTTGAAAATGGACTGTAAGCTATCAAAATTATTACAAATAAAGGCTTGACATGTCACTTTGCATGAAATGAGTCTATATCATATACTAGTTTCACATTTTAAGTTGAATCACAGAAATAAATGAACTTTTGAACGATATTCTAATTTTCTGAGTTTCACCTGTAAATAAATATAGTATTGACGTGATTGTACTTACAATTATACCAACTATCTGAGCTTTGCACAATACCCCCACTTTAAAAAATAAAAAGAGCTCACAAATAGAACCCTTGAACCATCAGTACATTTTAAAATGAATAAACATACAGAGCAAACATATATCTATAAATATCTATATATAAAGTGAAAAATAAATCCCAGAAAATACTCCAAAATGAAATGGTCCTGGTTATTGATTATTTGATCTTCCCAGAGTTGTCACTATTAGGAGCAGAGATTGGCTGGAGACAGGTTACTATAGCAACAGGTCACCGCGGAGAGAGGGGTCAGGGTGGAGGCAACAGAGAAGCGAGTGTGTGGGGGGTGTAGTGCTATTAATAGAGCTTATCAGGAGCCAGATGCTGTGCGGAGTCTCAGGGGCGCATGTCCCCACAGTCCCGGGAACATACACACTTGAGTACATACACCCCGACATCAGGCTCAACATCCGAGGGACAGTGTGGAGCAACAACAGCAAATCTGCGATCAGGACAGACCAGTAACAGGCTGTCATCACTTTGAACAATGCAATGTTTTAAAACGTGCGAAAGAAAGTATCAAAAACGATTGCAATTTTATATAAGTTGCAATATATTTTGAACAAAAATGCATTACATTTACTTTATAGTTCACTTGTCACACCATACCTAACGTATGGTATCGAAATATGGGGAAATACATATAAAACTAGAACCAATCCAATTTTCCTATTACAAAAGAAGGTTATCAGATTAATTAATTATGCACCTTACAACTCACCAAGTAATTCACTGTTTCTTCAATCAATCAGAGGACTATGTATATTTCAACCACAAGTACATACTACATTAAGAGACACTGTTTATCAAAAAACTGAGTTAAATTATGGAATAGTTGCTCCAACAAGCCACATCTCTTTTTCAGTTCAAAAATATTTACAAGAGAATAACAATGGAAAAATATTCAATAGAATGAAAATTAATTAAATAGGCTTGCTTCTGGTGTGGACAATGGTCCACTAATGTGTTAATTTTGTGAACAGATGTTGCCATTAATGTGCTGCATTTCTGATTTAAGAGTTAAGGGCAGGCACAATAAGCTTTAGCTTCTGTCTGCACCTGGTCATTTATTGTGTTTCATGTTTTGAATGATTTGTTTGAATGATCTGTAAATGACCAAACCGAAATAAATGAAATGAAATGAATGTTTTTTCTTTTTTTATCTGTTTGACTCTCTGACATTACTCAAATAGCATATCAACATGAACGTCTGAGTTATGCAGCACTATACACATCCACTTGCTTAGGTCAGTAACTTTGTTTGATACCAATGAACAGAGAGTGAAACCAAACATGTACCATTATAGGAAGTAACAGGCATGTTTAAGGGAATATTGTCTGGGGTATTGTGCGAATTTGACTTTGTAGAGCTTTTTACTAACTTACAAATTTGTTCCTTTTCAGAAACAGTTATTGCATCCTTTTTTATTTCCTACATAATCCCATGTGGTCATTCATAGTTTAATGTCTTCAATGCAAATCACACAATGCAAATAGTATTGAAAAGCCAAAACATAAAAAGTGTTTCCAAACTTCTGACCGGTACTGTATGTCAGTGCATAACATGGGCTTAAATCCAAACTGGTCGTCACCTTCAGATCTGATGAATTTTAAAATCCTTTGCAGAAGGACTGTTTTTAATGGTTTTGGACCAGGGCTCTCGGGCTAGTGACTGAATGTGTGTGTTTATGAGTGCAAATGGCCATCAGCAGTGTTAGGAATAACGGTGTTTATAAATAACGGGTTAGTAACGCCGTTGGCGACTGCAGAAGTGAAGTGCGGGAGCTGCTGTGTGTGTTTGTGGAGTTATAGACGTTCGCAGAGATATGGTTTAGTCAGTAGTGACATCAGACATTTTTATTTACTTTGCGGTTCATCTATTGTAGTTAACCAACGACAAGCACTGACATTAGCCTGGATCATTGTGCGTTTAGTAAATGCTTTGTTTGGCGATTTGTTTGATGTTGTGTTTTAATAATAATACATTTTGTTTGTAACGCACTTTTCATTCAGGGAATCTCAGAGTGCTACAAACAACACACAACAATTATAAGATTTCTTTAAAAAAGGTTTTGCTGCAGTGCGTTCTTGTAGCTTTTGTCTTATCTTTGCTGTGTTGTGCCAGTGGATGAGCTCTGGGTCATAGACTGAAAGTAACCGCTGGTTCTGACAGCTGTGGTGATTATGTGGCTAAAACAGGCTTATGTTTCCCCTAACATTCTGAATGAGCACTTATTCGTGCAGATTTGTTTGTAACTCAGTAATTACTGTCCAGTAACGAGTTACCGTTATCATATTTTAACTCATTTACCAGCACAGTTCCTTTTGTGGAGAAATAATGAGTAGCTAATTACTTTTTTAAAGCAATCTTCCCAACACTGGCCATCAGTGTGCGCACTGCTGTACAATCACAATAGGCCACCCTTGGCGTCTTTGCCTAACATGGTACTTTTCTGTCACATAGTATTCCACCAACTCTATTGCCCTTATCTTCTGGTGTGTGCAGGTATTGCATCCATGACTGTGCCCGTGTATATAGCTGAAGCGTCTCCTCCTCACCTTCGGGGGCAGCTGGTCACCGTGAACATGCTGTTTGTTACAGCTGGTCAGTTCACTGCCAGCCTCATCGACGGAGCCTTCAGCTACCTGCAGCACAACGGCTGGAGGTAAGACAGGACACTAACACTGAATCTACAGTACTGTGACTTTATCAAAATAACTGACATGTGACTATTACTGGAAACATAAAAATGTATTGATTGTTGACTTCGAATCGAAGAACAGCGGATCTAAGCAAGTGGCATTTAATTAAAAGTAAATGTACTGTAGCTGTTACTTACTAAGCACAATTTTCCAAGATGAGTACTTTATAGTAGTTGTCTTGATACTGGTGCAATATGTGCGTGTATTTACAGTATGTGTCTGTGTGTGTGTTTATGAGTGCAAAATGGAAACAAGACAACTTACTATTTTTAACAGTGATTTTGAGATATGTGTATATGTATGTAAGATGTCTAAGCTGTACAGTGTGAAATTCTTGAGTCTCTTATCTATAACTTTCTCTTGATTTTAAATGTCAGAAAAGTAGCTCTTTTTCAAACGTCATCTCACATGCGCATGTCAGCGTTAGCATTTACTTAGAGTAGTGATAAGCCGCGCCTGCACTGTACGTACGGTGCATCAAAAAATAAAATTTTCGAATTTTGATTTGGCTGGGTGCCAAAAGTGTTCCAATATATGTTTTAACAACACATGCAAAATATTTTTCCATTACATGAAGGTTTAGGGGTGCCAACGCACATGTGTTTCTGTGGATAAAGGGGCAACGGTGCTAACCGGTCACCATAGTGCTCTGAGGTAAAAAAAAAAAAAAAACTGCACCTCAAGACAATTGAGGGGATATTTATATTTTTGTGTTGGGTATGTATACTCTTATTACATATAATTACCATATCTGCAGTTGTTTCTTTGTATATTGAAATACTGATGAAATTATATTTAGAGGTATTTAGTGCTATTACATCTAAGGTTAGCTTGCTAACAACAGTTAGCTAGCTATGTTAACTAAGCTATCAAGCTTATCATCAACAGTATTTTAGAGTAGGCAATATCATATTCAGAATATTGATGTCTCATCTTTATTAATTGTAGCATTGTAGCTGTTCAATTCACATTTAGTTATTTGTGAGTGCAGTTAGTTACTCTGGTAACAATGTTACTGTAAGTTCTCATTGTAATGATGAACTTGACAATGTAGAGCTTAGATTTGAGGCTTATGCATGCATAATACATCATAATTGAGTGATATTAGGTATGCTAAGATATGATTGTAAACTCTATCCTAGGTAGGGAGGAGATATCAAAGCTAAGCCACACATGCCTTCTGCCTCTGCTGTTTGCAGAGGATGTTGTTCTGTGGGCTTCATCAAGTCAGGAACTTCAGCGTGCTCTAGGGTGGTTTGCAGCCAAGTGTGAAGCGGCCAGGATGAGGATCAGCACCTCCAAATCCGAGGCTATTTTCTCCACCGGAAAAGGTGGCTTCCCCTCTCCAGGTCGGTGGAGAGTCCTTGCCTCAAGTGGAGGAGGTCATGTATCTCAGGGTCGTGTTCATGAGTGAGGGACGGATGGAGCGTGAAATCAGTAAAGCTCTCAATTTACCAATCAATCTATGTTCCTACCCTCACCTATGGTCATGAGATCTGGGTAATGGCCGAAAGGACAAGATCGCGGATACAGGCGTGGCTGGAGGTAAGGAGCTCAGTTACCCAGGAGGAGCATGGAGTAGAGTCGCTGCTCCTTCACATCAACAGGAGCCAGCTGAGGTGGCTCGGGCATCTATTCTGGATGCCTCCAGGTCGCCTCCCTCGAGAGGTATTCCAGGCCTGTCCTCGTGTAAGACCCAGGACACGCTGGAGGGACTATGTCTCTGTGGCCTGGTGTGTCTCGGGGTCCCCCCAGAACAGCTGGAGGAGGTGTAGTCTGGGGAAGTCTGGGCATCTGGGGAAGTCTCGGAGGAGGTGTAGTCTGGGGAAGTCTGGGCATCTTTGCTCAGACTGCTGCCTCCGCGACCCCGGATAAAGCAGGAAAAAAGGATGGATGGATGGATGGAATTTCCACTAGGGTTTGTTCTTTTAAGTGTCTCTCTGTTGCCCCTTGTGTGTAACAATAAAGTAATTTAAACTTTATATTTGTGTCTGACATCCATCTCTGCTGCACAAAAATGAAGAAAATGTGAAGTATCATCCAACATAGCACTCATAAAATTTTGGCCTGGATCTGACTTGTCTGTCCTTGATCTCCATTCATTGTTTGGCCCAGAATTACACAACTATAAAACAGATTTTGAACAAACTTGATACAGGTGTGAAGCATTAGCCAACCTAGAAACACTAAAATGTTGGTGTGAATCCAACCCACATGTAAGGGCCACAGGCCACGCGAAGATGTCCTATTGCCCTCTATTCATTTGTCTATAAGCTGTAATTAAGTTATTAAGTTATCCAAAGTCCAGACCAACTAATTTTTGCTTGAGTTACTCTATAGAACACGTTTCTGTATAAAAGTTAACCTTATTTAACCTTTCTGGGTCAACCTTTTGGAAAATAGACTAAAAATTGCAATTTTTTGACATTTCCCAGAAGTTCACGTGCGAGTTGGTACCCCTAAATCTCAATGGATTTCCACAAAACTTTGCAAAAGTCATTTGTATATGAATAGGAACAAAATGCAATGTCAGCCAAAATGATATTTTGGAGTTAAAATTTCACCATGTTAATTTGATGTACGTGTTATCTTATCAGCTCAGCTTTATCTCCTGTAACTGTCCTTTTCTGCAGCTTCATCTAGAACTGAGACAATACACTTTTGCCATGATACAATATGTATCACGGTACAGAGGGCCAGATATGTATTGCGATTATTTTGAGCTAGCTTATTAGTTTTGTTGGTTAGCTATCATACTTTTTTGCTTACAATGTCTTTACAATTACAATAATAGCCAAATACACTAATTGAATAACTATGTAACTGGGGAGCTGGTTATTTGAGAGTGGCGAGGGATTGGCCGCAGCTCAGTCTGCCCCTGCGTACGCTACAGCACAGGATATAACATGCATTTTATGTAGACCACAATAGGCGGCATGTGTGGACCAATCAATGCAGCCATTGGAAATGTTTTTCGCAGTCCTGCCGAAAAAGTTCTGCTCTGCTGAGGTGTCAAGAACAACCTGCAAAATGATGTCACTTTGTTCTTGCAGCACTAAGTGCGAGAACAAAGTTCTTGCGTCGTATGAAGTATGACTAGGCCTTTAGCTGTCGCGTTGTTGCGGAGACATCTCCGAGACGTCGCAGTAACGTAATGTGGTGAGTTCTTCACAAAACAATCCGAGTTGCGTCGCCTCTGGTGAGATAGGCCCATTTAGTCTGTGTTCAGCACCAGTCCATTGCACTTGCTCCAGTGCAGGAACTAGAGCAAGTGAGATGATCCTCATGTACCCCTCCAAGAAAGGTTTATGAAAAGTAATAAAGAAATATCACTGGGATATTGCACATTTGTACAGAATTTATTGTAAATATGACACAGAATATATTCAGTGTATTTAATTATTACTTTTTATTTATGCCATATCATTAAATGAACAAAATAAACAGAGGGAAGAGGTATCTGAGTAGAACCTGTGTTTTCTGTATTATTAAATAATATTGCTAGTTGGGCTGTGCTGTCACAGTAAAGCTGTGTTCCATGGGATGAGGGAAAGTCCGTCTGAATGCCACAGCTTCAGGTGCTCTACAAGAGGAACCTCTGAAGGTGCCTTCACTGAGGAATTAGTGGAAGTGAGTAGGAGAAGGAGGAGGAAGCGGTTTTGGAAAGGGCCAAAGTTACAGTCAGATAAAGCACTGGCATTACCATCTGCACACTTAACTTGATACCAGCATATCTAAATTCTTTGGCTGGTACTGTTCTTCCCTACATATCTTTAACATAGCAAAAATACGAAATAAATCAATACAAACAAATGCATCTTGTTTTAATTTTAGGAATACTTTTAATACTAATGACCATTTTTTGCAGGTACATGTTGGGCCTGTCAGTTATCCCGGCTGTGCTACAGTTTGTGGGATTTCTGTTTTTGCCGGAGAGTCCTCGCTGGCTGATTCAATGCGGTCTCACTCAGAAGGCCAGACGTGTCCTCAGTCAGATCGAGGAAACCAAAACATTGATGAAGAATACGACAGCATCAAGAACAGCATTGAAGAGGAGGAGAAGGACAGTGGAGGCGGTAAGAAAACAGTTTGATAGACACAATCACGTAGACGGTGGGTTTCATCAGTATTGATACTCTTTAAGTGTGATACCTGCAGTATCATGGGCATTGGCTGCTCAAAGCCAGCACAACTATGAACAATTAAATAAATCTGCAGGTGTTGTCTCAGTACTTATTCATTTCTACATTTCTATTTTCAGTTCATTATCGTTGATTAACGACTTGAGATTTTTCACCAATAGAAAACTAACTGGTTTGATTTTAGTATCCAACTGCATGATAATAATAATAATTCATAGAATAATATGAATGGAAATATTAAAGCTGCCTTAAGCTATTGTCTAGATTTTTTAGCATCAGTAGGTGGACCCTGCTTTGTCCTGTTGTGTTTGCATGGTTCGGGGCAAAGTGTGTTGGGGTGCACAATTCCAGATCTGTAAATGGATAAGGCAGCGGTAAGTTTGTTCTTTTTGTAAGACAGAAAGGTTTTGTTTACCTGCCTGACTAGGTTATCTACTTCTGTAGTCATCGAAGACTACAGCAGGTAGGCCTATTACCAAATATATAGAACAAACTTAAGACTATGAAAAGCATTTAAAAAGCTTTGATGGGTTACCTACACTGGTAAACACATGGTCTCATTTTATTATTCTGAAAGGTTAATTCAGTTTATCTGGTGGCAATGTGTAAATCTATAAATACTTTAAATTGAGCAAGCAGCTGCATCCCAGGCTTAGTGCTGCCCTGTCCAATTACTGGTGTTACATCCGAGCTGTCATAAATATGGACTATTTACTGTTTAATTTTAGAAGTGTGTGCGCAGCTATTGGTGTATTGGTGTCTGTCAAAGAACATTGTCACCCTGTCTCCACAGTGTCTCCCTTAACAATGCCTCTCTTGTATTTAGAGCTGGGTGATTTTTTTCCTCCCAAAAAATCTTTTATTTTCATTTATTATAATTTTTTTTATTGATTTACAATCACATTACATTTAAAACTAAATATCTGTGACTGTGAATATAATGTATTTTTAAACACCAACATTTTTTATAAAAAAAAAAATCTTAAAAATTTGATTTTCTGAAAATATTAATCGATTCGACTTACCAACTCGATTTTTAATTCAAATATCGGGGGAACAAATGTGGCAGCCCTACTTTCATAATCAGTAATCACTACATCACGTCACTTCCCAATTTTCAGCATATTTTGAGGTGCTGAAACTGCCTAAACTGTATAGCAGTTGTCCCAAACTTTTCCTCAGTGACAACTACTTTACCAGTGGATCATTTGTCGACACCTTCACCAAACGGACAAACTAATGTATTTTTGATGAAAATAAAAGGTACATTTTCACCTTAGTGGTTTATAAAGCTATTGCTAAGCACTTTTAACAGTGCTACTTGACTTCTACTCTTTTTGAATTCAGAATAAACATAATCCTTGATGCTTGTTGTTGTTTTTATAGTGGTTTGTGGTGAGTTTGTTGTTCATGCCTTCCACCTGCTGAGCTACAGTGCCTCTCAAAAGTACTAATACACCTTGAACTTTTGCACATTTTGTCATGTTTACAACCATAAACGTAAATATTTTATTTTGAATTCTTTTAATGAAAGTTCACACACAAGTAACAGACAACTGTGAAGTGAAAGCAAAATGATACATGATTCTGTTATTTTTCAAAAAATAGAAAAGTGAAAAGTGGGGCGTGCATAAGTATTCATACAGCATTTTCTGAGTGCATTAAATTGCCTTATAACATTCCTAATGACTGCAGAATGTTCATACCTTGCTCTAATCATTAAATAGAGGCCACTGTGCGTAATATACTCTCAGTATAATTCCAGCTTTTCTGTGAGGGCCTCAGAGCTATGGTCGAGTGTATTGGTCACTAAATATCATGAAGGCCAAGGAGCACACCAGAGAGGTCAGGGATAAAGCTGTGGAGAAGTTTAAAGCAGCGTTAAGTTATACAAAGATTTCCAAGATTTGAACATCTCACAGAGCACTGTTCAATCCATCATTCGGAAATGTAAAGAGTATAGCACCACTGCGAACTTACCAAGACACGGCCGTCCACCTAAACTAACAGACCGAACAAGGAGAGCACTGGTCAGAAATGCAACCAAGTGCCCTAAGATAACTCTGGAGGAGCTGCGACGTACTGCGCTGAGCTGGGGGAATCTTACATGGGACAACTATAAGTCGTACTCTGGCCTTCATGGACGAGTGGCAAGAAGAAAGCCATTATTGAAAGGAGGCCATAAGAAATCCTGTTTGAAGTTTGCTAGAAGTCATATGGAGGACACAGCTACCAGTGGAAGAAGGTGCTTTGGTCCGATGAAATTGAACTTTTTGACCAAAATGCAAAACGTTATGTATGGAGCAAACCTAACACTGCTCATCGTCCTGAGTGCACCATCCCCAGTGTGAAATATGGTGGGGGAGCATCATGCTATGGAGCTGCTTTTCCTCAGCTGGGACTGGGAAGATTGTAAGAATAGTTGGGAAGATGGATGGAGGCAAATACAGAGACATTTGAGGAAAACCTGCTGGAGTCAGTAAGAGAATTGAGGCTGGGGTGGAGATTCACCTTCCAGCAGGACAATGACCCTAAACACAAAGCTAAATCTACAATGGAATGGTTTAAAAACAAACATATTAATGTGTTAGAATGGCCCAGTCAAAGTCCTGACCTAAATCCTATTGAAAATCTGTGGAAAAACCTGAAAACTGCCGTTCACAAACGCTCTCCTTCTAATTTGACAGAGCTCAAGTTGTTTTGTAAAGAGGAATGGGCTAAAATGTCAGTCTCTAGATGTGCAAATCTTGTAGAGTCATACCCCAAAAGACTTGCTGCTGTTATTGCAGCAAAAGGGGCTTCCACAAAGTATTAATTCATGCTGCTTTTACTTCACAGTTGTCTGATACTTGTGTGTGAACTTTCAGTAATTTCAGAATAAAATCTTATGTTTATGGTTGTCCATCCATCCATCCATCCATTTTCTTCCGCTTTATCCGGGGCCGGGTCGCGGAGGCAGCAGTCTGAGCAGAGATGCCCAGACTTCCCGATCCACGCACACCACCTCCAGCTGTTCTGGGGGGACCCCGAGGCGACACCAGGCCAGCTCGGAGACATAGTCCCACCAGCGTGTCCTGGGCCTTCCACGAGGCCTCCTCGCATAGGACATGCCTGGAGCACCTCCCGAGGGAGGCGACCAGGAGGCATCCAGAACAGATGCCCTAGCCACCTCAGCTGGCTCCTTTCGACGTGAAGGAGCAGCGACTCTACTAGGAGCTCCACCCGGGTAACTGAGCTCCTCACCCGATCTCGAAGGGTGCGCCCAGCCACCCTGCGAAGGAAACTCATTTCAGCCGCTTGTATTCGCGATCTTGTCCTTTCGGTCATTACCCAGATCTCATGACCATAGGTGAGGGTGGAAACGTAGATCGATCGGTAAATCGAGAGCTTTGTCCCCGACTCAGCTCCTTCTTCACCACAACAGTCCGATACAGCGACCGCATCACTGCTGACGCCGCACCGATCTGTCTATTGATCTCACGCTCCATCCATCCCTCACTCGTGAACACGACCCCGAGATAGTTGAACTCCTCCACTTGAGGCAAGGACTCTCCACCGACCTGAAGAGTTGTAAACATGACAAACTGTGCAAAAGTTCAAGGTGTATTAGTACTTTCGAGAGGCACTGTATATCTGTCTTGTCTTTTGTAATGACTAGAACAGCCAATGGTCAGATGCACAGTTGTGATGTGCAAATTACTGTGACCTGTCACTCAAACAGTGGCATGCCCTTGTGTGGGAGAATGCACCAAGGTGGGTTGTGTTTATTTTTGTTCACAGTGATAATAAACCGGGGGGTAGCAACTGGTGGATAGCAGTTTTGTCAATTATCATTGTCCCACTTTCAACTGAACAAAGTTGCTTTACTTCAACTTTTGTATTGCATGTAGGGCTGGGCCTGGGATTTTAAAGAAATTATTTCAGATAAATCAACGGTTTCTTAACCTGAAGAGAGAGCAGCTTAACGCAGCGACAGGTAGGCTGCTCGGCCACTTTAGTTCCAAACTCCCGTTAGTTTGGCAGAAAGAGTTGTGACTTGTGACAGTTTCTGTCCTCGTGATTTTAAAGGTGTCCTCAGCAGCTTAGTAACAAAACAACCGCCATTTCTCCACAGTAAACTAGCATTCATATGACGCGCCCTTGTTTCAGTAACAGCCAAAGACGTAATATTGATAAACGTCTTGTGCTCACTCCTCCCCATTTACATTAATTACTCCCTTCGAGAGAAAATCTATGATGGCTGCTCAGTCTACTCCCACAGAGCATGTTCCAAAAAAGGACAAATGCATTTCTATGTACATCCTAATCCAGCCACTAGGGTCAAAAAATAATGTAGCTTTGGTTCCTGGAAAGGATCAATCTAAATCAGTAAGTGTACCTTTGCAGGCTTGATCACAGAATTATCACATAATGTGTAAGGCCTGCTCTCAATGGCAATCTGAACAATCGAATCTACGTAATAAACATCAAATTAAGATACTGCATCATCTTGCTTCGCACCTCTCCCTTTGTTCTGTTTCTGATTGTCATGTTAGTTGTTAATGAATGTCTTATTTTTATGCACCTGTCACCGCTTAACATTAAGATATCGCTGTGAGGTTACTCTGCACACTTAACATTGTTTTATTATATATGAAGAAGAAGAACTATATTTATACAGCGCCTTTCACAGACATCCGCGGTCCGCCTGCCTTTTTGCCCTTTTAAGGAACAGGCTTCGTAATAGGAGATTGAGCAGCCATGTTAATTTTACAGACCATCATTCCTATGAATGGGGCTGAATGGATAACCGGCTATCTCTTGTATACACCTATGCAGCTTACACACATATTGCTCTCCACCTTCCAGGCAGATCATGCAGGGGCATGTTTATTACATTGATTCATATTGAATGTATATATTCAGGGGTTAAAGTGGGCAGGAACGGTCGGGAACGGCCCAAAAAAAAAAAAAAAGGTTAATGATTGCCACTTTGTCATTTCGCACACATGCGAAAGTCTGCCTGTGAGATAAATCAATGCAATAAATACTAGGTTGGGTAGTTTTATTATTAATTTGCTGAAGCTGCGCTGGACAAAAATCCACTCTTCAGAATCTGGAGAAATAATCATAAGATCAGCAGCAGGTCAGTCCGATCCTCATGCGCGCGGGTTTCATGCAATTCAATATAATAGCATTTATCACGAAATAATTAACTTTATGGATGTGTGAGCCATATATTGTTTGGGGTGTACCTGAATATATACCACTAGAGGGCACCCGTGGTGATTTGATTTTGGGACCACAGGAAATGCATACCTGTGAGATTTAAATGGCCGGAGGTCTTTTGTTAGACGGTTGTTGGAGTGGCGAGAGCAAATGGTTTTTGACCGTGCAGTGTGTGTCGGAAATTTGTAAATTTCACATGTGAAATATTATGAGCTCAAATATGTCATCATTTTTCATTATGTTTTGATTATGAACAGTTATGGATACTTTCAGTTTAATATAATTTTAAACGTTGAACGAACGGGTCAGTGGATAAAGGACACGCGTCAGCCAAGCTGCAAACCACCTCAACCAGAAGGTCAGTGAAACTCTGTTGGACCTAACAATGGACATAAACTAATCCATAAACGGAGTCTACTCTTCCCAAACTTTAGCCCGCCTTTTATTTCGTATCAATCAGCCTCATATTTTGGTTTTAGAGATAAATTTAGGAAGCATAATGAAGAGAAAAGGCGATAAACAGTGTGGCATTACAGCGCTCGGTTACGGCGCAATGTCGGCCTTTTTCACAAAGTATTCCCTCTGATCAGAGCCTCTGAAAATGCCCACGGTTTAAAAGTAACAACAGAGTCATGAATCCTGGCTAAAGTTTAGTCTTTAGACTCGTGTGGAGCCTGTGTCTGCTCCTCACTGCTCAGCGCGATGAGCAGCTACAGACTGAGGAAGAACAGGGGCGGAGCTGACACAGGCAGCAGAGGGACTGGGGCCCCACAGGGAAACATTTACACAGGATTTTGACAGTACATTAAAACAATAAATAAATAGATAAAATAATAAAAGTCTATTTGCAGCTATCAAAATCAGTGCTTCTTTCTTTCTTTCTTAAGTAATCATAATGTAGACAGTTCTGATTCTCATCACTGTACAAGGCTAATTCAAACAGCATATTTGCCTAAATACACCTGATTGCACTAAATTGTATCCGATTATTTAAAAAAATTCACACGTAGGACTGGCTGTTGCTCTAATTTTCTGGGAGTATCTCAAACAAGAGCACATACAGTATAAAGAAATCTTATTCTGTGAAATGGTTTAAAACTTATTTTTAAAATACATAAATTAAAAGTAATATAAAACACCTTCTGTTACATGTAATATACGCACAGCCTTTCATATATCGACCTAATGTAGCGTTCTGAGTCTTCGAGATTAGAGTTCCACCACCTCCCAAAGTCCACTGTATATATTGAATACATTTTTGCGTGTTGAATCAAAGAGGGCGTATCAAACAATTTGATATGTCGAGAATCGTTGCATCTCTACTGTGCACTGTGCCTTTTGATGGGAAAGCAAAAAGATATGTTGCTCATAAATATACTATACCGTATATGTTGTACACACCAAGGTCTTGAGACAGTTAATTTGCCATCAATGGCTTTTACTGTTCACATTAAACATTTTATATTTACAAAACAGTCTTAAGCATGTTTTGAGCCATACTTTATGCAAAAATGTAGATAATCTGTGCATCTGCCTCGTGAGGAAACAGACAAAGCTGACACCGGGGTTACCATAGAAACACTTCCTCTTCCTCACCTTTACGACTCAGTGATGGCACTGCAGTCTCCTTTAGCTCTCTCCCTTAGGCACATCATGTACTTTACAGGTGCACCTCAAAGCCAACTGTGAGATATGAACTAAGATGGTGGGGAAGCTGGCCACAGAGTAGTCAAAATGGGCAGGCCGACTTGACAAGTATAACTCTTACCAGGCACAATTTATTCTCACACAAAAGAAACTTCTCCATGTCAATTGCACGAACAATATGACTTCCTCCTTTTATACCTCTACTCATGGGAAAGGCCCTCCCACCGGTAAGTACCATTAGCTTGATGGGTGAGTTCAAATAAGTTTAGCTGGTAAGTTTTAAACATTTTACATAAAACATGTTGGTGTTTAGTCCACAAATTATTAATTACTGTTCAAATCAAATTAATAAACACAATACAAACCAAAATCATATACAAAGGAAATTCAAAGCAAAGTTTAAACCAATTTCCCCCTGCCACATGGTTCTGCCTGCGCTTTTAAATGGCCGACAAGGACCACGCCCTCCCTTTGTTTCAACCATGTGGTACAGGTAAGTTTGTATACTAATAAACAAAGTTTTAAAACGGACAATGTGAAGTGTAATCATTAACTTAAACAAATGATATGGCAAATGAAACAAAGTGTCCAAAAGAAATACTGGGACAAACCCACTTTGTATTTATTTTTATTTATTTATTTATTTGACAGGACATGTACAGGATCATTAATCAGCATATGAAAAGATGCTTTGTACCAGACTTTAGCTCTTAGAGCTAATTTCCATCTGCAGTCCCAAGACATACAAAACACTACAAAAAGCATAAAACAATACAGTTCATAATATTTACAGACAGTATTTACATTTGATAAAAATTTAAAAAAGAACATATCAAAGGGAAAACTTCTATAGTCCTCTATAGTCTATACCACCCACTACCCTTCTCAGACGTAAACTGTAGTAGTAGTTGTTTTTTGTTTTTGTTTTTTCTTTAATGCTGACATGTTTGAGTTCCCAGAAAATGTTGTTTCACACCCAGGCAGAATCGTTTTAAGTCTTTGCATAGTTTAGTGCAGTTGGAAGTTTGTTCCATTCTGAGATAGTTTTAAAAGAGAATGCCGATTGTCCTAATGCTGTTTTTCGTTTTGGTATGGTACATTGGCCATTGACTGTTGACCTTGTTGTTCTGACCATCTGATCAGAGGTTAATTGGACAAACCTTTTTAGTGGTGGAGGTGCCACATTATTAACAATCTTGAATAGTAACTTTAGATTGGCTGACCTAACTATACATTCAAAATTGAGCATTTTATATTTGGTTAATATTTGACAGTGATGATACTGTCGTGATTTCCTATCTAGAATCCTAAGTGCTTGCTTATAAAGAGATTCTAAAGGTTTTATTGTGGATTTGTTGGCTTGTGACCAGCATGATACACCATAGAGTAAGTGAGGTAATATCATTGCGTTGAAGTAGGTTTTAGCTCCTTGTATTGTCAATGAATTTCTTATAGATTTAAATGTAAACAGATTATATTTTATTGTATGGCATACCTTTTTAATGTGTTTTTAAAGCTTAGTCTCGAGTCTAAAATGATGCCAAGGTATCTGAACTCATTGACATTTTCAATTTTTTCTCCTTTTACTGTAATTAAGGGATATGTTTTTTTGTTTGGTTTTGTTGAGAAAAACATTGTCGCAGTTTTACTCACATTCAGTGTTAGACAGGAATCATTCAGCCATATAGAAATTTTGTCCATTGCCTTTGATAGTTTGGTTGCCACTTGTTCATGGTCCTTCCCATCCGTGTAGATAACAGTGTCATCAGCATACATCTGGACGTCAACATCATCACACACGGATGGGAGGTCATTTATATATAAACTAAACAATAATGGCACAAAGATTATTACAGTATGTGGGAAATGGGTGATTAATCTGTGACAAAGCTAGTATTAAGATCAGTCACAAGGTCAATAAAACTGATTAATCATTAATGACCGTCAGTAAAAATCTACTCTCTAGTAGAACTTATCTTCAAAGTGACAACTTGAGCATGAACTGTGAATAAGTATGATAGTGATAGTTAGGCTACGACAATGGGAAAATTAAGTGATGAAATAAGTATGAAACAGCCGCAGTGGAGGAACACTTTATGGCACTCTCTATAGGGTATTTAAAAGTAATTTTGTTACACTGGGCATATCATTTTCTAGACTTCATCAATGACAGTTTTACCCATAGATAAGATAAATAATGGGGCACTTCAACCCTCAGTCAATAAGCAATGATTATGTTTTTTCATCCTGCGAGACTAAGGCAGATGATAAAAAGAAGAGCAAATGTCGTAGGTCACGGTAGAAAATAGAGGTGTTGTGGCTGTAATTACTTTCATAGAGAGGCAATAGAGCTATTGTTCATGGGAAACTTCATGTGCTCTGTGTATGGGATATATTGATTTCCTGGAAAGGCTTGTTCATAACAATTGTGTTTTGTGCAGTGCTGTTCATATTGTACTGACCTCATAAAAGTATATTGTTTGCTAGCTATCCTGATGGTTTATTACATCCTAGAACTGCACTTTTCTGGACCGAGAAGTCTGATGTGTTTCTGGGATCTGCTGTAGCCACTCCTTCATGCTTTTGTCTCCAGCCGGCTAGACTATTGTAACGGTCTGTTCACTGGCCTTTCTAAACGAGCTGTTAGACAACTGCAGTATATCCAAAATGCAGCTGCTCGAGTCCTGACAAGAACCAGGAAATACGACCACATTAGTCCAGTGCTCCGTTCTCTGCACTGGCTTCCTGTTGCTCAGAGAATAGAGTTTAAAATAGCTCTGCTTCTGTATAAGTCCCTTCATGGTCGGGCACCAAAGTACATCTCTGATATGGTACAGCCGTATGAACCACCTCGGGCCCTGAGATCCTCAGGGAGGGGTCTCCTGGTGGTTCCCAGAGTCACCACCAAACATGGTGAGGCTGCATTTCAGTTTCACGCAGCAAAAGTCTGGGACAGCCTCAGTGAAGACGTGAGACAGGCCTCAACCCTGAGTATGTTTAAGTCCAGAAAGGACACCTTTTTACTGCTGCCTATGGCAGTTGATTGTATTTTTACAAATTTTAATATGTACAATATACATATTTTTAATGTATTTTTAATGTAATTGTATCGTGTTTTTAATGCTTTTTATTGCATTTTATTGTGTTTGGGTGTCTGGTGCTGCTGTGAGGCACATTGAGTTGTACATGTACATGAAATGTGCCATATAAATAAACTTGCCTTGCCTTGCCTTGCCTCCAGTTTGGGGGCCAATGACCACGGGCACCACTGATGCCTTCACCCACCATTTCTTCTCCAGCTCTTCTCTGAGCCCCTGTTATTCTCTAGTTTCTCGTGTTCCTCTTTCCTGATGAAGTCGCTTGATATTGCTATGTCAACCACAACAGCTTTCCTCTGCTCTTTGTCCACCACCACAATGTCCGGTTGGTTCGCCATTACCATTCTGTCCGTCTGTATCTGGAAGTCCCACAGGATCTTGGCTCGGTCATTCTCTACCACCTTTGGAGGTGTTTCCCACTTTGACCTTGGGGTTTCCAGCCCATACTCTGCACAGAAAATCATACATTGCTATATTGATGAAAGCTAAACAATTTACTGGCATTATAAGGCAGGGGTCTGCAATGTTTAAATGAATTGTTTCATTTGGTCACACATATTATGCACAGACAAACATACAGCAGTATTATGTGAGGCGTTCACTGACCTCTCCACCATGCTCATAATTCTCACTGAACATGAATTATTCAACATATTAGAACATTTTATGAAACTTACTTGGCTGCTGCTCTGCGTTCGGTCAAATCCATGTGGAGATGATAATGAGAGCAGTGCTTCAGACTGTGTTTGGTAACAACAAGCTGCTCTGCATATTTCACAATGACCTATTTTAATGCAGCTAATAAATGAAATAAAAATATATTTGACTAAGTTTTAAAAGCAAGACAGGCTGTACCCAGCCACACATGAACATGTGTTTTTGCCTTTGACCTGTCCTTCAGTGTTGGGTCAGCCAGCCAGAGGTATTCTATTAAAGACTATAGAAGGTAATTAGCCCACTGAGCATGCGATCAATGAGGTAAAAACACCCAGAGCTACTGGAAGAACTGATTCACACAATTTTATAATTTTTTATAATTTTATTGTTTTTAATGTTCCATTTGTACTTATATTATAATATACTACATTATTATACAACACTTATACTACAATTAATTATTTTAAATTGCTTTTGTTTTCTTTATCATTTTGCTTTTAACGTGTTGTATTGTCCTCATGTCTCATGAGATTGAGCCCGGATGATACTTCCCATCCATTAGACTGATGAGAGTTCCTATCATATCATTTATATACACTTGAAAAAAGCACTATACACTATATACATAAGCACAACTCATTTTTCATAGGGTGTACTCAAAGACATAAAACCTTTTTATATACACAATAGACCAATTTCTTTCAAACATTGAAATCGAAATCTGTGTTAGTGAGCACTTTGTCCTCCTTTGACAAGAGAATCCATCACACCTCACAGGTGCGGAATATCAAGATGCTTATTACTTTGCATGAAAATTGCACACAACAATACAACTATTAAAGGTCCTATATCATACAAAATTGACTTTTTGGAGCTTTTAGCCATGTTGTTATGCTATTTATTTATCAAAAACACCCCCAGAGCGTTTTTTGGCTTCATTCGCGCAGTTCTAAGTAATCCTCCTGAATCCTGCTCTCTGAGCAGCTGCTCCGCCCTCTCCTGGTAAACGACTGAGCTGTTCAGTTGTGTCGTCACAAAGGAACGGAAGTGCTGTCTGTAATGTATGCCTTACAGCCTGATTTTTATTTATAAAACAGCTTTTTCATTTTTTATTTTTTGTTGTAAGAGAGAAATAAAGAAAAAAAAAAAAGCAACTCTCCGACGCGTCTGTGCTGTCCCACGAGCCTAATGAAGCGCACCCACGGCCAGAGGATCCATGGATCGGAGCAGAAATGTTGTTTTTGAAGACTGAGCTCTTTCTAACCTACTCTGGACACCGCCTGTTCTGTTTTCTTACCGAACGATAATGTCACGGATGCGCGTTTGGCTACGAGAGCAACAGGACTATTCAACCTTCCTAAAGAAGAGTGCACTCGCCAGAAGTTGGAATTTCTTTCTGGATTCAGCTACTATATCAACCAACCTGATGGATGCTTGGTGAACCTTGGCCAGAATCAAAGTGGATAAACTTTTATAACCAACGGGATCTCATGGGGAGGCCAGACTGAGCGGTGAGTTAATCAAAACGCGTGTTAGCGTGTGTGTTAGCCATTTATGAAACTGTGTTGCACATGTCAACTCCTTATAACTGCATTATGTGAAGTAACTTCACTTTTTGCAGCAATATTTATATTTATAATACTGCAAATGTGGAATGAGCGGAGAGAGGGGCGGAGTTAACTGAATCGAAGCGTCTTGTCTTCCGGGTAGGGAAAATACCCCCAGAAATACTTATATTTCTCTTAAAAATGAGTACTCCATAGTGATAGAGATACAATATATCATATAAATGCCTATACTTTACTTTGGAATGGCTAAAATAGCATGATACAGATCCTTTAAACCTAGTTATACGCAGACACCAGTGTATGAATGAGCGTGTGAATAGGTGACTGGTTCCTTACTGTAAAGAGCTTTGGGCCTGATAAATGTAGAAAAAGCGCTATATACAGTAAGTTGAGTCCATTTACCATTTAAGGCCATTCAGAGTCAGATCATCTCAGTGCAATGTAAAGTTAGGAAAGCACAGCACTAATATGAACTATCATAATACTGCCTGCCTTTGGCTTCTGCTGAAATGAAATGATTGAGTCCTCCAATGTATTCCTTTGATTTTAGTAAAGTAATTGTATATGAAATACTTGCAGGGGAAAGAGTACTCAAAATGAGTATTTTAAAAACATTTTCTTAATACTATATCTAAATATTCCGTTACTACTCAACCCTGGTTGACCATTTTTGTGATGTTCATAGTTTGACTTCTTATTGAACACTGACAGGAAGTGACTTAGATGAAAACAAACAATTTAAACTGTTGCCGTGCTGTGATGGAACTTTACCTCTATCTATATCACTTCCTGTCAGCAGGTTAGAAATTCAAATAAAAATAACTTTTCTGCCAAATATTTCTTCATTATCTTAATCCTTCACTGAAATAAAATGATGATTATTACTTACAACAGATGTTATCCAGCTAAATAGGTCATATTTTCAAAAGTATTAAAACCTGTCATGCACTTTAACTCTAGACCCCCTTCCCGGCTTGAGCAGCAGCCAATACACGGCCCCTGCGCAATACAGGTTTGTAGTGTCCTGCCCCTGACTGTGGGGAGATTTGCCTGGTTTACTCACCCACAAACCCAACTCATACAGCCCGAACATTACTTCATTAGCTTTGGCCAATAATACACGTGTAGTTTGAACTGCGCAGTACCTGTCACACACACGTGGCGCTTTAGACACGTTTGATGTGAACATATACCTTTAGGGAAGCTCATCTGCATGTGCGTCGTCCTCCTCAAGGTCTCCACCTGATTGCAGCTCGCTGTCGTAACCGACTTGTGCGCAGTAGTGCTTTGGAATGAAAATGTTCTCCTTGTTGCACCATTCAACAGTGATCTTTGCTCAGACTGCTATTTTTGCAGCTATAATTCAGACTGGCCCATTCAGATCGTCTGTTTACTGAAGTGTATTTGTTCAGTGCTCTGGTCTCAAATACGACTTAATTGAATCTAAACATGCTTCAGGCTTTCTCTTCTCTTCTAATCTACTTTCAATGAATGTGCTTTCTGCTTGAGTGCTTTTCATTCCATCTTCTCATGCTCCAGCACTAACGAACACAGACGGGCTCCTGACAATAGGTCCACAAAGTTGATTTGAGCACATTTCTCCAGGGAGGATTTTTGGATATGGCATAGGAAGCTGTGTGTATTTGAACATGGTTGCAGGGCCATGTGAGACACTTTTACATGAGCCAAAGCCCGATCATGAAAGGAGACTATGGAATTATCTCTATATGTTATACAACACGTTTCACATTGTTTTTATTTCCACCATCTTTGTTCATAATGTAGCTGTTCACATGAAGCTTAAGACTTGAAAATGTCATTGTATGAAAATTAGGGAAATCTTTCAGACTATATTGGTACCAGAATTGAGTCAGAAACGAATCCATGCAATCAATCAATATTTATGTATGAGCTGGTGGAATTAATTGGGAACTTTTATTTAGAAAATATTGAAAATGATGGTAGCAAATGTAGATAAGCATTTTATGTAGACCCTGTGTTTGTGTAGGAATCTCTCAGGATTCCCCTCTGAAAAAGTCATTCTCAAAATATATTTCCTACTTACTAAATAAAGGTTGAAATAATCCATAAGAAAACACATGTTACCATTGAAACATTTATAAAATCTACTTGCAAAACTCCCAATTCATTACTCCTCTTTGCTTTTAAAACCCTTCTTTAATTCTTCTCCCTATGAACAGTGATCAGTCACTTTAAGGTAAAATTGCTTTTGTGTTTTTTACTGTCGCACTTTACTTTAAGCTTCAGGTCTTCATGGAACTAAAATGAACTTGAACTGCTGTCAGTGTCTTTGTTATCCATGTGTGACTCAGCTACGCTTTATTCAATTAGAATGATTTATGGTTTTGAGAGCAATGTGTCTTTTAAAATAGAAGAAGATCTTTATTTATATAGCGCCTTTCACAGACATGGTCACAAAGAGCATTTTACATTCACTCCATACTCGGTAGGCCATGAATAATATGCTTGTAAAGATGATCAACTAGCAATAATGAACTGCCTTCATTCTACCCTTAACCCGTAACCCTAAGTAGATTACTAATGCTTATTGATTCCTTATTAATACTTAACAGGTATTAATAAAGCAATACCTAAACAACTAAAGTAAATATTAATTGAGATCAAACGTCTAGGAGAGAAAAGAGATCCAATTCACATCATGTGACTCACACATCTAGCATTTATACACAACATAAAATGAAATCATCAGAGGCAAACGTCAATGTGTACAGTATATATATTTATAAAAGTTTGGGAACCCCTGCCTTAACATTAACAACCTTGCAAAAATCACTATAGGCGGTGATGTGTAATGTTTTGTCATTGGCCAATAATCCCACCTGTTCACGTTAAATAATAACTATAGTCCTGTGCACAAGAATATGTTTTGCAGACAAAGCTTCACTTCTGTTCCTCTATGCCCTCAAGATATATTATCTTGTCTTCTTTTGTACACTCATTTGTTTCTCCCCCTCTAAATGCCTCTAGCTTTTTGAATCACCGAGCCAGCACATCACGGCAATGATAAGTTGTTGTATAAGAGGCCTTGATTGAAATGGTGTTGCTGTGAAAGTGGTTGCCTTCACTTGCAGTCATCTGAGTGAAAAACTGTTTAGTTATTCACTACTGTACCTTCTTGATTAAGAAACACGTTTGAGAATAGATCTTTTTTATTTGATATTGTAAATTGGTACTTGTGGTTTTGTAGACTTTAATGTCCTCATACGTAGATGGAGAGGCTATATGGCAAAAGAAAATAATTTTCCCTTTTATCCATTTCAGATCATGATTGAAATTTTATCATAGTTCTTGTACTTTTTTATTTTTATCATAGCGCCTGAGAGTTCACTTCTCATTGTGATCTGTGTGACGGATAGGGATGGGTACTGTTCGTTTTTTTCCGATACCACTACTTTAACGATACCTGCTTTCGGTGCCAGTGCCTTAACGGTACTTTTTCCGATACCTATGTTATTTTAATTCAATTAAAATAACGTTAACGTTAAAATAATATCGTTCAGGAAAAAGTCCTAAAACTGAACAACAGAAGCTACACAGGCCGCAGCAGGGTCGCGTGTAACTTCGTATTTTGAGCACAATTTCTACTTAACCAGCGATAAAAAAGAGAGAAAGGACATTATTACCTCCTGAGCTGCAGAGACAGATCCACATCATGACACGGTTTCTTTCAGCCAACATTTTCTAAAGACACTGCGCTTTGACGAAGCGAAAGCACTCCACACATCAAAGATCCTTACATGTGTGAGCGCTCACTCTGCCACTAATAATTTACCAAAACTGTATAAAAAATGTCTAATACAGAGTGAGCGCTCACTTTTCTACAAACAGTCTTTGATATTCCCTCGCTGCAGCTGCTTGTAAAGTTGTAAACAACAGCACGTAAACTCAGCCTCCGTGGGTCTGTCGCTAAAGGTAAAGACTTCTTTCTTGTTGTCACTGCTTTGTTTTGCTTTTCAGTTTGCCTATAAACTCCAGATTCTTATTCAGTCCTGGTTTATAACTGGTTTAGTTTAGCTCTGGGTTTTACAACCGGTGTAAGTCCTGGTTTATTCCTGGCTCAGTCCTGCCGCAGACCGCGGCTGGGCCATCTCTGTTACAAAAGTTTAGTATGTTATAGCTTTGCTTTCGCTTTAAGTTATAGGTATAAGTTATAGCTTTTCTTCGTTCCATTTGCGCTGAAGTGGCTCATTATCTGTGCACACGTTCATGTTGCTATTTTTTAGACATATATTGAATTGAAGAATTTTAGTTTTTTGATACCACTCCTGACCGGAGCTTTTCGGTCGGTACCAAGTAGGCACCGTTTAACGGTGCCCATCCCTAGTGACGGAGCCAGTCTGTCTTTGACTACTTTGAGTGCAACGGACACAATCCCTCAGAAATGCAACCGCTGGTTCATTCATATATACACACACATAAAACTACTACATGTGCTTATAATCTTTCTGTAAGATCAAGTAGGCTTAATTAATAAAGTATTCAGACATAAAATGGCATATAAAGAACTCAAAACAGTCTTTGTTTTTCTATGGAACTGTTATCACCTACAGCTTCAGATCAGTTTGCTGCCTGTTATTTAACTATTTTCACAAATACAGCTGTGTGGGTTTTTAATCAATATTCTCAAATGTGATTATTTCTGAAGCCGTCACACAGCACCATTTTTTTTACTTGTTCTCTTCTCACATCTCTCTTGATTAAAAGTTGTGAATGCTTGTGCCACGACCGTAACAAGTGGCCATCTTGAAAATAAATAGAATACGTTATTCACTTAAGGAAATGCCAATTAAATCAGGCCCAAAGTAACATTTCTCGCACAGTGATGCCCCTAACACAATGATAGCTACTGTAGCTATTTTATTTGTATTACAGTAGTCAAATAAAATAGCTACAATCCTAACTTAAGGCACCACCATCAAAACAGAATACAGCAGACATCTGACTTTACTTGACTTTTGTTTTGCGCATACTCACTGAAATGTGCCATCATACATTTTTGAGGAGCTCTCCCCCAATAAAACACAATTTCCTATAACTGATGTTTTCTTTTAGATTACTATTCCCAGCAGTCTCATAAAGTTGTCAAACGTACAACACATTACTCTAGCATTCAACAGGTCTATTGTTTTTTTTTACAACTTAAATTACAGTAAGTCAGTTTGATGTAACATGAAATTAAGCATCTGTTTGTTTGTTTTTTCAGATAAAATTATTCAGCTTAAGATTATAAAATGTTGTGAGGGGTAGAATCAGCTTTAAGTTTTCATCTAACTCCTCTTGTCCTTCTGCCATTCGTATAAGTGGAACGTGAGTGGTGGCCTGCAATCAGGAGTGGACAAGTGCAATCTGCAGCTTTGCGCCCAAGTCCTGCTCTCGTTGCTGGGCTAATTATCAACCCGTTTCTAATCATAGTGGATGGTGACATAGTGGTGAAGAGCAGGAGAAGGTCAACGTAAACACAAGGAAGGGGTTGAAAGATGCTGCTGGTTGAGTGCAAATGAAAAGGTAATTTAAATAAACCACAGCAAAACGGTCAGATGACATTTTACACATTTTAATGTTAAAGTTCTTATTTTAATGTCTGACTTTACAAAATCTACTTTTTTGAGCTGTCCGTGTATTTTAAGTCCACACTAGCCTGGTTTTACCAGACCCTCATACTCTTTTCGTTTCGTACAAGGGTCTGGATCTTCACAATTGAGCTCAGTTATCAGGTGGGAGGGGTGAACTCCTTTGAAACAATTGGATATGATTTTCGCTAGCGTTTGGTCATGACATATGTAATGCGCCCGAGTGCAAGCTATTATAACTCTTGGAGCATTCCTTGCACAGGCTTCAATTTTAATTTCTGGAGCTGAGCCAGAACGGATTGAAGAGCTTCCATTACTTTCGTATCCGCTGCCATTGCCAATATAGTCTGACTAATGGCATAAAACGTATAATTAACAAAAACTGAGGTGCTAAGTGATCCTGCACTCTCCAGTATTTTCATTGAAGCGCCACTCTTCGCTGTTAGAGGGACCAACCAGTCCTAAAAACAACATTCAGTGCACTGAGTGTCTAAAAGATAACGGATATGTATCTTTAACCTCCTTTTTATATACCAATGACCGTTCAAACTTGATTTTGATGGTGAAAATAAAACTCAATACTGATTTCTATACCACGACAAAAAGAATCCCCTTTTTTTGTCTTGGTACAAAAACAAGGGAATTTATATACTGTAGGAAATAGTAAATATACAACAAATATTATATATTATATTTGCTGTAGGAAACTTTGTCACTTTTACATCTGCACTGTATTATCTACATTGCAAAACACTCAACACTATATTATTTTTTTGTTTGACCATGTTCTTGAGAAGTTATTGTAATAAAAGGTCTAATTTGTTCTCTAAATAAATGTTGTGTATTTTCAGCAGTAATGTTCAAAGTACAATTCTAAAACTAGGAATATATAAACAATATTAACTATTTAGACTGGATTTGACCCATGACCATCATGATAAACATGGTCTGTTTCTGCCTAAATGAACAGTGAACACTGCTGTTGCATTATAGGTGCAGAAGATTGTATTCATTCAAAGCATCAAACAATGTTGAACTGTCCTTTAAAATTCCTCCAAATATATCCATGAGTCAAGTACAGATAGGAAACATGTAACGGTACAGGTGGCTTTGATATTTAATTTTGTAGAATATTTTCTACAAAAAAACGGCTTAGTGTCCTTTACTAACTGATACATGTAAATAAATGGAGGCCGCTATGCTAAGCTACGCCTGAGAAAATGAATGGGCCGCTAAGCTAATTGTGCAGTTTCTATCAAAACGCATGCTTCTTTCTAACTGGTACAGCACAAGTAATTAGATCCTACATTTCGACAATGGATGCATGGAGGCCGCCATTGCTCCGCCATTGCTGTAGTACCGCCATATAGCCGCTAGGCCCCCATTGGAATCCATTGCACTTTAGACACGTTAAAAACAACTTTAATGCCCGGTGCCTAATTTTTTGGAACTGTCTACAGCTAGATATTCCTCCTGTGATTACGCTGGGTTAGACACAATCAGAGGCACCGGGCTGGTTATGGTAGGATAAATTTTAGAAATCTCGTACTTAACGGGGGTCGGAGTGTTAGCATTGGAGCTGCGCGAGCTACACGTCACGCAAGGGCCGAGTCTACAGTGAAGATCCCGCCCTTATGCCCTTATTAGGAACATGCTTCGTCAGAGCTGGGGAGGAGGAGCCTGTACATCCGCCATGAATTCCCCCTCGAACATGGTCATTATGGTAAACGGGGAGGAGTGAGTATTGACGGTCTATTAATAATATGTCTATGTTTTAGCTCTGGTTTAGTTTTTGACGCAGCCGCAGATCCTTCCTGCTGCTCTCTGGCTTTGTAGCAGGAGGAGGAGGCGCGACACTGTACTTGCCAGAGAAAAGGACAGAAAGTATTGATACCTGCGACAAATGGATAATTAGCTTCAATACAAACAGGTAAGAAAAGTTATCTCAGATTCATCCCATGTCCTGCACTCCCAGTTGGAATCCATTTATTTGACAGCCCTACAGCTAACACATGGGTTGCTACTCTGCCATACCATTACTTTAACGATACTTGGTTCACGATACCGACACCTGAACGATACATTTTCCAGTACCTTTACTAAAATATTTGTCATCTAGAACCAGGAAACAGAACAATAATGTTTGGAATATATTAAAATGTAGAATATCAGGTCCTTCTCTAATGTCAAGAAATGTGTGAAAAATTGAGAATAATTTAAGGGGAAAATGGGGGAGAAGTGGGAGAAATTGTGGCACAAAAAAAGGGAAAAATTGGGCAAAAATTCTGAAAAAAATGGGGAGAGAATAGGGAAAATATTAGTAATAAAAAAATAAAGAATTAAAATTTAGTTGAAACAACCAAGTCACTTTTTTTATGCTGTCCCTGGACCAACAGCATCAAATGTTCTTTTTGGTACCTGCTTTTTGGAAAAATTTGAATTTGTTACCAGGTTGTAGCTACACTTTGTTTTCGATACCATACTGGTATCGTTTAACAGTACCCAGCCTACTTGTGAATAACAGCCATAGGGAATTCGAAGAAATCACCCCTGATCCCAGACGACACGTGTTTGTAAAGAATAGAAAAAGTATTCTGGCCGGCCAGGCTAATTAGCAACACCTTTTCCTTGATTTATGAAGATGTAGAAATGTGTTACATTCATTGATGCTGCTCATACTTCCCTGTCAATATCCCTTTGAAGATATCTTAGTCTTTTAGTTTTGACCATTCATAAGAGCTTGTTTGAAGAGTGATTTCCAAAACATCTGACAGCGCTATCAGCTCTAGGCTCTATATACTGACATTAATTGGCCGTAGGGATGTTTTAGTGAATGAAGCAGGGTGATTCCTAGAGCAGGTATTGCCTGGTATACAAGCTAATTGGAGATTTCTTCAGTTCATATCAAAGAAAGGATTTCTTCTCAAACTGTGCACTTCATTCAGAAGGCAAACAGTATGTAAAATAATAAATTGTAGTTTATATCATACTGCACACTTTGCCCTTTTTTCATTTCCCTTTTGAAAGTATTCAGTATATTTACCTTTATGTATAATATACATTTCTTGTTCGCAGAATATAGTCTAGAGCCAGCAATGCAGTGTTTATAATACTAGCAACAGTTGTTATTTACTTACTTAGTTACTGTAATTTTAGCCAGATGTTTTGGTGAATGGTAGGCAAACAGCTGGCACATTCTGGTCTCTAGTGTTGTTGTTTTTGAAATTACAGATCTGTCACAGTGCAAGACAAGGATTTACCTGTTTCTAAACATTGTTTTTGCCTATCATAGAACTAGACAGTACAGACAAAATGCCCATCTGCCTCTAGTTGGACGCCAAACATTGCCGCTTCACACTTGCGAGAAACACCTGTTTGCTGGCGCGTGAAGTTTTGCAAGCGTCATAATTAGGAGGCGTGTCATACAACTCAGGCCGAGCGCAAACCGCGATGATCAACTTGTCCTCCATGCTGCAGGTAACAGGTGACGCTTGTGCTCACTATTCGAGCCCAGTCCCTGATTGGTTAACAAGGCGTAAATGAACGCACATGTAGGTTGGATTACTTGAGTGCATGAAGCAGTGGGCGCGGCATCCCTGCTCGTGTACCGCGCTGTTCTCCTTGGCTTTGACGCGCGTTTTTCCTCATCTGCTCGCATTTGCTACGCTTCATACGCGCGGACGGCTTTGCTGACATTTCGAAGCGCGTCGAAGCACGTCTACATAAGGTTAACATGGAAGTTGGAGGTGTGGTGGCGTTTGGTGTGTACGCACCTTTAGTATTTATTTACATTGATGTTGCCTACCACAGCTCCGGACGTGACTATATTATATATAGCTATACTGTGTACCCAAATTGGCGAGGAATGCGCTTCTCTATGGTCCTCAGGTCGGGGAGCTGACATTGCTGTAATACCACCCCCTTGTGGCCAAAGTGTTTTTCTTTTCTAAAAAATGCTATGACCCATGTGACAATGCTGGGGTAGGTGACGTCAAGCATTTGCACTGGATTTGCTGGGTGTAGTTTGGCAATGGCGGCGGATATGAAAGTAAAGGAAGCTCTTCAGTCTGTTCTGGCTCAGCACTAGCCTGGCTAACGCCAGACTAAAATCACAAGTGATATTTAGTCTGGGGACCACCAATTCATTTTCTCGTAGGAGAGGTGTGGTTTACGATTGTCCATAGCCGTTTATTGGGCGCTATGAATGTCTATCATGCGTCTGCACGTAGCCATAGCCAATCGTATCATGGTATCAGATGACGTATGACATACCTGCTGTAAACTTTGAGCTAAACTATTTAGAACACGTTCTAAAGCTTGATCGAAAGATGGCATCGCGTCATGTTGGATCCGCAAATATTTTTTATTTTTTTATCCCTAAACAAACTACAAGCTTCCGTATGTCAAATAGCGCGTCATCGTCTTACCGTCCCTCCTCGTTCTGTGATTGGTGCCCAAATCCATGGAAAAATGTCGGCCATGGTCCCCAGACTGTTGTGAAGTTCGAAAGGATTCGAGCGCACACAGCAGTCTGGCGTTAGCCAGGCTAGCTCAGCACCCAAATATCCAGAAATCGAAATTGAAGCCCCAAGAGTTATGATAGCTTTCTTCACTCCAGCGGCGGCGCCAGACATTTGTCCCAGGGGCGCTTAGGGGGTGCTGAGGTCTTTCTTGGGGGTGCTCACAAAACATGACATTTTTGGGGCGATTAGACAACATAACACACATTATAAACGCGCGTGCACCCGCAAATGCGCAATTTTCTGTTCACAACTGCGTCTGAGCGAACGGAACAGCAGTGTTTGGGCTGCAAAGGCACCGTGAGCGGTAAAGGTGTTGTGTGGAGGAGGAGGACGCTCTGGACCTGCCTTTAACTCCAGTTACTGAGGAGCCTCCGTGAGACGGTTTATGTCGACCCCGGGAGGACGTGAGGCCAGAGGAGCAGGTCCTCGTGAATGTGTGGCTCTGCGCTCTCACGTCGTAATCTCCCCTCACACTCTGCATCCTAGAGCCGCTTCTACCTCAAACACTGTTACACAGTTAATATTAAAGTTGAGCTGATTATCAGACGGATGCCCACGAGAGAAGGGCAACACGCTCATGGACTTAAGTGAACTTTTTTCCGCGGTTGTGCGTAATTTCCTCGTCCAGACTTTGTCTCGCTGCTGGAGGACTCGCTGTTCAGCCGCACCTCACGTCGCTGTATCAAAAGGGCACAATAATAACCACAGATTTGTGTTCAGAGCCAGAGGAGCAGTGTCTGACTTTATAACATCAGTCTAACTTCAGCTCATTGATCAAATTTAGTGAACAACTGTAATAATGACGGCTTAGCCCGTCTCCTGCTGTCGCCGAGCGTGCGCTCTGACGCACGGCCGCACTAACATCACACTGGGCCTCAGACAAAGCCGGCCCTTTAGTTGGAATTAAACCTGTCCTACTCACTCCTTTTCATGTTAAACGTCCGAGGGATGTTTCTAGGGATAACTAGTGCTCCATTGATGTAGTGGCAAAAATCTTTCGGGGTGCTTTGGTAATCTCAGGGGGTGCTTGAGCCCCCCCTAGCCCCCCCCTGGCGCCGCCCCTGCTTCACTCACTCGGGCGTGTTACATACGTCATGACCAAATGCTAGCAAAAGTCAGATCCAATCGTTTCAAACTTTAAAAGGAGTTCATCCCTCCCACCTGAAAAGAAGAACCAGACCCTCTGTACGAAATGAGTATGAGGGTATGGTAAGATCAGGCTAGGGTTAGAGTAATCCATGAAGCATATTATTCTTGATAAATTAAAATCATATCAAATTAAAATCCATTAGGAACTTCACTTGCAGAGGAAGTTCCGGTACGGACCTAATGAAAACAGCACATGCACAGACATACATTGCAATCAGCCAACATTAGCATGGTAGTTGATAATAGTTGATAGTAGTGGTGCACATTTGACCTTCTAGTGGCCAGTGGCTGTATGGGTGGTTAGCTATAGTGCTTTCCATCACAGTAGGATGCTCTAGGACTGCTTGTTTTTAGGGTTCCTGGTAGTATTTCTCTGCTGATAGATCAATCTCCAATACGCACACATTCCATCCCATCCAGAAAATTTACCAGAAAACCTCAAATCAACTAATCCTGGAGTGTCACTGAGGCCACAGTGACGGAAAACCAAAGACGCCGTGCTAACCACCCACTCAGCCACTGGGTCACAAAAAGGTGAAATACCCATTGATATGAATTTTTTTACACACAAAGTTCCATAATGCGCCTTTAATGTTTACATAAAGACCTTTTTTCTGATTTTGTTCTTGTATAGAAAGGATTAGAGGATATTTGCTAACATGATATTATACAGATTAGTTGACAGTTTGTTGCTGTAAAACGTTTGTTTGCGAGTCTGCTAACAGGAGGTGGTACTGCCCTTCAGTGATTGCATTTCTCCCATTAAAACTAGACCAAGTTCAATAATTGCTTTCAGAGTCTTGAATCACAAGAACAGTAAATTCAGTGGAAAACTTGAGCCTCTCCGTAATCACTGCCTTCAGCTTTATTCTCTGTCTCCAGCTTGTTTTTATTGCCATGCTTCCTCAGTATCTGATTCAATTATATCTGGGCGGTGTTCAGGGAGGAAATGAAGGCACGCACATACATATTTTGAATCATTTGTTTGTATGAAGAATGCAAACTCAAATTAATGCCAATTATTTGGAAACACAGCGAAAGCAACTTTAGATGAATGTGGAGTTTTATATTGTAGTAAATAATAGTTCAGTAGATCCTCTTCTTTCAGATCTCCTCTGTTTTGTTGTGGGAGCTCATGAATCCTCATTTTGTCTGTAATAGAATAATCGTCCTGCGTGGCTCTCTGGAGATCGACCATTCACAGCGCATTGGGTTAACCCAGTGGAAATGGCTTTTCATATCAACATTCTGCTTTCTCAGTGATGGCTGCTCATATCGAACTGGGCCTAGATTTAAAGCAGTGACAACCTTTTTATTAAAAAAAAGTCAACAGGCCAATATGGGCAATGGTCTAATGTCAGTTATTGTTAACCTTAACATATTTTCTTATAGGAGCTCGCAGTGACTGTTTAAGGCAGGGGTATTACTGTGCAGTGTGTGCAAGCCTCTGCTCAGGACTTGTTGTGACTCTGCGATGTGCACCTTACTGTATTTTAAGAGCTGCTGTAACAAGTGAATTCCTCTACTGTGAGATCAATAAAATCATATCTTATCGTATTTTCATGATACATTTGAATTCAATCATTACACAACGTACTAAAAACACACCGTTCTGTGCCATTGCAGATTTCCATATTATCTATTGCCAGATTTAAGCAAAACTGACTGCTTGGTGAATGAAAATTGCTCAGTTTGACATGGCTTCCACTGAATATAACATACTAAAGGCAGTAACTTACAAAATATGTTCCTCAAAAGAAATGCAATGCCTTGATGCCAGATTTTGAAGCTCAAATCAAAGTAAACTCTGAAGTGTTTGTGTCATCAGAGGCTCCCTTATCCAAACTGAAATCGGAGATGTTTTCAGTCCAGCCCTCCCACACACAGCTGCTCCCCGATCCTGTCTGCTCTGAAATCTGAAGCTGAAGAGGAATAAACTTGGGCTAAACCAGGACTAAACCAGAAATGATCCAAAAGTAAACCACCAGGGACACACCGAAGAATTACGAGGACTAAACCAGGAACAGTCAAGGCCTAAACAAGAGCTAATCCAAGGTGTATTTTAACAAAGACTAACCCAGGCCTAATCAGATTGGAGCAATGACTTGAGACCAATAATGCAGACCTTGAGGAGGTTTAATTCAGAACTTGACTGTTTCTAAACCACCACACTTGGACAAAATCAGAACTAAACAGCTGCTTATAGCTATGTTTGCATTTCAGTCTATGTGTTTGTTTTCTTCAGAAGAACTGTGTGCTGTTTTAAAGTGTACCCCCTGTATACTCTGATCTCTTGGCTCTGTGTCCTCTCACTTCATCTCAAAAGCTCTAAGCCTGCCCCCTCCCCTTCTCCTGCCTCCCCTCTCTCGCTCATCCTATTAGGGCAGTCACAAAGGATCCGACTGTGTGTGCTCTGTGTTTGTAAAGGAGGATCACAGCGGAGCCCTGTGAGCCTAAAGCCAGCTCTCACATATGAATTTTTGCCCAAAGTGTGATATGTCTTCCCCTGCACAAATGGAGAAAGAGCAGCTGATGCATTAATCAGATTGAAACAATACGATAAAGGCAGGTAAAGTTGGGATCTAAAAGGGCTGGGAAATGTCACTGTGGCTTACCATGGCTCTAATGTGATAGTTGACAATGAGGGTTTTATGAATCACTTTGTCCCAGTCTTTATGTAATTTTATTCGATATAACGTTACTGACCTGTTGAATAATATAATTACAGCATGTCACAAATGCCCACGTTGACATTTCAATTATTCAAATTATTTTGCACAAAATTGATCCTGGATTTATTTTCTCTCAAACCAATACATTGAGCACAAATGAATGTATGGCCCCACAAATACCATAGTATAATTGTACAATTGTATTACTGAAATTGTCTTTCATAGTGGCAGATTTCTTTAAAGGAATAGGCCACTGTTTTTCCATACTGAGATATGTTCTTAGCTGAGCTTAGACAAGTTGATGCGTTCCTGTCTGGTCTTTGTGCGTGCGTTCAGTCACGCAACAAGACCAGAGATGTTGTTAGCATTTAGCCTCTCCTCCTCTCCTCTATGGGCCAAACGGGGGTGAAGTTAGAAGCGACCAAGCTCTTCCACGTTTCCCCTATTTAAATACGGTTGTATAAGTAGTTACACGATCCAAGAATAGTTACACAAAATTAAACATGTCGATTGTTGAGGAGCACTTCGACGTCCGCGCATTAAAGTGAAGATATTACTGCGCAGACGTCGAAGTGCTCCTAAGGAGTTATATTACACCTTACAATATAGTGCCCCTTTTCATAATAATAATGCAATAATAATGCATCTGTTTTATATAGCGCTTTTCTGGACACTCAAAGACGCTTTACATTGCACTATTTATTCACTCCATACTTGGTGGTGGTAAGCTACTATTGTAGCCACAGCTGCCCTGGGGTAGACTGACGGAAGCGAGGCAACCAGTCTGCACCATCGGCCCCTCCGACCACCACCAACCACTCACTCACTCTCTACATTCGCTAGGCTTCCTGATGTTACCAAACGGTCTCCCATCCATACCGACCAGGCCCAGGCCCCTGCTTAGCTTCCAAGGTCTGGCGGGATTGGGCAGAGCAAAGGCGGTATGGCCGCTTAGAAAATCGACATGTTTAATTGTGTGCAAGTATACTTGGATTGTGTAACTACTCACATAACCGTATTTAAATAGGGAAAACATGGAAGGGCATGATCGCTTCTAACTTCACCCCCGTTTGGCCCCATAGAGGAGAGGTGGAGAGGCTAAATGCTAACAGCATCTTTGGTCTTTTTGCGTGACTGAGCGCACGCGTAAAGACCAGACAGGTACGCATCAACTCGTCTAAGCTCAGGTAAACTTTTTACTTTTATATTTTACACAATCATTTATTACTGGTGTTCAAACTCAAACTTTCTTCAAGGGGCACCTGCCTGAAAATAATGGAAGTGGAAAGCCACACTGAGTGGTATTTCCGTGCCGACTGCACATTTGCCCCCAATTTGAGTTACTAATTCAAGAAATCTGTCCATGTCCATCACCACTCACCACAATAAGATATTTTTTCTTAATGTAAGTTTAAACACATGAACAGATCTCTTGAAATTACATACTCAAATTGGGGGCAAATTGTGCATTGCATCAAAACAAAATGAAATGAAAAGTATGCTAGTACAGTATGTCCAGCAGGAGTTACTGTAAACACCTTTATTCAGACTCAATGTCAAGACAGTTAATATTCTGCTAGAAGCCTGATAATTGCTCCAAGGGCCATTTGTAGTTGTATAAATATCCTTTATTGCACTCTGTAGCCCCTCACTCACCTCCCTCTCTCTGGCTTACCCTTATATCCGTAGATGGCCCCGTGATTTGGCGGATGCTGACCTACCCTCCGACTCGCCGCGCTCTCATCGTGGGCTGTGGGCTTCAGATGTTCCAGCAGCTTTCAGGAATCAACACAGTCATGTGAGTAACAACTTTGGTGACATTTGTGAAGTCAAGTTCACAAATGTTTCTTTTTCCTCTCTGTCTGTTTGGTGTGAGTGCCTTGCCTTGACACTTCACTAATTGGTTTCTCTAAATAACGCGTCCCTGCTCTGTGGGACCAGATTTCACACAACGGGAGAGTTGAGCCTTGGGACTGCAGTATATTTAGCATGAAGACATGGCAGTATTGGAAAAATCACACATCGGCGAAACCACTGTGGAGATGTGATGATGACACTTGCAGTAGTACGCACACTGTGTTTTTATGATCATGGCAGTCAATGAGTGACATGTTGAATTTTGTTTACCTCTTAACCCCCACCTGAACCAAGCACATTTTTTCCAGTTTGGCTTTACCCAAGTCTAAAAGCTTCTTGAAAAAAAGTGTCAAAATGGTGACAGAAACGAGAAGACAACGAGGATGAAAACGCAACAAAAAAGCATAAAAAAGCTACAAAAAAGGACAACAACAAAACCAAAAAGTGGCAAACATACAAGGCGCCATAGTTAGTCTAATTCTCCCTATAGCAGGCCTTGTCAATCTCTGTACTCAGGTCTAGATGTGGACCTCGAGGTTATTTAGTTCGGACCCGGTTGCACTGGGAATTTAATTGCAATATACCCTTTAACTGCTTACATCATCAGTGACATCAGGAGGCAGGAAGTGATCAAGAGAAATAAGATTAAACTAAGTGTAAAACTACAACTGAAAAATGTGGTCCTGTTACAGCTTAAGGTGCCAGAACAAGGGGAATGACATTTGAGACGATAAAATAAGATTTATCTGATATTTCCAAAAACAGTTAGAGATTTGTTTATCGTTACTATGACAACAGCTACAAAGGAAATAGATAGGAATCGAGCTTCCCGCCTCAGGCTAAGCCCGGAATGTTTACAAACAATTAAAGGGTCTATAGCAGAGCTTGTTGCATTACGGTAAGTGCAGTTGCAGCTTTGGCCAGTAGGGGCAATAGTATTGTAAATTTTAAAACTTTATCATAGTGTGTGTGCATTAATATAGTACTCCAATCACATTTTAGGAGTACAGTCAGTGGCATGTCTCAAGTGTCCCATCAAATGCATTTTCCATTTTACTATTTAAATGTTTCCACTTATAGCAGTATTAAGTAACTTGTTTACCTTAATAAATCCCTTTCGTAGTCCCTCTGGGGGTCACATAAATGTTAATGGGATGATTGGGGGGTCTTTCATCTCCCCCGGTGTCTCTGGCCAGAAAACCACAATTGCAACTTGGCTGCCACCGGGTCGGAGGCCCCAATACACACTAATGGAATCACGAAGAAGAAGCTAACAGGCTTACGGGCAAAGCTAACTGCGGGCTAGCACCACTTTAAACAGTATTTACAGCCAAGTTTGAGTGAAATTTTTTTTCCCATTGTGTGATGTACAATATCCCTCTCTCCCTTTGTCTGTTACCGTAGTATTTACTCTCACGGACAATTAATAAGTAAAAACTCGCAACATGCTACGACACCTGCAGTGGCGCTTATGGCCTCTAGGGGCACGTGCTACTTAGTACTGCTTTAATGCACCTGTGCGTAAATACATTCACGCTATTGTTCTGTGACAAATTGTTGTTGTTGTTGTTTTTTTTATCATATTTTATTCTAATCTACTTTACATGCCCTTATAGTCCTATAGTTTAAAGTTTTATTGTATTATTTATGTACCAAATTTAATGTTATATGTTTTATGTTTCAATGGCAACAAAACCGATTCCGATTCTTTTTGTGCAATGAGCTCAAAATAAATTATTCGGACCTTTGACTTTTGTGAATTTGATTTTCCGACCTTTTGATTTAAAGTTTGAGAACCCCTGCCCTATAGTCTTAAAACAAGCTGAACAGCATATACTGGTTATAACAAATCATACTTTTTCTTCTGATTCATATACAGTAAAACATGATTGCCTCTAAAATGGAGATACAAGTTCAATTATGCATTTTGTATGTTGTCATTTTTGTACAAAATTAAACTAACCATGAGGATTCAGTGAAAACAGAGCTGCATCAGCAACATTTTCTATCAGTGTAGTACAGTCAGACAGCTTCATACAACTTCACTTCATAAAGAGTAGAGTGGTGCAAAGATGATAAAATAATATACAAAAGAATCAGTCTCTTATTTACCCACAGCCATAAAGCCTCATTGCTGTCTGTATTGAGTTTGCATATGACAAGTTGGAGTTCAAGCTCCGTAACACTATTATACAGTAGAAGGCTCAGAGGCAGTGTGTTCCTTTTAATAGCACCTTCTTTTGTGTCAAACGTGCAGTGTCTTATTAGCCTGGCTAATGCCAGACTAAAATCACAAGTGATATTTAGTCTGGGGACCACTAATTGATTTTATCGTAGGAGAGGTGTGGTTCACGATTGTCCATAGCCATTTATTGGGCGCTACTAATGTCTCTCATGCGTCGCACGTAGCCATAGCCAATCGTATCATCGTATCCAATGACGTATGACATACCCGCTGTAAACTTTCGAGCTAAACTATTTAGAACACGGTCTAAAGCTTGATCAAAAGATGGCGTTGCATCTGCTGCTGTCATGTTGGATCCGTAAATAAACTTGTTTTTATTTTATCCGTAAACAAACTAAAAGTGTCCGTATGTTGAATAGCGCGTCATCGTCTTGCCGTCCCTCCTCATTCTGTGATCCATGCGAAAATTTCGGCCATGGTCCCCTGGCTGCTGTGCAGTTCGAAAGGATTCTAGCGCACACAACAGTCTGGCGTTCGCCAAGCTAGTGTCTTATTGCATTCAGCCCGGAGAAGTTCACCCAGACCTCACCTTGCTAACTAAACACTGAATCAAGTCAATACTGTTATATTTTGTGAAAATAGATGAAAGTGTTTTGTGGGAAAGGGTGTGATCAATAATATGATAATATGATCCCTGTGTTTATGTTATGATGGACAGCTTGGGCTGAGTGATGCTAAATGGTTGTGTGAGCTTCAACAAAATCACACTGTAAGCAATGAAGCAACTAGAAAATAATCACTCAAACCAATCATCATCACTCCTCCAAAAGGCTTTAGTTTAGGCTATGCTTTCGATTTGTGGTGAACTTGTATCACTGGCTTAAGTGTGGACCTTTTCTCTCCGTCTCTGAGTAAACAAACTGATATGTGCTGTTTCTAGGCAACCAAAGAGGAAATGAACTGTGTGCATAGGTTTACGAGTGTGAGCTGGATTACCTTTATGTGAGTTTGATTCAGGGCGACAGTGGTGCAGATAGTAGAGCGGGTCGTCAAGGCGTTCTGCAGTATTTCCACAAATTCGAGTGAGACTAGATGATCCTTATTTTTGAATTATTTTATATCTAATATTAACTTTGTAGATTTGTAGAATTGCTTAAGAATCGTGTCGTGGCAATTTCTCACCACTATAAAGGAAAACTTGAAAGTATTTGTCTAATCAAAAGTGTAAGTTTAATTTAACACACGTGTGGAGAGCCGAAACACAGGTAAATCCATGATGGCGGACTCTGGGGAGCCGAAGTCTCTCCCCTGGTTATATAGGTACAAATGAGAGGCCGTCCCAGCACCAAGATGGGAGGGGCCACAGGAAGGCCTTTGAGCCAGGACACGTCTTTGCTGCGCCGAGGGGAGCCGAGATGGAGACAATCCGCAGAGTCTTTGTGTCCATTGTGATGTAGAAAGCCGGCGCTCCCCAGCCCCCCGACCAAAAGGCCCAGTATGGCAGCCAGACGGTCCATCCCTGTCTGTGTATTTGCTTGCGACTAGTTTCAGTTAGATAACTCTAAAAACTGTCCCACCAATCTTTAAGAATTTTTTTTTTATAACATAGACAGTTTGTGTTGTTTATTATAATACAAGACTCTATAGACTCTAGAGAGTCTTGTATTATAATACACGATACTGCATGAGTTCAGTCGTTACTCAAGACTCTGGAGTAACGACTAAACGTATGCAGTATGACATTTTTCACTGTGAATGTGTGAGCTGAGTATGATGATTGTATTGTGTAGTGCACTAACTGTACATCAAGAATCCCTAATGACCTGTCATTTGGCAATAAAGTATTGAATTGAAATGGAGACTTTACAAGACTTTATATAGTATAGTAATCTATTGCTGAATCTACATCATAATTTCTTTTTTCGGTTTCATTTATTTGAGCTGTGTAATAAAGGCATAATTTATGCCAAATACAATGATCAAACAAGGTATACAGAAAAACTCATGAGTAAGCTGCTGAAGAATAAAACTTGTGAATGCTTACCCCTTTCTCTCTTTCATTCTTTCCTTGACAACTATTGTTTTTTGTCATAGACATTGGTTTGCTGTACATACATATATGACCCATCACGGAAATGGAGGACACAACTCGGTTTTGGGGTATTTTGAGTTGGCCATAGATTCAGAAAGTGTAGTCTCCAAGCTTTCCAATATCTGAAGGCAAGGAGTTGGCTCGGGAAACGTAATGGATCAGCAGGTGCATGCTTACAGCCAGGGCATCATCATTGGCACTGGAAAAGTTAGCCTGGAAAGGTTCACTGGTTTCACACAGAAAAATGAACCTCTGCAGTACTATTCAACAGATAGAGCGGGAGCACGAGCGGCCTCCATCAGACACATGGGGAAGCGTTGCATAATAATGAGCCACACACACAATGACACGCCCCCACGGCGTGCTCTTTCTCGGACAAAACAAGACTTTTTCAGCCTGAGAATTAACGCTTTTAAATATACCAATACTGTTATCTAAAACATGATGAGGCTTCAAAAATGTCTTGCAGAAAACAAAATAAACAAAAGATTTTAGTAGTAATTCACAGCTCTTCTTTAGAGTAGTTTCTAAATACCTGTTCTGTGTACATTCATTTATTTTATTTATTCATTTAAAGTTATTTTTCTAAAATGTTTTTTAGAGTCGTAATTACAGTTTGTTTGAAGTTCATTTGACCTTGCAGTAGGGGTGAGCGATATATCGTTTACACCATCATATCCAAATTGTTTTTTGGACGATATACAAAGTTGGAATATCGAGTATTTCATAAATTGTAGAATCAAACCCTCCAAACATGTAACGAGCTGACGAAAGTTAATGACAAAATAAATAATGCTCACTAGGGCATTAACGGCTACGGATATTTAAAGGTCGCCTTATTTGTCAAAATTGTCGAAGTGGAGTCGTGTGATGATGTCATCATTTTCTTAGTTTCTTATCAGTTCTTGTTTTGTTTCCTATCTGGTGAAAATTCTGAGAATCACAGCTTTATGTAACAGACATATTTGTTTGGACTGACCCCTTCATGCTCTCTGCTGCTACAGACACAGGGGATGTCAAAATAAGGTTTTTTGTGTGAAACCAAAACAGCTCTGAAGAGGATTCTGTAGCAGGTAGCGGTTTTGCACTTTTCTTGACTTTCCCTGTGAAATAGTTAGGCAATGCAAAGCTTTCAGCTCAATCCACTTTGCCAAAGCTTCATGGCAAGCTCCGGGTCTAGGCCTATTAGCAGTTCAGATATAAAAGGGTTCTGAGGCCCATGGTAATTCAGCCGGGATGGTCCCCAGCTGCTCCCTCTGATTACACCTCCGTCCTGGCACTGAGGGGTGGAAGGAAAAGGCCAGTCAAAAGTCTGTGAAAAACATGCAAATCAAAATAACAAAAAAGGCACAAAATTGTGCACCGCTCCACTTGGATGTGTCGTCAAGTTTTTGGCTATGAACTTGACAGGAACAGATTGGTTCCTCGATAGTGGTTTTGCAAGTCAAGTTGATTCACTTCACAGGATTTGGAGACAGCGTTAGCACATTGTCTTTTATGAGAGCCCTCTGTCAGTCAATCTGTGTGGGTTCAGCCGAGGAGAGGCTCTTGTCAAACTTACAATACTGTGAAAAAGTGGGGTTTAAAGAAAGGCTGCAAACTCAAAAAGCATGACCGTTCAAAAATGTACATTCACTAGAAGAGTATATATAAGATTATTATTATATTATTATTATTATTATTATTAAAATTCCCTCAGGTGTGTAACGAAACGTGGAAATTAATTACCTCATTCCTACCTACCTCCAAATAAAAGCCAGTAATCTTGACCTTTATAATTCAATCTAGAATTTGATTCTGTTTAATTCATATAACACCAGAGTAAATACCAGAGTAAAGCCTATTAACACACTACAGGGAAAGAGTGCTAATGAAAAATGTATATTAATTTGCCTTGCGGTCTTGTGACTTCAAAGTCAATGCGCATGAATGTGTCCTTTGGTTCAACATGACTTATCTGTCTGAAATAATGCGATGTACCAGTCAAATACATTTCCTTTCATTAGACACTGGATTCATTTGATTCAATTAGCTGTGTAATCTAGATCGTAAAGGTTGCTGCGGGCTGGTATACGCATGTCCTGGTGTCTGTGGTGTTTTTTCTGTGTTGGTCTTGTAAGAGCAGGACAGAGGTATTGATTAATCGGCAGAGACAAACAGGAGAGAAGTGAGGGTTTGGAGGGCTGCATTATTGGATTGGTTAGATGAGTGGAAAGCTGGCAAATAAAAATCAGTATTATCTTATAGCTGCTACTAGACTGACTGACATTGATGATTGAGTTGTCATGTATGGTTTAGTAACACTGTCATGACTCATGACTGTCATGTTTACTTATGGGAATTCTTGAATATTGCATATCCTCATGGGTTTGGCCAGAACTAAGAAAATGAGTAGTTGAGGATAATCAAAAAGTGGTTGCACCTCAAGACAAATTACTCGATTACTTTCCTTTCATTCTTTTAAAATGAATCACATTCACATGAATGCGATGGTGGCGCAGATGGTAGAGCGGGTCGTCTCATGATTGGGAGGTCCGGGGTTCGAATCCCGCTTCCTGAAGGTGCACTGTTGTTGTGTCCTTGGGCAAGACACTTCACCCAGCTTGCCTCCAGTGTCTGCGTACATTGGTGTATGAATGAATGGGTGAGTGGATCCTTGCTGTAAAGCGCTTTGAGTGCCTAACATAGGTGGAAAAGCTAAGTTGAGACCATTTACCATTGATTCTGTTCTGGTTATTCCCCATCAAATACTCTTTGTAGATTCAGTAATAAGTTAATACGTTTCTGTAAAAAAAAAAAAAAAAGGGTACTCATTCTTTCAAATTGTAGGAATGTTTGTATGTAAAATATTTTATTTTGAGGCTATAATAAGTAAAAACACTGTACATTATGTGGTGAAGACTTAGGTTCAGTGTTGGGAATGTTATTTAAAACAAATATTATAAGAACTGAGTTACAATATCCATGTACTAGTAACTAGTTACTGGACCAAGTTTTGAGAATTGAGTTACAAATCTGCAAGAAAAAAATGCCAATTCGGCATGTTGGAGTAAACATAAGTCTGTTTTAGAATCACTTACTCATCAAAAGACACACTTTTCACCCATCCAGCATCTCCATTGTGCAAACAATCACTCTTGTCAGCCAGTCAATGTCACTGTTGCTCCGGTCATGCTCTAGTCTACTGGAAACTCCAACGCAGTTACTAACACCGTTATTCCCAATACTGCTTAGGACTAATTATGATTTAATGCAAAGCTCGCACGACTTTACTCATCTGATAAAATAAATTATGGAACATTCATGCTGAAGTGGCCAAAACTAGGTTATGCCACAGTTATGCATGTTGTGTTCACTTTAACCACAGATGGCAGAGATGTGGCCTATTCCCATCTGACTGATAATTAAAGGGTTCAACCAGTATGAGTGTGTGTTTGCAGTGGGCAGTAGGAGTTTTCTTGTTTCCTCCAGTTGGCTCCTCAGATGGTCTCACAAACAAGGCTGAAAATGTCACTCAATATTATTATTTTTTACATGGAGCTGTCATAATCACACTCCAGTCTCTTTCTTTGTCAACTGAAAGGCCACAACATCTATAGCTCAGTGCTCCCAAAGTGGGGTCACCTGGTGGGCCTCAGAGGCACTGCACGGGGGGCCCCAAAGCTTGTGTACAAAACAACATTGAAAAATATTGATTTTGATGCCGTAAAACATGTCAAATTCATTTGTAAGGATTGAATTATGATTTTAGGGGATGTCTGTTATAGCCTATACAATATGTAAACTCTGGTAATTTGCCAGGTCCTGACAATTGAAGGTTAGGTTAATCCAGCAGGTCGTTAGGAAGCTGAACTCCCTCCCCACAGCACGCTCAAGGAGTCCCCTGAATACACAAATGCCATTTGTACTTTCGTTTGAATGTTATTCTTTACTGTTTGCACCAAGGGAACGAGAGTGTTGAAATTTGTGGTGAAATTGACAATAGAGTTGTGACTTTTCCTTGCCTATAATAATGGATTAGACTTAGCTATAGTGCTTTTCCAGATGCTCAAAGTCGCTTTACAACTTCGAGCATTATTCATTCACACCGCACTTGGGGGGTGGCAAGTTACCATTGTAGCCACAGCTGTCCTGTGTTAGACTGACTGAAGTGAGGCTGCCAATCTGCAATCTGCCCACCACCAACCACTCACACACACTTTACATTCACCCTGCTTCCTGATGTGCCGCAGCGGTCTCCCATCCAAGTACCAACCAGGCCCTAGCCGGCTTAGCTTCCGCGATCTGACGGAATCGGGCAGAGCAATGGCAGTATGGCCTATGCATGAATGTGGTGCATGCTTAACCTGTTACCTGTCCATATCCAAATCTCAAAGCGTCATGACAGCCTATGCCAGTGTGATACCTCATTTGAAAGCCAAGACCTTCTAGTTTCTAAATGTGTATGAGTGTGTGAATGAAACGCATCATGTATGAGTGAGAAGCTCCTCTTCAGGTCTTTGTTCTGCGTGCAGGTGTGACGTGGAGCATTCATTTGGAAAATAGGCCAGTTCCCCGAGGACCCCCCCACCCCCCAGTATTATTCATCCTGTTACTTTATTGTTTATAAACATGAACATTTAGTGTGTGTAAGTATACTAGGCCTGATTGTACTTTGGGCTGCATGATATGGTAATTAAATCCCAAAGGCGAGAGAATACTTTGTTGTTTACACAGCACATTACATTACCTCAACAATTGCAGCCTTTGCAATTTGATCATTATGACGACTGACCAGTGGCAGCTGGTGATGTAAACTGGGGCTGTTGCATTTTTTTACTACCAGATCTACTTAAACACATACACTGCGTCGTCAGACTAAAAAGATTTAACCACATATCAGCAAATACCCACAGAACTAACGTTATAGACAACTCTCATTCAGACTCAGAGCATCAGACGTGTAATTTCACAGACGCAACAGGACAAATGTTTTCACTATAAACTGATCAAACAGCAACATTGCGTCATGGGTGGCACGGTAGTACAGCAGTTAGCGCTTGTGCTTCACAACTAGAAGGTCCGGGTTCGGTTCCCACCAGGGATAGGGCCTTTCTGGGTGGGGTTTGTATGTAATGTTTGAAGAATGTGTCATCTCACTGCATGGACCATCGACTACCTCAAGGACCGACCACAGTACGTGTGACTGCGCAACTGTTAGTCTGAGGTGGTCGTCTGCAGCACTGGGGTCCCTCAGGGCACCGTCCTCTCACTGTTTCTCTTCACCATCTACAGTACACGTCGAACTTCACATACAACACGGCAGCTGTCATCTGCAGAAGTTTTCCGATGACTCTGCTATCATGGGCTGTGTGTCTGAGGGGAATGAACTGGAGTACCGGTCAGTTTTCATGGACTTTGTGGACTGGTGTGAGCGCAACCACCTGTGCTGGAACACTAGTAAGACGAAGGAGCTGGTGATCAACTTCAGGAGGAACGCACACACCGGTGAACATCCACAGACTAGTCTCACAACACCAACGCCCTGTACAAGAAGGGCTAAAGTCGCCTCCATCTTCTGAGGAGACTGAGGTCCTTCAGAATGAGCAGGCCTCTGCTCAGCACTTTTTATGACTTTGTAGTAGCCTCTGCTATCCACTACGCTGCCGTGTGCTGCGCCCCGGGCAGCACAGAGCGGGACAAGAACAGGCTGAACAAGCTGGTCAGGAGGGCCAGCTCCGTCCTGGGCTGCCCCCTGGACTCTGTGGAGGAGGTGAGGTACAGGAGGGTATTAGCCAAGCTCACCTCTATCATGGACAGACTGCTTTCCGCTCAGATCTTGCCGTACGCAAGAGCATCTGATGGTAAATGCCATGGAGAAATCCCAGCGTCATCTGAATGAAACGCCCAAAAATATTCATGTATCAGGAGGCCTCACCCACGTGTTTTACGTGTAGTCAACATTTCTCTAACCAGGAAATGATAAATACTGTAGATATATTCATGATATTTTTGCGCATGAGGAAAATTTAAAAAAAATCTGTCAGTAACCCACATTAACCTTATAGCCAATCCAAGATCACATTTACTAAATAAAAAAGAGGGGAAAAAAGAACTAGGCTAATAATAAAAAGTGATCTTTATTAAATAAGCTGTAGGCCTAAATAGCCTATATAACAAAAAAGGGTATAAAATTAGACCACATAAAAAAGGTTGTGTCTGGTAAAAAGAAGAAAGTGTGAATATAACGCTGCAGTCAGAGCAGACTCTGGACCATGATCTGAATCAGCGAAAAGCAGCTGACAGCCGACCAGAACCTAACAAACCGGTCCGGACCGAAGACAGCCCGACGGGACGTGCTTCGATCATTCCCCTGACGAGAGGATAGCCTGTCGAAGGATTTGTTTGACGCCCAGGCCACTCGCGTCACGGAATACGGTCCACAGACTCGGCGCTCAAACCAACCAGAACACGGAGCATGGCCTCGCGCAGACCCAGGTGAGTCCTGGTGTCCTGGTACACTAGCCTGATAAACCACACCCACTTCTTTTCTGCCGAAAGAAGGTGGATCTGGACAAACACAGTAAACAAGTTGTTGATTGGCGGCTAAGGTCTAGCCAAACCAATCACAACCGTCACAGAGAATTGACAAGGTTACGGCACTCTGCGCCACAGTTTAATTAACATTAACATTAGCCAAAACTTATCATGGATAAAGTAGTTGAGGATTTTTCCTCCGCGTTCTCGTCAGTTCATATTCAGTTCATATTTTGTCAGTTGGACAACAGCTGTCGTCACGTCCGCTAATTGCTGATTGGTTTATTTCACTGAAAATCTGTGCGCGTTAGGCCCGCCCGTTCAAAACTGCTCCATTTGCTCCGTTACCAGACTAACTTCCCTGCGTGGAATGGACAGGGAATAGTATGGCAGAGCCAGGCAACCGGGACACGGCAGCGGCCGCGGGTGTGAGGCTGGGAAGCCATCCACCCAAAGTCTGCACAGCAGCAGTATTTTGTTTAAAATATATATATATATATATATATATTAAAAACACCATAAGCGTGTCTGTGACTTGCAGTCCAGGTTCTAGTGTCTCTGGTCCGGGCTGAGCCTCTGGGCTCGGCCCGTGGTGTGGAGGAGCATTTTGATGACAGAAGGTTTCACCAGTGTTTTGAGAAGTTGTGTGCAAGTGAATGTGACCAATGAAGTGCCTCTGTGCAGTGCTCAGCCTGCTGTGATTGGTTCCGGCTCTAATCTCAGACCAATTTCTTTGACTTTCGCAGTGTGCAGTGTAGAGGGCCGCCTTATCCAATGGGCTGGAGCCCAGGGGCCTACAGTAGTCTAGGGCCTATCAGAATTCAATAAAAACAAAAACAAAATCCAATTTGTTGATTTGTCACTTTACATTTCTGGCATCGATTGACCAACCCACAGGCGCGCATCTGTGCAGTTGCCGTAAGCGTACCAACAGAGGGCCTCAGCCTATCAGAAGCCATAATAGTTTATATATTCTATCACTTGTTGTATTTTCTGTCTATTCCGTCATTGCGGCACAAGTTCACCAACCCCACTCTAGAGGGCCGAGCTAATGCCAAATGGCCTAGCGGAACTTAAGTAGCCTAATAAAATTCCAAGTTATTTTGCCATTTGTTTATTTATCTGTCAATCACATTATTGCAGCATCAGTTGGCCAACAGCACAGCCGTACGATAGACTATGACAATTTACTGCCAATCCCGATGCAGAGAAAGTTCACATTGTCAAGTGTTTTGTTCATATTAGGCTTTCAATATCAGTTGTTGTAGTGGATGGCGATAAAGATATTTCATTAAAAAGACATTTGAGAGTGGTGCGCAAAAAAGGTGCAAAAGGAGAAAGAACGTTGCGATAAAGAGCTGAAGATACTGGGACCTTCATAATGAAACAAAAAGGTCATGAAGTACAATATCTCAGTCAGCACATATGAACTCAGGAATAATACTTTTTCATAATGATGCCCTAAAGTGGTAACAATATATATTTTTTTAAATTCACTTGAGATGGAAAGACTTTCAGCCATAAAATGAATTATTATTATAGCAGGTTTGTTAATCCAATCACTTCCTAATGATCATGTTCAAAATTTTGAGATAATTTGCCACACAATAAATAAATTAACAAGCACAGGCTAAAAAGATCATAAAAAAAGACATTGGTACAATCTAAATGCTATAAATCAAGATCATTTCGCTCTTTTTTTTATTCTTATGAGCTGCACTACGTGGGACAAATTGTCACAAAAAGGCCTTGAATGTTGCCTATGACTCACCACTCATCGATGTTAAGTTCTTCAAGAGATTTTGGAAATCTGCAAAGTGCCGACCAGCCTGTCCAGCCATGTGTCCGTGTGTCAAAGCGTGACTCAACTGTGTAAGATGGAGTTAACTCAAATACATGGGTAATTGTCGAAAAAAATACGTATTCTTTATCCAGGTGGGTTTTAACATAATATGATTCTTCTGATCCAGTTCATACCCACATTTGCAATCAACAAGAGTTTCCTCAAACTACTCTGTGCATATAAACATACGTTCTGTGGAGCTGCCGCAAGCAAGTGTGTCCACTGTGACACTGTAACAGAGTAAACCTGTTCTCTGTTGTTAATTTCACAATAAAAAAGAATTAAACTCAAAAGAATAAACCATCACTGACATTTTTACGCATTGTCACTTTATATTCACTGTTAAAATGCTTCACAATACTGTATACCCTTCTCTAATTTTCATTAAATACGCATGTTCACTTTATTTGCATTAGAAATGGTGCACACTTGCACATTCTGATTATTATACTACAATACTGAATGTAGAATGGACACATTTTCAGAGATGGTGCTCTTACATAATGTATAGCCAGCATTTAAAATGAAAGTTTTTGTACATTAAACGGAATCCAGACTTGTCACACGACCTCTCAGAATTGAGTGGTGGTAAGAATTTATTCAGAATCAATCCATTCCTAATACGTTCAAAATGCATGTGCAGTTTTTTTATTACCTACATTTCCTGCACACATGTATTGCCTGTTTGAGTCTGGAGTATTTCATGTCCCTCTGGCGTTTGGACAGGTTGTCAAGGGCAGAGCACCCAACTGTAAGCCGAAACAGCCAGCCACATACAGTACAATGGCTGAAGTATAGGTACTGAAGAAAGTTCCAAGTTCAGGGACACAACTAGGGCTAGTAGTATAAGTTACTTGGCTGTTTCACCTAAAAAAACAAAAACAATTCTAGAATAAATTAACATTATTGTTCTGTTTTATGGTTCTAGATGACACATAGTATAGATATCGATAAATGTATTCTTCAGGTATTGGTATTGTAAACCAATTTTTGAAAAAATTTAACGGTATTCAGCCCTAGACACAACTGGATGCAGAGATGTTCAAACTGTCAAAAACATAAAATATTGCTGAGACTTTATGGTTACATGTCCGTGTACAACTTTTTCTAAAGCCTATAGTGACAAATGTAGCTACTTTTTTTTTTTTTACCAGAATCTGATAAAGTAGCTTGAGAAAATAATTGTACTGTATACTTGTATAATGTCATTGTCAGTGATGTTTGACTGAAAAGATTTATTTTTCCTCAGTTCAAAACAAACCACTTTTATCTTTTACTGTCAGTCAAACTGATGTTCATTATTGTAAGTAGAATCAAATTGTTCACAGAAAACACACTCACAAATTAAGAACGACTCACAAAATCGACAGATCAAATCATCAATCAAGACAATGACAGCCTGACATGAGTTTATTGAAGCTGCATTCACTGATTTTGAATTTTAATCTTACATATATTTATACTTGATATTGTCATGGTCATAATGTTAAGTGTTATTAAATAATAATGTTAAGTATATTAGTTAATAATGTTTCTTGAGGAATTATATTTTTAATTAAAACAACAACAACACTACAGTCTCTTTGGTTTGAGGAAGACAAATAACGATAACAATGCTTTAAAGCAGGGGTACCCAAAATGCAGCCCTCAAGCACGTGCTGGTGTTTTGAATATGTTTCTGCTGCCCTGCACTCTTTAATACTAGCGCTAGAGTGGTACCCGTCTTTATATTATATTATATATTATATTTTTTCTGGCTTTTGTGCCTGTGTTGTGTGTTGTGTAGCTCAAAATAAAAACTCAATCAATCAATATTTAGGTGTTTAAATCACAGTGGGAGAAATAGTTTGTGGTTTGTCCTGCAAGTGCTAAAAAAGAGGCAGGAGGCTGCACACGATGTTCAGAGAGGAGATCAAAGAGTAAGTGCTTGTTGTAGTCTAGTCTGTAGTCTGTTGGCTAGTCACAGAGTGAGCCTCTCTCGTTGCAAAGAGGATCTTTTTGTGTGTTTCGTCAACACATCAGCGCACACACCGCACACCACAGAGAGGCCGGGCATGAGCGGGTCCGACTCCGCGTTTACTTTCTCTGAACTTTTCCGTGAAAATAAACACCGCTAGCATGTGGCGCTCGCCTGAGCTAAACACTTCTAAACACTTGACTTCTGAAGCCTGAAACTGCTACGATAAAACTTTGGTCATAGCTACGATTGCCTCTTAGTTTGAACAAGCATACAGCGGAGACGAGAGCAGCTCACAATGTTACCATCCCCACGTCTGTAATGTGAATCTAAAAATCTTATAAGACAAACAAAATCACACAGTGACACCAGGCATAAGGGAGAACCAGTGTGAACTAGTGACAAAAGTGTATGAAGTGTGTGGTGAGGGGTTTACAGCCTTAAAACATATATAATTGTAAAAAATAAAGGTGACTACTTCGCGGATTTTGTTTATTGCGGGTTAGTTTTAGAACGTAACTCCCGCGATAAATGAGGGACCACTGTAAACCACAGATGTGTAAAGCCTGGCTCATTGTGTGATCATCGTAAACGCTGCTTCAAGTAGTTGTTTGCTTTATTGACGTTATTGGTGCACAATATGCTGCTTGTTTTCTATGAATCATTCCGAGCTAGTTCTTAGCTCCTCGCGGCTAGTAGCTTGTTAGCTACAGGAGAAAACCACTCGGCTACGACCCATTGTAGATGAAATTTGAGCAATAAACTTCCAAATCAACAAGCCCGGCTCAGTGTGTGATCATCCTAAAGGCTGATTCATGTAGTTGCCGGCTTATTGACGTTATTAGTGCATAATATGCTGCTTGTTTCTATGAATCGTTCCGAGCTAGCTGTTAGCTCCTCGCGGCTAGTAGCTTGTTAGTAGGGTTGCCAACTTTCTCTCAACCAAATACGGGACATTTTTTTTATTTTTAAAATTGCCAATACAAAACAATAACAACAAACTAATCTCAGATTATTATTATTTTTTTGCATCTTGCATGGACACACTGATACAGTAAACTCTAGGTGGGGCTGTTACACAAGGTGTTCATGCTTTTTTTTTTTACTATCAGATCTAAACGCATTTGCCACCACTTGTCAGACTAAAAAGAAGCATGTAACCACATATCAGCAAATACCCACGGAACAAGCATTACAAACAACGCTTATTCCCAGAGCATCAGACCATCATTAAGGCAAAAGTTTACTCTATAGACGGCTGTCAAACAGCTCCAAAACATCATTTAAACAGCAGACTATGAAACAGCAGATTACCTAATGCATTCACCCAAATGATATGAGAGCATAAAGGAGTCGTTTATGTCCTGCCAAAGTTAACAACAGCGCTGAACCCGGACAGATGTGAACCGTGGTGTAAACATGGACTCACCAGCGTTGAGGAACATCGCGTCCTCCTTACGTACATAAACGCACGGCGAAGAGTCGTCCAAAAACCGAAGAATATCCGAGTATTCCACCGGTATTAGCTAGTTCTTCATAGTGTTTACAGAGACCGCGTGTGAAACTTTCAACACTCAATATAAGGGACAAAAGACATCCCGTACGGGACAATCCTATTTAGATAAATATACGGGATGTCCCGGCTAATACGGGACAGTTGGCAACCCTACTTGTTAGCGACCCGTTGTAGATGAAATGTGAGCAATAAACTTCAAATCAACAAGCCTGGCTCAGTGTGTGATCATTGTTCAACGGTTCTTTATGTAGATGGTGGCTTTATTGACTTTATTCGTGTATATTCTCGTTTTCACGTGATGACCGGGGCTTTAGCTTGTAGCATTAGCTTTCTCCGGAGGGAACACTATCAGGGCATCATCACGGCCCAAACGCAAAATGGCTGCCGTCAGAGTTTTTAAAGATTACTCAAACATACATGAATTTGCCACGGCAACACTCCAGGCATGTTTTAATGAGGGAATGACATAATAACATGATGTAAAGCTTGAAAAAGTTAATTTTACATAATACCCCCCTTTAAGCAACGCCCTCAGGCTACTGGTGAAAGCACTGGCACACTGTTTGAACGCTGATAATATTTTAGCCTTTGGCTGATAATATTGAAGCAGTTTTATGCAGGTGCATTGTCCTCCAGTCGAGAGCTTGTTGATGATAATTGGGTATAATCTGCCCTGTTGAGGTGCCAAAATCACATGTGTGATTAAGGGACGCTGAGCGAAGAGCTGTTGAAAGAGACTGGCCATCGCTTGCACCTCACAAGTAGCAGTGCTCAAGTAGGACAGAGGTGCTTGATGGACTATGGCTCATCCTTGTTATGTGAGATGTCATGTAACTGTAAACAGGGTGGGAAAATGTATTAAAGAATTACCGCCCTCTTATGTTTGAGATGAGTGAGAATTAGTTGCAATTTATGACACAAGAAGATCTCACCTTACCTCTTTAAGTTTGAACATTAGTTTTCAACCTGGATGTTAGTACCCCCACAGGTTTCGCAGTATACTATATTCTGGGGGTTTCCAGATAATATTGAGAGTCATATTGTCTGTGTAGATTGAATGCAAACATGCAATATTAGTGTGGGGGTCTCAAACAATAGCAATTCTTGTACTTGGGGTCACTACCAAACAACAAAGGCTGAGAACCACAAAGTTTTTATTGATTTTTCATTTTGATTATATTTTTCTGTCATTTTGCTTTCGCTAAATGTGCTTTTGCCTGTGTAATCTTATGTTTTAGGAATCTGTAAAATCCCTAAAAGCCTTGTATCCCTGACAGGTACTACAGTGCAACTATCCTACAGATGTCCGGAGTGCGGGATGACAGACTGGCCATCTGGCTCGCTGGACTTGCCACTCTCACCAACTTCCTGTTCACGTTGCTCGGAGTGTGGCTGGTGGAGAGGGTCGGGCGCCGAAAGCTAACGCTGGGCAGTATCATTGGTAAGAGACATGTTTCAGCAAAATACAGTAGGCTAATGGTTTAATTATTAGCAACTTTTATGAACTTAGGTTGAAGATGTTACATCTCTCATCCAAGAGCTTTATCAATTTTCAAGTCAAACAATTCTGTGCTGGAAGGAGTAAACCTGAGACACTGGGTTCACTTATGATCAATAGTCTTATGGTAAAGTTTGGTGAACAGATCACTTTTTTGCACTTTCCTAAAATGACCAGGGACTCTATATCAAATATCTACTATTGCCAGTTTGTCCAAGAGAAAGAGTAATGAGTAAGTGCTTTATTTGTGATTGGACAAACGTACAATGAAATTGTGTTCAGGTGTTAATCCTGAGCCGCTGCGACTGAGCCGTGCCACCACTGTGGGTCAACCTGACCAGCATGTTTTTGGTGGTAGGGGAATCGGGAGACGCACATGTTCCCAAAACAGGGGCCTATATTTTCTGATCTGATGTCAGTTTTTGAAGCCGGAGAAGAAATGAAGCCGCAGAGTGGACAGATGCGCAGTGTTATAAAACATCAGCTGTTTGACAGAATAGTCGACTCTAGTGTGTTCGCTCTTACGATTCTCAGTCGTTAAGTGTGAACCCCCAGACGTTCTATAATCGCACTAAATCCAATCGGGTTGTGCGGACCCCCCATTCTTTGTAAAATTGTTTAAGACTGGAAAAATCGTGTAGTGTGTGCTGACCTTTCGCTGTGAGTCTTGCCTGGACACCTCCTCGTTTGTCCCTTCCTTGTTTCCTGCAGCGCCTCTTGTGACACCTCCACTGACCTGTGCAAGTGTGGGGGCTCTTGGTGCCTCTTCAGTGTTTCAGAAGAACACATTTGTAGGTCTCAACTATCGTTAGGACATCAGCTAGCTGTTTGTTTAAAAAAAAACTGCTTTCTTCAGGACCATTATGGTAAAAAAAAAACTCCACCGAGCCTCACAAAAACACAGCAAAGACGTACCAAGGTATCCAGTAAACAATGTGGAACACAGAAACCACAAATGCAGTTCGCAGAAAAAGGCAAAAAACGCAGCTGTACCAAGAGAGAGGGAGGTGTCACTTAATAAAAAGAGTCTGCCTGAACATATTAGAGCACCATTCTATACAAAAGAAGGAATGTAAGTGATGTCACAGCATGGCAACTAGTGCTGTCAATCAATCTTTTTTTTTAATTGTGATTAATTGCACTTGTGAAATTCCATTAATCACTGCTCATTTTTCTCTAATAATTATATTCATTCTTAATACTTGGCCGACACTCAAATTAAAAGCTTTAACATTAACCATATATTCACAGTTTCATAATTCACTATGGGAAAAGCCCAACAGCTTTTAACTCCAACCAGTAGCTCTCGCTCGCCCAAGGCTTTCAACATTTCTACAGATGCTTGATAGGTCACAATTTAGATACATTTTCTTTGGTGCTGAAGATTTTGAACAGAATCTGCACATTTTTAGATACAAACGTAAAGGACAAAATTAAAGTCATTTTTGTTAAAATAGCATCATTAGACATGCCTCTTTGATGCATAAGTAGCTCTCTGTTGCTTGCTTCTGTTACATATAAGTACCATATCATCTCAAAAGGTTGGAGACCCCTGGCTTACAATATGTAATTAATACAAGTGCTTTGTCTTTCAGGTAATGTGTGTGCTCACATACAGAGCACACACAATATATGATGCGATCAATCGTGATTCATTTAATTAATTGCGATTGATTATTATTTCTATTAATCGTGAGTTAAAGGACTACTGTAGATGCAAGTTGGTCATTGTTATACTCACTACTGCCACCTTAGGTCTAACGTGTAACTGCAGCTTCTATATTAAGCTCGTCCATGACGGCACTTCGGACCCGAATTAACACCTTTTTGAGTGACAGTGCAGGATTTTAGAGGCAGTTGTGGTGAACAGGTCTGGGCTCATTCTACACATTAGGACATTGCTGAAACATGTAAGGGGAGGAAAATACTTAATTTTAACATTTTTAAACTCCATATAGTCCCTTTAAAGCTATAATTTTGACAGCCCTAATGGCAACAGAAGCCAAATGAAGTCTGTTGTTATTATTTGATTTGACACTGGGATGTTGAGGGTTCTGTTTAAGTTGATTCAAGACGTTAGTGCACTTTTCATGAGGCATTAAAGCATTAGAGAAGACTGAAATATCAGCTTAACAGCTAAACCAATGCAAAATCGTATGCATTTCAGAACATGTTGATTGAAGTGTAAACTAAAGACTGACGCAACAGAGAAGGCATTTTGTTGTTTGCGAAGGACATTGTGTTACATTAATAATTGTAACCTGTGTAATTGCAACAATTACATTGCAATTTTAACTTGATTGTGGTTTACCTGGCAACCCTAATTACTATAATTATTACTGTGAAGATTTATATTCCTACAGTAAACTATGGATTGAATTGACTTGACTGTCCATCAATCCTTGATAAACAATATAGTTTAAACTTTGCGTTATCAATATGCAATTTTATTTAACCGTGTAGACAGATCATTAGTTGTGTTGTCACCAAAAGAAAACCTGAAGGCGAGGGAATTAACTTTTTTTTTCATTGCATACAAAAAACATTGCAGAAAATGTAGAAATGCATAGTAGAAAACTGATGACATAATTTAAAAGGTTTTGCTTAAAATTTCCAACAGGAACTTGTTTAAGCCTTAGTCTCCTGGCCGTTGGATTCCTGATTTCAGCGCAGCACAGTCCTCCGATCACCTTTCACTCACTGGACCCAGCGACGGCCAACTCCACCTGCTCCAACTACCAGTAAGTAACTGGCTGGCCTACATCGAAGTGCAAGGAACAGCATTTGCAAACTCATGCTCACACTTTCATGAAAATGAGTATTCTCTCCACCTGAGAGCTCTGCTTTGTGTGAACAGAAATGTTTGACTACAATTTGTCCTTGCAGACTCGGGGCTTGGAATGAATACAAAACTAATGAATTACTGCAAATAGACAGACTTAATTATCAATTTTCATTGTCATTGTAACAAAACCAAAACGCCAAATTACTCCTTTTCTTTGTCTTAGTTTGTAAGCAAGAAATGTTGAGATGACCCTTTTAGCAGGCTTATAATTACAGTAAAGACTTGATGACAAAAGGTTGTTTTCACATTATATAATATTCTAAAGCAGCCATAGTTAAAACTGGTTTGGAGGAAAGGTTGGTATATGGTATAATTCATCTTTTGACTGTCAAAATGCAGATGGTTTGTTTATTTTTAGTTATTTTATTTAATAAAGTTTTTAAACAAATACAAAGTAATAATAATAAAAATAGGACGGGGGTGGGGGCTCAGGCTATTTATCAACTCCATTTGTTTGCTTGAATTTGTCAAAGTACTTCAGAAACTGACCCCATATCAAATGAAAATCGTCTACCTTCCCTTTTAGTTCAAATTTGATTCTTTCCAATTGAACGTGCTTTATTACATCATGTAACAAATTAATATAGGTTGAAGTTTTTTTTATTCCAATATAATAGGATCAGTCTTCTAGACAGCACTGAGACAAATTTGTTATTAACCATTTTCCGCTCGTTAACAACATTAGCAGTTGGGGGTTCTCCGAAAAGTGCAAGTACAGGGTCAGGATATAACTGCATTTCACAAACATCAGACATCAATTTAAACATTTTAGTCCAGTAAGCTGTTATGTTAGGATAGTTCAGCAGATGGTTTGTTTTCACCTGGTGTATGAATCATATCTCTGTTTTGTTTTCATGAAACAAAGTTCAGTGTTTCCCAGGCAGTAGAAATAAACTATGGTGAAACATTTTTTCTCCTTATAATACAAGGTTTGGGCATTGCCACCCAGGTGCCATCTCTGTCATTTGAAAATACAACCCACAGCCAAATATATAGGTTCAAATTCAAAAACAGTGAATCGCTCATCCCTATAGTTGCATATGCATATGCCCTCCTCTCTAAAATAGTGACATGAAATTCTGCACATTTCTATACACTTGCTCTGAGAATGCATTAGGATTGTGCCATGAATATATACAGGTATATTTGTCAAGGTTAAAAGGGCTTTAGTTCTGAGTGAACTGTGGAAATAACTGTGCACTGAAGCTGCCTGCTCCATCCTGACTTTTACAAACAGCACTAGCTCCACTCTCAGTCTACCTTTTGACCTCACATATGGAAGCAAAGCCACCCTCACTCGGAACACCCTGATGCTTGCTTGTCCCACTTACACTCACTTACAAGAAATAAGGAAGAAACCAGCACTACGACCGTGGCTTTTCTTCCCAAACGCCAAACAAATGGAGCAGCACCACTATAGCCGCAGAGAAAGAGCCACAAATGCACAGGCTTTTACAGAGAGACTGGACTGGCTTCATCAAAGTCACTCTACACTCCATTACGATCCCGCACATCTCCACAGCCACTCTCACTGATGCACACTGTGATCAACTGTTTCATTTCTTTCCGAATTCATACAGGTTCTAAGATCAGAGATAATCGTTGTATGTGGGTTTTTCGATGCTGTCTTGTTAAGGTCATACTACAGTCTCACTTGCAGTACTGTATGGTTCTTTGTGAATAAACAATAAAAGAGGGACCAAGTAAAATCAGTTGTTAGTTGTATCCAAAACTTTTCCATCACATACATTTCTAACAACCAATGGCTTTACAGGCATGTTTCATAACTTTCAGTGTCACTGTCATATAAATGCAAACAAACCCTAGCCTGCAAGTTCGTGAAATTGATACAAATAAACAGATGCACATTATTTTATTCTCAAATGTGTTTCTGTATATTGTATAAAGGACAAAACTAATTTCTTTACACTACTAGAAAAAAAAATCTGTATTGGGCCTTTATATAGATGATGGGTGGAGTCAGGAACAACATATGGCAAAAAGACAGTATTGTAAAAAAAAACAAAAAAACAAATAAATAACTAAAATAAAATAGAATTGAAATTGGATTTAAACCATTTCTGTCTGGTCAACACTTGGTCAACCAATGGAATATATAGTGTGAAAACTAATGCAATAAAGGAGGATGTATGCGAGCCAATTGCAACAGCTGTAAAGTAAATCTCAGTTTTTTTGTGCAGCCCCATGGTCTGATTGATTGTATACAGTAATAACACAATAACAATAACTGCTGCTCGCCTGCCTCTCTCCCTCTCTCTATAGGCTGTGTGAACCGTGCATGTTGGACCCAGCTGTGGATTCTGTTATCGTGATAATGGCTCTGTGCTGCTCACCACCTCCTGTGTTCCAGTCAATAAGGCGTCCACTGAGCATGCCGCCTGGGGCAGGTGAGTCACCACGCCGGGCAGCAGGGGCTGTGTCCGTTGAGTAGTAGAAGATTAGAACATACCCGAGTGGTTGCTTTTCTAGATAAGACATGGTTTGCACTAAGTTTAGACATACTGTAATTTAGTTCAGTTCTAAAATCAACATACATAATTCCTTGTAGAAATAATTACTGGTTTGCACAGTTTTTCACTTAGCCACTCCCATAGTCCCATCTTGCTCTTAATTAATGCAAGTTTTTGTCGATAATGTAAAGGTGTTTGTCTTTCAGATGCTCCAATGCCAGTCAAATGAAGGAGCACACATACTGGGCCTACAACTACTGCCCCACTTCATACTCATGGCTGGTTTTGTTAGGACTGGTGCTCTACTTGGCTGCTTTTGCTCCTGGTAATCATTTACTTCAATTCATCTCTCTAAAACAACCACAAAATATCTGTTCAATGCAAAACTGCTGCTAGGCTGGGAAAAAAAGAGTGAAAGAGTTAGTAAGTAGTTATAAGATGCTGAATAAGGCCATACAAATAAGGACTAATACATTCTTTATAAATACCATTTAAGAGCAAATTAACCATCAATTAGTACACTAATTAGCACTTAGTTAGCTGTTAGTAAGTGAGTGCTAAAATAAAGTGTTACCAAAAAGGGTAGTTTGGTCTCTAAAGCAAACCTGGGCAATTATTGAGGCAATTATTGGTATAGCTTGATGGTAAAATGTTCATTTAGTCTCTCATTTAGTCTGCCAGTTTTAGAGCCAGCTGTCACTGAAATAGAACTACATTTAATTCACCACCCATTTGCTTGAGCACGCCCCAAAAGTCACAAACTATTTCCAATCTTGAGAAACAAACTGTAGCTAGTTATTGTATAATCCCTTGCCAAAATTGGCAAGAATTCCCTCAGGACTCTTGATTTGACCAAATAATATCTTTGAGGGAATGTTTACTTTACAATCATAGATACAGAAATAGAAACAAACGCTAATTCGTTTTTTTCTTTCTTTTTTACCGGACGTCCCTATGATAATTCTAATCTTGTGCAAAAAGGGCTTTAGAAACAAAAAGTCCAAACTTTTTCTATACATTGCCTAAAATATCTTGTTAATTTCTTTGCAAGCTAACTTTGTGGTCAATGCTTTTTGATAAGGCATGGGGCCGATGCCATGGACCATAAATTCAGAGATCTACCCCTTTGGGCGAGAAGCACCGGAAACGCCTGTGCAGCCGGAGTCAACTGGACCTTCAACATCCTGGTGTCCCTCACATTCCTGCACCTGGCCCAGTACCTCACCTACTATGGTACGAGTTTGCCTCTGGGTCCAGGCAGTTGTGTACTAAAAGCTCATGGTCAGGGCTGGGAAGTACCATTAATTAATATCAGTATACAGGCGCTCGTCATATAATTAGAATATCATGAAAAAGTTCATTTACTTCTGTGATTCAACTTAAAATGTGAAACTAACATATGATATAGACTCATTACATGCAAAGTGACATATGTCAAGCCTTTATTTGTTATACTTTTGATGATTATGGCTTACAGTCCATTTTCAAAATATTATTTTATGAGATTTTTCATTTGTGGTTTTTACAAGCTGAGCCATAATCATCAAAATAATAACAAATAAAGGCTATACATATCTCACTTTGCATGTAATGAGTCTATCATATATTAGTTTCACAGTTTAAGTTGAATAACAGAATTAAATGCACTTTTTCATGATATTCTAATTATATGACGAACACCTGTAGTATTGAAACGTTTATGCATTACTAGTATCAGGGAAGAAATATATCAAAGGTTCAAACTAGAAGGAGTACTGGTGAATTGTTACCTTGTGACTGCGCCCGATCTCATCTGACCTGTGAAGCTTGCAGGGTTGGGTCTGGTTTGTGTCAACTCAAGATGGAGGTTAGTGGTTAGCTTGGGTGCGCGGTGTTGGCAGTCCACTCATCGAGCGCTTACACAATTTAAAGAGCAGTGAGTTTGGGCCTTCTATAAGAACATGAGTCTATGAAGTTAAGTTCATTTCAGTCAGTCTGTCAGCGAGGGTGCCCATCATCATTCACGGTGTCAGCTCATATTCATCACCCAGGACCAAACTGCTGAAGCTGCGTCACTCTTTGCTGTCTTCTCCTCTGCCAAACCTTGTGGTTTAGCAGCAGGTCTTACCTCACTCAGGAACCTCATGATGTTTGCCATCAATCAATCAATACAGCCAACTGCTGGTTAATGATCACTATGAATGTGGCTGCACTATATGAAATATAATCACTTAAAGTGCATATGACACATTAGACAAGATTTTTGCTAAAACACAGTTAACACGATTATATTTAAGATTTTGCTAAAGATTGTACCCAGTTTTCTTTAGTTTGAGCATTTTTGTGATGTTAATGTTTTCACTTCCTTATTGGACACTGACAGGAAGTGACATCGAAGAAGGTAAACAATTTTAAACTGTTGCCGTGCAACTATGTTAAGTCAATGGGAAATGAATGAGTCAAACTGCTTATGGAATGTTACCTTCCGTTATGTCGCTTCCTGTCAGCAGCTTAAAAATTCAAATAAAAATAACTTTTCTGCACAACATTTCTTCATTAAAATTGCTGCTTCACTGAAAAAAAATTATAACTATGCAACTGATGAACTTGCAACTGATGTAATCCATCTAAATAAGTCATATTTTCAAGAGCATTAAAATCTGTCATATCCACTTTAAGGGTGGCTCTATTCTAATCATCCACTGTTTTATCGCAAAAAAAAAAAAAAAAAGAAAGAAATGGAGATCAGTGTGGCGTGGTAATGTCATTAAAACTTTGTCAGGCCTCAGCGAGATCCTGCGTAGTCCGCACTTTTGTTATTTAGCAATAATCGACGTTTGTTAGAGATTATATCTTAAAAGCACATTTGATGGGCTATGCAGTGTGGTCTGTTATTTGGGACCAGCTGTATTTTGTTGTTGTCTTGAAGTGACCATTTTGTTTGTCCCTCTTGCCAGGAGTTTTTTTCTCTACTCCAGCCTGGCACTGCTGGGACTAATCTTCATCTTCGGCTGCCTGCCTGAGACCAAAGGGCGTCGTCTGGAGGAGATCGAGGCTCTGTTTGAGAACCAGCTGTGTTCCTGCGGCGTCTCAGATTCGGACGAGGGTCGGCAAGTGGAGTACATCCGGGTCAAAGGATCAAACTACCACCTGTCCGACAATGATGCCTCTGATGTGGAGTAGAGAAGGCCGTTTGGGTATTTCTGGGCCTTTCTACTATGCTATTTAGTTAACTTTCAATTCAGATTCAGGAATCCCAAACAGGTTACTTTAGTTGCACAAGTATGAATGTCTTGAATGGAGAGAGTGAATTATTCTGAATGAAAAATGAGCAACACTTTACAATAAGGCATTCCTATAAAACATTTACAAACACAAGTTAATCAAGAACTAATACAGAACTAATCATAAATAGATGTTTGAAAGACTTGATGATATGCACTGTCATTAAGGACAGTGGTTCTCAACTGGTGGGTCGTGGAACAGTTTTCAGTGGCACTTGAGTCTGTTAAAATTACTGTTCTCGGCTCAATTAATGCTTCTTCAACAACCATTTTTGAGGAAAAAACAATATTTTACAACTCTGAGTCGTATTTTGGTTGCGGCTTGTCATCTCAGGGTGATTGTGGGTCCCCACGCTAAACCAGTTGAGAGCCACTGTTTTAGAACACCCCGGTTTTTCTTGAAAATGATGCCGTTTAATGCCTCATTTCACTTACACTAATACTATACTAAGCATAGAACAAACAGAAATGAATCAATTATGTGTATATATTCTATATATTCTAAACCTCATCAAAGTACAGTAGTTGCCTTTGTGTAGTGCTTTTCCAGATGTTCCGAGTCGCTTTACAATTTTGTCCATTATTCATTCACTCGATTCATGGTTTGTAACCACAGCTGCCCAGGGGTAGACTGACAGAAGCAAGGCTGCAAATCTGCGTCATCGACCCCTCGAACCACTGATATGTCGAAACGTGCACCCTTGTCAAGATTTGCATCCCCTCGTGCAAAACAGAAGCTTGGAGACACGCGAGAGCGAAGTGCGAAATGTAACAATGAGGCTGCTGAAATAAGTAATAGTTCAGGGGTTTTAGTTTAGTTTAGTTTAGTTTATTTATTTGTTTGAGCAGTTAACCTGCTCAAAGGGAGTGGGCTGAAGCCAAAGGCTTATAAGCGCCCACCCCAAAATAAAAATAGTAACATTACATTTAATATTTACAAGGTAGCAAATCATAAACAAAGGAACATAGGGCAAAGTAACAATAAATGATGAAGAATAAGACAAAAACAACAGCAAAATAAAGAACAAAAGAATGTGCTACTTTTATGTTATAAAGGTGCATTAATACATATTATACTCTGAGATCTTGCTACTTCCCAGTTGTCATTACTATCCTCAATATAATTTAATTTGGGTTTAATTATCATTAATTATCATTATTAAAGGTGCATTAATACATATTATATTCTGAGATCTTGCTACTTCCCAGTTGTCAATACCATCCTTAATATAATTTAATTCGGGTTTATTTATCATTATTATTATATTTGTTTAATTGAGTTATATGTGAAGTGTGATGTAAGCCCTGCATAATGAGGTGCATTAAAAAGCCAGGGTGTAGAACGGGCCAGTTGAAGAGGGCAGTAACTCCCCCTCAACAAACCCCCACCCAGCTGCCCTAACAGCTGATTTTGTAGATGATGTTCTACATCATTTTTATGAAAGAAAAGGGAGCACTCCACTCAATGCGGAGGGGGTGCATATCTCGAAGCCGTTTTGTGCGAGGGGATACAAATCTTGACAAGGGTGCACGTTTCGGCAGAACACCACCACCAACCAGTCACTCACATGCTCACTCACCAACTTAACTGAAGACACTCGTAGCATTCTTTCTACGATTGAAATGAAATATTCGCCTCAAAGTTTTTCCTAACTCTGTTCCAGAAGCTCAGAAAAAATGTTCTTCATGTGTGTTCAGAGTGACACGCACTCTGAACCAAAATGGCTACCACAGCATTCTGCAGCACCCTGCAGTACGTCCGCAAGCAATTAGTGTGGAGTTCAACCCATTGCACAAGTCAAAGCTATTTCTGAACTGCCTTAAGAACAAAGAGATGGTGAGGTCATAAACATGGTAAAGCCCTAATGCCACACAAATTTACAGGAAGTTCTGCAACTGATTTGGGAAGAATTTTCTGAAGAATATTGGATTGCCATTGTAGAAAGATGTTATATCTGCTAAAATAACCTCTTTAAAAGATTTAAAATACCTGTTGATTTATTTGCTAAAATGTATTGTTTATTTGTTATTTGTTCAGAGTACATACATAAAGGCATTAAACAACATAATTATCAAGAAAACTGGAAACATTGGGGTGTTTTAAATCTTTAGTGTACTTCAGCCTCGTGCATATACTTTAAGTTATGTGTCATATTTTAAACCTTTTAGTTAACAGTGGACCAGCATATTTGTAAAGCGGTTTTCAAGATTAGGTCATATTTAAGAAACGAATCTTACTAGTTAAAAGGCATAAAGTGTATAACCTTGTTTGCAATAGCATTTATTCATAATTAGTTCATTATTACTTTGAGAATAACATGTTTCTAAATGTTCCTCACAATGTATTGCACACAGTATCTATTTATTGATGATGAAATGACTGTTGACTAAATACTGAATGTGTGAAATATAGACGGGGGATGGGAGTATAAGGCCCTTTGTATATGGTGCAATTGTAGATTGTAGAAAGATGCCCAAAACCAAACTTTTTAGGTTCAGGTTTATGTTCTGTTCATGGGATATTTTTTATTTCTTTATTTCTATTACCAGGAGTGTCCCTCAGAGATTCTGAACCTCTTTTTCGTGGGAATCCTGGTCGCAGAGAAACCCCTATTTATCTATCTATCTATTTATTTATTTTCAGATTGGTAAGAGTCATACAAATGCGAAGGGAGAGGTTCACTATGGATTAAAAAAAATATTGTTAATTGAATAAAACATTATTTCACACATTCAGTATGTTTTACTCTCTTTGCTCAAATGCATGTCAACAAAACCCACTTTAAACCTCACTTTTCTCACAACATGTTAACAGTAGGGAAACAAATAGTGGGTGCCTCAATGTGACAGTAGCAAGAAGATGACCCTGAGCCCAACATAATTTCAGTTACATTCATGCCAAACTAAGCCTATCGTGTCCATTTTATTACATGGCCATTTGTGATTGATTGCTGTAGTTGTTTTGTGGAGTTTGTCAACCTTAGTTACGATTTTCCACCCCTCATTGATGAAACACTTGGAACGCTTTCAAGGAATAATAGTGCCTGTGTTTTGTGACAGTGCCTGTATTGGGCGTCTTAGAGTAGAGCCTATGTTACTCTAATGTGCTGTGCCATTTAATTTATTTATTTTGACACAATTTATAAATATGTTTTCATTTGTGTCTTCTTCCATAGCCTTATGTACAAAGAGCTCAGCGAGTTGTATAAATTTGGTGGTTGTTTTTCGTGTTTTCTGGTATTTTGTAAAAACCTGTTTACATGTTGGTTCAATGTAGCAGATGTTTTTAAGACTACGCACACTTTTATTGTTTTTGCAAACCAGTTACTCACACTGTCAATCTAGACCTTACTATTTTTTTTTTTAAATAAAATGACCTATTCTACAAGACAATGCAGTGGCAACAAAACATGTACGGTAGATATGAGTGAATGTATTGTTTTGCTAAACACAAGTTCTGCAAGTTACTCAAGTGTTAACATCAACGCTTTATTAAAAGAAACTTAAGTTATGGTGATAAGAAGAGGGATTCTCTTCTGGTCTGTCTATTATACCACGGTCAGTGAGAATTTCAATGCTTGGTGCATATTATTTTAATGTACCCTCACACAGGTAGTACAGCAACTGTTCTATATAACCCCACTACAGCTGTTAAAACAGTGGGGGACCTAGTTTCTAAAGCAATGCAAAAGAGAAATAAATAATGTTGCCCTAGAGCTAAAAGATCCCCCAGACAGTGAACAGGCACAAATTGACTGTTTTAGGTGTGGGATCATGATACAAGAGAATTAAACAAGCCCGCTGCGTGTTGTGGTGTTCTAGACTCCACGTTGTGCATTAAAATTATGTGATGCATACTGTTGTTTAACCCTCATACATTTATTTGAACTTGTTTTTCAAAATGTTATGTATTCATAGGCCTACAACAGAATTAATCACAGCACAGTAAAACAAACACTTGGATAATTTTATATGCAGAGATGGATATCTATTTACATAACTATGTATGTATAATATTAGGTTTGAACACTAAACTGTTCTCGTCCTGCCCATTGATTTTGAGCTTGTGATTGTTTGCTTGTAAAGGATTTATTTTTATGTAAATTAAAACCTAACTGGAGTAGTTTTGTATTTAAAAAAAAGGTATTACAGATCTAGCTATTCTGTAGTGATGCAGATTGTGAACTTAATGACGTCTTAACCAAATATTCCATGTGGTTATTTCAGGCTGCACACCTTTGGAAAGTGCTGTCCTTTCTTGTGGTTTTCTATGTGACCCAAATCTATGTGTTTCTACAGTTTTAGTTGATTGATATGTGGTCAAAGCATAAATTAAAAAATATTGTTGAAGCTGTAAATGTTTTACCAGACTTTATATTCAGTTAATATCTTGACAATGTAACAAGAAAAGGAATAAAATATTGCAGAATTAACAAATCAAAGCGTTGTTTTTTTCAACGATAATTAACAAATATTTTAGATTAAGAATAAAACCAAATTATGCAACTTCTATGTGTTTGGTGGACATTTCACATGCACAAGAATTGATTTTAAAACTTAAATTGCCCCAATTTTCTGCTTTAGCAAGAGCAAAATGCCTGTAATTTCTTGAAGTATTGATGCATCCTCTGAAGGTACTGCATTTGCGTTGGCTCCGGACTTGACATCTTTTTCTTCATCTTTTGTAGTTTTTAACACCGGGATACTTTCTTCCCTTTGCTTAGCTATAACAAAAATAAGATGTCAATAAAACAAACAGACGTCTGATGCTAATGTATTCTCTCGATAGATTTTTGAACAACTCATTTGAACTAAATGACAGCGTATCTGGTGTAATGTTGAGTGTATTTAATATCAATGTCTCGCTATAGATATATATAGATATCTATATATATCCATCCATCCATCCATCTTCTTCCACTTGTCCGTTGCCGGGTCGGCAATATATATATATATATATACATATATATATACATACACAATGTGATTTGGCTGCAAAGATACTGCGCCGAACCCTCAAGCTCCCAGGCCTCTGGTAGAAGACCCGAGCTTGGAGGAAAAAGAGACCGCCCGTGGAGGGCGAGGAAGAGTTTTTTAAAATTATATATATATATATATATATATATATATATATATATATTCCCTCCTGGAACCGCCACCATATCGTGGTGGAGGGGTTTGAGCGCCCGAATGATCCTAGGAGCTAAGTTGTCGGGGGCTTTGTGCCCCTAGTAGGGTCTCCCATGACAAACAGGTCCTAGGTGACGGGTCAGACAAAGAGCGGTTCAGAAGCTCCTTATGAGAGACCAACAGGCCCGGTTAGAATCATGAGGCCGTCCTTCTGTGGACCCACCACCTGCAGGAGGAGCCATAGGGGCTGCTATGGACAAGTGGAAAAAAACGGATGGATGGATATATATATATATATATAATGTGTATGTATGTATAGTGTAGTTGTAGAGAGGGAGAATATCCCACAAATTATAACGAAATATAGTACTATCATACTTGATTTTAAACCTATATACTGTACTTTATACAGTTAGCCTTTCTAACAAGGAATATAACAGCATGATCAATTACCTCTATTATTTTCACGCAAGAGACCGTCTTGATTGGATGTGAACGCCCCATTTTTCTCCTTGCCATCAGTATGGACAGAGTTCCCCCTTGTGGACAAATATTGCACTGAAGTTTCAACAGGTGGACACTGCAAATGCAATATAGGTTTCAACTCTGGTTCTGGCAGTAAACCACACTGGACAGCAAAATCACACTTCTCAGTGGCATTGGAATTGTCTGTTTGAGTTCCTATTTCATGTGTTTCGTAACATTTTGTCCAGCACTTGCACCGGATTTGCGGTACAGTTTTAAGGGAAAGGGCATTTGATTGATTGCCACTTTGTTGATTATTTTTTGTAGTAAGTTCATTCAGGCAATTTGAAACTTCTGCTCTGATGTTTAGTTGATGCTTAAAAGGTGGAGGTGGACGTATTTGCCCAGAAGTTCCAAAAGAGCTCAGTTTAGACTTCATGGTCTTGCCACGATCGTCACTGCATTCAGTCTCCTGAGAAGAAAAATAATATTGATACAAATTATTTATATATATATATATATATATATATATATATATATATATATATATATATATATACCGTAATACAAAATAGACCCAAAACCCAATCAATGGCTTTTTAACAAATTACATTACCACAATTATGAAAGGAAAGGAAAAGCAAAAATAAACGCAATAAAGTGAAAAGATTTTGAAAAGTACTCTGGCACTTAACTAGATTAACTGTGTGTCTTACATCATCTCTTGAGTCTGAATTAAAGCATCTTGGGGAATATTGTTCCTCATCCAAAGTGGTGCTGCTATTTCCAGGACATGCTGAGATGACAATAAAAACAGATTAACTTCAATGAAGTGTTTATCAGAAGTTACACATTGTATGAGTAGAAAACTTACCTGAGCTTGTGCTGGCATATGAGGCGGGCTTGAGGAAAAATATATAACAAAATTAACAAAATGTAGAATTAAGTTGCAATACTCACCATGTATGTGTTGTAGTACTTACAAAGTCAGCATAAAGACACTGAGAGAACACAGCGTGCAGAGCGCCTACCACAGTGCTCTGTGTTTCTGTAGCCATCCTGTAAATACACAAAATAGTCCTTTGCATATTTAAAGGTTATAGTATCTGTGTTAACTTACTGTAGCTTTGAGGGCTCTACAGATGTGTCCCTTTTGAAAAGTTTCTTTGACCTCACACCACTTTCCACCAGAGCTTTGGGGGCAAAAACACTGAATTATTACATTTTTCCAAACAAAACAACCACAGACAAGTGATAACACGACACTAGTCCGATTTGGACGATCACCAATGTCACACCTTATAATAAATGTACTATACATTTATTGAAGACATACAGCTTATTTGCTCACAGAATTCTCCATTGTTGAAACTCCTCAACACGTTTTCTTGTAAATGCTCCTTCGATTGGTTCAGGCTGAAGTCCGATACTAGAACCTTGTTTTCTGACTGGCTGAAAGCAGCACTGACCACATGATTTACATTTACTATTCCCTCTGCCTCTCTGTAATAAAAAAAAAGCATTTCTTTAGTTTAATCTCTCATTAACCGTTTTGTCCAAGTCTGTTAATGAAGCTGGTCTCACGATGTACTTGATCTTCCATACAGAATTGGAGCAGCTGAGGGTGTCTTCAGTTTGGCCATATCTGATACACCAGACATGTCCTTTGAGATCATCATGTCTTTGGGCTGAGAGACAGAGAGGGGAGATATTTAACACTGAATGCAAACATTGATGGCCAATGCAGCAGTAATCTCCTGCCCAAGAAGACAAGTATTAGGTGATATTTCGCTACCCTCTGATCAGGGGCTGATAATTTTGTGACATTTCCTCACGAGGACATTATATTTTCTACAACTAGTTTTTAAGCACTTTTACTGTGTGAGTTATTTTATACCACAATATGCTCCGGCCCTGAGCTACCCGAAAGCTGTGTGCAGGGGGGCAGCGGCTCTGGCCAGAGTTCACTGCTCTGTTTTCCTGCAGAACAACAAACAAGACAATCTATCAGTCAGACAGACATAAATGATAGAATAATCATGAAAGAAAGTGTCTGACCAACTCCTTGTCCTGAGGAGGCTGGTGAGGTAGAGCTGAGGGCATCTTCTGCACGTGGGGAATAATCTGAGGCACTGTTGTCAGAGAAAGCTGACTCTATCACTGGGGACAACTAAAGAGAAATGAAAATATAGTAAAAGGATGTAAAGAGAAAAAAATAAAATGAAGAGAATATAAAAATGTCATAAATACCTGGGAAACATGTTTTCTTTTTCTTGTTAGACTGGAATATAGAGGAGAAAAGACTCTATATTATGGTTCCTAATTAAAAAGCAACCATAATATAACAAAAGGAATAAACAATTCGCAGACATGTTGGTGCCATGGTGGTAGTAAAAAACATAACACTTTCCTTCACTTTGGGCTTTATAAAACATTTGTCTTGCTATGTATGATGCCGTAAATGCAGGTTTTACCTGTATCTAGGCTTACTCCCGACCAGACTGCGCTGAGCCTGACCCTGGACCAGAGCCTGATGTGATTTCAGTTTGGGGTATGCTATGCTTCCTTTGCTCAGAACAGACACTTTGGGAGGATCTGAAAAGAAAGGTAACTTAAAACACAAAACTAGAATTTGAGCAAAAGATGAGTATGGTCCTATCTAAATTTGGACTGTACTTGGACAGTTTTGGTGAGGTGGGGGAAAAAAACAGCGGCTGTATAATTATTACTTTTTCACGGTCTGAGGAAAGACACATCACCTTTCTTTTCTTTTTTGACAGACATCTTATTGGCCATGTACATTGAGAGAAAGTCCACGTTGCGAGTAGTGGACAGCTCAGAGATTGGTAAAGGCCGGTCGAAGTTCACCGACCTCTGCTGCATTTTCATTTTCTTAAAAAATTCCTTTGAATTAAGAATGGGTAAAAATCAAATCATTTAAAATAATTTAGCTAACACTCAAGTTCGACACACGTTACCTTCTGCCTTTTTGCGTCATCTTTCACCAAAACTCGCCTTCTGTTAAGCCAATAACGATTGACATAATTATTAGGCTATCCAAAATAGTGAAGTGTGTTTAAAAAACAAACAAGCAAAACTTACCTTGAACCACCAACCCAATTCATGTTGTGTACAAAGATAGTCAATGGTTGTGTAGAGATTACACGTTGAAAGTACAGAGAGCTCAGCCAACATACAAAAAAACGTTGCTCCGATTTTGCTAACTAATTTTAGCTGGGTAACGTTACGGCATTATTACGCAATTAACGCTATCTTTTCTAGCAATATCAATGTAAACAAACTAAAATAACAAATACCTCCAAAAATAGTGTAAAGAGCTAACATTTGATAAATATTTTGTATACTAATTATTTATCATTAACTTATTTATTCATTCTGGTTAAAGGAACGTGACCTGCGCGAGTCTGTATCCGGGGTATTTTTACAGTCTATGGGTAGAAAGGGGGGCGAAACTTTACATGAAATTTAAATGAAATACTCGGGATGCCGTTATTTATGGAGGATTGAAAGTGCCACAATTAAATAAATAAATACACCATTAAATAATTAATTAAATGTGTCATTAATTAATTAAATGTTTAATTAATTAATTAAATATGGAATTAAATAAATAAATGCACCATTAAATAATTAAATAAATGTGTCATTAATTAAATAAATGTGTCATTAAATAAATAAATGTGTCATTAATTAATTAAATTACCAATGATTCTGTGTACAAAATATATATAATTATTTATCTATTTAATTAATTATTTCATGGTCCTGTGTTGCAGTGTTTCATGAATTAATTTTATCTGTCAAACTCGCCCATCAAAAGTTGTGGGCAGGGCTAAAGCCTGATTAACTCAAATGTGGTCTAATCCATTGCTTTGGCCTGAAGTGTTTGGAAACATGGCGGCTACGCTGATGGTGGAGGACCTTGATGAGGAGGGATGGGACTTGATAAGATTTTATTGATATCAATGCAATCAATAATTTTACCTATCTATTCTCTTATCAATACCTGGCTTGTCTGTGTGTTGGGGAAAAGCAGGGAATGAATGTGCTTTCGATAAACTTACTCTATCAAAAAAGACACATTGTTAGTTTTCCCAAGAAAAAATATTAATTAAATAAAGTAAGTTTCCAAATATACTGTGGCTCCTGCTGGCACTCAGCCTAAAATATAATGGTAACATTTGTACTTTTCAACAAGTGTCTGTAACTTGTAACAGACTGATGCTGCCCTACAGATTTTCATCTATTTCTGCTTCACCCGGCGCCACATTCTCCTTCCCTCTCAGGGCGGGGACAGGCACCACAGGCACCCGCAGCCTCCGCTCTGAGCCCCGGGCCTGAGCGGGGGCTGGTGTGCTCGGGCTGGAGACAGGCAGAGGTACACCCGCTCACGGTGCGCTCAGGGCGGGGACAGGCGGCTGTAGACTCCGCTCTGAGCCCCGAGCCTGAGCGGAGGCTGCCGAGGTGCGCTGCGCTCAGACCGGGGACAGACAGTCTCGGACCCGCGCTCAGAGCACAGCGGCGCGGGGAGACAGCGCGCGGAGCAGCAAGGCACTGAACCCCGTGTGTCATGTCAATAGCGACGTATCGAAAGTTTGGAAAGAAACAGCAATACAGCGCAAATAAACCGAGCATTCGCAGCAGCAAAGCACAAACGTATAACTGACACGTTTATAACAATGGACTGTTTTAATTGACGACACTCTTTAGTGAACGCGCAAAACGGAGGGGACAGGCGAAGCGGAGGCTAAGGGGTAGAATTGAGATTGGGCCGATGTTACTTTGAAGCAGCGTCAACAGACCGGAGAACTGTCATTACGCACGTGGGTCTAAGCTCCGCGGCGCAAAAAGAGTGTTTTCAGAGCGGGAGCATCGATAAGAGGGATCGATAATGAAGCAGACGTACGGTTCCGATGCTTTGCTCAGACAGAACCGGGTCTACTTGCCCGAGGCTTGTGTTTAGTTTAGTTTAGTTCACACTTGTCTGAGTCAATCCATTATTCTGGAATTGATTTGCCTTGACTGGATGAGCATCCTGACCAATCAGGTGTTAGGACCAACCCCTCAAATTTTTATGGGCGAGTTTGACAGATAAAATTAATTCATGAAACACTGCAACACAGGACCATGAAATAATTAATTAAATAGATAAATAATTATATATACATTTTTACACAGAATCATTGGTAATTTAATTAATTAATGAAACATTTAATAATACATTGATTTATTTATTCCATATTTAATTAATTAATGACACATTTAATTAATTAATGACACATTTATTTAATTATTTAATGGTGTATTTATTTATTTAATTGTGGCACTTTCAATCCTCCATAGTTATTGTGTTTGTGTGTGATATCTGTAAAGTTGAACCAGACGCTCTCATTCCATATTTTATTATGAAGTCAGATGTGCACTCGGCACCCGCGGTGTTACGCCGAAAACTGCCTGACCTCCGAGTAAGGTATTCCCATGCATAGCCATAGACATGCATAGCACGCGCTGCTGAAAAAAATAAAGAAATTAAAAAAAGAAATAAAAAAGAAATATGTCTCTTGCAGATAAAATAAAGTCTCAGTCAGTTATATGTATTTAAACACAAACATAGGAAAGATTGTGGAAAAAAACAGCCCTTGAAACCCCCTGGCTGTAGTAAAATAGTTGCCGATACAGTTTTCGTCGTAACACCGGAAGTACAGTTGCGATTCGCGTTAAGCGTGCGGCTGCTTCTAGCAAGCAGCAGGATGTTGCAGCGGACTAGCGGTGCGTGTAACAGGCTCGTTTCGCATCAGTGCGGTGTCAGGAGTTGTAGTGGGTCGATTTTCGGGGATGGCTACCGTGAGGTCGATTAACAGAATCCACTAACATTTGAAAAATGGCCAACATCCTTGATGCTGCAGCCAAAGTGAAATGGGAGCGCACGGCTGTGGCGAAACGAGCCGTGTTTTAGCGGCGGCCGCCTACGGAGTCAAAACGCTGTACCCCATCATCTGCAGGCAGCTGAGGAAGCGCAGCGAGCCCGTGATAAATGGACAGATTTCCAAGGCGGAGAATGGCTCTGTTTGCTTGGGGAATGCACAGGAGAAAAAGGCATCACCGGGGGTAAATGCGGTATTTTTTAGACAAATTCTTGAGCTTGGCAAATCCTATTTCCCAATCTCGTTTCAAAGGAATTGGGGTTGCTATCGCTTCACTCCGTGGCGCTCATATCCAGGACTTTTTTATCAATATATGTTGCCAGTTTGGACGGTAAGATAGTCAAAACTATAGTGGAAAAGAAGCCTAAGCGCTTCATCTTGCAGCTGATCAAGTGGCTGCTTATCGCCATCCCGGCCACCTTCGTCAACAGCGCCATCAGATTCTTGGAATGCAAGCTGGCTCTGGCCTTCCGCACCCGGCTAGTGGACCATGCCTACCAGACCTACTTCACAGACCAAACCTATTACAAAGTCAGCAACATGGACGGTAGGCTGGCCAACCCGGACCAATCTTTGACCGAAGATGTCATGATGTTTTCCCAGTCTGTGGCGCATCTCTACTCCAACCTCACCAAACCCATCCTGGACGTGATACTCACTTCCTACACCCTCATACAGACAGCCAGGTCCCGGGGGGCGAACGCCTCTGGGCCAACCCTTCTGGCGGGACTAGTGGTGTTTGTAACAGCCAAGGTCCTCAGAGCATGTTCGCCAAAATTTGGGAAACTGGTGGCTGAGGAGGCACACAGGAAGGGATACCTGCGCTATGTGCATTCCAGGATCATTGCCAATGCCGAGGAAATAGCTTTCTACAGGGGGCACAAGGTATTTAAATCAATCAAATAAAAACTTGTAACTTAATTAAATCACATGATATGTAAATTAGGCTATAACAGGGAGTTGGAGTCACCAGCAGTATCAACATTATTTTGAAGCCAGATCTCAAGTAATAACCAATACTTCAAACATTCTTTCATTTTAAACTGTTTGTCATCGTTTGATTTTGGTAATACACTACATTAGTTACCTATGTTGTAGTCATTAACTGAGGTTCTCAAAACGTTCACACCAAGTGCACAAACGTTCACACCAAATATTTCACATTTTAAAGATCATCTCATGAATTATTTTACCTCCAAAGAACCAAAGGCCTAGATCAAGATCAAATCAGAACTAAACCAGGTATAAAAGGGGTCTAGAGGCCAAGACCCTAGACCTGAATTAAATTAAATTATGTTTAAACTAGTTGTAAATCATGTCATAACCAGAAAACACCTAACTTGAATAAAAGCATAAATTAAATAATTCAGTAAATTATCTATACTTTCAATGAATAAAGTCTAAAATTGCAAATGACCCAGAGTACTACAGGAAGATGCCCAAGTGCCACCATTGGTACCATAGTTTGAGAATCAGTGGATTAAAATTTAGAGAAGATTCTTCTCTTCGAGTATATATGCAACAGGGGTGTTCATAATTAATCAGTTCATCAATTAATCGCCATCATGGGCTTGATTGATAAAAGGAAACTATATAAAAATTACAACAGAACAATGATATAAAAAATATCCCAAATCAACATTGGCAGTGCAAGTTTACAGTCACGGTGCAGGTGATTGATTAAGTGGTTCTGATTCAGAGGTGATTTCACTTAGTTTTGCACAGAAGTTAATGCACATGAGTTACTTTACAGTAGTGTTGTACAGCAGTGGGGATGAAGGACCTGTGGTAGCGCTCCATCTTGCACTGAGGCGGTCTCAGTCTTCCACTGAGCTCAGCTCGTCTACAGTCCAGTGCAGTGGGTGAGAGGTATTGCCTATGATGGATGAGAGCTTGTAGGCCATTATTATTATTATTATTATTATTGTTAAAATTAAGAACAAATCAACAAATCTGTTTACAAATAACTTTTTTATTGGTGGTTCATGATTATACTGGACAAAAATATAATGTTCATATTAGAGGTGCACCGATCTGATCGGTCACCGATCATAATCGGCCGATTACGGCCTAATTTTTGTGATCAGTGATCGGTGAAATGCGCCGATCAGACAGGCCGAGCAAACGTAGATTTCACAGACTTTCTTACAGTAGATAATCTGGCACAGTATAGTGCCGCTCTAAACCTAGTTTTAAATGTAATTCGTGGCTACACAACAGCTCTGGATGTACTGCTCGACTGTATCCCTCTGCGCCTGGCGGCTCTACTCGTTTCCAGACTGCAGTGTCACTAAATGGCAGCTTGTCAAAAGAAAAAGTAAAACGCGTATGTGTTTGGCACCTCATGTCACCGTCTCCTTTCTTCAAATATTGTCCAAAGTTACAGTCCAAACCCAAAATGATGCTCCTAATTCCACCGTGTTTAGGCTGAGAGCTCCACCGGCCTCCCCACTACCATCCATAACACACATCTGATCTGAAGCAACTACGAGTCGCAAAGTAAGACAGGGATTTGATTGGCCGAAATAACACGCATTATAAAAAATAGTTTACTGCAAACTATAGAAAAAAGATTAATTTTATTGGACCATGAGGGAAATCCTCTAAAAGTTATAGAATAATAAGCGATAAATCAATAGCCTACAGAAATAATAAATAATAATAATAAAGTTGGAGGTTAAACAGGACAATGTAGATTTCTAGCTAGTAGGCTATACAATATTCAAATATAAATATTGAAAATAAATTCACCCAATAAAACACTTCACATTTAGAAAAGCCCAGTATTTGTCACTGTTAAATTATGAATCATAATAATCAATTACAACCATGTGATCGGATCGGCAATGATCGGTATCGGCTGATCAAAATGTTAGTGATCGGTGATCGGTTTCAAAAATGCACCGCTTGTTCATATAAAATGTGATGTAAAATGATGTCAAAGAGTTAATCAATAATTGTTTGCTAAATTGTTCAATTAATTAATTAAAGAAATTGAACAAAATGTGCATCCTAAATATGCAACAATCAGGTAAAACATTATGGGGTTCAATTATCAAGACAGGCGCAAAATAGTGAGGGCAAGCTGAAAAATAAGATGTGTTATTTTTGAGCATGTTGCGTCTAATTTACCATTTGATATTGCCTGTATCACAGTATCAAGGTCCCAAACCACTTTATAGCTCTTCTTGTGATGTTACTCAAATTATTATATTTTTCCAACAAGCAACATCAAGTGCGTCAGATGTGTTTAAGCATTAGTATAAGTATTGATACCATCGGAAGCTGTATTATTTGCACAGACAAAGATATCATTTCCTGTATAATTTTCTCTCCTTGTCATTAGTTAGATGTTGGTGAATGGAACTTTAAAAAGAATAGTGGAAAAATGTATTTGGTGATCTACACAGACCGGTTATCCTCCAGTAGGCCTAATCAAAGCGCGCTTTATAACGACAGTGTGTGTGGTGCAGGTGGAGATGCGTCAGCTGCAGAAGTGTTACCGAGCACTGGCCGAACAGATGAACCTCATCCTGTCCAAACGCCTGTGGTACATCATGATTGAGCAGTTCCTCATGAAGTATGTGTGGAGCAGCAGTGGCCTAGTCATGGTGGCCGTGCCCATCATCACTGCTACCGGGTTTGCAGACAATGGTGAGCTGGCATTAAATATTAGTATTAATAGATACAGTTAAATTTAATGTGGGTTTTGTAAGGCTAAAAATCAAGTTATCATCAAATGATACGGGAGAATGTATTCCAGAGTGCTTAAATTCTGCACTACAACTATAATAATGATGATGATAACAATAACAACATGAAAAACAAAACAATTTTAAATCTTAAAATAACACAATTACATAATATGTCAAAGGCAAAGCAATATGTAAATAACATGTAAAAACATTGTAACCAAAAAAAAACATGTTTTTTAGCATTTTTAGTAAAATTGTGGAAAGGTTAATAAAAAATATTTGAAATTATACCTTTTTCATTGTAATATTCGTTAAGCTACATGTTTATTATCATGAGGCTCCCTTGATATTGCACAGTTATGTTTTAAGCACATTTCTCACACAGCAGCCTCAGCAGCAAGCTTTTTTCCTATAGTACATGTTAAACCTCTAACTTTGCTACCTGAATTTGTGCTGCTCAGATAGTGCTGATCGGCAGCCTCAGGTGATGGTGAGTGAGCGGACAGAGGCTTTCACCACGGCAAGAAACCTTCTGGCCTCAGGAGCCGACGCCATTGAGAGGATCATGTCCTCCTATAAAGAGGTAAACACACAATTATTAACTGTATTTCTATCATGCATCAGTCACCGCGAATATACAAACTCACCAAAGTATTATGGAGTTAAGATTATTATTGTATTGTATTGTATATTGTATTATTGTTTGATGCTTTGGGGCTAAGGTTGTTCCGATGGACGATATCATCGTCCATCATGATGGATGAGCAACATCCCGATGGAGAGCCACCATCGTGATGCCACGCCCCCTCCTGTCAGAAACACGCACAGATCTTCTGTGGGCCTTGTAAACCTTGTAAAACTTTGCAGGGATTGCACTGTAAATTAAATCACGAATATAACTAATATTCACGCTAGTTTAAGTAGCCTGCCAGAGACATGAAGTTTTAGCCGTAATTATTAAAGTAAAGATGCAGCGCTATTTCTGACGTGCGGGGCTCTCTCTCTGAAAGCAGCTGCACTGTTTAACCACATGGTTTCGCGGTTAAACAGGAGAGAGGGAGGCGCGAGAGGTACGAGGCTACGAGCACACGGACAGGGCAGCACATGGAGCAGCTTCAAAAACGTAGGCTACGATGCAAACCTCTAAATATTGTCACTGTTTCTTAAACATTACGTTAAAACTGAGCAAATGCAAATAATAAGTTCCAATTTACATTTGTGTTAGTGTGATAAGAGCCTTGGTATTGAGGAGCAGATGACGCTCTGAATAAGTCGTTCTCCTCTGAGACTTTACGCACAAGTTTTAACAAAATTCGTGTTACATTACTCTTTTCGGATCATGTTTAGTTTAGATACATTTATCCTGCAATCTCACATTTTTCCTAACATAAATAATATGCAGCCTATACTATACGGGTTATGTAAATGTCTTTAAAAATGCTTATAATGAGAGATGGACGCTGATTCACTGTAAACATCATCAACTGCCAATTAAGGGGACATCGCCCAAGCCTAACTGGGGCAACCTAAACCACTTTTTGCCAATCCCACAATGAGGGGGTACAGCTACATTTTGTAAAAGAAAAAAAAAAGAAAGGTAGGAAGGTACGTAGCAAAAATATCTAATATAAATGTGAAAAATGCGGATAAAAACTTTAAATAGAGCTAGGCAGGGTTCCGCTAGATTCTGCGCAGACAAGCCGGGAAGAGTGTCTCTCAACACAGCCTCACTCCAGCGCTTCTGGAGGGGCCACTGCGAGGCAACGCTTCAGTTTGACTGAACAAGTGGGTTTAAAGAATACTGTAATCAAATTTATTAGCTTTGACATTCTTAACATGTTTTTATAAAAGTAAATGTTACACATTTCCAGTGTGCTGATGGCTCTTCAGCTGCGCTTTGTAAAATAGGCTAGAGGCGTAGTTAAAAAAAAAATGTTTCGATGGAAACATTAGAAGAAGAAGAAGAAGAAGAACTTTAGCGCCTTTCACACACATAGTCACAAGGCGCTTTACATAAGACAATTTTACATTCACCTTTGTAGCTTCAGTTTCACCTGGGGGAGACTGACAGAAGCACTGTCGTGACTGCACACATCTGCGCCAACGGTCCCTCTGACCACCATCATTCATTCACGCACACACATTATTCGTCCTGGCATATTGTACATGTTTTTAGTGGTATGGGAAACTGCAGTACCTGGAGGAAACCTGCGCAGACACGGGGAGAACATGCAAACTCCACACAGGAAGGCCCCGTCCAGGTGGAAAACGAACCCGGGACCTTCTTGCTGTGAAGCGAGAGTGTTAACCGCTGCGCTACCGTGCCGCCCACATTTTTTTATATTAATGTTAATCTATATTTATTATTGTATATTTATTTATTTTATTTTTATTGTCGGCCCTTTTGGAAATAATATTTACTGGTCATTCGCTTTCAAACCGGTCCAAATCCAGCTACAGCCGACGAAGGAAAACCTGAGGTAAGGTATTGTCAGCAACATTTTCATTTTTTTTTCATTGATTAATTTATTTGAATGGGACAGTGCATATTAATGAACAGGCAACTAGTGCTGTAAATATGCCGGATTTAGCTCAAGGTTAATTTCCATCTGCAGTCCCATGAGGTAAAAAACGAAGACAAGGACATACAAAATATAAAACACATAAGCCAAAACACACAGCAGTACATTACAGACAAAACAGGCAAGGACAACAACTACACAATTCATAAAGTGCATTTCTTTCATACGCCACTCCCCTCGTCCCTCCCACTCACACACCTGTTCCTGCAAATATAAATAAAAATATGCTCCTGTCTAATGCCCCTTAATGGTTACACCTTTGTTGGCGTAGGTGCTGCTTTCTCTATCTGTCATAGGTAGAGTGTTCCAACGAGAACAAGCCTTAATGGAAAGCACGTTTTGAGAAAACGTTTGCCTCCGAAACTGTACTTCACAGTCCCCCCTGACTGTTGATCGCGTGCTGGTCTCACAATTTCTTTTTTAATGAATACCCTAAGAGGAGGCGGGGCCAGGTCATGTACCACTCCATAAACAAGACAATTCATTAAAAAAAAATTTAAGATTTTCCAAATTTAAAAATGTATATTTCTTAATTAGAGCACATATGTGAAAAGACTGGGGTTTTTGATCAAGTACCTTAATAGCTGTTTTGTATAACTGCTGAATTGGTTTAAGCGCAGTGGCACCAGCAAAGGACCAGGCTGTGAAACAATATTCAATATGGGAGAATATCAAACAGTGAAGGTAGGACTTTGCTGCCTCTGTTGTAATAACACCATGTTATAAAACATATCCTGACGGTACATGAACCACAATACATTCTGACATGCATATTTCAACACAGTGTGCGTAACAGGAAACATATCTTTATTCATCCCACGTGAAAAAGATCTTCTTAGTTACTAGATGTTTCATTCTGCTGAAACCTTGCTGTCGTTGATGAGTGCCTGCACTTTTGCATACCACAGTATATTTGCGCCCTGCGGCTCGCAGATATTTTGAATAAGGCCTGGGGTAAAATAAATGAATGTGTTTAATTGTATTGCCTTATTGTGATGTACTGGTCAGAACTGGTTATTTGAACTGATGATGTTTGTGAGACCAATGTAATTGTATTTTGAATGGTTGTTTGTGTGGGAGCTGCAGGCAATTTTCCAAGACAAATTTCCCTGCCTAAATAAAAGTTTATCAATCAATCCAATCAATTAGTCAATATGTCATACATGTTTGACATGACTTGGCTATGCAGATGAACGATATTAACACTCAAGGGTTCAAAAATGCTGTTTATTAATGTATTAAAGGCTCTCGAGCTTTTACTGCACTTTAATGAGCTGGCACTGAGTAAGAAAATTCACTCAATGGAAAGCCTTGTTCAGAATGTAAGCCAGAGCCTTGATCGCTCTTTGAATGTAAATCATAAAAAACAAAAAAAACAAGATTCATTCGTGTTCCTTCTTTCTCTTGGTACATTTTGATGTTCATTAGAGGATTTGGCTGCAGCACATTTACCAAGAGCCTGTATTGTTGACAAGAGCAACTGGTTTGTACTTGTCTGAAGGTTTTGATCGTATGCCCACTTTGAGTTTGCCCAAGTATTTACCCAGTATCTTTAGAAAGCGAGGGTCGAGTGCATGTGGTCTTTTGTCTGTGTGAGTTGAATGAGGACCTCAGACCTCTGCAAAGACAGAAAACGGGGCTTGAATTTTTGAGTAATGTATTTGTGAGTAGTTGAGTTGTACACAACAGCGTTCCTTGTGTACTCAAACTTTGGTGTATAGAAATAGTGTTTTTCCCGACAACTGTGTACTTCTTTATTCTGTTTCAGTTGCATGATGACACAATAGACAAAACTATATGCATTGCATATACAGTCAGTGACTGTTCGATATCTGTTCTCGGCGAGACAGCTTCACATTGCTCAAATAGTAAGGTGCCTCGAGGACATGAATTGGACTCTGTACAGTAGCAAGCCTCCACACGCTGTAGACACGGGACGTGTGAGTAGTGATTTAACAAACTGTAGAGCACATTCCTGTTGCCATCCACTGAGTCACTGGCACATACCTGTGACATGTCCCTCTCCCTGCTTTTTAATGGCTTAAAGTTAAAGATGCTTTGGGTTCTTCATGTTAAATATTAAGCCACACTGTATAACCTACACATACACAGCTTTATGTAATTTGCGGTGTCTTTATCCAATAGCTGAAAATGACAGTATTTTGCCTAGATTATTATTTATATCGCATATTTCCACATATACCTCATGAGTGATTGTATAATACTGTACTCTTTGTATTGCATGCAAAATGTACTGCTATTTTACATCAACCGGTTATGTGTGTGTGAGTGAAACACAACTTGCACCGCATTTGCCGTCCCTAATCATAACCCTAACTCCCTGACTCGCTAACTCAGGGGACGGCATGTAACAGGTTAATACATAATATTCAACATTTATTTATCTTCAAATAAAGCAATTTCAGTATATTATTGTCAATGGCTATATCCAGTGCTTTCTGTTGTCTCATATCCGTGGTTGTAACTGCCCGGTGTTGTGTTGTGATCCATCCAGACTACACTGAACAGACACACTTTTAGTATGTGCGTATAAGCTCTGACTGGATTGTCTGTGAAGGAAGCCTCAGGGCACAGAGTAGTTTGTTGATGCTGCAATACAGAATTCACTTCCTCTTTCTCCCCATTTCTGCCCGTCATTTCTGTGTAGGTCAGCCAGCAGCGGTCGGTGTGTGTTGTAAATGTGTGTGTGTGAAGTGGCCAGTAGCTCTTGGGCTTAGGCTCTCTTTGAATAATCCTCCATCTGTTGATCTTTAGGGCTGCACTTCTGTATCTCTCCACTCTCTCACATCATGAATGAGCTCAAAAAGAACTAAGATGGATGAGCAGCTTTCTCTATAGAAATGATAATGTACTGATGTATAACACGTGTTTGCAAGGTCCTTCACTGAACTGCAATAAAGTTCATCTGCTCCACATGATGTCTGTAAATTCCCAGGACTGTGTTGATTGAAGCTGTATCAACAGACTTTGCTTTGCAACATTGCTATTTTATCTTTTATAGCTGGTGTTTAGACATAGTTGAACAGATTATATTAAAAAGTCTCCACAGAGAAATGATTACTTCAGTTTCATTTAAATTCAAGCCATGTCATCTGAGGCTTGAAAGAATGCAAAACAGAGATAAAGGAAGTACGTACTCAAAATGATTACTTAGAAGTGAATGATAAAACTTGTTCAGCTGTACGCATTGGATGGTAGTATTTTTCCATGACCAGACCAGGAGAGTGACCACAGAGCAGTGGCTTTTCATCTCACATTAACACAACTGATCTTTGGCCTCTGTCCCTCAGGTCACGGAGCTGGCGGGGTACACAGCCCGAGTGCACAACATGTTTGTGGTGTTTGAGGATGTGCAAAAGGGCATTTACAAACGCTCGTCGCTAACGGCGACTGTAAGGGTGGAGAAGAAGAGCAAGCCTGGGATTCACATCGATGGACCGCTGGAGATCAGGGGTATGGCTGAGTCCGCTCGGTTAATTGTACATAGAAAGCATGATATGAAGTGGGAAATATTTCGTTTTTTAAAGCTTTTTACACACACGTATCAAAAATGAAAAATCTGTTTGAAAAAGTAGTTGATGATACTGATCAATATTAAAAAATAATATTGAAACTCACTTTTGGGTAGACTGAACAGAATAGTAGGTAAACATTTTCATTCCAACACACCCCCACCATCCCCAGCATTATACTGTATTTCCCCAAAAGAGTGCTAACGCTGCATTATGTTGCAACAAACCGAAAAAGCACTCTTTTAGTATATACATACAAACAAACTATGTGACTATATTCATGCACATTCACATTTTATTTTATCAAGTTATTCCAATTTAAACCTGTACAAAAGTGATAATTATCTCATCTTTATCTGGCACCTGTGTCACCTGTGACCCCCTCCACAAATGTCCCATTTTAGCCCCTGATTTCATTGGACAGAAACATATCCGGTAACATTATAAAAAGATTTTAAAATAATAAAACTCAAAGGGCCAGTCTCAGAGCCAAAAGGGTGGTTTGTTGCCTGAGGGCAACAGTATGCCCTCAGGCAAAGCCATAGACATATTATTAATAGACCGTCATTCCTCACTCCTCCCCGTTAACCATATGACCACGTCGAGGGGAAATCATGGCGATTTACAGGCTCCTCCTCCCCAGCTCTGACGAAGCATGTTCCTAATAAGGGCATAAGGGGGAGCTTCACTGTAGACTCGGCCCTTGCGTGACGTGTAGCTCGCGCAGCTCCAATGCCAACAGTCAGACCCCCGTTAAGTAGGAGATTTCTAAAAAAATTTGCTACCATAACCAGCCCGGTGCCCCAGATTGTTTTAACCCAGCGTAATCACAGGAGGAATATCTAGCTCTAGCCACTTCTAAAACATTAGGCACCGGGCATTAAAGCTGTTTTAACGTGTCTAAAGTCTAATGCATTCCAATGGGGAATAGCGGCCATATGGAGGTACTACAGCAATAGCGGAGCAATGGCGGCCTCCAGTGTCGTAGTCACAAAGCAGAGCAGTCAGCGGCCATTGGGCAAAGCATGCTGGTCCAGGTTAAAGGTCAGGACTACCCAGCTCGTTTCCCAAACTGTGTACATGACTGAGTGTGACACAGATATTGATTATTTTGAGCGTTGAATATCGATGTTTTAAAAGAATTTTGAAAGAAACGGGGACACAGTGTTACTGGCGAGAGAAAAAAGAACTTGTGGCCCTTGCTAAACCAATAAATAAATAAAAAAGAACAGTTTGTTTTTCGGGTCAATGACGTATACGGGATCTAAAAACATATATAGTTTTTTCAAAACTGATGGCACGCATATTTTGAGTCGATAATGTTGTGTTTAAACAAGTTATGTTTGTTAAATAACATTTAAAAGTATTTAAATGTATTTTTTTATGTATTTGTAGCTTCTCTATATAAATAAAAAAAGTGTCAGGTGGCGCAACCGAGTTTTTTCTAAAATTTAAATAGTTTCCAAAAATGTGTACAAAGTCAAATCTTTGCCAAGTATATCTTAGACAGTCTTTCTCCTCTGAACATTTCATCTGTAATTTGTAACTGACTGATGCTGTAATCAGCAATAAAACAGGAGGACCATAGACTGAGTGCTCGGTGTCAGCCCAAAACAGTTATTGGTTCAGTATCGGAATAACTGATCTTTTTTCTAGTATTGACTCTGATAACTTATACCAGTATTGGCTCAGTGCATCCCTATAATTTTTAGATGGTAATTTGACATTTTTTGCAGTTGCGCCACTTGACTGTCTGGTTGCACCACCTGACACCTGACATTAGCAACTAATTTCAAATTAAATTAAATGGTCTTTTATGTGGACTCTTACATCAGCTTTAGCATTTGTTAGCATGGGTAAACATTTACTTTTAAAACAAATTAAGACTTTTATAATAAAATAATATTTTCCAATATTTACATCGGTTGTACCACCTGACACCGAAAGTGTGACAGTTTACTTATAAGTCGGAAAAAAGCTATTTTTTCTCAATTTTTGAAAGAGATTTTCAAACCTTTTCACTCAGCCATAAAGACAACGGCTGATTCCGAAACCGTGAAATTGGTAAGTGGTCTAACGCCAAACCGGATGTGCGTCAGCGTCCGCCATGATAAGTAGCCTCCGAATTGGTCTGTCAGTTAGGAAGGAGTTAGGGAAAGGAGCCTCAATGCTAACTATCATGGCCACTTTAGCATAGGGATTTCTGATGCTAACTCACTGTGATTCTTCATGCTTTGATTGACAGGTGCACAATTCATTAAAAAAAATTAAAAAAAAGTAAGAGATTCTGCACAAGCCAAACTTTATGAAAGTGACGAAATACATGAGTCATCACAGCACAGTCACAGCCTCAGTAAATGGCTTAAATGAAAGCAGTTTGTGCTTTTGCTTTTATTTAGTAGAAACTTGAGCCACATGGCTAATTTGCATACTGTAGCTTTATGAAACAGCTGTTGAGATAAAATAAGGCTAAAGGAAAATGTGATGGATCATTTGGATTTATTTTTTTCTCATTAAATATGTTTATTTGGACACTATGTTGTTGCATATGCACTACAGTAGGTGGCGGCATGCGCTTTTGTTTGCCTGCCAATATCGTTAAAGAAGAAGATGAATAGCTGTTGGTGATGTCACTTCCCCTTCCCCTGGGTAAGGACGGTCGAATTGGGCAAATGCTGCTGAAGCAGAAGTTCACTAACTGCATAGAGATCTAACAGTTGACCCCATGAAAGGTTAAGGATTAGTGGCTAGTGTTAGGACTTAGAGGCTATCATTTAAGGGTTTCGGAATCAGCCAACTTGTTCTTCTGGCTGATGTCATATCCTGTTTGCTGGTACTACTCTTTATTTCAAAATACCAGCCCTGTTCTTACGGTTGTGCCACCCTGATATTTTAAGATTACAAATTGTCGGACAAAGGTTTTTTAATGATCTCAAAAGCTTTAAAACTATTAATATTCACAAATGATGGCTTATGTGAAAGATATTTAACATATAATTATGCCATGATGTTTTATTTTTAAATTGTTACCCTGAAAATATAATTTTCAGAAGCTTTATTAGTCTAATCATTTGCTCGGACGGTTGCACCACCTGACATTTTAGGGGTTTGAGGTGTGAAAACATAAAAAAATAATCATTATTGAAATGTGATGAAAATGTGTTTAAACTAAATAGGTTTTATAGAATAAAGTGATACATGTAATGAAAAGATCAAATTATTTTTAAAAGAAATATAACACTCGGACACAAAAATATGCACGTCATGTCAATCACCCATTCTCGAAGACGGCGTGTACGTCAGTCACTGATTACTATGACAACGGACAGCGCCATGTTAGCGTGTTTCCCGTTGCCTGAAATAGCAATGGATAAAACAAGAATTACCCTACATTTGGCATGGAAAACAACATGACAAATGGCCGAAATCAGGTATGACATTGTGCAGTCTGACATAGCAACACGTAGCAACCAGTTAAGCGTGGTTTTGGCACAACAGAAATCAGGCCGCAGCAGCGTCACTTGTAACTTAATGTTTTGAGAGGAATTTCCATTTAAGCAGTGATTAAAACGAGAGAAATGACAGTATTACCTCCTGAGCGGCAGGGACAGATCAGATCCACATCATGACTCCGTTTTCTTTCAGCCACAAGCTAAACTTTTCTAAACACACTGGCTCTGACAAAGCAAAAGCACTTCACATGTCAAAGATCTTTACACAGTACAAGCACACACTATGTCACTAATAAATTACCAAAACTTTACCAAAAATGTCTAATACAGAGTGAGCACTCACTCTTCCACAAACAAATCTTTGATTTCCTCCGGTGCAGCTGGAGTAAATTTAATAACAACAGTACGTGAGCTCAGGCTCTGGGTCTGTCGCTAAAGGTAAATAGCCTATATCTTTCTTGTTGTCACTGCTGTGTTGTGCTTTTCTCTTGGTCTAAAAGCGCTAGTTTCTTATTCAGTCATGGTTCAGTCCTGATTTTTAACTGGTGTCTATGTCCCGGTTTAGTCCGCAGACCTGCCGCAGACCGCGGCTGTGCCTAAGTTTATCTAGTTCTAGCTTTGCTTCGTTTAGTAGCTAAAATTGGCACCGCTTTCCCTGCCAGATGTGGGGTATTTCATGATTGATCCATGGCTATGTCAGGCAACTGGAAACCACGCTAAAATGGCGCTGTCCGTTGTCATAGTAATCAGTGACTGTGAGGTCTTCGAGAATTAAGTAAAAAGACGTATTGGTTACAAATAGCATTACTAGTTAGCTATATGTCAAACTTACACATTTAATCCATTCGTCACGATGTTCTGGATCTTTTCTTTTAGTAGGAAATTTGATGAGTGCGTATGGCGGCTCGCATAAAACGCTGTGAGGTTCCTTTATTGCACTCGTGAATAGGGTAAAACTCTTCCATACACTGATTAAGCCCATGAGGACAGTCGCACTGCAATGGAGAATGAATGCGAACCTGGCATATCGCCGTAAAACCACTTTAAGTGCCATAATAGTCACTAAATAGCCGGTTGTTCCACTATGATAGTATGGTTTTAATGGGCTTTGTTGATACCGTGGGTAGTTGTGAACTTTGACCGGAACATTACCACGCATGCGTACTGATAATGCTGATTTGGCTTATTTAGATCAAGCTGATCTGATCTGAACCATGAAATTAATTGTCAGTAAAATGGTGGCCTGTTCCTTTAAGACACAATACTTGCATTTCTAAACCTTTATCTATAGAGATTATCCCATATCAGTGCCCACTGAGTATGTGTAAATAATGCTTCTTATCTTCACGTTTGTCCAGGGGAAGCCATAGACGTCGACCAAGGCATTGTGTGTGAGAATGTGCCCATTATTACACCAAATGGAGATGTGGTGGTGTCCTGTTTGAACTTTAAGGTAATAAAAGCATGCATGTATTTCTACAATTCTGTATTATTTATAGCTATACAGCAGCACAGCAGTAATCCTTTAATCTGTTAAACCTGGAACTGACTTTGAATGAAGAGCATTTCTATCACTACTGCGTGTTCACGAGAGGCTTTGTATTTGTCAGATCTCCAGAGTCTCATTAGGCGTTACCTACATGCTGTATTTTTCCAGTTATTATTATACCTTTGTGTATCAATGACGTAAAAACCCACTCATATACATAACCCTAATACATTATGGGACATCTGGGAGTATTTATTTGTCTGAAATAAATACAGTAGTAGTGGCATATTTGGATGTTTTGATGCATTTATTGGGGCACCGGTTTTGGTCTGGGGGTGAGCGCACGTTTTTCAACACAGGAAAGGAAGGACGGTTGGGGACCACAGCAGTGTAACATGGGGCTAAACACTGTATTTATCAGTATGGGTATTCTGTTGTAAATTAGCTAACTATCCAAAGTCATCAAGTCTTTATTTCCTTAAAATGCAGTTATATTGCACTGATGGCACTATGACGTCTATCTTCCAGGTGGAGGAGGGCATGCACCTGTTGATCACAGGGCCAAACGGCTGTGGGAAAAGCTCTCTGTTCAGGATCCTGAGTGGTCTGTGGCCTGTCTATGGAGGGCGCCTGCACAAACCCTCCCCTCAGCACATGTTCTACATCCCTCAAAGGTACAGACACAGACATGCCTTAATCAACCCAACGAAGCAATGACTACGCACAACCAACCGACCTGGTTACTCCACATAACCCTTTGTAACGTAATCCAGTGTAACAGGAGCAGCTGGTGTGAAATGAGCTTCAGCCAATGTTAAATATTTACAATCCAACCAGTCAGATGCTGTTTAATAACACAGCTACTTTGAAATAATAATCACAATACTAGTTTAAAGACTCTAGAAAAAAAAAAAAAATCTTTGTCAGATCACCGTATTTTTTGCACACTAGCAAAAACACAAGCTATTCAATATGTTCAGTTATTCTAAAACAGAATTACGTCATTTGATTTTAAGGAATATTTACTATCTTGTATAATATTTTATTGCATGAAGACAAACAAATCAAAATTACTTATTTACTGCTATAGCTGAGCATGTATTATGTATGCAGTGACATGACATGTAACATGCACATCAATTTAATGTGGCTTATGCTTAAATGTGACATTTAAACAATTACAGTGACTAACCATTCTTGTAAAAATAAATCAATAGAAAGATGCTCAAAGTCTATGAACTTAAGACAACAATTTGAACCTAAAACCCTACATGTCCATTGTAATCTATATCAATACTGCTGAAAACTGCAGACTCAGGCAACCGTCTCCCACAGAGCAGTAAATATTTTATACATCGGATGAGAGAGCCACCTGGCAGTAGTAATGCAATCCGGTACAGCTAACGCTACATTAGAAACAGCAGCAGCGTAATGTGTGTCGCTCCGTGTTTGTATTTGTTATGTGAGTGTTGTAACAGTGCACTTTTGTCTCTTCACTCCTGCTTTCAGCTTATTCTTGTGCTCAGTGTCTAAACCACTTTATGAAATGAGGCTCAGACAAAACAGTGCTCAGAGGCAAATCTATGGTTGAGTGGGAACAACAAGCTACAAATACTCAAAGGACTTGAATAAAGATATAATTGATAATATAATTTAAATAAATGGCCATATTGAGAACAGAACTCTATTAGCAAAGTTGACAATAGATATTAAGGTAATCGTACTTCCTCTCACCAAGTAGAATCCAGACTTTGTTTGTAATAGCACACAATGTCTATAGGGCGTTGATTTGAGTTAGAGCCAGTTGATGCTCTATGAATTATGCACTTTTTGATCCTTCTTTATTTTCTGTGCGCTGACCATGTCTGGTTTCTACAGGCCCTACATGTCCCTGGGCTCACTGAGGGACCAGGTCATCTACCCAGACTCCTTGGAAGACATGGCAGCTCGAAGCCTCACTGACAAAGACCTGGAGGCCATCTTGGCCATAGTCAACCTCAATCACATTGTCACCAGAGAAGGAGGTGGGATTACAAGAAAATTAACCTCTGCAAAATTACATTCATTGTTAACAGAATGTCAAAAATGTCAAAAATATTTGTGGGTGAAACTTGAATAGCTCTTCTGTAAGAAAGAGAAAGGACTTAAGCCAAAATGTAACTCAAATGTAATGATTTGTATTAGGCTGGAATGCTGAGTTGGACTGGAAGGATGTTCTATCAGGAGGTGAAAAGCAGAGGATGGGGATGGCACGTATGTTTTATCACAAGTAAGTTCATATTTCAGATTTAAAGAATAATAATATCAATTACTATTTCCATGTGGTGTAAATATCTATTTATTCTGCCACTCTGTGCTCAGGCCTAAATATGCCTTGCTGGATGAGTGCACCAGTGCTGTGAGCATTGACGTAGAAGGGAAGATTTTCCAGGCTGCCAAAGATGCTGGCATCTCCCTGCTGTCCATCACACACAGGCCCTCGCTGTGGTAAGAAGCTGGCGCATGTGAATAATAATATCATACGGTTCATAATAAGAATCGTAGATTATGTTTTTTTAGTTCATCTACATTTTGTCATTAATTGTAAAATTGTGTCATAAACCAACATCTATAGATTATAATGTGACAGATGAGAAAATTAGTTTAGTTTAGTTATTTATTTAAAAGGACAACGGACAGGTACATTAAAAAGATGGCTGCCCCAGATTTAGCACAATGCTAATTTCCATCTGTAGTCCTTATACAATCAAAAATACAATTAAAATACATAACAGAGTTAATTAAAATACAAAACGTAGACAATATACATTTGTGCAATATACAGTAAAAAGTGCAGATGAAAAGTGCAGATAAAAAGTGCCGATAAAAAGTGCCAGTTGCATTCATAAAGTGCAGAATAACAAAGTGCAACAGTTTTCATAATTATTTTGTAGCTATACATAATTAGCACATAGATACAATGGTTTTAACACTAATAGTGTGGTGGCCATCAGACGATACCCGCGAGGGTAACACCTGATGGCCAAGTACCCATCTGGTACTTTTAGTGCGAGCAGGACTGTTGATCTAAAAGCCAGTCTTTAACTGCCCGTGAAAAACTGTGGAAATCTGCATTGTTCTTTAGATTGTCTGGGAGCCCATTCCATTCTTTAGTGGCTTTGTAGGAAAAGGCTGATTGAGAGAAGGCAGACTTTCTCTTAGGAACATTGCAGTCTCCCCTGGACACAGATCTTAATGCTCTGTTGGTTAGCTGTGAGCGAAGCTGAACATATGTTTTTAGGGGGGGTGGGGCAGTATCATTAAGAATCTTATGAACCAAACGTACATCAGAATACCTGATCAGATTGTCAAAGCTTAGTATGCTGTATTTTTCAAGTATATTGCAGTGATGGTACAGGCAGGGCTTTTTATCCAGGACTTTCAAAGCCTGGTTATACAACGATCTAAGGGGGTTTAAAACTGTTGTTTTAGCTTGAGACCATGAGGACACACAATACATGATATGAGATATAATCATTGCATTAAGATATGATTTAGCTGCTTCCAATGACAAAGAGCTCCTGATGTGCTGGAAGTTGGCGATGTTAAATTTCAGAACGCGCAAACCTTTTTAACATGGTTTTTAAAATTAAGGGTAGGATTCAGTATTACACCTAGGTACTTGATTTCTTGGACATTTTTGATCATCAAACCATCCACATAGATATTTGGAAGAACACTCTTTCTTTTGTTGGAAAAATACATAGTGACAGTTTTTTCTGAATTCAGCGTAAGGCTCGACTTGTTCAACCACTCTATTACTTTATTCATAGCTATAGATAATTTATCTGCGACAAGATTTGCATCAGAGCTGTGAGTAAAGAGAACCGTGTCATCAGCGTACATCAAGACCTCCACATCATCACAGATGGAAGGTAGGTCATTGATGTACAAAGTAAAAAGCAATGGCCCAAGATAGACCCCTGTGGTACACCGGTAGTGCAGGGGCTAAAAGGTAAGATCTTATCATTTATTTTTACGCACTGAAAACGATCTGCAAGGTAAGATTGAAACCAACTAAGTGTTTGCTGAAAGATTAAAATTCAACAGTTTTGTTAGCAGCACTGAGTGGTTAACTGTGTCGAAAGCCTTACGCAGATCCAGAAAAATGGCCCCAACCACCCCTCCTTTGTCTAGATTGGACTTAATCACCTCAAGAAAATAACAACAGGCTGTATCGGTGGAATGTTTCGATCGAAAGCCAAATTGCATGGGGTGTAACATATTTCTATTGTCAAGGTGTTCCACCAGCTGTTCTGCAACAATTTTTTCGATAACTTTCGAGACAGTAGGAAGTATACTAATTGGCCTATAGTTTATCAATTCCTTTTTGTTACCTGCCTTAAAAATGGGCGTAACAACTGCAAATTTACAAGAGGAGGGGAACACACATTCTCTTAGTGATTGGTTCATTATGTACGTGATTGGACCAGTGAAAACCTCTTTATGTTTTTTTAGAAGGAGCGAATCAAATCCCCAACAATCTTTGGCTCTCGAGTTTGAAAGCGACGAAATTATTTTATTGACCTCGCCTTCGCTCACAGATTCAAAGTCTAGAGCTTCCACAGAAATGGATTGTAGTCCATCTGTGGGCCGCTTCGCCACAGCCCTAATAGAGGCTGCAGATGATGTTAAATGCAACTCCATACTTGAAGATTTACGCAATTCCAATGTTGTTTTATGGTGAATTTGTTTTTTTGTGTGTAAGATTTGGTGGCAAAATGAAAACAATGGCCCACACAAAGGCTCACACAGTCTGTCAGCCTCTCAGATATGTTAGTAAATAAATGTATTACAAGTTTGCCAAAATAATTGAACAAACCAAATTAATGAAGCTCATGTTACCCCTGAACAGCAGTGATTCCCAACCTTTTTCCTCCACCGTCCTGCCTTTCACATGTACTTCAAGTACTACAAGGCTGTTGCCGATCATTTAGAAATTGGTAAACTAATACTCATCTTTATTAGTTAAATGTGTTGTGTTTATAATGAAGCTAAACACATTCCTTACTTCAAAATATCATCGTCCATCCACAATTCTCTCAAAATACAGTTTAGTTTCTCTTTATTTTTTCATTTGAAAGAATTACAAGTACCAGTCCAGAGCTGAAGCTACTTCGCCCTGCTCTTTCACACTTTGCTCTCCGCAAGCCCGCCGAGCTACTGAGGATAGGTGACACTTGCTGTCTGTTTCAAGCTTATTTAGACTTGACTGATTCTTTAAAAGCTTTGATATTGTTGACAGTCAAGTGGGCAAGCTTACAAGAGTTTGCTATTGAATCCACAAAAGTATTATTATTTTCATTATTGTGTATGTATGTATTCATTTATTCATCTTTAATTAAAACAAGCTTCAAATCACAGCTCCATTTTTTTTAAATAAATGTCGAAGAGAGAACTAATGACCCACAGTGAATTTCCTTTACCCTTTCTTTGTATCGATCCTATTCTTTGTATCCCTTTCCCACAGGAAGTACCACACCCACCTGCTGCAGTTCGATGGGGAGGGGGCTGGCGGTTCGAGCAGCTGGACACAGCCACGCGCCTCACGCTCACGGAGGAGAAGCAGAGACTCGAGTCCCAGCTGGCCGGGATCCCTGAGATGCAAAACCGCCTTAATGAACTTTGCAAAATCCTGGGGGACGATTCTGTGCTCAAAACTGCAGAGGAGTGAGACAGAGGGAGACCCACACACTACAGAGGGCACACACAAAGGATTAGGAGGACAAGAAGACAAAGACTTGTTTTCACCCCAAGCATTTTCGGACTTTCCATACTTAAAGACAATTTCTCACCGATCCCTTAATGAGTGTAGCCTGGCTAACGCCAGACTGCTGTGTGCGCTCGAATTTTTTGAACTTCACAACAGCCTGGGGACCATGGCCGAAATTTTCGCATGGATTTGGGGACCAATCACAGAACGAGGAGGGACGGCAAGACAATGACACACTATTCAACATACGGAAGCTTGTAGTTTGTTTAGGGATAAAAAAAAAAAAAAATATTAACGGATCAAACATGACAGCAGCAGACGCGACGCCATCTTTCGATCAAGCTTTAGAACGTGTTCTAAATAGTTTAGCTCAAAGGTTTACAGCGGTACGTCATACGTCACCTGATACGATGATACGATTGGCTATGGCTACGTGCAGACGCATGAGAGACATTCATAGCGCCCAATAAACGACTATGGACAATCGTACACCACACCTCTCCTACGAGAAAATGAATTGGTGGTCCCCAAACTAAATATCACTTGTGATTTTAGTGTGGCGTTAGCCAGGCTATAATGAGTGGGGATCAAAAACTTTAAACTGAAGGTGAGAGTGTGTTGTCTCAGCAACTGACATTTTCATTTTATGTTTTATTTGCACGTTACTCCAGTTTTAGTGCACGACTCAGTTTTCCTCTCTTTTTAACAGAACTTGTGTCCTAATTAGGATATATTCAGAGTGAATCTAAAATAGGATAAATTTTAGGCATTTATTTACTATTTTATTTACCTTTTTAATAATTAGCATGTTATGAAGTAAAATACTACTGTACTTGATATAGATTCTGAAAAACAAAAAAAATCAATTCTTGGACTGGCTCCAGGAGTACGCTAAATAAATTATTGTTCCCCCTTATGCCTCGATTTGTTCCTGGCATACTCTGTAGTACATTATCTGCTGCCCACATATCAAACAACCAGACATATTTTGGCCTTTGCTGTGTCAGTGTCAGGCCTGCTCTTATTATGGCAGTGATTAGTAACGCAGCTCTGCCTCCACTGCTACTCTTCTGGTTAAATGAACAAATACAAAGGGTATAGACCACGGCTCAAAGGAGGCAGCAGCAGAGGTCTCCAGGGGTGGGGGTCGCTCTCTGTCACATTTATACATGATGAACAGGTACACGGAGTTAGTTGGCGTGTGTGATATAGATCATTTTGGCTCCCTGCTTATCATCTTGAGTTGGCATTAATCACTTCTGTGGTTTGTCTGAAGGTAATACTCTGGGACTGGGTTAGCTTTATTGTCAGTTCAATCATTAAAGCACATGAATGAAAAATGCTTATCTGAATCACAGCACCAATCATCCCTATACATAAAGACACCGCCGGCAGCAGTGTACAAGCTTTTAGGCATCTTAATAAATATTGGATAAATTGTCATTAATTTCCCAAATAAGATGTGCACAAATGATAGTTTACCATTTTTTGGTACTTAGGTACTGAGGATACCAGCCAGTAAATGATACTGTGAAATAATGTCAGGATGCTGACAATGTGTCCGTGTGCTGTGAGTGAAAAAGCAGCAATGATCAGGGTTGAACTTACCTCAGAGTTGGAAGGTTGCATTTGAGAAAACGGAACTCAGGCTCAAAGTTTTTGTTTTATTCAGTGACTTCTTTACTAACATGTCAATTGTTATTGCAGCCTTTAGTACAAAAGAATGGACAATTAAAGCACCCATTATAATTTTTCTGTAATGTACGTAAACTAGCAATGCATTGTTACTTTCTCTGCAGTATCCCTGTGCCATTTGTTTTCTAACTGGGTTTGCTTGTCATTCTTTAGATCATTAGGATGCAGCCCATGTCTGGTCAACGTGACGGTTGCTAAGTCACAAGACAAAAGCTACACTTGAAGGGCTTGAGACTGGGACTCGTTTTTAGACCTTTTGTATGGCCACTTTTTCAAAGTGTGTTAGTTTTGAGCGTTAGATGGCTTGATTTGTCACTTCTCTGTAATTTAACTTGTCCATAGCAGTAAATTAACAAATGATTAGATTTTGTGGATTTCTATATAAATCTGAAGAAAAATATGTGGATCAATCAACAGTGAAAACATATTAATCATGTTTCTGTTTTAAGTTGCCTGATCTAAGTTCATTTAAAAGCTTAGTTATACCAGTCATAAATCTTCATTGGCTTTAGTGCAAAGCTCAAACAGCCTGTGTTGACGAATGGGGTGTCAGTAAGACTGTGCTGACAGAGGTCAGATGAGCCTGACCCTCTAAATGATACAGAGTCCACTCACTGTCCCTGGACTTAAAGACAGACAGGAATCTTATCTCTGTAACAATGCTTTAATAGTGGATAGCCCATAACCTTATGAGAGTAATGATGCAGCAGGTTTTCTCAACAAAGCTTTTCAGTTGACTTTATTGAAACCTTAAATTCTTTCTCCTTGTTCTACCATTTTAATCTTTTTTTTCCCTGATCAATAATAATTTTACTGTGATTCTATTGTTTGTTTTCATTGCTTTGATTAATGTATACATTTTGCCCTTTTTTTGTGTAATAATATCTACAAAACATCACGCTTTTTTTAACACCCACACGGTGGGAAGAAAATACCCATCAGAAGCATTAGTTGTGCGTCCACTCATGTGGTTTCCGATGTTGTTTATGTGGGGAAAACCACACTGTCTTTTATGTCCATTTCAGTATGTACTTCTGCTTCTATGTTGTACGTATTATTTCATATGTGTTGGGCTGTCACTCACTTTTTTAGTTTGTATTGTTTACGTAGAATATATTGTTGCCCTGCGTTTGATGACTGACAACATCCTGTGGCGCAGTCAGCCACTCCCTATTTAAGATGGCTTTGCACCATTGTCAGATCATTTGCCTGAAGAAGGCCAGAGACTTTTCATACTTCTCTGTAAATAAGACGACAGTGTCCGTGTTTTCTTTTTTTTTCTTGTTTATGCTTGGTCAACTTATGAGTGCCCACTCCAACGCATCTGTCTCTGAGAAGTTCTGTGAAGAACTTTTGCTATTCTATTAGATGGGCATAGGCTGATGAATGGTCCTGTTATACAGTAATGAAATCCTAGAAACAAAGCTTTTGAATAGAAATTATCTTTTATTTTGTTAAGAGATTGAATGTATCCATAGATGATTATCTTTTTATTTCATGATGACAATGAACACTTGTGGTCAGGTCATTTTCTATTGCTATGATTAGATAAGACATGTTTAGGTTGTGTAATAATGACTGGGTGAATTATTTAGATTTTGAATTTTAATACATGTTCAAGATGTGGTTATAAACCTTCTGTAATTGAAGCATACTTTGATTGAACGGGCAGTTTCTTCAAATTACAGGTGTATCAGCAAAAAATAAAATGTATTTTAAAATCATGTGCTGAGCTCTCTTTACCTTGAGAAATTGAGATGTATTTTCATGTAAATAAATAAGTGGAACCTCAAATGTATTTCTGTGATTTCACTCGCCATTTCAGTTTCAGGAGACAATTCAGACAATATTGACTAAAGTGGTGCCAATAATGACTAGAAGGTCCCTGTGGAACAATGGATGGAAATTAGCCTCAGGCTATACAATCCGGCGTAGTGTGTTTACATCCATGTATGTTCATTAACATGCACTGTCCCGACTGACTAAATAAATAAATATAGGCCTATTGTTGGAACTAAAGAAAGAAAGTATCTTACAATATATATTTTTAGTCTATTCACACCAATAAAATGTACTGATATAAATTGACAATTACCTAATTACTCTATTGTTTCCATGGTTGAGCAGAGCTGCGTAAAGTGTGTGTTCCTGCGGATGAGATTTGTTTAGTTTTGCAACGATGTCTTGTCACCACGAGATGGCAGCAAGTCCCAATCTCTTTCACACAACTAGCATATAAAGTCATGTTTAATTGAGAAAATAAATATAACATGACATTCCCGAAAGTAGGACAATCTCGACACGCGGGTTTGGTGAAAAAAAAAAAAAAAAAAAAAAAAAGAAAAGTAATTAGTCTTATTGTTGCTTAGTGACAAAAGTAGTCTTTACATTTGGCCATAGCCTACTGTGTGTCTAAATCTGTTTTTTATATTTTATTATTATTATTATTATTATTTTAAAACTGTTTTACGCAGCGGCACTTTATTTATGATTTATTTATTTTTAATTCTTTGGATTTGTTGGGCCGCCGGTAAGGCTAGTTGACAGGACAGAGGGTGAAGGGGGGTGAAGAACGAGAAGAGGCAAATTCTCGGAGCTGGGAACTCTCCCAATTATAATACATCCATGAACTCTCCTCGCCGAGCATGTCTTTGGCACAATAGCCATTATGCGGTTTTCTGATATGTGGAGGAGCCAGTCTATCGGTTGCACACGTGGGTTTACTTTTTATTTTGGCAAATAAAACAAAACAAAACAAAACAAAACGTAGTATTGCAATTGAAAACCAACCTTTTTCCAAATGTATATTTATTTATATTGTTAACAGCTATCTATTTAACCTACATTTTCACAGCTCTCTATTGGTTGTGTGATCACATGTTCATCCGTGTGTGTTGTTGGTGCGGTGGGGGAGGAGTCCGGTTACGTCGTGCGTCCCGGGAACCTCACGGCAAGTGGTTTCTGGCTCTCTCTCAGCGCTGTGTTAGTTGCGTGATGAGTCTGCGGGGAGCCGATCGCAACCCTAAGCATGGGGCAAAAATAAACACACATTCGACTCATTTTACTACAACCACTATGACGGCAAGTGGCTTTTCAGTGCGAGCGAGAAGGACGTGAGCGCGCTGCAGTGGCCGAAGGTAGTCGCGCTTTGCCGGTGGAACAGCGGCGGAGAGAGGAGGGAAGGAGGAGAGCGCCGGGCTCCGTTGTCTCGTAAGAGGATAACGAAAAGGGAAACCAAGCTATATTTACGCACAAAGAGGAATAAGGTCCGGGTTTGGAGGCACCACCATGGGCAGTTCGCCTGATGAGAGCTCGGTGCGCGTGGCCCTGAGGTAAGACTGGCTGTCCACTGCTGGGATGCTCTTAGGACACACCTGCTCATAACACATGCTTTATTAGCAGTGTACCACCACTAGCTATAGCGTGCGTTGAAACGTCATGTACCAAGCAGCCCACTGTTATGATTAACGTTTCATGGTAGACCTACTATTGCAAGCCCCTCTTTTTCTATGTCTTGGAACTAAGGGCTATATTGATAAACCAGGCCCAAAACTAAAGCCTGACCTGCCTTGCTTTCACTTTTATATTGGCTGTATAAATGAACTTGTCATCTTTAAGACATAATGGATCCTATTAAGTATCCAATATGTTTGTTCCGGAGCAATGCATTATCTTGTTATCTGATATGAGTGACTAAATTCGCCTCATTTTAAGATATACTGTATATAACTCCATTAGGTGACTACAACATTTTGAAATCCAGTGTATCCTTTGTGTTGTATGGTTAGGAGCTCACAGCCTAGTGATGTGCTTGCCTCAGCTTCTTTTGTTAATATCTGCAGTGCCAGTGCATGAGTGAGGGACTTATGAATGGACTTTTGTCTGGACCCTGACTATACTGTAGGTAGACAGGGATTAGGCCCAGGTAAAGCTTGTTAGTGGTTTCTCTTGCGTCACCTTTTACACAATAATGGACAGCCAGTCAGAATGGCCAGATCAATTGTTTATAGTGGGAGAGTGCTGACACAGAGTTCTTTGTGGCAGGCAATGACTTCTTGTTGAAAATCTCAACTCATTGAGTCACCAAGTGACTGTTGACATTATAAGACTTGTATTGATAGAAACAAAAGACTAAGGAAGGATAAATAAATAGTGAGTGTTCATAGCAGCAGTGGTAGCCTAATATTTCAAATGAAGGCTCAATATTCTCAAATAGTACCGCCATTACTTTTTGTTTTTGTTTACAGTATATATTTTTGAGACAGGAGGGAGCTTCTTTGCAGCAAAATATGTAGGCCCACAGCTGTTTTGCAACTATTGACTGTTGGCCTCATGGGAATTTTGACAATCATAACTAGCATAATTAGCTCTATATGTCAACCTAGTTTGAGAACTTGTCTTTAGAATGTATTCTTACTTCTTAGCTCATGTTTTTACTAATGAACAGCCTTAAGTTCTCCTCCATGTAAACCTACTCATTCTTTGCATTACATATAGGTATTTTTCTTTGACCATTACTCCAACCTTTGTCCCTAATCCCATGCTTATTGTCTCAGGCGTAAACATGACACACCATGCCGTCACTTAATGTTAGTATTTAGTGCTTCAAGTGACAATGTAGAACTGTAGGCCTGTATGTACTGTTAACTTGTCAATTTAGGTGCTAAATCATGACAAGTCAGTAAAAGTACAAACCAGGGCAATCCGTGTGATCTGATATGTGAGCAGGATCAGTGGAGGATAGAGGACAAAAGCTACTTCCTCTCACATTTCTGCACTGTTGCTGTATTGCTGGTTTTTGTGCATCCAGACATTGACCCTACTTGCCAAGTAGAGTTTACTATTGCATCTTTTATGGATAATGCAGAATCATATTTTGCAATGTCAATTATCATTGGCCCAAAATGTGTCCTATTATTGTTACACTCTGACTGTGAGTTTATGTGGGTCTCAATTATTCATAAACGTGTTGGGTGACTGGCTTATGTAAATTAGCTAGACATGAACGCTACTTGTGATATATTGGGTTACTCAAAGTAGTGTTGGCCCCATAATGGAGACTTGTCTTCTTGGAAAGCACACACAATTTATTAATTATTTAGATGTCTTTTGGTTCTTTACAAATGACAACAACTTCACTCCACTGTGTTTTCCTGATTTTATTAGTTATTCAATCTCATAGCTGCCAGTAGTTGCAAACGTAAAAAGTAGCCTGTGCATTCCATTGTGGACGTTTGTCATTGTAAACGTTTTATGTCAAGGTGATACAATCCCCGTTCACTACACGCTCTTATAGAATCCAAATCAACAATTATGTATAAAATTAGTACACATTTATTTCCATTTCTACCTTTTTCCACATTTCTATTGGGCCGATGTAATGCATTCAATTTCTAATTACCAAAATAATAACCTTCTATTATAACTACATTTGCCTGCCAGAGATCCATCATTGTCTCAATCAACTACTTAATGCTATTTGTCAGTTGTTTTGTTAGCTAATCCACTCATATTTACTATATAAGCACTTTTAATGTTGGACAGTGTCGCCGTGCATTGGTGTGTGAATGAGAGTGTGAATGGGTGACTGGTTCCTTGCTGTAAAGCGCTTTGGGCCTAATGAAGGTAAAAAGGCGCTGTATAGGTTGAGACCATTTACTTTGCAAAGCTATTATTCTGTCAAGAAAGAAGATTCACTCCACCGCTTACAAGGAAACCCATTATAAATGTGTTTCAAGAAAATTAATTTAGCATACATTTTGCTTGTAAACATTGTCATAGTTTCAGCATTTTAACTTCCCAAACCAAACGCTTTTGTAAAGTAGTGATTCTGTTTTCTATTGTTATGCAGAGGATATTCCAGCATGGGCACAGCATAGCAAATGAAGCCAAATTTGTGTCGACTTTCTATCTTTGCACATTCATTTTAGAAAGTGGGTGCCCTTTGACTCTCATCTGCCACTACAATAAATCAAGCAACTTTATGTTGTTTCATCTGCACTACTTATCTCTTTGGAAGCTCTCTAATTATTTTGTTCTGGGACAGTTGACACTTTTTGTGTTTCTTGTATCTGTTAGAAATTCTTTGTGTGTTTCAAAGGTGGCGTTCACTTAATAACTTTGTATTTTATTTAGACTTTTAAATGTTGAATATTTAAAGAGCGTAGCAGACGAATATAATCTGTTTTATTCTCCACTGAACGAACATTAGCCAGAACAATAGTAGGGATAGAGGACTTTGTGGCTTAGCTATGAGTCTTGCCCGAATACCTCCTCATTTGTCCCTTTTTTGTTTCCTGTAGCTTCCTTGTGACGCCTCCACTGTGCTGCAGGTGTGGGGGCTCTTGGTGCCTCTTCAGTGTTTCAGAAGAAATTTGTAGGTCTCAAATGTCTTTAACTCAGCTGTTTGTTTACTTTTCAAAAGCTGGGTCCTTCATGGCTAGTACATACTCTCTGCAGTAAAAAAATCTACTGAACCTCACAAAAACACTAGCCTGGGAACAGACTCACCGTAGCGTCAATTCCATTTCTCACAGCGGTACATGTACGCAGGCAAACAGGAAGCGGAGTAAACCAATCAGCGAAGTGATGGCGTCTGCCGTTGATGCGGTGTTACTAGCGGTTTTGCGTTCATATTCGCACAGGATTATGAATTACGAAACTCCCCTACTGTCGATGTGTTTTTGGTCATTTACCGCTGACTGGAGACACGCTCTTTCTCTCTCTAATGTACCGTTCGTAGTTGCCGTGGTATTGAGGAAACTTCCACGTCCCGTGAGTGACGCTGCTCGTGAACAACACGTGACACAAATAAACGAATCTGATTGCACGGGATTGTTTTGATTTTTCGGATACCGCCAACGGGTGCGGGGAGTCCAGACTGATTTCCCGCTGTATAAAAAAATATAGAGGGGAATCATTCTGGTCTCACCAGGCTACAAAAACACAGCAAAGATGTACAAAAGTATCCAGTAACACAATGTGGAACACAGAAACTACAATACAGTTTGTAGAAAAAGGCCACTGTCTAGTAAAGTGTACTACTGTTCTTCTTAGGTCTTTCAAAATATTATTGAGTAAGGACATCTTTCTGTTTTCAGTCATGTGTTAGCAGGTTGTTAGCGTATACCTGTCCTGGCCTGTGAGCCTAGAGCCGTCTCTTAGCAATGCCCTAATACCTGATCCAACCCTACGCACTGATGAAACCACACATCATCACTCTGCTACTGTCACTACTGCCTGCGTTTGAAGTCGAACAAGTGAAAGGGACTCCACTCTGTCATGATTTATAACTGGAAACTGTATGTCTCCTCAAATTATACGCAAGGTAGGCGCAAGCTACATAATGTTATTATTCAACCATCAGATAAGTGTGTTTCAGTCTGTGGTTTTGCAGATTTGCTTTGACATCTGGGCCCAAACACATGGGGATTATTTTTTTATTTGTCGCGTGATTTCACAGACAATGATTATTTAGTTCACATCAGTCTCTGCAGTCTAGGTCTAAAGCGACTAGAAGTTGACCGATGTGGGTTTTTCTAAGGCCAATGCTTTTGAGGATTTCTTACTGGCTGATGCTGATAATACTTGGCCTCTCCAGCAGAGGCCAATTTTACTGTATTACTTTAGGTGATTAAATCATAGTTTCTGTCCTAGCTTTGACTAGTTGCCATTAGCATTAGCATATCACAGCATTTTGCGATTAAAAATACAATTGCAGAGGTTACAACTAACTCGGCGATTTAATTCTCCAGGTTCTGTGCTTCAGAATGACGTGCACCATGTCCATATTGACTGAGGTTTAGTAAAACTAACTAACTTTAGTCAAACTTGAAGCTTAACTTCATCACAATATTTCTCTGTTCCCCTGAGGCCTAGGGAGTTGTTTGAGGACTCATTTTAAAACCCTGACTTTACTCTTTCCAATGCATAAAACGAGAAGTCTCACTTTCGATCCCGGATATATCGACTTTATTGGTGCTTGATCGGCCAATAGCTGATATTGTAAAATCCCCACATATCAGCTCAATTTATGTCTCCAAAGTGTCTTTCCTATAACTCATTATCACATTATTGACACTCTTAAATGATTCCAAGTGGCGGGATGAGCTTCTTTAGGTGCCCACATGTTACTGTAAACAGAAAAAGATGTATTTTTACTACTGACCCAATTAAATCCATCCTTTTGCCCCAAGGCTCAATTCAGGGCTCTTATGTAACAAGCCCATGTGTAGACGTTATTGTCTGAAAACTGCAGAACAAGAAGTTATTTATTAATCTACCACAGGCGTCAGGTCGTACAGATTGTCCAAGGAGAAGGTTAAGAGAGTTATTGGTTTGCCTATGACCTTGAAGAGGAGCCTGTGTTCCTGAAACTTATAGCTTTACTTTTAATGTGTTTTAAATTTAAAGTTTTAAATTTGTGGACTACGTTGCCTTAAATTATTGCTGTAAAAATATGGGGCTGCTGGCCTCTCCTTTTCAGTCAATACTCGTTTCAGATGAAGATATATTTCACTTTAACAAATTTCCTAAATCTGTTCATCCTGTCAGTCAGTCTTAAGCCCCACCCCCTTGACCCCAGTGGTTTATGTTTGAGTCCAAAGGCTCTTGTGGCTGCTGCGTCATGCTCCACCATAGTGAGAGTGTGTTAATGTGTTCGCTCAGCCTTATTCATGATAATATTCATGAAACAAGTCGTGTGGACTGACACACAAAGCAGAGCGAGGAGCCATCTGCCATCTGTGCACATACTGCTCAATTTAATTTGGCGGTGTAGTTTTCAGATCGTTTATATTGCCTAAACAAGAATAGGGGTGACAGTCTGCAATTTGTCCATTGTACTTGAGGAAATATGTTCATCTGATGCAATTACATCTTCCGGGGAAACCACAAAATAATAACCTTTAATGGTCTCCCACCCTTAAAGATAGTTAATATTAATAGCATCTTTATGTATTGTTTTCATTATTAATCTTGTAAATCTTTCTTGTTTTTCCACCACTGTCCCACCACTACGTGTGCCATCGGAGGGCAAGCCTATCACTGTCCAACAGGAATGTTTCCATAAGGCTATTATCATCTCTGGACATGCACTATTTGTTTTTATGCTTGTGCTCCTCTGCGTCTGTCAGCGAGGGCGTGGCTCTGCTCTCACCACCCTCAACCTCCGTCCCGTCCGACGGCCTTTGACCCTGAAAGCAATCCCCAGTTTAACAGAGCAGTCCCCGTGGCAACTGTGGATCCATTCGAGGCGGAAAGGATCCACAGTGACAGCTCTATGAATGGGCTGAGGTCAGTGGAACAGACGACAAAAAAGAAGCAATCTACTGACACAGCAAAAATTAGGGTCTGAGCAATTCCAGCAACAGTGGGCCTTAGACAATGGCCATGTATTAAACTATCATCACCTCGAAGCTCACATGTTGTACAGTATGCTTGTTATGCTGATCTCAAGCCTGTGTCCATGGGTTTTGTTTCTTTTAATGTAAAATCTCTGTTGTTAATTTGACATTGCTAACAAAAAAGGAAAGAATGACATCTAAATAGGTCTCATTCAGTTTTGTCATAGTCTCAAATTTTCACTAACTTTAGATTTGTTTGTGGTCGCAGAGTTGATGCAGACGTATCTCAAAGTGTTAGCTCTGATGCTGGCTCCAAATTACTGCCTTAAAACCTGAATCTTTTTCTCTATCATTAGTGTCTTCCTGGGACTCATTGTGGTCTCATTATCTGTATTTAGACTCTATAATATAGTATATTTTAGATTAGTGTAAAGCATACTCAGTATATTTTAAAGCACCCAAGATATATCTTTACATTAAAAGAAATTATACCAAATTGTGCAATGCTAGAAAAATGCTTTGTATAGATGGTATATATATTACAATTTTCAGTTCTTTAGTATTAACTATATATTTGGCACACCAATTTCATGCCTGTACTATCTAGTCTCTTACCTCTCTTACTCTCTACTTATTTGGGTATGGTATTGGTTATTAACATTTCCAACAACAGTGTCAAATGTGTACACCATCAAGATCAATACATCATAAGCCAATATTACTAGTGCTGGGACAGGATAGTTTATTCGTTTTCTTTTTGTTCTGTACTATAAATTATTAAAATTGTGTGACCGTGGACTTCCAAAGAGTACTTCTGATAAACATGGACTCATTCAATAGATGTAGTCATTGGTCTGGGATACCTACCTGTACTTCCCTTAGTGCCATGTTAGGTCTAGTGTTTTCCCCTTAAGTACGTCACTGTATTCAGTCTCAACCTATTGTATTCTGTCCCACTACAAGTTGCAGTATGTAATTTTAGGTTTCCTGACCACACCCGTTTTTATCCAGATGTGGTCACCTACAGCCAAAAAATGCAGAAATAAAATGCCCACAAACCAAAATCTTTGTCCTCTGCCTCTGAGCCTGTTGTACAGAGGGTTAAAGGCCCTGATGTCATGAGCAACTGCAGGCACTCCCAAGAAGAGAGACTGGCCTATTGTTTAAACTCATTTTTCACTGTCCATAAGGTCCCACTTTATTTACTACATCGTTACATAATCTCTGTTTGCTAGCATGTCTTCTCCTGCTTGAGGCGCCCATTAGAGCTAAGTCAACAAGAGGCGTACTGTACAGGCTTTCTCACAGCAACACATTGGGAACACACGTGCACCTGCCCCAAGACTCACGTGTCTGTAGTGAGTGGGCAAATATGACGGTCACAAGGCACAGTGGTAGCATTTGAACGCCTTTTACACCTTACTTGACACTTGTGTTCAATCTACATCATGCTTTGAGTGAGAGGCAGGACTTTCATGAGAAATAAATTGCTTTAGTTACCTCTTAAATATAATGCTATGATACTAAATCTTTTTTTAATTTTAACAGAATCAAAAATATTATCCAGGTTAGCTAATTAAATTGTGATATGAATGATTGTTTTTGTCATATTGTTCAATCATATATAGTATATATTAAAATAAAATAAAAACGGTATATTTCGGATGTTCTTGGCAGACAACAAAATATGTCTCCATGGAGTCTTCTTATAACACTTGCAACCTGTAGTTTAAAGACATGTTTTTTGTCTCCTGAGCATCTTGAGTTGTCCATTTATGCTCAGAGTACCCCCGACCTCGAGGAGGGGGCGCGTGCAGCAATGTGGTTCCTCATTAACCTCTGCTGGGATCAATTTGTTTTATTTGTCCCCTTTAAAGCAATACTAAGTAACGTGTTTACCTTAATAAATCCTTTCCGTAGTCCCTCTGGGGGTAATACAAGTGTTAATGGGATGATTGGGGGTCTTTCATCTCCCCCTGGTGTCTCTGGCCAGAAAAACATGCTTGCAACTTGACTGCCACCGGGGCGGAGCAACCAATACACACTAATAGAATCACGGAGAAGAAGCTAACAGGCTAACGGGCAAAGCTAACTGCGGGCTAGCGCCACTTTAAACAGTATTTACAGCCAAGTTTGAGTGAAAAAAATATTCCCATTGTATAATTGGATGTACAACACCCCTCTCTCCCTTCACCTTTTCTGTCAGCGTAGTATTTACTCTCCAAGACATTTAATAAGTTAAAAAATCGTAACTTGCTAAGACACCTGCAGTTGCGCTTAGGGGCAAGAGTTACTTAGTACTGTTTAAAGCACCTCAGAGGAGCATAGTCCACCCACATCACCATTAGACACGTGTTTGTCTGTGTCCTGGCCGTGTACTATCCATTTATTCCATAAGCATAAAAATTAGAGGCCGACCGATATATCGGGCCGATATGTGGGGATTTTACAATATCGGCTATCGGCCGATCTAGCACCGAAAAAAGCCGATATTTCCGAGACCGAAAATGATAGCTAGAGTCAGGGCTTTAAAACAAGTCCCCCACAACTCCCTAGGCCTCAGGGAAACCGAGAAACGTCGCAATGACCTCCACCAAGTTTGTTAAACACAACTAAACCTCCATCAATATGGACATGCTGCATGTCATTTTGAAGTGCAGAATCTGGAGAATTCAATCGCTGAGTTAGTTTTAACCTCCACTATTGTATTTTTGATCGCCGCGCAAAATGCCGCCGCTAGTAACAATATGCTAATGCTAACGACAACTAATCAAAACTGGGACAGAAACTATGATTGGATCACGTAAAGTAATAAAATAAAATCGGAGGGCCAAGTATTTGTTTTTGCAGGATTATAGACCAGACAAGATTGTTTCTCAGGTACCAGATCTGTTTATTGCTTTGGGTAATAAACAGTGCCTCCTGGTTATTATTATGCCCTTTGTTTACCTGAAGTGACATCAATCAGTGTGTCATTTGTCATTTAGGTCAGAGGACAAATGACATATTGTGCTGCCCTACAAACCATAAAAGGTGGTCTATGGGGAGTCAGTGCTGTGGTGGATGATTTGTTTCTCCCTTTGGGCTCAGAATCACTGAATCACTGGTGCGTTCTTTGCCTGTCTGCTGCACATGGCATTTTATATATTTTTTTACAATCTCACGCAAATGTTATTACTTTAGCGGTGCACAGTTACGGCTCTGGTTACTTGTGTCTTGTTCTGGTGCAGAATGAATTAATCAGACAAAGCCAGCTCCCAAAGGATTACACTGATGAGAATTACAGGGATGCATGAGGTCAGCAGGTGATCTGATTGGCTGTGATTCAGGAAGTGAGATCAGCAAAGTGGTGACAGTATGACTCAACTCTTTTTGATAAACGCTGTGTTACAGTTTGAAGACGATAAAGAAAGAACATGTTGGTCTATTGCTGTTCTTTGTTATACTGTAAATGGCATAAATTGGTATCATATCATTGTGGAGTTACAATTTGATTAAAACAGACAAATCATCATGTGCAGTCACAGTGTTACTATATGCTGTGTTTCTGTCACAAATTTACTACATTTATTAAGACCAGAACTGTTACATCGTATACCACTTAACGTACACAGTTTACTTTAAAAAAAAAATACTCATACTACATACTCATCAGTTGTCCAACTAGATTTCAGAAATCCAGAGTGTTTAACCTCTTAACCACACCTGAACCGAGCAGATTATCTCCAGTTTGGCTTTATCCAAATCTTAAGGCTTCTTGAAAAAAGCATGAAAAGATGAAAACGCAACAAAAAAGTATCAAAAAGTGACCACATATAAAAGCCACAAAAGTGTGATGAAAAAGACAATGAAAAAAGTGGCAACAACGCAAGGAAAAAGATCCATTTAGATCAGTTTTGTAGGTCTTAGCTTTCAATTGAGGCCTATAAGCTGTAACCTTTTAGATTTGGGTAAAGCCGAACTGGAGAAAATGCGCTTGGTTAAGGCGGTGGTAGGAGTTAAGCCACCACAAGTGTTTGATTTCAAGGGAAACCTTTTTACGATTTGCCGGGATTCCCCTTCTTTTATAGTAGAATGAGTGAACTACTAACCAGAATAAGTTTACATTTAGATAGATGGATCAAATAAATAAGCAATAAACTGCTATATCAACAGTACTTTTCAATCTTATCTTTATGTTAAGCAAATTAGTGACTGTTTCAGATTATTTATGTTTACCTGACTTCCTGGTTTCTTTACGATATTCTTCCTGCCGATGACAAGGGAATATGTCGACTTCAAAACCACCTGTGTCCCCTTACCTTGGGTAAGACTAAACACCTGCTACAATAACCCTTGAGAGCATTGAGGTTTATATCTAGTGGTATGACGTGACTAGAGCCCTTTCTCTGGCTGTCACTGTAATCGCTGTAATGAGTCTGTGAGCAGGAGCCAGTGGTCACATGACCAGCCTCACAAAGCCTCTCTGTCTGCATCTGTGATATTTATGTGTTTGAAAAGGTATAAGTAAACTCCACTGTTGTGACTGTGTGTGCCTCGTTTTATGTGTGTGGGGAAATCACTCAACCGTATATAAATGTCATCTGTCTAAGCTTTTAAATCAAAGCACTTGTGTAATGCAGGTGGAAAGACTTTAAACTATTACGCAAGTCCTTCATTGTTAGAAACATTAGAAGCTTTAGCATGTGCTCTACTGTAATAAATTCAGCACATTACAAACTAGGGATGTTTTGTAACTAAAATGTGTGACGTGGTTATGACCTGACCCAAACCTCCAGATTACCTACCGACACTCTTTGTCAATGTAGCCTGTCCTTTTAAACCTTTCTTTGCCAAAGCCTTGTTTTTTCTTTCTTTCATCTTTCTCAAGAGAGAGACTAGCAGATTAATTAAAGAGCTACAGTCTTTGCCAAACATGTGACTTTAAATCTCTAAAGTACTTGTTTAACAATATCAATCTACAATTTCCTCCTTATAATTTATGCTCTCTTGCACATGTTACACTTTTAAATGTTGCCTCCATGGACGGTCTCATTCTTCCAAGCTCGGGTTCTGGGAGCTCGAGGGTTCTGCGCAGTATCTTTGCAGTTCCTAGAACTGCACTTTTCTGGACCGAGATGTCTGATGTATTTCCTGGGATCTGCTGTAGCCACTCCTCCAGTTTGGGGGTCACTGCCCCGAGTGCCCCAACGACCACGGGCACCACTGATGCCTTCACTCTCCAGGCCTTCTCTAGCTCTTCTCTGAGCCCCTGGTATTTCTCTAGCTTCTCACGTTCCATTTACCTGATGTTTCAATCACTTGGTATTGCTATGTCAACCACCACGGCTTTCCTCTGCTCTTTGTCCACCACCACCATGTCCAGTTGATTCACCATTACCATTCTGTCCGTATCTGGAAGTGTGAGTATAATGTAGTATACACCACTAGATGACTTTTATATTTGTAACAGTATACATTTTTAAAATATGGCCACTGCCTTGTTATGGTTGAGCCTTGTGTTATTCGATACAGAGGATTAGCATTCTTAAGCCCTACAGTGCTGAAGGGCAGTCCATATCCACCTGCAGAATGCGTGTTTTGTGTTAAACACAAGATGAGGGTTGCCAGATTATCATTGCAGAATTAAGTTTAAGACATACAAGATTATGCCTCTTTCTTAAAAGTGTGGTAGATGTTAGTGTAAAAGTTGTGATAATATAGAAATCCTGTCAGATGAGCATTAGTAAAGCCTGTTTTCACTTGCAGAGTGGAGGGAAGGGCGTTGCAAGTCTTTTATGTGCTATCACAGGGCAAGGTCAAGTAAAACAAATAAACTCTTAATGGTTCTGGATAAAATAGGTCACCCCAGTCACAAGAGTCACACTTTTGCACGTTAGAGCCTGTTGCATGAGAAAGCAAGCAAGGCAAGTCAACTTTATTTATATCGCGCATTTCGTACACAAGGCAACTCGATGTGCCTCAATGTGATTTGCAAATCCACAAATAGTGGATATAGTCATAGACATAGACGGATAGTTATAGACAGAGAAGTTCACCTGCTTTTTGCTATGGTCTGTTTATTCAGAATTTGCGTTGGGTAGTTGCTAGGTCAAAACTAAAGCGGGGAAGAAACATCAACGTAATAGAAATTTTAGACAATGTTGAATCACTTTTTCATTTTGCATCAGGTGAGGTTAGATGGTGTTGGAAAACTGGAAAGACTCTTGGAACAGCATACAGACCTTTCTATCAATTCTTTATATTTAGTGTAATTTGAAGAAATAAAGATAAAAAAATTTAAAAAAAGTTTAAACGGTACGGTGATAAGTACCAACATTTTACTCCTAACCCCATGATTATCTTAAATGGCAATGTTTACTTCACTTAACAGTTTAATTGGGTCGTCTTTTGACAGTACACACATTCAAGTACTGGGAGTGGGACAGTCCTGTTCTGTGTAAAGACCATCATTACACAGACACATAAGAGCTTTGTGTGTCTGGTCTGGACCCAGCCATTGTCTTCAGTGTTTTACTACGCCACTTTGTTTTCCCATGTCGCTGCTACTTCTTCATGTCACGCTTTTGCTCTTTGCTCCCTCTTCATCCTTGTTGGAGGACACTGAGGGTGTTGTAATAGACAAACATTGCTTCACACGAGCTGTTGGGCTAAACACAAATGTCACAGAGTGGGATTCTGTTCATAATTTGACACTTTTTCAGCTACCACTACCAGTAAATGTAGAAAACTCCTATTTGATATGCTATATTGTGTTTTTTACTGGCTCTAGAAGTCACTCTAATGTCTTTGTCCTGTGTTACTGTGGATTGCTGTAATTGTTACCTGTCACGTTTTGGGAATTTGGCCAAACAGATTAAAGCAGATTCACCACTGTTTTGCTCTGAACTGTCCCATTATCAAATTACCTCTTTTCCACAGATGACCTCATGTCTGTCTCCTACCTTTACAAAGGTTGTACTGCTTGATGTGGAGCATGGGACAAAGTAATTAAATGATAAGTAATTGAGTTGTCCGTTTCTTAAATGAGAGCAGTCCCCAGATAACCCACTTAAAGTCCCTGTAACTAAGGTTTCCTGTTTTCAAACCAAAAAGAACGGTACTTGTGCAGTTCAAATTGTTGGTTGCAGACTTATTTCTAACTTTCTCGACACATTCCTATCATCACGATTCTTGGGGATGCGTTTATAGGCACGTTTCATAGCCTTAAGGAAGGAAGAGTGACACGGTAATGTTTCGTCCACCAAGCTAATTGTTTTTGGTACTTCCAGGTTTATGATTTTACTACAAATGTCTGTGAGTCGCACATTATACACTGCATGGGAGCAAAATGGATTTCATTTAGCGAGGATTAAAAAAAAAAGTAGGTATAGCCCCTTAGTGTGTATCAGACTGGTATTTAAAGTGCATAAGACAGGTTTTAATACATTTGAAAATATGACTTATTTAGAAGGATAACATCAGTTGCAAGTTCATCAGTTGCATAATTATCATTTTATTTCAGTGAAGCAGCAATTTTACTAAACAGATGTTGGGCAGAAAAGTTATTTTTATTTGATTTTTTTACTACTGACAGGAAGTGACATAGAAGAAGGTAACATTCCATAGCAGTTTGACTCATGGGCTGATTCCGAAACTGTTAAATTGGTAAGAGGTCTTACTCCAAACCAGATGTGCGTCAGTGTCCGCCATGACAAGAAGCCTCCGAATTGGGCTGTCAGTTAGGAAGGAGTTAGGGAAAGGAGCCTCAATGCTAACTATCATAGCCACTTTAGCATAGGGATTTCTGATGCTACCTCACTGGCAATTAGGAGCCATGTGCCATCCCATAAGCCACCGCGCCGTATGCTCGCCCCCTCGCCCCCACCCTCGCCCTCCTCACCCCCACCCTCGAGTGATTCTTCATGCTCAACCACTGTTGATTGACAGGTGCACAATTAATTAAAAATATATATAAAAGATTCTGCACAAGCCAAACTTTATAAAAGTAACGAAATACATGTTAGAGTCATCACAGCACAGTCACATGTCAGTGTTTTAAAGAGCAGCCTCAGTAAATGGCTTAAATGAAGGCAGTTTTGTGCTTTTACTTTCATTTAGTAGAAACTTGAGCCACATGGCTAATTTGCATACTGTAGCTTTATGAAACAGCTGTTGAGATAAAATAAGGCTAAAGGGAAAGGTGATGGCTCATTTGGATTTTTACTTTTTTTTTTCTTCTTAAATGTCTTTATTTGGACACTATGTTGTTGCATATGCAATACAGTAGGTGGCGGCATGCGCTTTTGTTTACCTGCCAATAAGCTTAAAGAAGAAGAACAGCTGTTGGTGATGTCACTTCCCCTTCCCCTGGGTAAGGACGGTCGAATTGGGCAAAATAATAATAATAATAATAATGCCTTACACTTGTATTGCACTTTACAAGCCTGTATTACCAAGTTTCTCAAAGCGCTACACTGTCGTCATTATTCATTCACTCCATACTTGGTGGTGGTGAGCTACTGTTGTAGCCACAGCTGCCCTGGGGTAGACTGACGGAAGCGAGGCAACCAGTCTGCGTCATCGGCCCCTCCGACCACCACCAACCACTCACTCACTCACTACATTCGCTAGGCTTCCTGGTGTTACCAAACGGTCTCCCATCCAAGTACTAACCAGGCCCTTCCCTGCTTAGCTTCCAAGATCTGACGGGATTGGGCATCGCAAAGGCGGTATGGCAAATGCTGCTGAAGCTCTAGTTCACAAACTGCATAGAGATCTAACAGTTGACCCCATGAAAGGTTAAGGATTAGTTGCTAGTGTTAGTACTTGGAGGCTATCATTTAAGGGTTTCGGAATCAGCCATGGTTGCACGGCAACCGTTTAAAATTGTTTACCTTCTTCTATGTCACTTCCTGTCGGTGTCCAGTAAGGAAGTGAAACTATAAACGTCACAAAAATGGCCACACTAAAGTAAGATGGGTACAATCTTTAGCAAAATCTTAAATATATTCATGTTAACTATGTTTTAGCAATAATTGTGTCTAATGTGTCATAATGCACTTTAAATGATATGATGATCTTTAAAACTGTCATTGGACGTTTGGATGATTTTTGTCTCTTCTTTTCATTTTTATGTAGTCATATTTTAGTCAACAAAAATATCTGGACATTGTGTCATAGTTTTAGTCTCACAAACAAGTTTTGATTTAGTTTTCGTCTCATTTTAGTCAGCAGAAATAGTACTTTGACTAAAACTAAAATAATTATGAAATATTTTAGTCAATGAAATTAACACGCTATTTTGAAGAATGTTTGTCCAACTGTGCCGTCCCCTCCTGTGTTCCCAGGTGCAATTGTCCAGTCTCTGTTTCCCCAAACTTCAGAATGTCTTTTTAATCACAGGGATCTTGTGTCCCACTTACAATGACACCTCTGTGGACTTCGCTACTGAAGACAAGAGTTGCGTGTTCTTTTGTGTCACAAAAGCCCCAGAACTCAGCCCTCCTCGCTTTCAACGTTAGACTTTTGTATTGAGAAACAGGATCAAACTTTTTTTTTTCCCGTTAGTGCTAACACAGACTTGAAAGGTGAGAGTTTGTGAATAGAAAGTCAATTGAGAGCTCCGTCGGGTCCCTCACACGCTGTACAACACTGCTAATGCCTACAGCAGTCAGCCACAATAGCATCCATTTATAACAAAATACATCTGAGCCTCCAGGTGTATTCAACTTATGTTACAGCCCAAAACCACATTATAAAGTCCTCTACAAAAACAACCTCAAAATGAACCTCTTTATTAAGGTTTGACCTCAACTGTACAATTACATAACGATTGTTTTTGCATATCTTCAGGCAAAAATATGGATTTCCTTGTGTCATCATTGGCTCTTTTTTGTGATTTGACAGTGTATTGGTGGACTGTTTTCTGTCATTTGTTCTGTAGTAGCTCTGTGGTAGAACATCTTCCCAATAATCCAATGGGTAGCTGTTTGATTCTATTGCTCCGGCCAGTAGAAAGCTCTTGTTGTGTTGTCTTATCTTGTTGCCTCCTCTGTCTGTAGTGTATAAATGAGAGTGTGTTTGCGAGTGTATGCGGAACAACAGACGGAAATTACCCAGTGCCCCTTACAAAAGCAAAACAATTATGGCTGATACATTTAGTTTGTCCAGCTGTGCACATACTTTCTTTTGCAATATGTTTGAAAATGCGTGCTGAACTCACATCATCCCCCACTTTAATAAAACAAACCTGGCTCATAGTTATTTTTAATGCGGATCCGCCAAATCCACATTATCCCAAGCTCTCATTTAAATTCAACCAAGGTGCTCAAATATTATTGCAGCCTGGCTCAAATATTCCAACTTCCTTTAGACAGTGAGGTCTGTGACGAGACAGCAAAGCATTATGGGAGGAAGTGATGTTTGGTGTTTTTGTTATGCTTGACGTATTTGAGCAAACAGAGCGATGTTAATGAAATGCAGGGCGGTTCAGTTTGGGCCTGTGTGTCTAAACAGTGAGTGCCCTGTGAGAAAGGTGCTGCCTCCGGGGGAGTGTCCTGGCACTGCATGGCTCTGCACTCACACACGCACACACTCCCAACTCAAATTCACACATGAACCAACTCACTCAAGCACAAGTACATATCCACTGGTCTCTTATCACCTAAAGGCTTTTTCCTCCACTTTGAGCTTGTGTTAGTCAAGGAAATACTATAAGAACAAGATCTGCTTTAAGCTCTTAGTAACTCCCACCTGAACCAAGCACATTTTCTCCTGTTCAAATCTAAAAGCTTCGCGATTGGAGCTTACAGCTTATAGGTCAGTTGAGTCTTACACTGTGCCTTCTACCTGTGGAGTGCCCCAAGACTCCGTACTTGATCCCCTTCTGTTTTCCCTGTTCCTCCTCCCACTTGGGTCGATTCTTCGAAAGCACAGTGTCACTATGCTGATGACAGCGGATTTATGTGCCGTTAAAACAGAACATGGTTATTGTGTCTTTTAAATTGTGTCCTTACATTTTCTTCATTTTAATAAATAAAATACTGTTTGTTTGGTGCCCCCTCCTCTCAGGCAAATCTCAGTCCCTTAGACCCTTCCTTAAACCCACAGTGGCCCTTGGACAGTGCTCTGAAGTTCGATGCACAGATGAACTCTGTTAAGTCCAGTTTTTATCAGCTCAGGCAACTATCCATACCCAAACCATTTGTTTCCTGCCATCATTATGAGATTTTAACTCATGCTTTTATGACAAATTGCTTGGACTTTTGCAATGCACTTTATGCTGGGCAGAGATCTTGACTTTTGAATGTGTGTATGGTTTATTGTCTGGAATTTTCTCTGCTCTGTTCATGTCTTTGGTTAACTTAAACGTTTTTTTGAAACAAACAAATAAAGTTGGATTGGACTGGATAAGTGACACTTTCTTTGGGACATTGGTTGATCACTAGTATAAAATCTTGCTCAAAAAGATGAATAGAAAAGTTGGTGTACACACTGTTTTTTAAATAATAATGAAAATGGCTGAGCGTGTTTTTATCCGTGTCTTGCAGGATCCGTCCTCAGCTGGCCAAAGAGAAGATCGAGGGCTGTCACATCTGCACATATGTGATGCCCGGGGAGCCCCAGGTGTTTCTGGGTAAAGACAAGGCCTTCACTTATGACTATATGTTCGACATGGACGCACAACAGGATGCCATCTACACGCAGTGCACAGAGCGGCTCATCGAGGGCTGCTTAGAGGGGTACAACGCCACCATCTTCGCCTATGGACAGGTCAGATACCGGTTAAGTGGTCACAAAATAAAACCATTCACTTTCTAATACAACTGTTAATCTGACTCTGGCGTGTAATGATTTACGGCACAGTACATATGATACAAAGCCGTAATGTTATTCAAATATCCCTATTAGATCAATTATAAAACATTGTTGACACATGCCCTAACCCGCACACAGCCCTCTGTCTGATATTGGCTGATTTTCATAAGAGAGCAATGTTGGGAGTTTACTGATAAGGGTTCATGGATTGCCTCACCTCATACACAAACACACCACATCATGAGGCCAAAAGAGAAGGGGGAAATGCATTAAAATATCAGTTTCCTCATGGAGTCAATGGTGTTATTGCCCTCAGGCACAAATCTTGGGTGTTTATGTAAGTAGAATGAATGGCATTTTATAGCTCTTAGTAATGACATAGTATTTCCTGTATACCTTTCTAAATTTTGTCAGTGCGCAACCTTGTTATCTTTTATGCGCATGCTTAAGATAATATGAACTATATTTAAAAGGTTAATGCCACCAAACCTGCTCAAGTATCTGCAATTAAACAACAGTTTGTATTCAGATAAAAACTGCTGCAGACAGAGTTTTCCCTCCTTTTCCAAGGTCCCCACTGCTCCTCTTCATCCCCGCCGTTATTCTCCTCCTTCATTGTCCTGTAACATTTGTTTTCTGTCCAAAGCCGTCTTTCAGTGGACACAGCAGTGGTCTCCTCAATCCGATTTATGCATGAGCACACACCTACAGATCCTGCAGGTGCGGGTTAAGCGCGGACAAACCACATAGCCCGTCTCCATCTATCACCACTCTACGCACTCAGATACACAACCCTCTTTCAGAACGTCCAGCGGGAGCACAGGGGGCACGGGTGAATTTGAACCCACACTTGCATTCCTCTCTTTACTGCCATGGTGACCACATAGTCCCAGGGCAGGAGAAGGGAGAGGGGGGGTCCTGTCCCATTAGAGACATAAGCACTGTAACACATGTAGTTCAAGTGTGAATGCTTCTGTTCAAATCCAGAAAAGTGGTAACCTAAGTAGCCTGATGGAGTAATGAGAAGACAAAATTAAAGTCTTATTTTGGGCATCTATTCACGTGACTGTGTAATTATACATGCAAATCCTTTTCCATTGGAGGTCACAGATTATTATTTGGATAGAAATAGAAATCTTGGGCATGATACTGTGAAATCGTTGATGGCCCCAAGACTCTGAAGTAGCTCATTAGAATCGCTGAAGTGTGAAGTGCGCGCAGACCATGACCCCACAAGTATGTTTGTCACCTAGTCTCCACTGGACACGCATTATAAGCTATTTGGTCACACTTCAGAATAAACCAGACATGAATGCAGTTTAATGATGGTGGTACTGTACATGATTTCATGATTTGAATTTCTTCTGTCAAAACCTAGTAACCTGGTAACCAGTAGATTAACCTTTAGCCAACATGATTTCTACTATTTTATGACTCTACAATGTTTTGACCATTTTGCAAGTAAAAAAAACAAAACACACTTCATTCTTTTCTCTGTGTTTCTGATATGTCTCTGTTCTACCCCCAGACGGGCTCGGGTAAGACCTACACCATGGGCACAGGCTTCGATGTCAATATCAGTGAGGAGGAGCTGGGTATCATCCCGCGCGCCGTCAACCACCTGTTCAAAGGCATCGAGGAGCGCAGACAGGCGGCCACCGAGCAGGGCAGGCCGGTCCCAGAGTTCAAGATCAATGCGCAGTTCCTAGAGGTGCACCAATTCATTCCTATATGCATCATGAAACAGTCAAAATGTTGGATGTTTTTTTGTTGTTTTTTTGGTAGAAGATCAGTATACCGTGATTGAGAAAAGGGCAGATTTATTTTTTATTTTTTTCATAGGACTTGATCAGATTTTAGGGGTGGCACAAGGCCCTTTAGTCATTCCATGTCCACGAGAGACATTCAGCATTCAGAGAGACATTTTTGTGCTTGTACTTGAACCATGATGCCAAGACACTGTGCCCTGTGCACGACAACCAAGCCAGCTGGCTAGAATGCACTACAAGGCATTAAGTTAGTGTTGTATATTTTTCTTCCCAGCAATGTAAAGACTGAAATATAATGTTGCATTGCAGTACCATATGAAGATAATACAGTGCCTGACCAAAAACAAAAACAAATTGCCACTTTAATTGTTATGATCTGGGGTTGCTACAGTTGGTCAGCGTTCAGCAACACTATGTGTCCAAAGAATCAGCTGACGACCCGAATGACCAGGTTATTCCATCAATGGGATGTGCTGGAGAAGGCTTTGCACAGTCACACTCTCCCATTATCGTTACCTGGGTTTCCACGGGGCACGGAAAAGCATAAAAGTCATTAAATGAGTTGTGCCAAAATCAAGGCCTTAAAAGCATAAAGCATTAAATTGGATTCAAACAGGCATTAAATCTGCATTCCTTGCAGAATGATGACATTGTTTAGAATTTTGACTAGATAAGTTCATCGAAAATACCAAAATTATGGTCTAAAACTTATTCAGTTGTAGTTTTGGCTGAACTTGACCACATTTCTTTTGCTCAAAAGTTGCCAGTTTTGTCCAGTTCTCTTTCCGTTGTTTGATGAAATGTTTGAGACACGAAATATGCACTGACTTTTTCTTTGTTAGTAAGATTAACTCATAGTAATTGGGCATTACAGTGGCATTAAAAAAAGCATTCAATTTGACTTCTTTCTGTCTACTCTGTATAAACCCTGATTACAAGATCTTTGTGAAAAAGTAAGAAAATAAACACGGGATCTTTTGACATTGCAGAAGCTTATTCAAACAATGCCACAGCAAATGTGTGCTGTATCAAAGCTTAAAGGTGCTGCAACCAAATATTAGAGCGAGTAACCTTTTTGCTCAGACAGTGTATTATCACTGTCATTTTTCATTTTCTGCACTAACGACATATATTTGCAACTACAGTATAGAATGTCGTAAGTAACCAACTTGTCCTGGATTAGAAACTCCTAGGTTAAATTACCATGATGGAGTTTATTTCTAACAACCTAAATTGAACTGTTATCATTATTTATTAAGTCCTTCTCAAAGATATTTATCCATCGCATGCCTTTATATTCTTGTGGTTATATCCAGTATTCTCTCAATGAGATATTCAAAGCTTAATGTTTCAGATAGTGGTAGAAGTTTTGGACAGGAAGAGGCCAGAGGTGAGTGGAGGGTGTAGGGCTGTTGGGTCGTTAATGTTCACAGATGACCCCAGGGCCATTAAACTGTCATTATCCCGTCTCTCTGTGGGCTCGCAGCTGTCCCAGGAGCAGCTGAGGGGCAAAAGGCAAGGAAACCAAGAAAAAGGGAGATGCCTCCGATGATGCAACCTGATTCATGTGTCAAGCTAAATATCCAGTCATCACAGAAAGGCCTGGATAATGTCACAACTTCAGAATAATGTCACAGCAATAATGTCACAGGCTGGACGCAATGTTTTAGCCTCTTGGAATAATAATACAAAATGGAAAGAGAATTGTGATGCCTTGGATTGTTGTGTTAGCTTAGAAGAATATACACTTTTAAGGATTTCAATTGCTCATATTTCTTGTTTTTTCTGTCAATACACAAGATCCAATACACTATAAGCATTAATAATGGTAGATGCTAAAAAACGATATCTCATACACTAATTGTTATCTTCGATTTGTATTTTCCAGCTGTATAATGAGGAGGTCCTGGATTTGTTTGACACAACTCGGGACCTCGAGGCTCGTAAGCAGAGATCCAACATTAAAATCCACGAAGACGCAACCGGAGGCATCTACACTGTGGGGGTCACCACCCGAACAGTCACCTCAGCGGCCGAGGTCAGCAACAGTACTTAAAGTTAAAGGTTTTAATGCTTTTGAAAATATGACTTTTTTTAGAAGGATAACATCAGTTGCAAGTTCATCAAAATGTTGGGCAGAAAAGTTATTTTTATTTTTAAGTTGTTGACAGGAAGTGACATAGATAAAGGTAAGGTTCCATAGCAGTTTGACTCAGGCCGGAGCCGAAACGAGCAAATTGGTTAGAGGTCTAACGCCAAACCGGAAGTGCTTCAGCGTCCGCCATGATAATAAGAAGCCTCCGAATAGTGCTGTCAGTTACTGTAGGAAGGAGTTAGTGAAAGGGGCCTCAATGCTAACTATCATGTCTCTTTTAGCATAGGGACCTCTGGTGGTCCCTTAACGGAGAATAGGAGCAAAGTGCCATCCCATAAGCCACCGCGCCGCCAATCCCCCACCTTTGAGTGATTCATGCGCAACCACTGTTGATTGACAGGCGCACATTTAATAATAATAATAATAATAAAAAGATTATGCTCGAGCCAAACTTTATAAAAGTGACAAAATACATGTTAGAGTCACTACAGCACTGTCACATGTAACCGTTTTAAAGAGTAAATGGCCTCAATGAAGGCAGTTTGTGCTTTAGTGCGTTTGCTTTCATTTAGTAGAAACTTAAGCCACATGGCTAATTTACATACATTGCACAGAGAAGGAGCAGACCTCACTGTGTGTTAATGCAGCATCTTTCTCTGAGGAAGAACCAAAGGACAGGATTTGGTGGAATATTTGACCAGCGCATTTTTTATTTCTGTGATGAAGCTGTAGCTGTGAAAGGTAAATCTGAAACAGCTTTTTATCATTGTCTGTTTTCTGTGTGGCTTCATATCGTTATTGTGGTTCATGTTTGAGTCATTAAAGACAGTGGCTGCAGTAGGAGTATATTTTGTAGTCCAATACTATGGGTGATGTAGCTTTCTGAAACAGCTGTAAAATAACGCTAAAGGGAAATGTGATGGATCATTTGGATTTTTCTTCTTTTTTTTTTCCTTAAATGTCTTTATTTGGACACTATGTTGTTGCATATGCAATACAGTAGGTGGCAGCATGTGCTTTTGTTTGGCCTGCAGTCCGCCAATAACCTTAAAGAAGAAGAAGGCCATACCGCCTTCGCTATGCCCGATCCCGTCAGATCTTGGAAGCTAAGCTGGGAAGGCCCTGGTCGGTACCTGGATGGGAGACCGTTTGGTAACACCAGGAAGCCTGGAGCGAATGTAGTGTGTGAGTGAGTGAGTGAGTGAGTGGTTGGTGGTGGTCGGAGAGGCCGATGGCACGAACAGGTTGCCTCGCTTCCGTCAGTTTACCCCAGGCTACAACAGTAGCTTACCACTACCGAGTCTGGAGTGAATGAATAATGACGACAATGTAGCGCTTTGAGAAACTTGGTAATACAGGCTTGTAAAAGCGCAATACAAGTGTAAGGCATTATTATTATTATTAAGTAGAGAAATAGGCCCCATCCAAAACGAGCAGATTGGTAAGAGGTCTAACGCCAAACCGGATGTGCGTCAGCGTCCGCCATGATAAGAAGCGTCCGAATTGGGCTGTCAGTTAGGAAGGAGTTAGGAAAAGGAGACTCAATGCTAACTATCATAGCCACTTTACCATAGGGACCTCTGGTGCTAACTAACCGGTGATTAGGAGCTATGTGCCATCCCATAAGCCACCGCGCCGCCGTCCCCCTCGCCCCAACCCTCGAGTGATTCATGCAACCACTGTTGATTGACAGGCAATTAATAATATTATTAAAAAAAAGATTCTGCTCAAGCCAAACTTTATAAAAGTGACAAAATACATGTTGTTGTCACCACAGTAGGTTTCCAAGAGAGTGAAACTATAAACATTACAAAAATGGCCAAATTAAAAAAGCTGAGTAAAACATTTAGCACAATCTTAAATATAATCAGGTTAACTATGTTTGAGCAAAAATGTGTCATAATGTGTCATATACACTTAAGTCATAGATACAGTACTAACCACCTCTGGTCTCACATTGGTTAAGGTTCAGCCATGCAGTTAAGTTATGCACATTTTAGTTTGTTATTTGTTGCCATTTATTAATTTATTTTATATAACTTTTTAATGTACTTAAAGTTATCATTTACTTTCAATAGGTGCTCTGATATGCTCTACTGATAGAGTAGAGTATATCAGAGAGCCTATTGATTGATGTTGCAGAAAGGGGTGGAACTGCAGTGTATTGAATTAGCTTTTGACATTCCTCTTATTGTCACCCCTATTTCAGATGATACAGTGTCTGAAGTTGGGAGCTTTGTCGAGAAGCACAGCAAGCACTCAAATGAACGTCCAGAGCTCACGGTCCCACGCAATTTTCACCATCCACCTGTGCCAAGTCCGAGTCTGCTCCCCTGAAAACAATGTACTGGGAAATGAATAAAATAACTTAAATAAAGTAGCAATACTGTAGATGCATCATTGATTGTTGCTCTTTCTTCTTCAGGATAATGAAACTGACAACAGATTAGCAAACAACTCTGAGATTGATGAGTTTGAGACGCTGACGGCAAAGTTTCATTTCGTGGATTTGGCCGGGTCTGAGCGACTGAAGAGGACCGGTGCCACAGGCGACAGAGCCAAAGAGGGCATCTCCATCAACTGTGGGCTGGTGAGACATTCGAGAAATACGGCGCCTGTTAGGATGTTAGGATCTATTTGGTATTGCTACTAAATATCATCCTTTAAACTCTTACCCCGTGCCTTAACATTTTCTTGTGTTTTCCCCCAACAATTTTTTGTTGCTTTATTGTTGTTGCCTTTTCATAGCTTTTTTCATTGCATTTTTGTCACTTTTTGGCGTGTTTTGTAGTCTGTTTGCCATGTTTTGACATTCTTTGTTGCTTTTAAAGCAGTGACTAAGCAGTGTTGCCACAAATTACTTGAAAAGTAATATATTACTGATTACTGATTACTCCTTGAAAAGTAACTTAGTTACTTTACTGATTACTTAATTTTAAAAGTAACTAAGTTACATTACAAGTTACTTTATTAGTTACATTCAGCTACGCCCAACAACATCTCCACCGCCTCAACACACTAATGACAAACCCTTATACCAACACTCACTTTATTGGAAGTGTGTTTTAACAGTAACATCAACAAAGCTGACGCAGACTCAGAAAAGTGACGTATTTCCATCTCTCTCCCCGACCAGTGTTAGTGTTTTTAGGCTGAAATTGTGACGTTATGTTACGTCACTCGTTGAGATGCAAAATAAATGTCTTTTTTCCAAAGGAAAATGACAAAATAGTAACTCACAGTGATTTGGAAAAGTAACTTAAATGTAATTACTTGTTTGGAAATAGTAACGAGTTAAATTACTAGTTACTGAAAAAAGTAATCCGATTACAGTAATACGTTACTAGTAATACGTTATTAAGTAATTAGTTACTGGCATCACTGGTACTAAGTAACTTATTTACCTTAATAAATCCTTTTCCTAGTCCCTCTGAGTGTAATACAAGTGTTAATGAGATGATTAGGGATCTTTCATCTCCCCTGGTGTCTCTGGCCTGAAACCACAATTACAACTTGCCTGCACTTGCCTGCACTGGGTCAGAACAACAATACACACTAATGGAAGACGAAGAAGAAGCTAACAGGCTAACGGGCAAAGCTAACTACGGGATAGCGCCACTTAATCAGTATTTACAGCCAAGTTTGAGTGAAAAAATTATCTTCATTGTGTAATTGGATGTACAATATCCCTCTCTCCCTTTCTCTTTTCTGTCAGCGTAGTATTTACTCTCACGGACAATTAATAAGTAAAACAACGCAACATGCTATTACACCTGCTGTGGCGCTTATGGCCTCTAGGGCATGAGTTACTTAGTACTGCTTTAATCGCTTTTTGTTACTTAGCTTTATTGTCGTTTTATTTGTTGTGGGTTTTTTAAAAGTTTTTGTTGCTTTTCTTTGCTTTTGTTGGTCGCTTTTTTTCTTTTTTTTACGAAGCTATAAGATTTGTGTAAAGCTAAACTAGAGAAATGTGCACAGTTTAGGCGGAGGTTAAGACTTTAACTAAGATTTCAAAATTCCAGCGCGCACACACAAACTGTGCCAACCACTGATGTTTCATTTTTGTAATTTCAATGAATGCTTGTTTTTGAGTGGAGGATGACCCATTCTGACCTATATTATAAGATGTTGTATTTTAAACTCTCAAAATAGTTCAGCTGCTGCTGTGTTTGAGGGTTGTACTCAAGGACTTGAAAGCAGCGGCCCTCTAGTGGCAGTAGATGGGAACAGCTAGTTTTTAGTTTTTTTAACTGAACATTTGTGGTCATTATTTCCATAAAGCATTAATTTCACTCCACTTTTAATCTCAGCTTGCTCTTGGAAACGTCATCAGTGCTTTAGGAGACCGGAGTAAACGCTCCAGCCACGTGCCTTACAGAGACTCCAAACTCACACGACTTTTACAAGACTCATTAGGAGGCAACAGGTTTGTGAAGCTTTTCATTACAACATTAGAGCTCCATATAATTTGAGTATCACGGCGTGTAATCTCTGGTGCTTGTGTTTCAGTCAAACAGTAATGATCGCCTGCATCAGCCCGTCAGATCGAGATTTTATGGAGACCCTGAACACTTTGAAGTACGCAAACAGGGCTCGAAATATCAAGAACAAAGTAGTGGTGAACCAGGACAGAGCCAGTCAGCAGATCAGCGCTCTGAGGACTGAGATCGCACGTCTGCAGATAGAGCTGATGGAGTACAAGACGGTGAGATACACATGAAACACTGAATGTGGAAAAGGAGTGAAATAGGTATACTGTATTTTCATGTAACATCTCCTGTATTTGACCGTTCCTTCATCACCGCTGGTGCATCCTGTGGTCACCTAGTTGGAGTTTAACCCCACCCTGTCACGTGGTCTCAAGGGCCTGGAACTGAACCCTGAACTTTCTTGCCATCAGGCGTGTCCACTCAGCCATTGTCAACAGTGTGATCCCAGCTTGGGAAGCACTATATATTAAGACTATATTATAAGTTTATTTTTAATTTTTTTTTAATGGACGATGATGAAAGTACTTTTTGAGATATACAGCCATTAACTACACATCATGGCTCCTGACTGTTAGTTTAAAGGTCAAGTGACAACAAGAGACAAAAAAAGAATAGAATTTAAAGGACACACTTTTTAACATGAGGTCACACTTTATAAATGTTTTTACAGACTGATTGCCACATTTAGAAAATTGCAAGAGAAAGCTGTGTCATTATTTTTCGAACTGATGCTCATTATCGTCAGTTCCTGAAGCAGAAATTGGTTGACAGCTTCTCTTATTGTGTCCTGTGCAGGGAAAGCGTATGGTTGGAGAGGATGGTCTGGAGGGCATGAATGACTTGGTTCATGAAAACTCAATGCTGCAGACAGAGAATAATAACCTGCGTCTCAGAGTGAAGGCCATGCAGGAGACCATCGACGCACAGAGAGCCCGCCTCACACAGCTCCTCAGTGACCAGGCTAACACTGTCATCGCCAAAGCAGGTCGGCAGCCACACTTCTTTCTGTTTACCCCAGGTAGCTGTAGCTATGAATGTAGTGAAACATGTAGTGAAACAGAGTGAATGAAAAATTGTCCCCTGTGAAGCACTTTGGGTGACTTGTGCCATGTACAAGATTACAATGGTTTTTGTTAAAAAGGTTTGCACAAATATAACCTTTAAAGGTCAGAGTACTAAGCATTGGTCCCACGCTGCAGGACATACTGTTGTAAACAACTGAAATTCTAAGTATTTCCGTGATCTACTGCTTTACTAAACTTTGGAAAAGTCTATGTAGACGCATAAGAAAACAATCTATTTCACTCATGTTTCTCATTTAAAACTAATTTTAAAATAGCTTAAGGGTGTTCATTTTCATGTTACTTGATGTTTAAAGCTCATTATTTGTCCTGTTGAATTATAAGGTGATGGTAATGAAGAAATTGGGAACATGATTCAGAACTACATCAAAGAAATTGAAGAACTAAGGTAAGTTATTAACATTTATGTGTCCATGTGAAATTAGGATAGTTGAAACCGCAATTAAGTGTCACAAACAAAATATCTTCAAAATGACATCAATGACCTAATTAAAGACTGAGTCAGTCAAGTTGTATTACTTAATATATGCAAGTATAATGTATTTCTTGAAATCACAATCATTCTTTAACTCACATTTTTGTTTTTGTAAGTCTCAACTCAAAATGCTCTATGACCAAATGGCATTCACCATGTGCAAAATGATATACATACCTGGCCCTTGGGGGGGAAATAAAAACACATTTACTGCCCTATTGTAGTCATACCTGTAAGAAATGTTTCATTCATTTAAACTGGACATTGTCTCACTTTCAGGGCTAAACTCCTTGAAAGTGAATCTATGAATGAAAACCTGAGGAAGAATTTGTCACGGGCCTCGACTCGTCCCTCTCTGTACGGACCGGGCTCCTACTCCCCTGCTCTGCTCGCCCCGGAGAAAGAGGCCAACGAGGTGATTGAAATGGCCAAGAAGGACCTGGAGAAACTGAAGAAGATGGAGAGGAAGAAGAAGAAGAGGTATAGAATAACACTGAGACAGAGCTCAATGGGAGGGTGAAAGCAGAGATGCCTTCTTGTATTTGCATAAAGGTGAAAGGTGTTGGGTTGCTTTTCCTGTGAGGGCCTGTAATAGCCATGACACTTGACTATAGTTTTTGTCAGGCCTCTGAAGTTGGTAGCTGTTAGAGCTCTACCACTAAAAAGTGATATATATGAGCAGCTGGACACTCCACTTGTTAGAGTATGACTGCCTTTGTTGTGACTATTTTAAGAATACATTCTGTACTTGTAATGTATGCCAACATAGAAAATGGCCATATTTCATGTACTGTAGAGCAAGGCCCTTCCTAAGTACATGTTAAGAACAACGTTTTGTTTAAGTTCTTCAGTTTACTCATATTCTTTCTAACTGCATCTTTTCACTCCGCCCCTTTGGTCTTGTTTTACATCCCTTCATCCACCTCCACTGCCAATTTCTCAACCTCATCACACCTCACTACATCCCAATTTATCAATCTCCCTGAAGACTGAGGCGCCATGAAGACAGTCCTCACCTGGACATGGATCACCCCAGGTTTGACATGTCCCATAATGCAATGGGACAGACAATGACTCTTCATTAATACCAATCGATTCCTACTGATACTGTACAGAATCACTCTGGGAATGTCACTAACCTGACCCCAAACTAACTGTTCTGCAGTCATTTTAGATGACCTCTTAAGGCCAGCGCACACCAGAACCTAAGCGCGCTGCAGCACGTCATCTGACACACGTGCATGTTGTGCGTTAACACACACTGGAGCGCACCGCACCACGCCACGGCACTTCAAAGGCTTTTCTCAAACCGTGCAGCGCTTCAAACATGTGATTCAGCCATTAATCATGAATAAATTAAGACCCGTATTTCAGGGTTGCTAGTGAGGGAGCAAACGGGGCTCTTTTTTGCATGTTATTAACAAATTGGTGACAGAGAGGAGTTTACCTGCTCAGCAGAGCCGTGGGAAGATATTTTGGCGAAGGGGTGCTGATAGACAAGATTGCCCCCCCAAAATGCCTTTTCTGTTCTTATTCCCTATTCGTTTGATATTGCCTGCAATGCATGAACTATCCACCAGTGGGGTGCTACAGAATCCTGGATTTCCACGGCCTTGCTGCTGAGACTGTTGCAGAAGTTCTGACAATGCTTAAATCTTTTTCCGCTGCTCCTCTTGTCCTGTGTTCTGTGTGTCCTCTTCACCACATACTCAGAGATGATTTGTTGTTTAATTTTTTCTAATGAATTCAATGGTCCAAAGCCCATTTTAAACATAACATTGCTAAACACATCATACCAGTGTGTGGAACTAGTACCTAATTTACTAAGTTTTTGTGTACAGACTTTAAGTTTGTTTCTTTTAGTGCTATCTCATCCAACCAATCACACTGAATCATCTACTAAGATTTTGTGTTCCACTTGATTTCATTTGTACTTCTCCTCCTGGCCTAATGACATTACTTATTGTGTACATGTACTCCTTGATTGCAGTCAACCTACACATGAAGAACAATCAATATGTTTGTTTACAGTGTTGTCAAGGAGGAAGTCCCAGACAATGATCAGGAGCGAGACAATGAGGATGGAGAGGCAGTGAGTGAATTATTACAGTATACCGTTATTTATTGGAATATTTTTGCATTATAATGTGCTTATTCTTTCTGTGTTTACAGGAGCCCAGTGACCATGAAGATAATGAAGATGCTGATGGTGAGGAGGAAGACTTTGAAATTGCTGGAGATGTATCGTCAGAGGACTCTGATTCTGAAGAACTGGACGAGAAAGGTAATGTTTACTAGATATAAACACAAGAAAAAATCTTCCATCAGTTTTGTTGGTCTTTGCGTTCAAATGAGGCGTTACACAAAGAAAGCTGTTGGTTGTGCCGTAAATCGAAAATGAATGTCAGTTCTTTGAATAAGTTATTCCCACTGCTGCTAGTAGGAGGTGCTCCAGGCTAAATATTTTCAACTTCTAGCCTGTATTTCATTGTTACTATTTAATTCTTATACAGACACAACGTAGCACAGCGGTTAGCGCCTCCGCTTCACAGCTAGAAGGTCCCGGGTTCGATTCCCACCTGGACGGGGCCTTTCTGTGTGGAGTTTGCATGTTCTCCCCGTGTCTGTAGGTTTCCTCCGGGCACTCCGGTTTCCCCTACCACTAAAAACATGTGCAATAGGTGAATCCTCCAGCCAGGTGATTCTGACCATCAGCCTGGCTCCACATCATGGAGATGGGTCCTCGGGCGCGGCACTGCCGTCAACCACTGCTCCTTAAGGATGGGTTAAATGCAGAGGCAAATACACGGAACACTGATGCAATTTCAGTGCTGTGGGTTCGAGTCCCAGCGCCGACAATTTGTCTCTCCCCATTCTTCACCCTAAACTGTCCTGTGTACGAAAGCCAACCAGCCAAGAAATAATATATTTTGACACAAATGCATCAGGAAGCATGCAGTGAAGGATGTGTTGCTTACTCTGATTATTGTGTTTATTAGAAAGTGTCCAGGCTGACTTGGCGAACATCACCTGTGAAATCGCCATAAAGCAGAAGTTGATTGATGAACTGGAGAACAGCCAGCGGCGTCTGCACACGCTCAAACAGCAATACGAACAGAAGCTCACGATGCTGCAAAACAAGATCCGAGACACGCAGCTTGAGAGGGATAAGGTGCTGCACAACATGGGTGAGTCCAGGGGAATACGGGGTCAACATGTTTTGGTAATAAGGGCCTGGGAGATTTGGCGAGCTAAGATATTTTTAAAACAATTTGTGCCAATAAGGTTTATGATGTGTTTGAGTCAAGACAGCTTCATAAATAAAGTCTTCTTTCCTTGTTAAGGGTCTGTGGAGTCGTTTACAGAAGAGAAATCCAAGAAGATCAAGGTTGAATATGAGAGGAAACTGAGCTCGATGAACAAGGAGCTCGTGAAACTACAGTCTGCACAGAAGGAACACGCTCGACTGCTCAGAAACCAGTCCCAGTATGAGAAACAGCTCAAGAAACTGCAGCTGGATGTGACCGAGATGAAGAAGACCAAGGTACAAGGAGCACACACAGACGTACAATACGGTGTGATGAAGTGCTCGTGTTGGTGTCATGTGTGGCTGTATTCACTAGGTGGCATTGATGCGCCAAATGAAAGAGCAGCAGGAGAGAAGCAGAGCCTCAGAGACCAGGAGAAACCGAGAGATCGCAACGCTCAAGAAAGACCAACGCAAATCTGAGGTGAGGGACTGGATCATGCTAGAAATGGCTTTGAATGTGAATAGAAAACTTTATGTATTTTTGTAGCACCAACTGCGGCAACTCGAGGCCCAAAAGCGACAACAGGAGCTGATCCTGCGCAGAAAAAATGAGGAGGTAAGACACATGCATATCACTTTTATATAACATTGTTTCTTCACTATTAACATAATATATGAACTGTGTTTAGGTGACTGCCTTGAGGCGGCAGGTGAGACCGATGTCGGGGAAAATGAACAGAAAAACTCCTGAACCTTCACAGGAGGCATCACACCGAGGGCTTTTGGGCAAAACACACACAGCCACAGTAACTCATCACGCCAATGGAGCCAGGTACTGTATTATATTAACAAAACTATTAAAGTCTATTACATCAGTAGAAAGGCCTAAATAATTTGTTCTTATCTGTAGGCGCTCCCCAGGGCGAACAGGGAACGTGTACCTCACTCGAATGGCACGGGCAAAATGGCAGTCACTGGAGCGACGCATCACTGAGATCATTATGCAGAAAATGACCATCTCCAACATGGAAATCGACATGAACAGGCTTCTAAAGGTTACTCAAACATTAATCACGGCACAAAAAACTTTTCAGACAGCATTATTCAGACTTCGAGTACTTTTGGACACCTTAGCATTCGTCTTCCGTGTTTTAAATGAACTCTAAGGGTAAACCAATGGGGTAAACATGTAAACGGACAAAACACCGAGACTCCGTTTGTAATGACGATACCTTGAAGAGTTAAAAAACCTATAAGAGCACCATTTAATGACATTTGCAGGGAAACAGAGAGAATTTGTATGAATGCAGTGTTCCTAAGGCTGCTCTATAAATATCCAAATTATATGACGCGAGAAAATACAATATCCATATTATTACAAGAAGCCACAGTATATGACTAAGATTTACACTTTTTTTCATTCCATTTCAGCCACATGTTGAAATGGTTTGAAAACGGTTACGTGAAATATATATCACAACATTTTTGCAGTATCAGTTATTGAAAATGTGTTTTTTTTCGTCATTATATCCAGCTCTAAGTAGAACGTGATTAAGCTCAGACTAAACCGTTTAGCTGATTGGGACAAGTAAATAAACACATTTACGGTTATAGTCACAGATTATACTATATGGGTTTTTGTTTTTTTTCCCGCTTCCCAGCAAAGAGAGGAGCTGACCAGGAGGCGTGAGCGCGTATTGAGGAAGAGAGAGAAGATAATGGTGGAAGGAGCGGACGCCGATCGGACCCTGACGTCTCTAAACGAGGAGCTGGAGTCTCTGAGCGCAAACATCGACTACATCAACGACAGCATTGCAGACTGTCAGGCCAACATCATGCAGATGGAGGAGGCCAAGGTATACAGGACCTTTCCCTCATAAAACTTTCTGTACTTCAGCTTTTTTTTGGGTCTCTAGCTAACGATTAAAACTAGAATTTGTACTATTGTAGATGTCAGGCTTACATTTACCCCTATGTTTTTGAGCATATCTTCATGTTTTCAATGTGTTTCTAAAAAGCACTTGTTTCTGTGATTGACAGGATGAAGGAGACACTGGAGATATAACTGCAGTGATCAGCTCCTGCAGTCTATCAGAGGCTCGATTCCTCCTGGACCACTTCATGACAATGGCCATAAACAAGGTACACGTCGAAGGGAATTCTATCAAAAGAAGTTAGAAATGTAATCTATTGCCCTTACACTCCTTTAGCATTTATTCAGCAGATTAAACCGTCAATATAATGTACCCTTGCACGTTATCCCGTCATCTTTACATGCATTTGTTGTGTTATCATTGCAATATAGGCTTTAGCCACAAGAGGGCAATGTTGCTCCAGTAGAGACCAAATTCAAGCTACATATCACCTTACAGACTTTCTTTTTCGTTTCTTCTCTTGATCTATTTTACAATTTCATTGGTACTATCATTATGGACGTTATTGCTAAGTGAGAATTTCATTGCTAAAATGTTGATATAACCCCACCGACATTACATGACGGTATTATGTTTCTTTACTTGTGCGCTATGGGATTGTTCCAGGGCTTGCAGGCAGCTCAGAAGGAGTCCCAGCTCAAAGTGATGGAGGGCAGACTGAAGCAGACTGAGATCAACAGCGCCACTCAAAACCAGCTGCTGTTCCACATGCTGAAGGAAAAGGCAGAGATCAACCCCGAGCTCGACGCACTACTGGGGAGTGCTCTGCAAGGTACACGCCACATTGTACACGAGAGGAGAAACCAACAGCATGGGCACAATCACCATTATAAACTGCTGTTCATTCACGATATGGTTACAGGTATTTTACAGGCTTTTAATGTGGGAATTATTCAAACAGTGGTTCTTGTCTGAACTGAATTTGGGACCAAACTGCCCCCTAATGGAAGTTAATCTCTAATTTAACTAAAACATCCTTTCAATTTATTGTGTGGCCCATATTTATTTACGACAAGGATATTGTTCACTGTAACATTCCTTTGTCTCAAACCGTCAACAAATTGTACTAATTGGGCTCAAAACCTAATGTTTTGAATAATTTTAACTAAAATTGTATCGAATTCTTGCAAGAAATGCTCTTCCATTCCTCATATGTTTTATTCATTCTTTGAACTGACCCAGTAATACGTACCTACCCTTCTTTTGTCAAACCATAGAAATGCTTCAGAGCCTGTAAAATGGATAGTAACAGCTTTTTCATTTGGAGTTTGACTTGAATTTGGTTTCTGTTTTTTTTCTGTTGTTGGTGTGAATTCAGAGTTAGGTTTCATTTTACCAGGTGAGTGCATAGCAGCCTAACTGTGTTTGACAGACTGTGAACCATGCACACGGCATTATTACGAAAGCCCTCAAGCCTTTATTTCTAATGGTGCCGTGTGCATTTTCCCCAGTCAAACTAATCCAGCTGTAGTAACCATGCCACGGCTTATGCATGACATCTCTGTTGCATCTCCCATCACCCCACCTACTTAAAGTTGTAATTTGTTATTACTTAATACAGCCGTAAAACAGGTTTTGTGTTCAATGCTCTTTCAGGCTACTAGATTTATTCTCTAGATTAAAATGCAGCTGTTTTATCTTCACTTACATGACTCATTAGACAGATAACTGCTGTTATCTGCTTTATGTTGCTTTTGAACATACAATATAGAAACGTAGAAACCCAGATTTGGATAATAGTTGCTGGTTAATTTTGTAAATATTTTTGTGTAATTGTTGCTGTCCTATGTTCCTCCTCTGTACTCCGTTCATTATTATCACAAAAGTGACTACATAGCTTCAGCCACTTTTAACTGGTAATCCCTGGTTGCTGCCCAAACCTTAATCTAAACCTTTTTGTGCTATAATGTATTAGTTTTATATTGAGAATACACTTGATGGATTTATTAGGTAAATAAATACTTTTGATTGGTAATGATGTATCTTTGCTGTAGAAAATGGAGATGACAGCAGCAGTGACGAGTCTACACTAAGTCCAGCCACTGACAGCAAGTAAGTACAAGATTATATATGTATGATCTGTGCAGTCTGGCTGTTGTTTGTTCATGGATGTTCATGTTCTCATTGTCAAGACATGGGAGATGCTTGTTTTTTATATTCATTGTAAATATTTTTGATGAGTGTCTGTAATGTATTGGTGTGAAATTTCCTGGTTAGTTTCTGTTTGCTTACAATTGCTTCAGAAAGTTTTTTTGTCATACCTCTTTAATTTCTTATCATCTTGCAGTCAGGTTTTTTCTTAATGGTAACAACCCTACATTGATCAGCCAAAAAGAACACATTATACATAGACATTTAAAAAGTCTAATTGTGGCGCAAGTTTTCAGACCCTATACCAGTGTTTCCCAACCAAGGGTACGGGGACGCAAGCACAAAGCAGCGCGGGTACTTGGAAATATTTCAGGTCTAAAAAGGCAAAACTGAACTTTATTTCAATATTATTTGAAGAGAAAACTTGTTTTTAATTATAATTTGCAGCAAAAGATTTGTGTTTTCCTTTTTTTTTTTTAACACAATACACAACTAAATACCATTAAATCTGGGTTTAGCGGATCATTTTCTAAATAATTGGCTGCACCTTAGAGTAGGGGTACTTTGAGTAGAAATGAAGGACTCAAGGTGCGTGAATGAAGTGAGCAAAAGCCCCCTCAATAAGATCATGAGTCTGAGTGAGAAGATCGTCGGAGCCCCACAGGCACCTCTTAAAACAACATTCAAGGACATGGCATTAAAAAAGGGCCGCCTTATTTCATCGGACTCAACTCATAACCTCCATGACCAGTATCAGCTGCTTCCGTCTGGCAGGAGGCTCTCTTCCCTGATTCTGAAAACCGGGCCATGTCTTCTTTTGTGCCCGCATCTATCAGACTCTTAAATGGACATTAGAGAACAGCGTGGCATGGGCTTCCAATTCTTTTAACTTGACTAACCAATGTAATATTTTATATTGTATTCATTAATTAATTTATTATCATTATTTTCTCTTTTTACTTGTATAGTTGGTATGGATGTGTGAGTGTACCAGACCACAAATGAAGTTCCCTCAAGGGAAAAATAAAGTTCTTTGAATTGAATTGAATTGAATTGAATTGAGACAAAAAAGGTTGGGGACCACTGCCCTACTGTATATATTAGCAATAGCAGATGCTTTTATTGTTGTGCTGAATTTGGGCATTGCTGAGAATACAAAAAGATACGGCCTCAATATAAGCGTGAGTGTAGAAATTTCAGTGCAATAACAGGAATAAACAGAGAGGTATAATACTTAACTCACTGATTTAGTAAAATTGTGAAATTTAAAGCATTTTTTTTCCTGTCTAGCACTCTTGCCTCAGACTTGATGAAGTTATGTGGTGAATCCAAGCCTAGAAATAAGGCAAGTTACGTATTCATTCTCTTTACATAGAGTTTTCTGTATGATTGTACAGTATGTTGTTTGCTGGATAACTTGGTGTCTTGACCCCAGGCGCGTCGCAGGACCACCACACAGATGGAGCTGCTCTATGCCAGCACTGGGGACGGCTTTTGTGAATCGCCCACCGGAGACTTCCCTGCGCCTCTAATGCCGCTCACTGAGGGTCTGGGTGAAGCTCCAGGTCACATGACAGGCCACACTCCTGACAGAGAACAGGCTGTCTCCCCATCTGGACTGACGAACCGGCCCCCTGGCCTGTGAGTTCTGTTTCACATCTACACCAGACCTAACAAATATAACGCATATATTTGCTTGCAATGAAACAGTAGCCCCAACGTACAGTAGGAGTCGTTGTAGGATGAGGAGGAGTGAAGGACAGTAGTTGTTGTGGGAGTGTTAGTAGTAGGGTAATTGTTGAGTTGCAGTAAAGAGTACCTGCTGTATTTTTGATTCTGTGAAAGCCAAGTTCTTCAACAGTACAGCATCTTGCACAGTTTTTGTTTAGAAACTCCTTGTTAGGAAATGTGCTTGAAGGGAGTCAATCATTTCTATAACGGGACCATTTCTATGCACAGCAGTGGATGCCGATCCCCCACTGGGACTGAGAAAAGGCAAGTCGAGCGCTCACCACTGAATCGCAGAAGGATCCAAGAGAAAATATCTGTAATACCTCTCGCTGCGGTTCCACATGCACCTATTAACTCAGCAGAGGGCAAATCAAAAGGCAGCGACCACAGAGTTTTGTGAGTAAAACCCCTGCATGTATACTCAATACTACTTACTTTAGTTTACCTTTGCTTTTTTCTTTCTATCAGGATGGATGAGTCTCCTGTATTTGAAGGACACAGGTAAACAATATTTCTATGATACATGAATATACTATTTTGAAAAAGTGAAAGGAATAGGCTACTGTTTTTAAATACTGAGATATGTTCTTACCTGAGCTTAGACGAGTTGATGCGTAACTGTCTGGTCTGCACTCAGTCACGCAAAAGCACTGACAATGTTGTTAGCATTTAGCCTCTCCTCCTCTCCTCATGGACCCAAATGGGGTGAAGTTAGAAGCGACCAAGCTCTTTCACGTTTTCCCTATTTAAATACAGTTACGTGAGCAGCCGCACGATCCAAGTCTAGTCTCACAAAATTAAACATGTCGAGGGGTACTATATTGTAAGGCGTAATAGGAGAGGCTATATAGAAGGAGAGGTTAAATGCTAAAAACATCTTTGGTCTTTTTGCGTGACTGAGCATATACGCGTAAAGACCAGACAGTTGCACATCAACTCGTCTAAGAACATATCTCAGTATGGAAAAACGGTGGCCTGTTCCTTTAAACATATTGGGAAACCAAAGTTAAATGCATGTCCAAAAATGTCCCTAAAACTAAAGCCATTAATCATATAACATAATTGACTTCTTTAAAGGCAAGTCCACCTCTAAACTGTATTGGCTGGAATTACTTGTAAATGGTCCGTGTATGATTTGTTCAATCATTTTTCAAATTGAAATCAAAAACGTAAAACCTAAAAACGTCTGCTATGAGCATTTTTCGTTTTATGTAATGAAACAAAATCACTATAAATGGCTTTAATTTTGAGTTTTCAATCTGATACTAAAATAGAAAAACAATATTTGACAGTAAAGGCTCAGAGCGTGAGTATGTCATCAATGATCAATTATTCATCTACAACATCAGAAGTTCTCTATATGGGCCATATTATTGTCCGACTGCAACACTGACTGCATGGATGAAACTGGCCATTCTACTCAACGAGGAGATTGCTATAAACGCTGTAATATCAGATGTAAGGACAATTAAGCAGCATTTTTATTCCTCCAAGCTGCGGGTATAACTTCTCCATGGCTGTGCACACCGGGTCACGTGACCCGGCATCAGCTGGAGCCGCTGCAATGAGCAGGGCACTGGATGGTGTTTTCACTTCGAGTTTAGTCTGTTTGCATGGGTTTGGTTTAATATGATTTTTATAGCACATCCCTGTTTCCACCTTAACCTCTGTTACGTGACGGTGCAAAACCCCGGTGATGCGCATTCAGCACACCTGCTCTTGGAGCGGTATGAGGATAAAAAGTGGAAGCGCGGAGGAGGTGGAAGAGAGGCCTCAACCCGGAGAAAGGTGCTGTTGCGGGCAGCAGGTCAGGGTGGCAGGGACGCTAGATGGAGGCGCAGTAGACGAACACATGGACCGGGAGTGTAGGGGAAGGTGCGGGCCAGAGCAGAGCCGTGGACAAGGTGCTTGTGACCCAGACACAGTGGCCACGTTTCTGCGTGTCTTTTTGACACGTTATGACATAGATTTAACTGAATAGCGGCCATATGAGCTGTGCGTAACGCGCGCCAGGGGCAACGCACAAGATGCCTTCCTCAAAATAGAAGAACCAACCCTATTTTTCCACGCGCGTGTGTTTGGTCTCATCACAAGCACCTTTCCGCAGCCGCTGCTTAAGCTCCTGTCCCGTGGCTACCCGCCGTTTCATCCACGCCCTCATGTTCCACTGCACTGCTCTGGCCCGGACCTTTGATTGATTGAACGGACCATACGCTCTGAGTCTGTACTTTCAAATATTGTTTTTCTATTTCAGCATCAGATTGAAAATTCATTCACGGACCGTAAATGTCTGCCGTGAGCATTTTTCGTTTTATGTAATGAAACCAAATCACTCTAAATTAATGGCTTAAAGTTTGAATTTTCAGTCTGACACTTAAATCGAAAGATATATTTTGAAAGCACGGGCTATAATTCAATCAGGATTATATTGATTGAATATTTTATTTCGAGCTGGCACAAAAGCGAAATTAAAAAAAAAAAACATTCTTGCTCGAAAAGGAGTGGAAAGAAGACGAGCTTATTGACTCGTGTGGATTAGGGAAATCTGTGCATCTCAATAATAATAATAATAATAATAATAATAATAATATCATCAATTAATAATTGTGAATTATTCTTTTGCAAGAGCCAAAGTTTCCTCTCTTACAGAAGTCAAAGCGCATCTTCTTGCCTTACGTGCAAGTACAGTAGCTTTAGCAATAATCCCAGGGCTGTGTCAGTACTGCGCGTCACAGGCCGAATGCCAATAACAAGATAAATAAAATATTATACAAACAGTTTAGAGAGTCTCAGGTTGCGCACACGGGACATAGGCGCACATGTCTGACATCAAAACAGCAACTACAGTTTAAACGGATGTTGTCAGATCGTTTACAAGTCATTTAATTTTTGTTTTCAATTTGGAAATCAATTGAACAAATGATATACAGATTCTTCAAGGACACATTTTAAACACTATTTGAATATTGAGAAAGAGCGAATCTATAAAAACAAGTCCGGACAAAAGTCAAGTGCCAAGCTGTTTTGATCTTGTGATTTTGTGTCTCAAGTAACAATAATCTAATAATAAAAATAAGTTTGACTACACAGAACACATCAAAACCTAAAATCATTTGCGCTTCACCATCCCGCAAAAGTAAAAGCTCAATGTAGCTCACAGGCCAGTTCAAAAAGTAATATACGTTGTATTTTGTATTCCAGAGGTGTGATCAACCTGGTTACATCCCATAAGAATAACCGTGGGGCCAAACTGCAGTGTGTCTCTGTGGCAGAGGGGCACACTAAGCCCGTCCTGTGCGTAGACGCCACAGATGATCTGCTCTTCACAGGATCTAAAGGTAAAGATAAGAACAGTCAATGACCGAATGTAAAACCTCAACCGCATCACTGAAATTAGCCTTTTGAGAACACACCGTTTTCGTCTCAGATCGAACGTGTAAAGTTTGGAATTTGGTGACGGGACAGGAGATCATGTCTTTGGCGGATCATCCCAGCAGCGTCGTCTCTGTCAGGTACTAAAACAATTAAAATACAAGAAGAAGTGATGCAATCCAAATGAAATCCCAGAGAGTTGTTTATAAACAATACTTTTGATCTAAAATGTGTCCTGCTTATTTGAATGCAGATACACCTCCAGCCTGGTCTTCACTGTGTCCACCGCTTATATCAAAGTTTGGGACATAAGAGACTCAGCCAAGTGCATTCGCACCCTCACGTAAAAACATTAAATTTTTCCAGTTTCACATCGTTTTTAAGTGTCCAAAAACTATGCCCATTTTCTTCTTTCTTTCTTCTTCATACTGTATCCCAGGTCTTCAGGGCAGGTGAGTTCAGGAGACAGCTGTGCCTCAGTACGGAGTTTATCCATCCCACCGGGAGAGAGCCAAATTAACCAAATCTCTCTGAATCCATCTGGCACCTTCCTGTACGCCGCTGCTGCCAACGCTGTGCGCATGTGGGACCTCCGCAAGTGCGTGTCATTTCTGCAGTCTTTCATAGAGTCTTCCCAGAGAAAAAAAAAAGCTATTTGTCTCTTCATAATTAGATTTGCGTCCACTGGGAAGCTGACTGGACATTTGGGACCGGTCATGTGTCTAACGGTGGATAAACTGGGAAATGGACAAGACATTGTGCTGACTGGCTCCAAGGATCATAATATCAAGGTGGGGCTGTACATGCAGTTAAAATTGCTTTATTTTTGTTGTTGTCATTATTGTTCTTGTTATTTTTGAGGGGGGGGAAAAACATAAAACAAAACCTTGCAATAGTAGCCCCAAAATGTCTTCCTCTAGTTGCATCTTTACAGTGGTCCGCTATGATGTCTTTACTGTGGTGTGTTTTGTTTTGTCCCAGATGTTCGAGGTGGCGGAGGGGGCTCAGGGCAGCGTCACCTCTGGACACACTTTTGAACCGTCGCATCAGGACAGTGTGGAGGCCCTGGCTGTGAACAGAGACGTCTTCTACAGCAGCTCCAGAGACCACACCATCAACAAGTGGGACATGAGCAGGAAACGACTACTGCAGGTAAGAAAACACAATAAATATTAGATTTGTAACAGATTATGGTCATTATGTAAAACTTGACAATTTTGGAAATAAATACTTTTTAAATTTAAATTACATTTTATTTATTCCTCTGTATAACAATATGGTTGTTTTAATAGCAATTACGTTCCAGTAGTGTTAACAGTTTGAGTGCGTGCATAGATTTCTGCACTGTCCTCCCTCTCCTTGTCCACATTAACCGTTGCAGTGTTATGTTTGCAGTCGGCCCCTGGTCACTCAGACTGGGTCAGTGCTCTCGGCCTGGTGCCTGGAGCTCCTGTGCTGCTGAGCGCGTGCAGAGGAGGGCTGCTGCGGCTGTGGCACGCTGACTCACTAGCGCCCCTTGGTGAGCTTCAGGGGCACGACAGTCCCATCAACGGTCTGGCTACCAACAGCAGCCAACTGTTCACAGCCTCCGAGTGAGTCACTAAACATGTTCATCCACGTTGTTATCCTTGTGGAACAGATCGGTTGTTACAATACACTGACTTAAATAATACAGTGGGGATCATAGTGCTAAACGCAGTCCTTATCTTATCGCAGGGCTTGAAGTTACCGTTTTTGACTCCCTGTCCAATATGGCTGGTCATTTGAAATCTTTCTCGTCAATAATTGTTTCATGCATGTGAAAAATATAACCCTCTGGCTGGCAGGAAAGATAAAAATAATTACTAACGGACTCTCACAGTTGGCCTACAGGCTCTAACTGGGCTGCGACAATGTTATACAAAGTTTATACAAATGTTTTTGCAAGGTAAATGTATCTAATGATGACTGAGGTGTTGAAATCAGAAAGATGAGTTTCGCTTTGCACCTTTCTTTCATTGGTCTGTAACAGAGAGATACCATCTGACTCCAACTGGGTAGAGTCTATTTGTATATCTGCTGTCTGTGAAGAAGCATCAGGCCCAGATTATGTGTGTCACAGCCCCAAGTGCAACGAGAAAGCGTCATTAAGTTGGAGCGATCCTGCAACGTCTGAACCTTGAGGCTAACACCTTATGAGATGAGCCAAAGCTCACACTGCAAAATGGCTGGTCTAAATTAAAAAGACTTCTGGGGGGAAATAGGTCCCAGCATGCCACTGATGGAGCGCAAATATACTATTGTTTAAATGCATGTGATTAACAGTATGGTTTAACTTTAGACATAGTCACAGATAATAAGAGGTGAATGAACTTTAGTATGTCGAGAACTGAGTGGAATGTGGAGAATATACAGCAGATGCAAGTTTGATTTTTGCCACACAGTGAAAAGACAGTAATCGAGTATTAAAGTTGCGTTCAGAAGGTCCAGGGGGTCACCAGAAAGGGCAGTAAAAATGACATAAGTTTGGTTGATGTGAAAAAATGCAGTTGAAATGTCCATTTTTGTCTCTCACTTTTTTTTCCTTTTTTTTTTGCCCTTACAGCGACCGTACAGTTAGGATTTGGGAAGCTAAAGGTTCACTGGAGGATGGCCTTTATTGACAGTAGACTTTCTGATAACCATCATGACCTGCTCTGCCTTCACTATCTTTATCCAATCATTGTAACCATCTGCAACACAAGACAACTTCAAGAAACCTTTTCATGGAGAATGAGACTGGAATCCTTACTGAAACTTAAGTTACTGATATGGGATAGATAAATAAAAATGCCCTAGTCTAATACTCGGAGATAACATGGATACCTTCGATGCAGTGACTGGATCATTTTCTTTTAACTACCGACTACTTATTTATATTTTGAAATTGAAATGCGTCTCTCATTAAGCGTTTCCGTGTCCATAATGGGTATTGTTCCAGTTGTAACGACTGTGTGAATCTGCCTTGAGTGTTAACATGGTCACACTTTATAATGACTACACCTTATTTAGTTTTAATAAATGATAAATTAACACCTAATTCGTCATCAACAATTCTTAGTGAAGTGTGACTGACACTTAAGAATTACTTAACTACTACAGTTAATGCCTAACTCGTAATAAATACTTTTTTATTGTTAAGTAGTTATTAAGTGTAAGTTACACTTAACTCATTAATTGTTCATGATGAATTAAGGCTAAATAAGGTGTAGTTATTATAACGTGTTACCGTTTACATGATTTGTAATTACTTTCCTCCATTCTAAGTTTCAACTTTGTTTGCGGGACAAATTAAAGTAATGGTCTGTAAGTTTAAATGTTTCACAAATGTATCAGATTGCATATAATTGAATGCCTGGGTCTAAAATTTGACATAACGTAAATAATATTGGATAATAATATTTTTTCTTCCCTTTGCTGATTCCAGACGTTAATCAGAATCCACTTTGACCAATGGGACAATTACTTTCACATTTCACTCTCACTCTCTCCTCACTTTGCAGACTTTCACTTTAATTCTTTAACGTCTTCAATGGTCTTAGGCTACAGCTAACACTGCCAAACACATGAGAAACAGATTGGATATAAGTGCATACAATACTGTAAAGTCGACAGGTGCGTGATGCTGTGGAAAAGTTATTTATTATCGAACTGGTGTTTCAGTAGATTCAATATTAGCTTCTGTACATCCTGGATGACATGTTGGCCTATATCAAACTATTTAATATTCTATTGACAATGTAACGGTACCATTTTACGTGTTGATGTCAATGCTACCAACAAACTGTTGCATGGCACTAAAGTTAAGGTGTACCCTGTTGGGAAATTTGTTCTTTGCATTTGACCCATCCTTCCGCTGTTGGGGCAATCCATAAGGAGCAGTGGTCAGAATCAATTTGCTGAAGGGTTAATCTATTGTACATGTTTTTGTTTGATGGCGTAAACCGGAGCACCCGGAGGTAACCCATCCAGACACAGGGAGAGAAACTCCCCACTGTCCGGGAATTTAATCTGTGACTTTCTTGCTGTGAGGCAAGAGCACTAACCACTCAGCCACTGTGCCGCCAATAGCCAGCAACAGAGCTAAAATGAGTGACTAGTCTGTATTATTACTATTGGATTGGACACTCAGTTCAGACTGTTGAGGCTTCTATTTAGAATGGAAATTATAATGTGCATTCTCTCTATTGCAGCTCTCACTAGAGTCACTGACTGAAAGTGACATGTCGAGTTACTTTGGAGGAAATATAATGCACAGTACTTAATTAATGGTTATCGTTGTTGATTGTTGATTATTAGGCGACATAAAGATTTTTTTTCTTTATCCAGATAAAGAAATGTGTCCTGACAACCAGCATTTAAAAAAGTGTACATCCATTGTTTGTTGGGAGCACCATTTCTGGCACCTCTGGTCCTTGACAGGTGTTAAATGTATATTATTGTTTAGCATTTTCTCAACTGACCACAACCCTGTCTGTTTTGGTGGGGTTTTATCTGTGTTTTGTTTTAAAAATATTCTCAGGCAACATTTGTCTGTCTGTTATCTTCATCTACTTAAAAGCAAATGGGTCAAGATTTACTTTAAGTTATTCTTTCCACAACTTCTATTAGTACTACTACTGTTGTACTGGATGTAGCTGTATCTAGTCCAAGTAATGTGAATGTCCTAATAAGCACCTTGAAATCTTTGCATTTCATTAGGAAACTGTGTGCGTGTGCGTGTGTGTGTGTGAGAATGTTATTTGTACAGTACTGTTCTCTGTTTTAAAAACACTCAAAATGTGATTCATTCTGTTTATGTACGTACAAAGGTATTTATTTATACTTGTTCAGTTTGGTTCATGCTTCCCTTTTGAACAAGATACTTAGTATTTTTTATCTAATATTTCAGCTCCACAATAAACTGTGTGGTAATGTGTGTTTTACAATTAGAAATGCATCATGAGTGCCTAAGATTGATCCTAAACAAAGGTAATGGCAAGTGGCTATCACATTAATGTGACCAATTCCCTGATTCAATATCTCAATAATAATAGACTGAGATGACCCTACGCTTATTGGGAAAACAATTCAACTGCTGTGCATCATGGCCTATTTATTTGAACCAGAAAAGTCAATGTGGATGTGGTAATTGCACTGATGAAGCAAATGTTTGTCCTCTATTTAGTCTTTTCCTGTTGAGTGAACTGAGTCTCATTGACTTGAACTGTTAAAAGAGTGGTCCGAGCTGTATTTTGTGACCACCTGTCTCTGTTTATTCTACCATGTGTGTAAATACAGGTGTTTCTCAATGGGTTATTGCAAAATGAAACACTTCAATAAACCTGTTTTTCCAGTCATTTGCTGTCTCCTTGATGTTTTTAATGTACATGATCGAGTTCAGCAAAGTTCAAACAATGGAACTCAGTGATGATCAACTCTGGGGTTTATGCTGTCCATGTGCATTTGACACATGCATTCTTGGTGATATTGGGGCAACCGGTCACGAGCAGGAGGAGCAACTGCTAAAGATCCTCCTTCGGTTTCATATTAAGCCCTGATGAAGACCTGGTGGTCGAAACATGTTGCTTGGCCATCTATATCCTTCCTCATGCTGTGCATATTTGTTTAGAGTGCCTGGGCTGCTTTTTTGGTCCCTCTTCAGTTCTTGAGCCATACCAAGGTGGGAGAGTTTTCTTGTTTGCATATTTAAGCAGAAAATGGAGCATGTGTCAAGCGGAATACATTGGCAAGGCAAGTTTATTTATACCGTGCATTTCGTACTCAAGGCAACTCAATGCGTCACATTTCAGAACAAGTCTGCAGGAATTTGATTTACAAATCCCCAAAGGGCTATACAATTATGTCAAAAGTGGTATGATGTTCTGTGTCATGGGTCTGGGTCATGGAGACGGCAGTCTCAGCAGAGATGCACAGATTTCCCTAATCCACACAGTCTTTATCTCTTGTAGGGGGGTCCTGAGGCAACACCAGGACAGCTCAGAGACATAGTCCGTCGAGTGTGTTCTGGGTCTTCCCCAATGGAATCTGAAACAGATCCTCTCGACATGAGGGAGCAGCACCTCTACTCTGAGCTCCTCCCAGGTGACTGATCTTCTCACCTAATTTCTAAGGGTGCACCCTGCCACCCTGCAAAGGAAACTCATTTGGACTGCTCGTATCCATGACCTTGTCCGTTTGATCATTACTCAGATCTCATGACCATAGGTAGGACGGTAGGAACGTAGATTGATCAGTAAATCGAGAGCTTTGCTTTTCGACTCAGCTCCCTCTTCACCACGACAGTCCGATACAGTGACCGCATCACTGCCGAAGCCACGCCGGTTGGTCGATGTCATGCTCCACCCGTCCCTCAATCGTGAACATGATCCCAATATACTTGAATTCCTCCACTTGAGGCAAGGACATTACGTTTACATTGTATTCATCGACTTGGAGAGGGGAAGCCACCTTTTTTCTGACTGAGAACCATGGCCTTGGATTTGTAGCTGCTGATTTTCATCACACTCCGCCCAGAGCACGCTGAAGGTTCCCAAACCGGACATCCTCTGGCTCTTGGCTGCAGCTTGAAATTTTGTCCATAAAAGTGGTTAACGGAACCGGGACACAATTGAACACTTTCTCCAGATCCACAAAGCACATGTGGACTCTCATCAACCTCACTATGATTTAACATTTAAGATCATTATTTATCTAAAGTCTAAGTCAAATTATCAGAAGTTGTTTTGTACGGAAGAAATGTTATAAAATTGTGTGATTTAAGAAGGTTAAATGTTGGATGTTTATTTAGCCAGGAAAGTCTCAATGAGTCTCATCATTTCTTTTTCAGGGATGTCCTGGTCCCAAAGGGGCGAGAGCCGCTGTGTTGTTTGCTTTTGCTAATCCAAATTAATCTCAGGCCTCAAAGGTAAAATGAACAAACACAGTATGTTTATTTCCTCAAACCCACTCTCAAGTGTTTTGATTATTAAGTCTGAATCAGGTGAGTTCACCCTGAAGGCCCAAATGGATGTGAACAGAAATGGAAACATTATACTGTTGAGCAGCAGCCAGTGTTAGTTTGCCTCTAGAAAACAGAGAACTGGCTCAATCTTCAACCATATGCTTATATGAACCTGTCATGTTATGTACTGTAGTATGCACATATTACTCATCTTTTAGCTTACTCCTAGTTTTGTATAGTATAGGACATAAGTTATGCCTAATAGTTCGCCAGACTCACTCTGTATTAATCTACTCCTACAATAAAATGCTGTAAATGCAAATGTTTATAAGAATCCCCAACCTCCTCTCTTCCCGGCAGACCGACGAGTCAGGTTTCTTCAGGAATCAATGGCTGACTAATGCAAACACTTTCACTTTTACCCATGAAATGCCTAGAACAAGAAGAACTTGATTTAAATAGCGCCTTTCACAGACGTAGTCACAAAGCGCTTACATGAGACAATTATACATTCACTTCATGAAGAACTGTAAAGATTTAAATTCTTTACAAAATTTACTGCATGAAAAAAAGTTGAGCACACTGCTTCTGAGTAAAGGCTGAGAATGAATGAATGACAATGGCGCCAACACCGTTTTTCTTCGTTCAAATGCCTGAATATCATTATTGCAATGCCTTACCTTTATACCATTCAAGATACTTAAGGTGGTTCACATTGCATTCATAGCCTTTGAGTTAATACTATTGTTAAGTCACTTCATTCTAATCTGGAAAGAATGAACTGGTTTTGCAATTATTTGTGATTATGTCTAATGTCAATTATCCCACCAACATGTTTGACACATGCAGAGAGAGAAATTGGACAAATGAAAAGTGAAACACATCACATTATAGTAAGAATAATTTGCTATGGCATGAGTTTATTTTCAATAATTGATGGTTGGTCAATAGCACATATTCCTGTAATGCTGGGCTTTAGGTGCGGAGTTTCTTTAACAGTGACTACGTACTTTAGTCTTAGCCTGCTAATCTACTTTATATCAAAAACTTATTGCATTGTTGTATCCTCAAGTGTGACATATCATCATGCCAGGGCTGCATGTGAGTGAAGCCTGAATGGCAGCCTTACTGTCAGTCTACCCCAGGGCAGCTGTAAATATCAAGTAGTTTACAACTACTAAGTCTCTAACAGTGAGTAATGTTCTTATGAAAGTAATGTGCAAAAGAGGTCATACCGGCCATACCGCCTTTGCTCTGCCCGATCCCGTCAGACCTTGAAAGCTAAGCAGGGAAGGGCCTGGTCGGTACTTGGATGGGAGACTGTTTGGGAACACCAGGAAGCCTAGCGACTGTAGTGAGTGAGTGAGTGAGTGAGTGGTTGGTGGTGGTCGGAGGGGCCGATGGCGCAGACTGGTTGCCTCGCTTCCGTCAGTCTACCCTAGGGCAGCTGTGGCTACAATAGTAGCTTACCACCACCAAGTATGGAGTGAATGAATAGTGCAATGTAAAGCGTCTTTGAGTGTCCAGAAAAGCGCTATATAAAACCGATGCATTATTATAATTATTATTATTATTAGGTAAGGGGGACTTTCATGTTAGTGTTCTGTTAAGACTTTAGAGAGAGAGCAAAGATCTGGTGTACAGCCTTGAAGAGAAAGGAAAATTAAAATTGAAGCAGAAGAGGATGAGATGGCAAGCTGTGATCGTTAAAGACTTCTTTCTGGGCGACAATGAGGCCCCGGAGAAGACCTGGTCAATATTCAGGTCTTGCTCCTATCTGTGAGCAACCACTGAGCGAATCCTCGGTCTAAAAATACCAGAACCACTACAGCGATCCCACCGCAGTTGATGAGCCATGAGCCCGCAGTGTGCTCTGCTAATGCGGCTGCAGACATCACCCTGTCCCCTCACAGCATGGCTCAATTATCCACATGGACTGGCTGGGTAGAGCATAGCATTTACACGCAGCTAAAGCAAATTAGGTGGAGTCTTAATGTAGAGGGTCACACTGAGATGGCATTAGAGCATTGCTTTGGCCACTGAAAAAAACTATTTCAGAATCTGGGTTGTTGAATCAGTTTTCAGATAAATGTTGCATAGTCTTTTTTCTCTCCGATATTTAATTATGTTTTTAGAGTTGGCTTGGACAGAAACCTACTGATGTTTTTGACACCTTCACTGATGAGGTCGTCAACATCCTCTTTTCATCAGAAAGTTAACAATTTGGTTAAAAAAAAGAAAAAAAAGTGTATTTTTGTTTTATGAACACATTCAGTTATTAAATATCACCAGTTTTTGGTGCAGTCCTGCCATTTGGGTTCCTCCATTCAAACCATGACCGTAAAGAATATTAGAACAAATTACCAAACTTCAATGTAACAAATCTTTTGACCTTCATCCAATTACAGTTTTTCTCCATTGGTTTGGCTCATTTCTTGAAACAGAAATTACATTCTCAAAACAACATGGACAAGTCTCCAAACCACTTGGCAATTGTTCACAACAGAATTGAATTTCTCACTAATTTCATCAAATTGCAAATGCCTAAATCCATGTCTCAATGTCTCAGTACATCTTGCAAATGGTTAAGTACACGTAGCCTACAATTAGCTCAATTTCCAAGTGAATAGATCTTGTTGATCAAAACTGATTATTGACTCTCAGTCTAATGGTTGTTCTCTCCAAAATGTGTCAGCGTCATTTCATATAAGTCATCAAATGCACAATAGTCTGTTCAATTGTCAAAATTAGTCAAGAACACAATACCATGAATACCATATATGAATCCCTTGGAACATTTGATACATTTATTACAGCAATTAAAGCTGGGGTACCTGATTTTTTTGGTGTTGTAGAATACATTTATTTTTGCCACCTCAGAGTATGTTGCAAACACAGACCTTGTTGTATTGTTTTCACCTAAAGTTTTATTGAGCAATGGATGAACAAGTCTAATCTAAATTAGTTAAATGTATCTTAGGGGTGGCCCCGCCCCTGCTTCACTTTGTCACCACTCAATGCTGTATATGGGTGAAATGTGCATATAATTATATTCTTTGAACAATGTAAATACACAGGAGGGACTGTGAGAGCTAGAGCCAGTTTGGGCTAAAACAAAAAATGTCACTGTTTGAACAGGAAAAATCAGTTTTAACAGTCAGGTGAAACTAGAACTTGACTAATGAAGCACTGTAGGCTGCATATAATTAGGCCCGAGCGCCATCAGGGCTGGCGAAGGGGCTCTTGTAATCGTATAAACTTCCCCAAAGTGCGCGGAGCGCACAAAACGAGCGCGAAGCGCTCGCCTCCTCTCAAACATGCACTAACGCACTCCTCTCCTCGTGCACGTTCCGTGCACGTGCACATGTATCAGAAAACGAACATTGTAATTGGACGGTGCGCGGAGCGAAGCGGAGCACACTCCCCCAAAGTGCGAACAAAACGCACAAAACGAGCGCGAAGCGCTCCCCTCCTCTCAAACACTCACTAACACACTCCTCTTGTCGTGCACGTCCCGTGCACATACATATATAATGCAAAAATCAACATTGTAATTGTACAGAGCCCATAAAAGTCAATGGGCGACTGAGAGCCCAGGACCTCTACCATGAGGTAGTAATGCGCGAGTGCTTTCCGAAAATATATAGTTTATGGTACCCGCGTAAGCGGGAACATTGTTTTCGTATGGGAATATTATTAGGCCCGAGCGCCATCAGGGCTGGCGAAGGGGCTCTTGTAATCGTATAAAGTGCGCGGAGCGAAGCGGAGCGCACTCCCCCAAAGTGCGCGGAGCGCACAAAACGAGCGCGAAGCGCTCGCCTCCTCTCAAACACTCACTAACACACTCCTCTTGTCGTGCACGTCCCATGCACATACATATATAATGCAAAGATCAACATTGTAATTGTACAGAGCCCATAAAAGTCAATGGGCGACTGAGAGCCCTCTACCATGAGGTAGGAATGCGCGAGCGCTTTCCGAAAATATATAGTTTATGGTACCCGCGTAAGCGGGAACATTGTTTTCGTATGGGAATATTATTCTTTCTTTCTTTCTTTCTTTTGCACCGTCGCAATTTTCACCCAGTGAACATCAACGAAAAGTCACAGATTTTGGCCCAAAATTCAAACATGATCCGACGCAACTTTTGACTATTTCCAAATTTTGAATTTCAAAATAGTGGCGCGATAGCGCCACCTCAGTTTTTTTTAACATTGCGAGATAGGACTTGGCCAAAAATGAAGTTTGTCGTAGAATCATAAAAATCGGTACAGACGTGCATCATGACAAGTTGAGCAAAAATATTATTACGGCAACGCCGTCCGCCATATTGGGTGTCGGCCATTTTGGATGAAAGCCCGCGAAGCGGCAATCCGCCTTTATTTTTCACTTTGTACAAAATCTATCTCCTCCTAGAGCGTTTATCGGAACGACCTAATTTTGGGTGGAAAATAATCTTGAGAAGTAGAACTTTAAAAGTTATCCAAATTACGTTTCTACGTTTTACGGTTTTTATGCGGCGAAGCCGCAAACTGTACGAAGTATTTTTTGATTTTTCGCAAACAAAAAATGGCTCCCATTCGCACATATGAAGCCCGATTTCGCTCATTTTGTTATCAGTTGTTAAAGTCTCAGTCCTAAACACTTTCATTTGGTAAAATTCAAATTGGCGCCATAGCGCCCCCTATAGGAATTATATGGAGAGTACAAATTTTAGTTTTACGAAAATTAAAATAATTTGGCACAAAATTCTATTTGGTCATTCCGATCAGAAAAGTCAATCACACCCATGCCATATTTTTCACGGTGTTGCCGTAGCGATGACCAGAACGTCCCATTTTATTCTGATGGAAAAATGTTAAACACCATAATTCAGCGAGAAGTGAGGAACCAAAGGTTATCCAACGTACTTGGATAACCTTTGTGGATGTTCTGCGGCGCAGCCGCAGCCCTAAGTAAAATGTAAAAATATGCTTCAGTTTGCAGATATAGTGTGATACAAATTCATACTAATTTTTCTCTGTATAATGTCAAAATTGAGCGCGGAGTGCGCGTTAGCGCATTCCAAAAATCCTAAAGCTAAGACCCTTGGGAAAAAAAACAAACATAAAGGCAGTAGCAATACCATAATTTTAGATTGAGGGAGACAAAAGGGCGCGAAGCGCCCCCTTGCTTTAGGCAGGGCGGTCGGCGAGGGCCGATAATATATATTTTTCATTGTTTTTGTTTGTGTGTTATGTTACAGTATGTTATGCTGAATACATTTTCTTTTTACTCTAATGTATGGAAGCTACTTTATTTGTGTGAATGATAATGGTTACAATGTCCTTGGCAGTATGAGTGCAATATGTGATGTCAAACCTTGGAGGCGACTCTTACCCTCAAATCCTATTTCTTTGTTGTTGTTTTTTTCAGTTTTATACACACTTGTATTCTGTTAGCTAGACAAAAAAAAAAGTTACAGTAACCATTGTCAATGAAGGACTGGGCTAAGACTGAAAGGTGGACATGAGGGACATTTCAATGGTCCTCTGCCATAGTGACAAAACATCTAAACATTTAGACTTGCAGTGCTTACACAATGCCAAAGGGACAAAACATTTTGGGGACACTGACTGTTTAAATGAGAAGGAAATTTAGTTTTGACACATGAGTGAACTGTTTTGGGAGAGATATGAACTTTTGCAGGTGAACCATGGTGTTGTGCTGAACCATCCACAATATTTTGGCAAAAGCACCAAGAGTGTTGAGAACGTCCAAAGCAATTGAGAAGGATCTTTGCCATTTTCGGGGCATTGACTATTTAAATGAGAAGGAAATTTAGTTTTGAAGCATGAGTGAACTGTTTTGGGAGAGATATGATCTTTTTCTGAGTGAGCTATAGTGTTGTGCTGAACTTAAGACTGTTTTACCAAATGATCTTAGAGTTTTGAGAATGTAATTTCTGTTTCATGAAATGAGCCAAACCAATGGAGAAAAACTGTAACACTCCATTTGTAGACACTTCAAGAGAAGGTTTGAGAAGGCTCTCATTCGTTCAGGAAGTATTCATCGTGAGAATGCTTTCTTTATGTCAACCCCTGCTAAATTATTTACCATAGGAGATTTGCTCACAACCAATTATAGAGCAAACATTTGGTGACAACAAATCCACACTTTTATAAAATGGTCACATTTTATATAGCGCCTTTCTACCTGCTTTAGGCACTCGAAGCGCTTTACATCAAGGAACCAGTCACCCATTCACACTCTCATTCATACACCAGTGTACGCAGACACTGGAGGCAAGGTGGGTGAAGTGTCTTGCCCAAGGACACAACGACAGTGGGCACCTGCAGGATTCGAACCGCCGACCCTTTGGTCACAAGACGACCCGCTCTACTCTCTGCACCACCGTCGCCCCATAAAATAACCAAAATAAATTGAAAACCTGACATGAAATGTAGTAATAACTTAATAATAACTATTTAAATATCTAATTCAGCCTCTTGGATCAATGTCAAAACGTCAGTGTTCAGTGTCTAAAATAGAATATAAAGGCTGCAAGGCTGTAAGTAACGTGTCAGTTAAATGTGACTTGACTAGAAAAAGTATACATTTAGGACAATAGCAAATTAGAAAACACTGTGCTTGTGTGTGTGTGAATAAGAGTGACAGTTCTACATTGCTGCCACTCAGTCCAGATCACTGAGATTTCTGTTAATGAAAAGAATACCTTTATAAATAGATTCCTCAAACATGTTTAAATTTCATGCAGCTTAGCTATTTGTCAGTAGAGTGCAGCTGTAATAATTATGCCGTAATTTACCCCCCAACAAATGACTGACAAAATGACTTCATGTTTTATTCATGTGCAGGCCTCTGGGAGATGCATTATGACTAACTATTAGCACAAACATGGGCTGTTTCCCTGTTTGGCCAATGTGGTTTCTGTGACCTGACGTTTACTCACTTCCAGGCAGTTTTTATGATGACTCCTTATCTTTTGTGTCGGTACTTGCCCCCTCTTGACAAGGAATGCACATGATTGGTCCAACGGTGGAGTAATGGTCAGTATGCGCATGCAACCGTATGTCCTCCTGGGTGTTAGTTCAATTGAGTGGGAAGGTGTTGTGAGCATTTGCGTGCTGTGTGTTACAGCTAGTTAGGGCTGTATTTAGAAGAGTAGAAAACAAACACTGAGTCATATATGTCGTATTAGGATCTTGAAAAGTAGTCGGCTTGACATAATGTTGCAGGTATCTTGAATCTCTTGTGTCCTGCCAAGATATCTCTTTTGTGAAGGGATCTATTCATATACTCGTACTCAATATGTCTTTAGCATATCTGGCTCCTATTCTTTAATATTCATCTTATGGACCTCGTATTCTTCTTCAGGTGAGAGTCCTCCATTTAATTAAATCAAGATGTTTATCTTTGCCTGTAATGCACTGGTGGAACTAATATTCCTCTTCGAGGCCACTAAAGTGTGTTGAAGCAGCATGATGTGGTCCAGTCGACTAGCTGTGGAAAATGTGTTGAAGCCTCAGGGGTCCTAAAGCTTAAGGTCAGAACAAGTCACTTTGCTATATATTTGTGCCAAAACCCACCTTTTGTCACACCCGGAGTTCAGATGGTGCCATGGTTGTTAAAAAAGGCAGGAGGTGTTGGGTCACTGACTGCCGAAAGAAATATTTGCCCTAGTCCCTCTTATTTATGCTGGGTGTGATACACAGATTAAAATGAGATGAACATGTTTGAAAATAATATAGGAAACCTGAGCATAGTATTTTGTTGTTGTTGGAGTGGTTGATGAAAACAACAGGACGACACGCTTTCACAGCTAGAAGGTCCCAGGTTTGAGGATAACAGTGAGTTTGTGAGTGAGATTGGCAGCCTCACTTCCGTCAGTCTATCCCAGGGGCGGCAATAGTAGCTTACCACCACCGAGTATAGTGGGAAGGAAGAATGATTGCAGTGTGGCCTTTTAAGATACTTAGTAATACTGGCTTGAAAAGCACAATACAAGTGTAAGCCATTATTATTATTATTATTATTATTATTATTATTAATAAAAGGCGGGAGATGACTTACACATGGGAGAGTTTATTTAGCATCCACCGAGACATGAACTCAAGACACTGTGTTTCCAAATTGGTTGCGCAACATTAAAAGTCAAAGTATTTAAAATCTGCGGAACAGTAAAAGCTGAAGGATCTCTAGCCCTGGAGTGTGGACTAATGCAATGAACTAACGTCTATCCCGTGACATATTTCACCCTTGGAACAATAAGTAAAAACACTGTGTCATACAATTACAAGATTTGTGACTTGTTAGGCGCAACATCTGATAGGCTATAAGGCTGCATAGCTGAAATGCTTAATTTATAAATCAGTAGTTACAGGAGTAGGATACTGTTGAACTTGAGTAGATTGTGGGAATAGCCCAAAACAGTTATCGGAACTCACTAATCTTTACCAAATCCTCCAAAGTATTTCCTGAATTCTTTACCCAAAAATGAAGAATGGAGGCCTGATCTAATGTGAAGTAGTCACAATCTATCTGCATTAATTTTCTCTGCTCTATACCTTCAGATTTGTCCTCCATAGTCTCTTCAAATCTATGCCTTGTTCATGTGGACTTTTTTTTAATGTTGTGTTAGATATACATTTGCAATATAACCTTGCAAAGATGCTTGACCGGTAAACTTTTTTCCTTTTCTCTTTTGTAACAAATGTAATAGTACAACAGTCTCTTGCCAAATGGATGAAAAGATTGTCCCAGCAGATGGCTATACGTAGGGGAAAACGAGAAATGTGTAAGCAATTTGAACAAACTACAATGCATGGCAAACCTGTATAGCCTCACTAACGCATCCCATTGCCTCTGTAATAGGTCTTTTCTTGTCGTTTATACAGCAGCAAGCGGTGAATCGGCCAAATGTAGCCTCGAAGAGAAGTCAGCTGAGGCGTTATGAATGGGCGAGGGAAGGATATGGGGAAAAGGCGCGCATAAAAGGGGAAAGGAAACACACGGGGACTGAAAGGACGAGGAATATCGCGGAAAGAGAGGGGCACGCGCGGAGAGAAAGAGCGAGTGACATCACACCCAACCCTCAGCCTGCCCGCGCTTCACTTTGCACCTTTGCTCCACTTCTTGCCGTCGCGAACAGACGCGCGTATGTACACGGGCTACTCCACACTTCTTCCGCCGCCGCTCGAAAAAGGGGCCGGACCGGTACGCCGAGGGACAAGGGAAAAATACACCCTTGACAGGATGAACAACAGTTTTGTCAGCATGGCGTCGATAGGCGAGTTTGACCCGCTCAACGCCACGATCCCCGCCACCAAAGTTGAAATCACGGTGTCCTGCAGGTAAGGGAACGACTCCTTTTAACCTAGTTGCCCAAACTGCGTATAACTCTGTAGTTAGTCACACATGGAGCGGCGACAAATGCTGTGTTACATTTTGTTGACACTGTTGAGAGAAGTAACGCGTTCTATGATGAATGTTCAACATAGTTTTGACGCATTACGCAAATAAAGAGGCTTTCAAGAAGCCCACAAGATTAGGCTATATTAAACCATTAGGCTACATCCTAAAATAAGACCCCCCTACCTTGATCAGGTGATTGTTTTAAACTTTTGATGGTTTAAAACAATGAGTGGTTGGCATAGCCTAATGTGTCTACCTCACTTGTGTTGGAGCAGATACGCGTGGAAGAAACCAGCAATATGTTTTAAAGATTTAAAGATTTATCAGCTCAGCACACGTACAACTTTTATTTTGGAAAATGTAAAGAGAGAATTATGATGTGGGAGGAGTGCCTTGTTTTTTTGTTTTTGTCTACTTCACCGTTTACCTTGTGTCACCAGTTTACATAGGCTTATTTACTTTGGGTCTGTCGTGACATTTAAACGCGCGGTAATGCTAAAGTAAGACGAGATTTGCTGTCAAATGTATTCTGTGTTACAGATCGTGTCACGTGACAGACCTAGCCTACTGTTTATTATTCAATGTGAACTTTAAAGGGTCACTTACGGTAAAGAAGAAAAGAAAATGTTTGTATTGTAATGATTAAAGATACATTAAATGATTCATATACAGTATGGTACAGTATAAACTTAGTTAAAAGTAGGCTAAACTATGAAATAATCAAATACATAGTACATATAAATGAATGAATGAATAAATAGATTGGTATTATTAATGATCATGCTTATTAAATTCATTAATAATACCAAGCTTAAGGACCACTACTGTAGGAATGTATTCTGCGGTTATGGGAATGGTGGCATCAATATATAGGGAAAAGACACTGTTTGCATGTAGCCTATGCCGACCTGGTGTGCGATCAGTTTGATGCGATAAGAGCTGACAAGTAGCAAGGGAAAGATCCTCCTGTGTATTTAACCTCTGAAACATATAGGCCTACTCAAACCATGCGGGCTGTATCGGTCATTGCGGGATGGCCGTTTCCTATGCAAAACAGTGATGGTGTGAAATAGGCCTCCCTAAGACCGTAGATTATGTACGCTCCATGTTATGTTTGTCTGCTATTTGTTTTGAGAAGACGCTTAAGAATCTGGTTAAATGTGCCATATCCGTTGATCCAGATCACCTAGGCTAGGTCACCTCTCACGTGCCGCTGCTGTCACTCTCTGTTGGGGCATCTAGAATACATTGCCTTCGTTAGAGGAAAAATGAGCTCATATAGACATTGCTTAACCTATTAAAGCAATGTCTAACCCCCGCATTAACCAAGCACATTTTCTCCAGTTCGACTTCACCCAAATCTAAAAGCTTCTTGAAAAAACGTCAAAATAGCAACAAAAATGAGATGGAAATGTGGATGAAAATGCAGCAAAAGAGCGACAAACATGCAGAAAAGGAGGTGACAAAAACACAGCAAAACAACTGTCAAAAAAGTGATGAAAAAACAACAAAATCGCGACAAAACGTGACAAAAAAACACAAAGAATTTGTTGAAAAAGTGACGACTGCGCAAGGGAAAATTGTAGCAAAAAATATGTGTTTACAAAAGTATCCATGTACAGTGCCTCTCGAAAGTACTAATACATCTTGAACTTTTGCACATTTTGTCATGTTTACAACCATAAACATAAATATTTTATTTTGAATTTTTTACTGAAAGTTCACACACAAGTAACAGACAACTGTGAAGTGAAAGCAAAATGATACATGATTCTGTTATTTTTCAAAAAATAGAAAACCGAAAAGTCGGGCGTGCATAAGTATTCATACAGCATGAATTAATACTTTGTGGAATCCCCTTTTGCTGCAATAACGGCAGCAAGTCTTTTGGGGTATGAGTCTACAAGATTTGCACATCCAGATTTGTGTAGAGTACGTCGCAGCTCTTCCAGAGTTATCTTGGGGCACTTTTCTGGTTGCATTTCTGACCAGTGCTCTCCTTGTTCGGTCTGTTAGTTTAGGTGGACGGCGACGGTGTCTTGGTAAGTTCGCAGTGGTGCTATACTCTTTCCATTTCCGAATGATGGATTGAACAGTGTTCAAATCTTGGGAAATCTTTGTATAACTTAACACTGCTTTAAACTTCTCCACAGCTTTATCCCTGACCTCTCTGGTGTGCTCCTTGGCCTTCATGATGTAGCTTAGTGACCAATACACTCTGACCATAGCTCTGAGGCCCTCACAGAACAGCTGTAATTATACTGAGAGTTGATTACACACAGGTGGCCTCTATTTAATGGTTAGGGCAAGGTGTGAACATTCTGCAGTCATTAGGAATGTTATAAAGGCAATTTAATGCACTCAGAAAAAAATGCTGTATGAATACTTATGCACGCCCCACTTTTCACTTTTCTATTTTTTGAAAAATAACAGAATCATGTATCATTTTGCTTTCACTTCACAGTTGTCTGTTACTTGTGTGTGAACTTTCAGTAAAAAGTTCAAAATAAAATCTTTATGTTTATGGTTGTAAATATGACAAAATGTGCAAAAGTTCAAGGTGTATTAGTACTTTCGAGAGGCACTTTATTATTAATGCCCGGTCCACACCTACATGGATACTTTGGTAAACACGAATATTTGTCTGCGTTTGGGCCTTTTGGCCACACGCATCCAGATAAATGACATCATTACTTTGGATACTTTTGTAAACGCTCCACAAAGTGGAGACTTTTGTAAACGCTGCATAAACGGAGAGCTGTGGACAGAAAATCTGGATACTTTTTAACCAAGCTGCGCGTATCCATGGCAATGCGTGTGTTGTTGACCTATGCTGGAGTTTGGATCAGCATTGTATTGAGTGATTGCATCTAAAAAGTGATTAGCTCATTGGTATGAAAAGGGCAAAAGGGTTTATCTAGTCATTACCAGTAAGTGCCACTGCTGAAGAGTGAATCATTAACATTTATTGAATGTGGAACATTTATGAATGACAATAAAATACTGATTTTGGAGGGGTTTATAAGTAAGGTGAGTAGATAAGCTGGAGTGGTTCGAAATCAGACCCCCCCGTCATTTAGAAACAGTCTGACAATATCACTATGATTAGAAATAGCTCCATCTACAAATCTATAAAAAAAACTTCAAAACTTTTTTTAATTGCAAAAAAAAGCAAACGTCATGGCAAATAGTGTGTCCATCTGAATAAAAGTAAAAAAAAAAAAAAAAAACGATGGTAATTTCAGAGATCCTTATGTCTTACTATATAACGATTATTATAATGAAAGATGAATATGAACCCTTTCACACTGTTCTGTTGTCTATTATGCATGCACATATTCATCAATAATTATGACATTTTTTTTCACCAATTTGCACATTTTTTTAAAACTTTTTTAAAAGATATTTTCATATTTGCACAGCCAATCATGCAAGCTAATTCACAACATTATAAAGATCTAATTCACAACATTATAAAGCTCAATTCATACACAAGGTAATTCAAAATGCTTCACAGTTGCGTAAAATTACAAGAGAACAGATAAAATCAATAAAACATCAACATAAAAATTAATTACAGTAAAAGGCAAGAGTGTAGATAAAATACTTTCAGTTTTCTTATGCACGGGTAAAAAGAGCTGTTTTCAGCCTGGATTTGAACATTGTCAGAGTTGAGGCTTGTCTCACATCCTCATGAAGACTGTTCCAGATTTTAGCTGCATGAAACTGAAACGCAGCCTCACCGTGTTTATTATTGACTCGGGAAACCACCAGGAGACCCCTCCCTGAAGTTCTCAGGACCCGAGATGGTTCATACGGCTCTAACATGTCAGAGATGTACTTTGGTGCTAAACCATGAAAAGACTTGTACACAAGCAGAGCTGTTTTAAATTCTATTCTCTGAGTGACAGGAAGCCAGTGCAGAGACCGGAGCACTGGACTAATATTCACAAAGTGAATTAAAAGAAAATTGAGGAGACTTTCTTCTCGGTTTGCTGCTGTTGCCGTGTTACAACGTTAACTGCAATGCTGTTGCTATGTTATGACATCACACAGACATCCTTTATTCAGACTTTTTTAACTACTTTATACACCTTCGCACTGTAGTGTAGCTTAAAATAAACGATGCGTCTGTATGATCCGTAATGATAAAATGCAGTTATGCTTTAGGCCAGCAGTGTGCACCTCCCCTTTGCTGTACAGAGCCATACAACAAAACAGAAGTTACAAAGCAGCTACTGTATGTATCTGAAAACGTTCTAATGAGTGATTAATCATAATAGAAATGATTATCGTAGTGATGCTGCTTTTCAATGCCCACCTAGTTTTATGTACTGTTTTTTCGGTTCATCCCAAGAAAAACTCAAACAATGTCCTGTAAGTTACAACAGCTGTGACAAGCTGCTATGAAATGCATTTAATTGCTCTTATTTGTCAATGCTGCTAAATTTAAATTTGCTGATTATAAGGTTCATCATTTATTTGTAACTGTTGATAAGCTCAAGAAGGAATATTTACATCTATGGTCGATGTAATGTTTACTGGATGATTATGTAAAAGTATTTTACATTGATTATGGGGTAGGCACATACTGTACAGTACAAGTTTTCTTACTTCCATAACTGTATAGTTATGAATTTTGAAATGAAAAAATGAATGTAATCGGCTCAAATAAATGAACAGAACTAAAACTTAACTATCTCTGTTCGTCCTCTGTCTCAGCAAAGCAGCACAACCACCTTGCGTCCTCACTCCTCACCCAGTTCCGCTGCCTGCTTGAGCTCATAATGCACAGTGCGTCTGCCATCGAATGTTCGCACACTGAGGCCACTGTGATTGAGTGGCTTTGAACAGTATTTGCTCCGCTGTTTTATTAATGCAGTTGACAAAAACGGGCAAAATCAGACAAAACATAAATCAGCAAAGTTAAGTCTAGATGCTCCAACAGAAAGTTAGCAGCCTGTAGTGTTCTCTGGAGCCGGTCACAGTGGCAAGAGAAGGAAGGCACAGAGAGAGAGAGAGAGTGGAAAGCTGCGTCTCCTCATACAAAGTCTGAACCTCCGCCGATACATCTGCGTCTTTGGGCTAAAGATAAGTTTCCAACGCTATTGACTAGGGCTGCAGCTTACAATTATTTTAGTTTATTTTTATTTTTTATCACATAAAGCTTCTGTCGCGCTTCTAGATTGAACCCAAGAGCAGAACACAACCGGGAAGGATTAACAATTTATTGATTTTACAGGTAGTGGCAGACCGGTAGTATTTGTTGGTTGGTAGGCTGGCAGGCAGGGAGACAGGCAGACAGGGGTTTGAGGTAGGTGCACCTTAAGGATAGTGGAGTTTATAAACTAACCTTACCTTAGCCCTAACCTTAAGGATAGTGGAGTTTATAAACTAATCCTAACCTTACCTTAGCCCTAACCTTAAGGATAGTGGAGTTTATAAACTAATCCTAACCTTACCTTAGCCCTAACCTTAAGGATAGTGGAGTTTATAATCACGGGTATCAGATACGTCCATATCAAACATATGTGACGGCAAAATAGCCGGGGAGTTGCGGGAACTGTCCGACGGCATCGTAGACACTTTGTAAATGATAGCCTCTAAGTACTAACACTAGCAACTAATCCTTAACCTTTCATGGGGTCAACTGTTCGATCTCTATGCAGTTAGTGAACTAGAGCTTCAGCAGCATTTGCCCAATTCGACTGTCCTTACCCAGGGGAAGTGACATCACCAACAGCTGTTCTTCTTCTTCTTTAAGGATATTGGCAGGCAAACAAAAGCGCATGCCGCCACCTACCAAATAAAGACATTTAAGGAGCAAAACAAACAAACAAAAAATCCAAATGAGCCATCACATTTTCCTTTAGCCTTATTTTATCTCAACAGCTGTTTCATAAAGCTACAGTATGCAAATAATATTATATATATTTAAATTAATTGTGCACCTGTCAATCAATAGTGATTGCGCATGAAGAATCACTCGAGGGTGGGGCGAGAGGGGTGAGCATGCGGCGCAGTGGCTTATGGTATGGCACATGGCTCCTAATCGCCAGTGAGGTAGCATCAGAAATCCCTATGCTAAAGTGGCTATGATAGTTAGCACAGAGGCTCCTTTCCCTAACTCCTTCCTAACTGACAGCCCAATTCGGAGGCTTCTTGTCATGGCGGACGCTGCGCACATCCGGTTTGGCGTAAGACCTCTTACCAATTTAACTGTTTCGGAATCAGTCATGGACACCAGGCGAGGCTACCATGACAGCTACAGTCCACCGCTTGAGGACATGTTGATGGAGTTACTTTAAAGTGCTTTCTGATTGGTTGAGACGCAAACAGATATTTATGAAATTTTCAATGTACAAAACATTACACATACCCTGACTTTAAAAACAAAGTAGGTTTCCATCAAAAATAAAAAAAATTTCATGTAATTTTTGCTCTCTTTGAGTCTGTGTTTACTAGAAAACGATTAATCGATTACTAAAATAGTTGTCAACCATTTCAATTATCGATTAGTTGTCAATTAATCGATTAGTTGTTTCAGCCCTGCTATTGACCAATGATTACCAGCTCGATTCTGCTCTGCACTGGTGCTCAAACAGCGTTGTGGGGATGGCAAGCTGTGGGTCGGGATACACAAGGACCTGACACATGTTTTTTGGAGCAGAGCGCTAGATGTAGGACACTCTCTGAACAGATGTGCACAACAGGTCCTGCAGATAAAGTTGCAGACTGTGCAGCTGTAGAGACTGAGGACAAGTTCATTCTCACTCAGTGAAAACTGAGTGATGTGGACCGCTGGGGGGCCATGGACAAAAGGCCCACCGCGTTTGGTTGTCTGTGTGTTATTTTGTGAATGTTCTATTCATTGTCACTAATCCTGAGTGTCATGGTTTTATTAGGATTTCTGTCTGGTTTGCCCGTCTTGTCTCGTGTCCCTGTTTTGTGTGTTTTACTTTGACATTCTTGGTCTGTGTCTGTGTCATTTTGCTTTGTCTTCGTCCCCTTGATTACCTGTCCCTCCCTAATGTGTTTCACCTGTTCCCCGTTTCCTTTGTGTGCGTATTTATACCTCTGTGTTTTCCCTTGTCCTTCGTTGGTGCATTGTCGTGTGTTAGCCTGTCTCTCGTCGCGTCGTAGTTAAGTATTTTGCCTGTTCCTGTTCCCTGTATTATTCTATGTTTGAAGCTACTTGGAGCAACCATTAAATTTATGTTCCTACTTCGAGCTGTGTGCATTTGGGGTCATTACCTTCACTTCATGACAGAATGCACCGACCAGACCTTGACCCCGCTACAGGCTCGCAGTTTTGTTGTTGTTGTTGGAGCTTCAGCCCGAGGGTCCAGTAGTCCCTGCTCCCGTTCCTGATCCGCGGCCGGTCACTGACCTCGGTTCGGGGAGGGCTCCCCTCGTCCAGGAGCCACCGCTGAGCATTTGTCTCCGCCCAGGGTGGGCTCCCTTTGTTCCGGAGCCACCACCGAACCGGGGAACGGGGCTGGAGCGGTTTCCGCCTGTTCTTGTCCCTAAGCCCCGTCTGACCCTCGCCCAGCCACCGTCTATGTTAACTTCTCTCCAGTCTCCGTCGCCGGGGTCCACCGCGGAGCTCGCGGACCTACCTCTGCCTCCGCCTCCGGAGCCGGCAGACCTGTCTCCGCCGCCTTGGCCCGCCCTGGAGCTCCCGGACCTGCCTCCTCCGCCGTGGCCCGCAGCGGAGATCCTGCTCCCGCCTCTGCTGGAGGACCCGTCTCCGTTTCTGCCTCCGCTGCTGGGGCCCGCAGCGGAGGTTCTGCTCCCGCCGCCGCCGGAGTTCGCTGACGCGCAGCGAATTCCGCCAGCGCTCCCGGTCCAGATTCCGCCAGCGCTCCCGGTCCAGTCTCTGCCGCGGTAGCTGCTGCTGAGACGGGACGGGAGGCGTAGCTGCTGCGGCAGAGACTCGTCTCAGCAGCAGCTACCGCCGCCCTTCCCCTCTACGCAGCAGCCGCTCGTCCCGTCTCCGCAGCAGCCGCTGCACCCGCCTGTCCACTCATTGCCCTGCCCCCGGACCTGGATCTGCCTGCGCCGAAGCCCCCGGATCCGCTGACTCTCGGTGATGGTGACTTTCTTGCCCCGTTGGGTTTTTGTTGTTGTTGTTGGTTCCCGCCTCCGGGCCCCTTCCGCCCGCCCGGGCCCGTCGGACTTTTGGGTTTGTTGGGACGTCTGGGAGCCGTCCCTTAGGGGGGGTTCTGTCATGGTGTGGGTTTAGTTTATTTGGTTTATTAGGGTTTCTGTCTGGTTTGCCCCTGTCTTGTCTCGTGTCCCTGTTTTGTGTGTTTTACTTTGACATTCTTGGTCTGTGTCTGTGTCATTTGCTTTGTCTTCGTCCCCTTGATTACCTGTCCCTCCCTAATGTGTTTCACCTGTTCCCCGTTTCCTTTGTGTGCGTATTTATACCTCTGTGTTTTCCCTTGTCCTTCGTCGGTGCATTGTCGTGTGTTAGCCTATCTCTCGTCGCGTCCTAGTTAAGTATTTTGCCTGTTCCTGTTCCCTGTATTATTCTATGTTTGAAGCTACTTGGAGCAACCATTAAATTTATGTTCCTACTTTGAGCTGTGTGCATTTGGGGTCATTACCTTCACTTCATGACACTGAGACCATGTTGAAACATAATGACCATAGCCTACCTGTGGTCTTCCCAAAATGGACTGTCCGGTCCAGCTTCACATGGTTACAGGCAAGCCCGCTCTGTTTGCTACTTATATCATTTGGTTTGGTTTATTTCGAGCGAACACAATGGGCAATGCACACGTCACCATGGAGACTACAGATTTTAAGTTTTCTCCCTCTGAGCGTGTGTGAGAGGGTGATAAATACCACCAAGAACAAATTAATGAAAAAGATCGGCACATCAGGCATAATACCAGACTGTAATTTTTTTGTGAGATTTGACAAAATATCCTAACTTTAGCCATAAGAAGACAGTAAAAAAAAATACTTAAAAATACATGAGTTTCCTCAAATCTTGTGTGATATACAGTAGAGTTCAGTAATGGGCACATACGTATCCATACCATGTTGACATATAGGACAAATGCCTTAAAGTTGTAGTGTATTTATTGTTCTCATAAGAAAATTTGTCCTGAGCGTAAGAGATGCTCAGTTCAGAATTTAATGCTCGTATATTACACTTTGTCCTGGAATTAGTTATCATGAATTGTAGACAAAAAAACAAATGCCACAACCAGGATACAAGACATTTTCTGCACAGTGTAAGGAGGAACAACCTAAATGTGGCAGGCAGCGACATGCTAAACTGCGCAGGAAAGACAATGCCACATTATGAGAAAACAAGGGCCACCACTTAACAAGTAGCGCCGATAAATGATACACCAAAATATGTGCAAGGAGCAGTCCACCACTTAACAGCGCCCGTGTGAAACATTTGTTTAGGAGGATGGCCAGGTCTTGGTAGGTTTGCAGTGATGACATACTCTTTCCATTCTTGAATGTTGTATTTAACTGTACTTTGAGAGATTTTGAAAGCTTTGGAAATCTTTTATAACCTAATCCAGTTTTATACTTCTCAATAACTTTATCCCAGACCTGTCTGGTGTGTTCTTGGACTTCATGATGCAGTCTGCTCCCCAATATTCTCTTAACAGACCTCTGAGACCATCACAGAGCTGCTGTATTTTAACTGACATTAGATTACACACAGGTAGACTCTATTTAGTCATTGGGTCAAAATGTGATCATTGAGAAATCATCATCCAACATCTGAAGGCAATTGGTTGCACTAAAAGGAAAGGGGAGCACATCCCATATTTATATAAACGGCCCCCAGTCGGCGGTGCACCTCCACCTCAAAGCCTCCAACCACTCCTTTGAGGACGTGGAGGTCAAAAGTTTAGCTAAAGAAGAACGGTGGTTTGAACAAGGAGTAAAAGAAGCTATTTTTGTCAAGAAAGAAAATCCCTCCATGAACTGGAATGGTGGGCTCAGATTTAATCTTTCTTCACTTTACTCCAATCTCCTTCAGGACAGCCGACAGGGCATGGCCAGTCCAAGGAGACGGTACCTCAGCTAACAAAAGAACAATAGGCAGGTAATTAGCAGTGATCAGCCATGAATAGGACAGATAATGGGCAGTGATCATCTATGAAAAGGACAGATAATTGGCAGTGATCATCTATGAAAAGGACAGGACTGACCGATACTGGGGTTAGCAGGTCGTTAGAGTCGCTCTACTTCAAAGGTGTTACCCACAGGTGAGAGTAGCTGTGATTAGAGGGGAGGAGAAGCCGGCCAACCCCAACTCCTCCTCGTCGTCTTTATCTAAGCTGCGGGCTGAGCGGGACTTTAGTCCGCTGACGAAGCCTTTTGGATGAGAGGCGAAATGTTCGAGACTTCAACTACTGAGTACAGAAGATGACTCAAGCGCCTTCATTAATCAGATCATCAGATTAAAGGGTCGATACTTATGCAACCCACTGTATATTGGTATTATTATATTTGTGTTATTATTATATTATTATAATTATAATTATTATTATTTTCTTTTACATGTTTTGCAGTGCTACAGTGAACATATATTTATGTAATTTCTATGAAGTTGGTAAATTCATGTAAAGTTGAATACAAGCACTATACAGCCCTACTTAATTTTATTTTAAGTAAGTTTTAGGGTCAGTAAATTTTGCAAGACCTCATAAATGCATTATAATCACATGGCCCAAAAGCCTGTCCCAGTCTCTCTCCTCGAAGCTTGTATTTTCTCAACATTCTGCTTTGTGAGGTCTGTCCTAATTCTTGGTGACAGGAGCGAGGAGAGCCAAGAGACCATCCCAGCCCTGACACACTCACACAAACTACTATACTCACTATAATGTCACACACACACAGCATTCTGGCAGGCAGACATCCGCTGTAGTGGCATGTTACCTTAATTGGCTTTGTCAGCGCCCTCACTACTGTTTAGTGTAGTGTCCTGTTTCCCAGATCAACACATGTCAGAGGCCTCTGTCCGACCGTGACTGCCTGAAACTGTCAAGACCCCAACATCTGTTTTACACACCTGCAAATTAGGGTGGTTCCTAATATGATGGTATAAGTAGAAGTTTCCACATTTTTTGATTGACATTTTGAACATCTGTTCCAAAATTAAGTCAATAGGACGATAATAAAGGGTGGCACACTTTTTAACAATTTTTATGCATAACTTTCACAGGACACAGAAATTTGAACGATACAAAGATAAATAGGGTTGACAGCGTCTAATAAGGGTATGCCTCTCTCTGCGGTGTCGTTGATGAAGGAATTCACTTTTTGTCGCAGATTCTCATGTGTGAGAATGGACCTCACCATCAGGGTTACTTCTGCCGTCGGCCATACCGCCTTTGCTCTGCCCGATCCCGTCAGATCTCAGAAGCTAAGCAGGTAGAGTCTGGTTGGTACTTGGACAGGAGACCATTTTGGAACATCAGGAAGCCTGGGGTGAATGTAGCTAGTGAGTGAGATGGCGCAGACTCATTGCCTCGCTTCCGTCAGTCTACCCCAGGCAGCTGTGCCTATAATAACAGCTTACCACCACCGAGTATGGTTTGAATAAATAATGCGATATCAAGCGTTTTTGAGTGTCCAGAAAAGCGCTATATTAATTGCGCTAAAATGTGTTTGCGTTATTATTTTATTGCGTGCTCAACCTACTTTATAACCTACTTTATAAGCTTAAAAATAAATAAATTCCATTTCCTTCCCTAATAGACATTTCAAAAACATTTAAAATCCCAAATTTCATGGCACAAGATACCCATCCATAGCCATTGCACAAAGCCTCAAATTAAACCAACGACACAGACATTTCTAAATCGTGCATGACTCTGAGCCTTTTATCTCAGTTTCCTGTGTGTCTATTGCATTTAGGAGTATAGGAGACCCAACATGCTTGAATGTGTCAAGCCAGGCCATGGGGTAGACATCAGACACACAGACAGATAGAGAAACAAAGAGAGAGGCAGTCCCTTGTGGAATGCAGGCATGCCCCCTGCGCGATGTGACCGGGGTGAGGATGACTCGATTAGGCCGCTCCCCTCCGCAATCCCCCTCGCCCTCCGCTCTCACTGGGGCTCTAAATAGGACTGTGACACTGTGATTTACTGCATGTCGAGTAATCTGACTTGTCAAAAAAGTCTCAATCAGTGCCTTCCTCCGACAATCTGCCACCTCAATCTGTTCGAGTGCACAGCCCAAATAGCAGATAACCAGGCAATTTCCATTCACATGTCACACGCATCTCCAATATGAGTGACAACAAAATGTCAACGCATCAAATATGAGCCTGCGTTTATGTCTGCCGTTGCTTGAAATGCGATCTGTTGGATGAGACAGATGAGGGATATGCACTGTCCAAATAAAAAATTACAAAAGGGTGTATTCCTCACGGCTGTAGAAGCAGTAACATAAAAATGACATAAATCTGAGTTGGTGAGACTGAATAAGCAATGAAGTGTGTATCTGATCTGATTACAGCACCATAGTTAGAATCTGGATGTTACGTTTGAGTCCTCTTTAGGGCTGCAACTAACGATTATTTTGTAATCGATTCATCTATCGATTATTTTTTACGATTAATCGATTAATCGCTTGGCTGTGAATGGTGTAGGAAAATCTTTATTACATTTTTTTTTTTATCACATAAAGCTAAAGTGGCGCCGCTTGAGGATGTGTTGATGGAGTAAACTTAAAGTAAATGCTTGTTAGAGGCTCTTAGCGCTAATTCTGCTTCTGATTGGATGAGACACAGACAGATATTCATGAAATTTACAATGTACAATCACTACATACACTAACAATAAAAACAGTAGGTTTTCATCAAAAATACTACATTTTTGCTCTATTTGAGTCTGTGTGAACCAGAAAACAATTACCGTATTTTCCGGACCATACGTCGCTCCGGAGTATAAGATGCACCAGCCAAAAAATGCGCAATGATGAAGAAAAAAAACATAGATAAGTCGCTCCGGGGTATAAGACGCACTAGTCAAACATTGCCTAATGAAAAAAAAACAACTGGCTGAATAGGCGTACGGTATGCTAACGTAACACATTGATGGTTAGCTACATGAAGCATAAACAATGAACTAAATAGGTGTCTGGTATGTTAACGTCACATTAACAGATCAGATAGCATAAAGAACATACCAAACTCTCGATCTCACTCCAGATCACTAAATCCATTGAAATCTTCATCCTCTGTGTCACTTCTGAACAATCGCCTTGACACAGAGGACACGGAGGCGTAACTGCACCGAAATTATATATTTGGATTAAAAAAGGAAAAAAAAAAACACATATCAGTCGCTCCGGAGTATAAGACGACCCCCAGCCAAACTACGAAAAAAAGTGCGACTTATAGTCCGGAAAATACGGTAATCTATTACTAAAATAGTTGTCGACTATTTCAATAATCGATTAGTCGTCGATTAATCGATTATTGTGGTTATTATTAGTGGTTTCAGCCCTAGTCCTCTTCTAGCAATGTCCCGCCAGCCTATGGGGTCATGTTTGTGAATCTAAGAGGATAGGGTTGTCAAAAAACCATACCCACATACTTCACTAGTCTTTAAACTCCATTCTCAATTGCTAAGGTACTGATGCTTTGATGTTGAGGTGTTTTCCAATTTCCCAAATATATCTAAAAATTACTATGAGGAGGCGGACGTTATTCAAAATGATGAGATACATTTTCATTATGTACAAAAAAGTGTGGTAGATAAAGCTAACGCAGTATAAGCTGTGGAGAATGGATATGAAAGACTATCACAAAGGGCTTTGTGTTGTTGCACAGCTGCTCCTGCACTTATAGGTTCTTAGGACATATTCTCAACCCTTCATTCTCATCACTTTCTTTGCATTGCATATTCAAAACAAAAACACAAAAACTCTCGAACGCAGTCATATAGGCTTTAACGTTAATCTCCCATAAATTACATGTTATTTCCGTGTGTAATGTCCTCTATACAGGAATTAAATTGCCTGTCATTTTACCTTTTATCAGTAGGTTGCTCTTAAAGCCTCTTCTTGGAATGAAATTAGATGTCCATTCCTGTCACTATATAATCGTAATATATAATATAGCAGAAATCACAGTAGAGGCATTCAGTTACTGTAGCTCTTCATTATGTTGCACTTAGAGGGCTGAGTTTCAGAGTTTATGGCATTTTCTTCCTCTGACAGTACCACTCCTATTCTGTAAGTGTGAGCATTCCGATATATAGCTGAACGGTTCAGTGTCACTGTCTACACTAATTTTTAGTTTTCTCTAAAGAAGCAAGAATACAATGCTATTCAATTCAAATACTTTTCAACATGTCTTCAAATTATTAATTAAAAAAGGTTAACATAAGAATAGAGAACCACTTTTCAATAACACAGGACTCTCATTTTTCCCCCACTAATGAGGAAGCAGTCCCCATTAGTGTTACAACTGCTAGTGAATGCCCTCCAGTAGTTAAAGCTCAGTGGCTACATGTTCTGATCTTGAGATATGACATGGCCGCAAACCTTTGTGTTGTATTGAGCAGTGATTGTACAGAAATCCTTATGGAAGAGAGCAAAACAAAACGTAAAAGTACAGTTGAAAATCCCTACTCACATAATGTGTTGATAATTGACTTACTGTACCAGACACTGACAACTCCAATACTCTGGATAAAATGTGACATATTGAAGAGAGTCAGAAATACACAACAGACAAAGCCATACTGAGAAACAATAAAGACCTTTGAACTATTGACTGATAGTTTGGAAGTCTAAATGTATTACAAATTTGATAAAATGTGCAAAGTTGACCACCGGTCTTGCATTTTGATGTGAAGTAAGTAATAATATACATGTGCTCGTCATATAATTAGAATATCATGATAAAATATATTACATTTTAAGTTGAATTACAGAAATAAATGAACTTAATCATGATATTCTAATTATATGAGGAGCACCTGTATAATAGGACACTAACGGCTACTGATTTTTAAAGGTCGACTTATTTGTCGATTTGACTAGTCGTGTGATGACGTCATCATAATATATTAACAGCAGAGGAATGTACTCATTTACATTAAGTCCATATCCGTTTCAGGTAATATACAATATAGTGGCTTCTTTCCATGTCCTAGGTTTTTACTTAATTTTTAGGCAATGCTTAGTGTTACCAATACCTGCGCCTCCAGTAACAACGCGTAGATCGGCATCCTCTCCCCTCTCTCCTCCTCCGTTTGTCTCGCTCTCCTTCTGGCCTCATCTGTACCCCTTTGTACTTAGGATCATCTTCCTTGTAAATCCAATGTCTGAAGCAAACAAGCTTTCGGTTCCTGAATGTTAGATCGTAGTTGATTCCAAGTGAATGAGTCCGTGTGAAAGAAAAGTTAAAAGCCGTGGTGGAGAGACAGGCCCCGGCTTCAGCTCGCACATATTGGTTTAATTTGTGTGTAAGACTATATGTGAAGCCATACTGCCGAATTCCAAAGATGTTTGAGTGCATTAAAAGACAATATCTAGGGAGATAAATATTAAGGTGCTTGAGCTGTGTTTGTTTATTCTGTAGTATTTGGCATTACCAGTATTTCAGACCCCTTTGTTGCTTTCTCACCTTCAAAGTTAAAAGCACAGTGGACATCTATTTCCTTTGCACTTATTACCACAGCATGTTTCTATAGAAAAGCCACTTTGTTCTGCGTGCAGCCCTTGACCTTTCATTGACTGCTTGCTCTCGCCTTCAGATCTTTATCAATCCACTTTCTTTGCCGGAACTGTGTGATACTTGTGGGCTATGCAATTACCTTCAGGTTGAGGAAGACAGACCTATGTATAGAACCCACAGTCACAAACAAGAAATGAAAAGGTCGATGGTAATTTCTTTCCTGAATTGACCAGAGTAGAAGGTGTTGCAGAATACACTCCAAAAGCTGTGGAGTAGTGGCTGTAAGTGAAGGCGTAGAAGCAGTTTCTTCAATACCATTTTGCTTTGCTAATTGCTTGTGTGTTGGTGCCACTACCGTTAAAAGAAATCATTGGTGCTTCCTGCTGCGTGAAGCCGCATGACAGAAAAGTTACTTGTGTCAACTCAAATGCTTTTGTGCTTTCGGGTGACATGGGACGCGACGCAGCGGGAGTCACTGTGGTGGTCAAAGTCACAACATCAGTCTTCAATATTTTTCACTCTCTCAAAAATGTCAAAGAAAGGGGTGTTGCATAAGACTCGGTCAGTTCATCTTGCAAATGTACTCTGGAGAAAACCGATTCTTTCTCATAAAGTTTCCAGAGTTTCATTATTCGTTTGTTTTTCTTTTAGTTCAAATTTCAGTGATTTGAAATGAGAGAAAGCAGATTTTCAGTGCAATGACAAGGGGCGGAAAAAAAATATGTTAAAGACTTCAGATACACACTTAAAATATCCCCTTGAAACAGTGGCTAAACAATCCGTGTATCATTCGTTCAATCGATTTTCAAAAATAAATACATAAATAAATGAAATTACCTAGAAACGTCTGCTATGAACATTTTTCGTTTAAAAGGAGGACACAACCCCCATACTAAAAGTCAGAGCCACATCCAGCACAGATATCGTTAGCCGCAGAACGCTCCTAATATTTTTATGTCATGTTTTACTGACAACAATATATCACAGAATCAAAATGAAACCTCTATGGCAGTGGCTCCCAAATCAAGTACATTGAAAAAATATGTCTTCAAAGGAAATTTACATATATTGTTAAAATATACTACTTTAAATCAGGATCTAGCCCATGCAGACATTGCTATTTGTTACTTTTTATAATATAATGTTAAGCTGTAAAACATGACAAATTCTTTAAAATAGAGTCAAGCATTATTATTTGGGGGCCACGTGGGGTTTTCTGTTTGATGAAGGGCAACGCTCTGGATTTTAGAAATGGCTGCTCTATGGCATAGGTTTCTGATTTGGTGAGACAAGTCTGGGAGAATGAAATGAGGTGCAGGCGCAACCTTTAGATTGGTGCTCACTGCTCAGTGAGCTGTGGTGTGGGTTTAAGTATGCTTCAGTAGGGCATTTCTCTGTGTCTCCCAGAATGCTCTGCTCTGTTGCTAAGCGCATGGATCTACAGGTATCCACACAAACACACAGCCGTCAGAAGTCATGCAGTGAGCAGCACAAGAGAATGAAAGGCCAGCCGCATGTAACTGTGTGCACAAACTGGGCTAAATAGGGACACGCAACAAAGCAACACTGCATTTAATCTGATTCTCAGAATTATGTACAGGGTCTACTTAACTCTTTGTCAGCCCTTTTCTCAAAATCTGCCACCCAGAATGGTGGAGAACAGATGAACAGATGTACAAAAAATTACTAATTTTGCAATCATAAAGTAATTAACCTGGTGATAAAGATGATGACAATGACTATTGAACATAACAGTGATTATATTATTATTATTATTATTATTATTATTATTAGATAAAGTATAATGATGGTAATGATAATGATAATGATGACATTTTCAACAATCTTTGCTGTCCCACACAAAACGTTGTACTACTCTGATAACCACATGCTATATACCAGGGGTCACAAATTAAAGGTCCTACATCATGCAAAATTGACTTTTTTGAGCTTTTAACCATGTTGTTAATCAATCAATCAATCAATCAATGGTTTTGTATAGCCCAATATCACAACAAGAGTTGCCTCATAGGGCTGCACCGAACATTAAGGCAATAAAACAGAGCAGTAAATAAGACAATGTAAAGTTCAGGTGAATCAAGTATCCAGGCAAACATAATGTCCAAATAAGCATCAGCAGTGGGTGGCGACGAGCGGCGCGGGTGTCCCCTGTCCTTAGACTCTCCAGCACGGCAAGGAAAAACTCAAAAACCCGGTGGGAGAAACGAGAAACCTTGGGGAGAACCACCGAAGGAGAGATCCACTCCCATGGATGGACAGTCTATAGAGACCCAGGGCCGATGGAGTCCCTTAAGCAGATGGGCCAAGATCACAGACCGTCCAGTCCTTGTTGTCAATCCAGTAGGCAGTTGCCTGGCCTGCCAAACGACATGCCTTTCATAGATATTTCAAAGACATATAGTCTGGGAGCGAGCGTGATCTCAACAATTTCCCGGTGGGCGTGATTGACAGACGGCATCAACCAATTAGAGCAACGCTAGATACGTTGCAGTAACAAGCGGCAGAAAGCCTTTCCAAAAACGTCCTTTTTTACGAGGAACGCTTCGAACGCTGTTTCTTGCTCCGGTTTGAGGGATTTCATATTTTCCAAATGATTTAAAACAGACGAAAGAGCCGAAGAAAACAGTGTATCGGCCGCCATCTTTAATGTTTTGGAAGAGTGCGTGGTGGTGACAAGTGACGGCTTCCGTCTCTTGGTGCGTGATTGGACCGATGTGGGTCAAATCGTGAAATGATTGGCTGCCAGCAGCTGCCCAGACGGTTCTTCTTTTGAACAGAAAGGAGGAGTGTCTGGCAGGCCAGGCAAAGTAGGCAGGGTTCTTCCGTTCAGCCGGGTTCCTCCGTTGGATCTAGACAGGCACTCCCGAGGGGAGTGGGACAGGAGACACCATGTGAATAGTAATGAACAGACTACAGATAATATAAATATTGTATCAGACTGACCCAGTACTGCTAATAAACTAGAGATAAAATAAATATTGTAAGTTTGCAGTAAGAAGAAGAAGAGGATAGCGCTCAGTGTACTGAACTTCCCACAGCAGTGTTTCTTCTAAGGCAGCTTTACTTCAGGCTGTGGGTTAGAGCTTTACCTAACTGACCTGATCATACTGTAAGCTAATTCGAAGAGGTACGTTTTTAGTCTAGTCTTAAATGTAGAGACTGTGTCTGCTTCTTTAACGTGAGCTGGGAGTTTATTCCATAAAACCGGAGCTTGGAGCTAAAGGCTCTTCCTCCTACAGTGATTTGGAGACCCGAGGAATCACTAGTAGGCCTGAGTTTTGAGAGCGGAGTGCTCTGGTTGGCCGATATGGAACGATAGCGACTTGGAGATAGAGCGGAGCCAAACCCTTTATGGCTTTAAATACGAGGAGCAGGATTTTAAATTTGATTTTAAACTCAACAGGAAGCCAATGGAGAGACTTTAGCACAGGTGTAATGTGTTCTCTTCTCTTTGTACGCATTAACAATCTTGCAGCTGCATTTTGAACTAATTGAAAACTTTTTAGGGAACTTTTAGGACACGCTGCTAGCAGGCAGTTACAGCAGTCCAGCCTTGATTAAACAAATGCATGAATAAGTTTTTCTGCATCACTCTTAGGTAGGATTTTTCGTATTTTAGCAATGTTGCGCAGGTGAAAGAACGCCATTTTACAAGCCTGGTTTATATGTGAAAAGAGAGGTCTTGGTCAAACAGAACTCCAAGGTTTTTTACTGTAGAGCTCCTCGAAACGCTAATATTATCCAGGGAGATGATCTGCTGAGATAAAGACTCTCTTAGTTTTTGAGGACCTAATATAATAACCTTGGTTTTATCAGGGTTAAGAAGGAGGTAATTTACAGTCATCCAGGTCTTAATGGCTTTTACGCAGGAACTAAGCGTATCTAATTTATCTGTCTGACCTGGTTTCATTGATAAGTACAGCTGTGTGTCGTCCGCGTAACAGTGAAAATGTATATTGTGATTTCGGATTATGTTACCTTATGGAATCATGTACAATATAAATAAATTGGCCCGAGCACTGAACCCTGTGGCACCCCATAGCACACTTTGGAACACGGTGAAGACTGTTGGTTTACATTAAGAAATTGGTGCCTATCAGATAAGTAAGATTTAAACCAAGAGAGGGCTGTTCCCCTGATACCTACGTCAGTTTCTAACCTCTGCAGGAGAATATTGTGGTCGATTGTGTCAAAGGCGGCACTGAGGTCTAACAGAACCAGGATTGAAGCTAGTCCGGCGTATTTTACGTCATAGTGTCAAACAGGAAGTGCCCGACGTCTGTAATGTAATGCCTTATGGCCTGATTTTAATTTATAAAACAGCTTTTTCATTATTTCTGTTGTAAGAATTTACTCCCTGTGGAGTAAATAAACACACCTCCTGAGTGTCTGAACAGATGTCATGTTTGCACCGAAAGTTGTGAAGAGCTCTTTCTAACCTACTCTGCACACCGCCTGTTTTTTTTTCTTACCTAATGATAATGTCACGGAGAAAATGTGCTACAAGAGGACAGGACTTTATTCAACCTTCTTAAAGGTCCATTCGCCAGAAGTTGGAATTTCTTTCCGGGATTCAGCGACTACCAGCCAGAATAGTGTTTGTCTGTGACCGTCACTTGATGGATGTTTGGTGAACCTTGGCCACAATCAAAGTGGATTAACTTTTTAACCAACGCGAGTCCCATAATGTAAACACCCGATCGTCGAGGCCAGAGGCAGAGCGGTGAGTAAATGAAAACGCGTGTTAGCGTGTGTGTTAGCCATTTATGAAGCTGTGTTGCACATGTCAACTCCTTATAACTGCATTGTGAAGTAACTTCACTTTTTACTGTGATATATATATCATGTTGAGACACTTAATGTTTACATGTATGCAGCCACTAGAGGAGTCTGCGAACTCCATCATACAGACTCTGACTAACCCTCGGCTGAGTTGTTGTCGTACACCTCTGAGTTGAGGACACTTTGGAAGGAGAGACTGTTTGGATAATCTACGGGTTAAATTTCTTTTTATCTTTTGGCGTTTATTTTGAATCTATATGGACCTTCTATGTGTCTGACTTGGTCAGTATAAATGAAGTTTCTGTGTGTGACCACAAGGCGGTGTTATTTACTTTGCTGCAAGATCCCACTAAGCCGCGATCAATTAAATCAGCTACATGTCAGGATCAGGTTCTGAAGCCAGACACAGCAGCATGTTTTTCTTCTGCTTTTTCTTCAAATGTACTACATGCTATGAGTGATGCTGTGTCTATGATTGAATGCAGAGGGAAAAAACACATTTCTTTAGGGCTACTTGTTCCAATGTTCTGGACTCTGTTGCTCCACTAAAACCTATGCACACCAAAACAATAGTGGTGCCATGGCTTAATGACACCACTCGTGAGGCCAGACACAAGTGCACTTTATTTTACACTACCTAGATACATTGTACCTTACTAGATTTAGTACGTAATCTGCATTGTAACAATTTGTAATAACTTGTACCTATCTCGTACATAAACAACGGAATAATGTGTATTTGTAGTTTGGAAGAACATAATGTAAGACCCTTAGGGTTAACTCTAACCCTAATCTTATTAGGGTTAGAGTTATGGTCTTATGTCTTATTGCATTATGTGTACCTCCAAACTACAAATACATATTCCATCGTGCAAATAACCCATGGTACAAGTGAGTACACATTGTTACACAGCACATTACATTGTACTGAATTTTGGCAGGTACAAGGGTAGTGTAAAATAAAGTGTAACCAGAAAAGGGAAGGAGGATAAATTACATACATGAAGTTCTCAAGGACAGGTGGAAATCTCACCAGAGACTGGTCAAAGAACAAAATAATAAGTATTCTTTAGATTTGATGGCAAAGAACTGTAATAATATTTTTATTTTATTTTAATTAAAACTATTAATTGTGTCTGTAGTAAACCCACTCCAATCAACTTCTTTAGAAACTTCTCTTGAAACATGTGAGGCATCGTTAACAAGACAAAATAAAGACAAAATTGCTTTGATTCACTTAAACTATGCAATCAGTCCATATACAGTACATGCCCTGTTTGTTTTCACAAATTTGAGCCAGTGCAATTACCTTATCTTACTAAAATGTTGTTAGAATAAAACCCACATCTTCACCCACGGATCCTGTCCCTCGACGGCTTTTTAAAGAAGTGTGGGCTACTATTGGCACATCGGCCTGTGATATTGTTAATTGCAGCCTTGTCTCAGGAGTTGTGCCATCTTTTTGTAAACAGGCTGTAATTTAACCTCTTCTCAAAAACAGGGGCTTGATCCCTCAGTTGTGGCTAATTGTTTATCAAAGATATTAGAAAAGAGTGTTCTGGAACAATTATAGCCTTTTTATATGCACATGACTTTCCGACAGCTTCCAGTCAGTCTATAAGGCCCTCATAGCACTGAGTCTGCACTTTTAAAGGTTTTTATCGACTTGCTTTTAATGACAGATTCTGGTAGTTCTGCTATAGAATGGTTTTGGTCGTACCTAGGTGGTCCGTCTTATTTCCGTGAAACTGGGGGACTCCACCCCGAACTCTGCCCCCCTGCACTGTGGAGTCCCTCAGCGTTAAATTCTCGGCCCAGTATTATTTGCACTATCTCCTCCCACTGAATGTATTGTTAAAGAAAAACACAATATTTGTATTTATATGCTGATGACTGCCAGATTTATTTTCCTATATCTAAGAAAGCCACGGACCTTTGACACCCCTTGTGCACTCTCTTGGTCACGTCAAGGCGTGGTTGGCAGAAAATGTTCTCTGGACTTGGGCCCTTTACAGCAGTGTCTTTTAAATATGTCGTAAAAGTCATACACACGTTTATTTCCATAAATGCATTTGATCATCTACAGCTTCTCCAAAACTTTCAACAGGAACAAAAAGATTAGATATATAAGATGAGCATTTCACAATGGAGAAATTTGCATTACTCCCATTTTAGTTTCGCTGCACTGGCTTCTTGTTCATTTTAGAAATTATTTAAAGATTTTACTGTTTGTTTTTAAAGCCTTCAATGGACTGGCCTCACAATATACTTCTGACCTCCTCAAAATTTAACAACACCCGCACGGGCCAGCTCCAGCTCATGGTGTCTAAGACAAGGGGCCCTAAAATGACCCACTGTAAAGGCCAACACACACCAGAACGCAGTGCGCCGCGGCACGTCCTCTGACGGGTGTCCATGTGGGATTTCAACACACACTTCAGAGGCTTTCTCAAACAGTGCGGGGCTTTTGAACACGTGATTTATACATTTGTCATAAATAAAAGAAGACACGTATGTCTGTGTTGTAAGAGAGAGAGCAAACGTAGCAGGAGCCCTGATGATGGTTTCTCTCGTCCCTCCCAACAAAGTTTACGGCAGTCTCTTAGTCTGTCACTGACCAGACCCACCTCTGTGCCTCTGCAGGATGGTTTAAAGCCTGTGTTTTCCTCCACTAACTATGAGTGATTTTTGTGTGTGTGTTATCATTCATATTCTCTGAAAAAATGGCCACAAAAAAAATAGAAATTTCTGCCAGGGTTTGTAAACTTTTGAGCACAACTGTATGTGAGTGACTGTATCTAGTTCAATGAGCTGCTGCAGAGTCTAACCAGGTCATGGTCAAATTGAGATACAACCAGACTGACAAGGGGATAGGAGACTATGGGGACTAGAGAAGGAGAGGTAAAGGGGTTACCTGAGGACAAGAAAATCCCTGTGTGTCACAGTGACCAAACATATGAAGTGACAGGAGTGAAGAATGAACATTTAGCATAATGGCTATAAAACAAAGTACGTTCAGGGCATTACAATCTGATTTATGTTAGATTAATCTGACCAAAGAAACAACCCTAAAATGTATGTGTATTTCCATGCCATGAGTAGGATACAAACTGTGTGAAAGTTTAGTTTAGTTTAAAAGAATGTTTATAAAGTATGTGATAATAACTAAGTGCCAGGAGGAGACGGGAAAGTAACCGATGCCCTCATAAACCAGCAAATGCATACTCTGTAATGGGTGAGGCACCACCATGTAACTTAAAGGATATAGTGTTATTGTAATTACACTATATCAGATTGTTCATAAATAAAACGATAATTCCCAATGAAGGTCTCCAGGGCGAAACGCTGACCCTTGATAAAAAATGTTTGCAAGTTAGGCAGTGTGTGGGAATTATCTTTTTATTAACATTAATCGCAGGATTTCTTTTATTATCAAAAGTGCAAATCATATTCTTTTTATTGGGTGTTGCATGTAATAATATTAATAATATTGGCTTACACTTGTATTGTGTTTGTGTTAGCCTGTGTTAGAAAGTTCCTCAAAGCACCACAATGTAGTCGTTATTAATTCACACCATACTCAGTGGGGTAAGCTACTATTGTAGCCCTATCTGCCCCTGGGGTAGACTGATGGAAGTGAGGCTGCCAATCTGTGTCGACCATTACCAACTACACACATAGGCAAAGACGCTCTCATTCATTCTGGCCTATCGTACATGTTTTTAGTGGTAGGGAAAACCGCAGTTTCAACTCATTTTGTAATTTTCAACACAAAATGGTTGCCCATTTTAAATGCCAGGAAGCCATGTGAATACAATACAAATTGAGAAATACTGTACAGTGGTTACTTGCTATAACGCGGTTCACCTTTCACTGTTTCGCGGATTTCTTTTAGTACAACATTTTTGCATGTTTTTTTTTACAGCGGATGAACGGCATACATGCATTGTGTTCTGCGTCCTGATTGGCTAGTCGCAGAGTGAGCCTCCTCTCGTGCACAGAGGATCTCTGTCCGCGTCTTGTCAACACATCAGCTCACAGGGACCACTGTATGACAATTTAGCATTTTTAGAGTCAAGACATGGACTGCTGCATCTATCTTTCAGTGAGACTGTTGAAAAATACCAGCTGTCATTCAAGTCACTTAAAGGCCCTATACCTGATGTTTTGATTGCAAACAATGAAAGGGGAAGCCACTAATTTAAAATGTTAGGTGTGGTACAAACTCATTCGTAACTTTCCTAATATATTTGTGGCATCCAAATTCTTTACAGGAACAAGTTTATAGGCACAATTATCAACTTGCAGGGTCACTTTTCAGGATAACTTTCACAAAAATTATCTAAAAATAGCCAGAAAGTTCATGAAATTGATATAAATGTTTTATAAATTGATGCACGCTGTTTTCCCCACAAACATTTGAGTTTACAATATACTAAAGGAGGATAAAATAATTTTCCTTCCATTTCTAGACGTAAAATCAAGTATAGCTCCTTTAAATGCCATGCGATTGGCTCTGGTCAGTTTCCATAGTAACTGTCCTCCTTGTTGGATGTTATTAGGGTGAACCTGATTGAGCAAATGCACAAAGGTGGTCGCTGTGGGAGGAGTGGGACGATACCCCCACCCCTCCCGACATAGAAGACATTTCACATCATTATAGTTCAGTGCAAACACTGCCACGCTTTCTGCTCCACAAGCTGTTTGATGACAATGCAAGAGGGAGAATTTTGTGAGGCGATTCCTGGATCGAAGGGGCCAAAGGAAGAGCAATGATTTGTCAGAAGTGTGGTGTAAAAAAAGATATAAGGGTCAGACTTCTGAATTGATTATAAGATTGGGTATACTTTTCAAACCATGCTATAACAAAGATTGCAGTCTAAATGCATTATGGCCTCGATGCCAAAGCTGCTCTTGGGTTTCTCATGCCATGTTCTCCATGTGTTTGATGGGGTTTCCCCCATTTTCAGCAGCAACCTGTACCATGGTCAGTCAGCATTAACTACATTACCAGAGCGGAACATACGCAAGCAGAAGTGGGCTTGTGTTGGTGTTATACTTTTATTAGCAGTACTGGGTTAATAATTGAACAGGGATATGAATCACTTCCTGTCTATGTGTTTTTTTATCATTTTGGCTCTTCTATGCGCCAGCCATAGATTGTTATTGAGGGGACGTCCGCATCTCAAGAGTGACGCTGCTTGCGAACAACATGTGACTGCAAATATACAGATCTGATTGAATGGATCCGTTTGAGTTTGGCATGAGTGTGTAATTGTGTATATAATACAGAGTGGTATCATTCTGGACCTGCCAGGCTTACAATAATTTACACACATTTCAGCACTGTGCCATGCGTTGACCATCTCACAGTTTGCCATTCAGAATTTCCCCCTCTGCTCTCTTATGAATGATTTAGTGTAGTCAATGTAGTGGTACTTTTCTGTTGCTGCTGTGGTGATTGGCAGCTGTCAGCTATTTCAAATGCGACTTGAGGACTGATAACTTGCTGATAAAACCATAAATCACACACTGTCAACCTTCAGTGTGAAGGTTTATTTAGAGGTTAGTGGCTCAGTCAGTCATTCCAGTGACTCAGGTTTAGATGAAGCTAGATAGAGAAACAGGAAGAAATCTCCCTCTCTCCTGGTACCACTTCATTTTTCACCTTTATCTGCGACCTGCATTTGTGGTTTCTGTGTTCCACATTGTTTTTGGATACTTTTGTACGTCTTTGCCGAATTTTTGTGGAGGTTTGATGGATTTGTTTACTTTGAGAGTCCAAAATGGTCCTGAAGAAAGCAGCTTTTTAAAGGTAAACAAAATGCTAGCTTTTCAGCTAAACCCATTGGAGACCTACACATTTCTTCTTCTGAGACACTGAAGAGGCACCAAGAGTCCCCACAGCTGCAGCACAGTCGTGGCGTCACAAGAGGAGCTACAGGAAACAAGTAAGGGACAAACGAGGAGATGGTGAAAGACTGGAGGAGGGATCTGCAGGAGGAAGAGGAAGGAGGAGGAGCTGACCAGTGCAGGACACCACGCACTGAAACAGGGACAAACCAGGAGGCGGTGCACCGTTTCAGAGGATCAGAGGAGACAGCGAGAGAGGGCAGCCATCCAGGTTTCTTCCTAGTGCTACAGTTCACCTGACCTCCAAGGTCATGCGCGTCAGGTTGACACACAGTGGCAGCGCGGCTCAGACGCAGCAGCTCAGGACTAACACCTGAACACTATTTCGTTGTACGCTTGTACATGACAATAAATCACTTACTTTACTTCTGCGAACTGCATTTGTGTTTTTTGTGTTCCAGATTGTTTTCCCGGATGCTCTTGTATGTCTTGCCATGTTTTTTAGCACTGAAGGCAGCCAGACAGGTTTCCTCCGGGTGCTACAGTACGGTTTCCCCTACCTCCAAAAACATGCTGGTCAGGTTGACCTACAGTACCGGCTCAGGACTAACACTTGAACACAATTTCGATGCATTGTGTACAATGCAAAAATAAGGCACTTACTTACTTACTTAGATAATAAACCATATTTAGTAAAATTATACAATTTCTCCTTGATCTCTTTCTATGTTTTTAACAACTCCTTTTCTTTATCTTGGCTGGGAACCATGTGATATTAGGTTTTGTTTTCTACTTCCTAGTATGTCAGCACATATAATACCCGGAAATCTTGGCCATCTTCTATCAACAATCCTTGTATAACTGCTGATGATTCGAGATAAAAAAAACGAGTTTAAGGAACCCAGTATATATATCTGGAGTGTATAATGCTTTCATCTCCATAATGCAGCTGCATTATGGAGATGAAAGCATATTCTTGAGCTTTAATGTTTTAGGACTTTTACAGAAACTATTGGAGTGGTTCCAATCAGAGGCGGGTAGAACTCAGGAACATTTACTCAAGTACATGTATTCGGGTAACTTTTGAAGTACTGTACTTCTCAGAGTAGTTTTACCATATAGTACCTTACCATTTCTAAGAGTACATTTCTAAGCGGCAAAAGCTTCATGTTGATGCATAAAATAGATGTAGTTTGTGTTTCACGTACTTATTCTTTTGTATATTTCTAGCATTTCCTTTGGAAATACTAGGATTTTTACGTAATTTCATGTTTTGTTCCTCATGATTTATGTGACGACTGAATCGTAAATCAGACTCAAACAGTTAAGTTGCATTGAGTGAATATATTTATCACTACTTTTTACTTCTTGAGTGAAATTATTTCGAAGTGAAGTTACTCTTATTCGAGTAAATATTTTAGCTACTCTGGTTCATTTGTTAGATAAACAGATTAATCTTAGCATCCATTATAGCTTGTGTGTGAAGTACTGAAATAGATTGAATGTGATATTGGAGATGCCTTGGGATTGAGATTGGCAAACCACATAATTAATTAGCATTACTGATTAACAGACAGTCACTCTCAAATATGGTTGCCAATTTGTCTTGCCCAAAGATGTGACAGTATGAGCAGGAATTCATCCACCACCGTAGGTAAATATTGACCCTGTATTGTTAAGGATTAGCTCTAATACAGATGCTTTGATCTTGCATAAAACTTATTTTAAGCAAAGAAGCATCAAGAGCTGTGTTCTCCAATTCATGCTTTTCAGTCACATGACTTTTGTTGTCATGCCCGCCACCTTGGTGACCTCTGGCTCGTGTATATCAACAAATAGTGCATCTCCACTGACTAAAGTCAAGATGCTACATCCAGAAACAGTGCACATGCAGATAAGTTCTCATTGACACCGCGTAAAGGTGCCAGTGACTCAGTAAATCTTGAAAAATCTACTTTTTTGAGGTTTTAATCATGTTCTAATGTTAAAGTCACATAAAACCTGGAGTGGGGTTTGTTTCAATCATGTATGCTTAGTAATCCTTTATATTCAGTCAGCCGTGTTTTAGTCTCCTACTAAAAACAAGGCCTCCACCACTGCTGTACGTCACCAGGTAATTGCCATGATGTTTTCCCGTGTTTTACAGTCTATACACCTTCATCAAACTGGTTCGCCTCTCGATGATTAGCATGTTATCCTGTGCGTAGCTGTTTAGAAACTTAGCATTTACCATGCGCCTCTGGTGACTGTTACACAAAAGGAGGAAGTGCGCACTCTGCTCTGCGCTGCGTCTTTATTTTAATAATGTAACTAACACATCATGTCTTCGGGCTTCTGGTAGGCTACTTAAACTAGCGTGCATATTAGTTATATTCAAGATTTAATTTACAGTTCAATCCCTGCAAAGTTTGTAGGTTTACAAGCCGCAAGATCAGCGCGTGTTTCTGACAGGAGGGGCGTGGCATCACGCTGGTGGCACAACCTAACATACACGTTATTTTAATATATACTACAAAAATATCAATGCTAAGGGGTATAAAGTAAATAAACCAACAAAGCCTGTCATGGACAACATTTGTGGACATAATATGTAGTGGTAGCTGTAGCATATTATGCTACAGCTGCTGAGCTTCAAGTTGTATTAACCTCTCCAAAAGGATGCCTTGTGCTAACTGTGGTTGCAGGCTAACGTCTTGAGCAGCTCACACACTGACTTTTTGTTGACACTACACACTGTAAAAATCACGGTAAAAGTTTTATTTTACCTCTTCGATCCATTCATGTAGTCTTAGGAGTGGAAACAGATCTTTTGCAAAATCCTACTGCTTGGTGGTTGAATATGAACATTTTCTGCCCATATCGATAGCCGTTATTTGCTTCAACGTCTAAAATAAATACGAAGGCTCACTCAAATGTTGTAAAGTTAATAATACTGTACAATATTTATTTGTCTGGGACACTGTCTCACACAGATTTCTATTGAGACTATGGCACCAACAATCCTAGAAAAAGATTAAAAAGAGCAAATGCAGTTTTGGAATGAAATGTCATTTTTGGCTAAATATTTAAAGCACTTTATAGGGAGACCGGAGTGGGTTGGGTCATGGGCAGCGTTGTCACAGTGTTTTAGAGCTAATAAGAGAGACCAGGCTAAACTGAGAGGTCATGGTCATTTCCAGGATGAATAGTCATCATCTAAAGACTAGAAGTAGGTATCTTAATCATTAACTAAATGTGTTTTTTGGCTGGAGGAGAAAAAATCTAAAATGGCTGGAGCATTGAGTCAAATGTTGTGGGGACGGTTGGATCACACAGAAGACACTGATCTTCTGTTTTGTTTCCACCCAGACAAGGAAGCCCTTATTAACTAATCCAGAGACGTTTGTTCTCCTGCTGTTCCCCTTTATCTGTAGGAGGTACTGGCAGGTCTGCTCGGCCTATTATGCTTCCTCTAGATCTTAGTGGTTATCAAGTTCAGTAATGACGAACACTACGGTTTACTGTTTTTTGTTTAAAAAAGAATAGTTTTCTATGTGAAGGACCTGTTTCATGTTTCAATATTCTAACTTTTACCAAATAAACAATAAAAATCTCTCCTGCTGGGGAGGGTTAGGTGCTATTGAATATTATAGCTTCATGATTCAGAGGTGTACTCATTGTTCTGTGTGCATACTTAATATATTGGCAAAATGTTGAAAACCGTGGCAGTAAAGCTCAGAAATGTCTCATGTGACATGACCCAGACAGTCAAAAAGAGTCTGACCAGCACCGTCATCACCACCGAACAGCCAACCAATTGTCCTATCTTTGGAGAGATAGGTTCCTCTCTGTTTAACTTACAACTTCCCTCTCTCTTCGTAGCTAAAGCGGCCTTTTTGCCTTTTTCTGAAAACTGTGTTTGTATTTTCAGTGTTCCACATTTTTTTACTGGATACTTTTGTTCATCTTTGTGTTTTGTGAGGTTCAGTGTATACAGTATTTTACTGCAGAAAGTCCATAAGGGCCAATGGCCATGAAGGAAACAGCTTTTTAAAGACAATTTTAAAGACATTGTCTTTAAAAAAAAAAAAAAAAAAAAAACTACCAGTGTAGTCTGCCTACACTGGTAGCCCCTAGGAGAGACCAACAGGCCCGGTTTGAACCGTGAGGCCGTCCTTCCGTGGACCCACCACCTGCAGAAGGAGCCATGGGGGGCAGGTGCAATGTGATTTGGGCAGCTCCGGCGGCTGCCCCCACGACCCGGCAACGGACAAGTGGAAGAAAATGGATGGATGGATGGATTTTAAAGACAATTGAGACCATAGACATAAAGAGGAGAAGCGTATGAGAACGTATGTGGACAGTTAGCAAGCAGGCTAGTCCAGGAGACTTTTCAGAGTCCGTTACCCTGTTTTACTTTAGATACAAATTAGTGTCTAAAAGTGGCCTCTGAGCTAAATGTTAATCAATTTCAGTTAAAGCTGGAGTACCTGATTTTTCTTGCACAAACTTTGACATTTTTTTAATTTTTAGCCCAAACTTGTTTCTAGCACTCACAATCCCTCCTGCATGTCCAACGTGTTTAAGCAAATTGTTTTCATGCACATTTCGTGCCTGTGTACAGCTTTGAGCAGTGGAAAAGCGAAGAAGGGGGACCACCCCTTAAAAAAATACCACAAATTTAGATTCTACTTCTATCTTCTATCGCTCAATAAATAATTAGGTGAAAACAATTTACTGTAACAAGATCTGTTTGCTGTGTTTACAACTTATTCTGAGGTGGAAAAAACAAATAACAAATAACTTTTCAACAACAAAAAGTCAGGTACCCGAGATTTAAGTTTCTGCTTTTTGTGGGGTCGTATACTCATCCAATGGCCACTAAACATCATCTTATAATGATAAAGAACCCACAGAAATTATATAAATGCCATAAAAAGGACAAAACATCCCTCTTGAACCGCCACCTTAACGTGGTGGAGGGGTTTGAGCACCCGAATGATTCTGGGAGCACTGTTGTTGGGGGCTTATGAGAGTCCAACAGGCCTGGTTAGAATCTTCCGTCCACGTCCTTCCGTGGACCCACCACCTGCAGGAGGAGCCATATGGGGCTGGTGCAGTGTGATTTGGGCAGCTCAGACGGCTGCCCCACGATTATTTTGTTGACTAAAATATTTAGTCAAAGTAATATTTTTGCCGACTAAAATTGGACTAAAACTAAAACTATGACTTAAAATGTCCAGATGTTTTTGTCGACTAACATAAGACTAAATAAAAATCTCGAAAAGACGAGACTAAAATCATCCAAACTTCCAATGACTGTCTGAAAGAGCCTCATACCATTTCAATTAATTGCTAAAGGAACAGCTCTGTGCTGTGTTCATGGGGGACAAGGTCCATGAAGCAGAGGGCCTTGATTAAACATGATTATAATAAATATTACAAATGCAAAGTCAACTAAATTTGTCTTAAATTTAGTCGACTAAATTTACATGCAATTTTACATGCAAATGGTAGAGTTGTTTTGACTAAATCTCGACTAAAACTAAATTACATTTTCGTCAAAAGACTAAGACTAAAACTACATTAAAATATGTTGTCAAAAATTAACAGTACACAGTGATATAGACCCAGACAAAGGAATGATGAGAAGGAGGAGCCTGTGAGGAGAGATAGATCATTTTATTCTGATAAACTATGTATTTACTAATTATTTTGGCTTTGCTCATTTCTATTCCTTCACAAACAGTGGCACATTTTTACTTGAAGCCTCTCTCTGTGTGCTCTTTTTTATATTTAAATATGGATTTTAGTTGTAGTTATGTATTATGTACTATAACAGTTATTGTTAATTTGCTAAATGTGCGCCGGACAAAAGTCCAGTCTTCAGAGAGAAACTGGAGAAATAAGATCAGCAGCAGGTCAGTCTGCTCCACATACGCATGGGTTTAACGCGCCTCAATAGAACAGCATTTATCAAATCATAAACTTTACGGACATAAACTAATTCATAAACTGAGTCTACTCTTCCCAAGCTTTAGCCCACTTTTTATTTCATATCAATCAGCCTCATATTTTGGTTTTACAGATACATTTAGGAAGCATAAGAGAAAGACCATAAAACAGAGCGGGGACGCTCAGTTATGGCACGATGTCGGCCTTTTTCACAAAGTTTTGCTCTGATCAGATCCTCTGAATCTGCCAGCGGTTTACAAGTAACAACAGAGTCATGAATTCTGGCTAAAGTTGAGCCTTTGGACTCGTCTGGACCCTGTGTCTCCTCGTCACGGCTCAGCGCGATGAGCAGCTACAGACGGAGGAAAAACAGGGGCGGAGCTGACACGGGCGGCAGAAGGACTGGGGCCACAGCAGAGGGCCCCACAGGGAAACACTTACACAGGATTTTGACAGTACATTAAAAACAATAAATATATTAGGTATAGGTATCAAAAATCACTTTTCATCCCTGTATAAGGCTAATTTAAACAGCATATGTTTGCCTAACATACACCAGATTGCACTAAATTGTATCTGATTATTCACATAATTTCCTGGGTAGGACTGGCTGTTGCTCTAACTTTCTGGGAGTATCTCAAACAAGAACACACATAAAGAAGAGTTATTCTGTTAAATGAATTAAAAGTAAAACACCTTCTGTAATATACACACAGCCTTTCATATATCGACCTAATGTAGCCTTCTGAGTCTTCGAGATTAGAGTTCCACCACCTCCCAAAATCCACTTTAACTACTGATAGTACCCCTTTTTATCCGCTTAGAAAATCGACCTGTTTAACTAGACTTGGATCATGTTAAGGCTCACGTAACTGTATTTAAATAGGGAAAACGTGGAACAGCTTGGTAACTTCTAACTTCACCCCAGTTTGGAGCTATACCTCCAAACTGAAATTAAAAATTTGGAAATAGTCAAAAGTTGTGTCGGATCGGGTTTGAATTTCGGGCCAAAATCTGTGACTTTTCGTCGATGTTCACTGGGTAAAAATTGCGACGGTGAGAAAGAAAGAAAGAAAGAAAGAAAGAAAGAAAGAAAGAAAGAAAGAAAGAAAGAAAGAAAGAAAGAAAGAAAGAAAGAAAGAAAGAAAGAAAGAAAGAAAGAAAGAAAGAAAGAAAGAAAGAAAGAAACAAAGAACAAAGAAACAAAAGAAAGAAAAAAACGAAAACAATGTTCCCGCTTACGCTGGTACCATGAACTATATATTTCGGAAAGTGCTCGTGCATTCCTACCTCATGGTAGAGGTCCTGGGTCACCAGGGCCCAGGGCTCTCAGTCGCCCATTGACTTTTATGGGCTCTGTACAATTACAATGTTGATTTTTGCATTATATATGTATGCGCACGGGATGTGCACGACAAGAAGAACACGTTAGTGCATGTTTGAGAGGAGGCGACTCTATATGATTACAAGAGCGCCTTCGCCAGCCCTGATGGCGCTCGGGCCTAACTATTATTGACTGTCATAATTATTCTATGTATACAGTATATTTCATTCACAAATGTAAATTTATGAAATGTAAACCCCTATGCCATGTCTTCCACAAAGAACATTGTATATTTCTCCTCAATCCACTTCAGTATTTTAAGCCATTGTGTTTGTATTATTATTATTGTTAATTGAGATAATGAAATAGAGGCTTTATTAAGATAAGATAGGGCTTTATTGATCTCACAATGGAGAAATTAACTTGTGATATCAGCTCTTCAGAGCAAAAAACAAGAAGAGATAAATAAAATAGGGACATACCGTCACAATAAACAAACACTAATAATCATATTATGAAAATAGCTTGCACTACGACACGATTTCATTTGCGTGTAGTGCATGCGATGAGTAATTTGCCTCTTCGGGACATTAAAAGTTTGAAAGGTTCTTTATCATTATCATTTTGCATATTTTGATTGTCTAATATAAGTTAACATTTCTTTGTTGTCTTTTAATGACAAAGGATATAATTAAACACAAGGCCTCAAGCAAAACGTTTTAATGGTTACTACTTACCACTTTATTTTATAGCTTCCCAAATTGGTTTTCTCATCACATTTGTTCTGCTTTCGATGATTTCGATTCACTTGCAAAACAGAGTCCTTGCTTCTCCTGAATAAATTCCATTATTTTTTATGTTGCCTCAGAGCTATTGGTTTTCAAAGCAGAATAAAATGCATCCGGATAATATGGGGACACTTTGGTACTAAACAGGAAATTAGAAAGATTACAACAAACTTTTTCATAGGGGTTGAAATATACACTGTGAGCTTGTAGAAGAAATGCTCATTTCTTTTAAGTCTATAGAAACAGTTCTTAACCAGACACTTGGCCTGGGCATCAATCAAGATATGAATTCAAGTCTGTAAGGCACTATAGGTAGTGATGGCCAAAAAATCCGGCGCTCCGGAGCTTGTTTACCCCATTTCCCATTTAACCGCGTTCATGTGGTGAAAGTGGCTGTGGGCCAGCCAGATTAAGTTTTATATAATATATATTTTCCAATTCTTTACAAAGTCCTACTTTTGAAGGGATAAAAAAGCATGCATCACTAACTATAGGCACATGCAAAAGACATTACAAAGAGGGCATTTTCTCATATTACATTTATGATAAGCAGCTTATTAATACCTTGTTATTGTTATTTATTTTACTCGATTGTTATCATGCATTAGTGTGTGAGGAATCCGCACCCCAAATTTATACCAAACACTTTTACATTTCACATTTACACAAATAATTGGCTGTAAGAAAGTTTTGATGATGTAGCTTTTGACAGATTCCTTCCTGTATAACCTGTCACTGACCACATTTCTGTTTATTGTGTTCACAGAAACCTGCTGGACAGAGACACTTTCTCCAAATCAGACCCAAGTAAGACCTGCCTTCTGTTTGTCTTTAGATGGCTTTATTCTGTTACAACAAGTTTCAGTAGTATTAGCGTATGGGAGTTCTAACAGGAGGCGAAGGAGACCATGTGGAATGTAACGGCCAGGATTTGCCCTGTGCAAACGTCCGCTCTGGCTGCAGTGATTAGGCGTCTCGGACGTGTGTCTTCCTCCACAAATAGTCAGAAAATACTGTGTTCCAAAAGATTTACTGACGTACCTCAAAGCCATCCATAAATACACAGGTTTCTCAATAGGTTGACACGGTCAAAAGATGTTTGCCTCCACACTGCCACACCCGAGTGCCCGCTCCTCCCCCTTATATAGGGCAGGTAGTTACATAAGCACCCTCACAGAGCGCCACGCAGTGGCAGGAGGAACAAACAGAAACATAGTGCTAAAAATGGCTCCAACACACCGGCCCTTTAAAGGGACTTTACATAAGTTTAACCACAAATAAATGTATACAAATTTAAAATTTCTTTCTCATACATGCTCCAGCAATGCCCTGGTGAGTAGAATGAGCCCTGGCCTTTTCACCGCGATTGCCTCTATATGCCTGTAAAGTCACTTAAATAGTTTATGCTCGGGTCGAACAAGCAAACAGCGTAATAACGTCATGCGCGTTCACGCTCAGCTGTAGCGTTAGCTGTATCTCCTCTATACTGACGCTGCAGCGCGAGTGGTAACTTCAGCAGGATGGATTTAGCGGAGAATAAGAGGAGACCGGCTTCAAGCACCATCGAAACTCCAGCCCAGACCCCAAATAACGAAAAGAAACGAAGAGTTTATTCGAGTGTGACAAAAAAGGCAAAAGTCGAGTCTGATCGGCGTCGGCAAAGAACCAGAGTAAACATCGGAAAATGTTGAGAGAATCTCTCAAAAGACCCGCAGCTTATTTTTGCTTGAAAGGTAAGAAATTATGACTAAATACGTGGAGGAAAAGTGTTGTTGATGCTTCAAAACAACGGTGTCCAACTGTCCGTGCATGTTGTACAAACTTCACTGAAACAAGCCATAAAATAATCATATTTGGAAGTTACCAAAATAGTTGATCTAATAGTTTTATACCTACAGGGAAGTTGTGTAGTATTAGTAGCAGACTAGTAGTGTCAGTAATAACAGTAATTGTGCTGTACCTACAAAACATTTGAGTAGTGACAGTGGTAATGGTGCTGTATTTACAATGGCAAAAATAATGTTGCTAATGTTAGCTTTTCTTGGCCGCAAAATAAGCATGACTGTTCACGGATTTATAAGTAGAGAAACGACTACAAAAAGTGGACATGTGCCGTTTACAATATAGTTTACGAGTTAGCTACGCTAACTTTGGGCCCAGGAAATTGAAGAGACGATTTTTGCTTTCCTAGTAGCATTTCTACCAGTGGAATTATTTTATTATTTCAATTAGGCCTACGTTTATGCATACAAAGTATACGAGTATTTTTTTTTTTCCTCCTTCAAACGTCAATTATTCGTTTATGTATTACTTAGCTTCTTCACTCGATTCACTTTGCTGCATTTGCTCAAGTATTTTATCTTGGAAAACATTCACTCAAACTGATTTGGTCTAAATATCTTACAAAACAGTAACGTTTCTTACCTCAGTTGAAGTCACGCCTGCAAATCTGTAAATTGACCAGGACAGGACTGTTATTTCTGGTGCTCGTAAAGCCTGAGCGCCTCATGCACGAGCTTATCATCGAGGCTGAAGTTACGCGTTTGGCCTGAGGGGGCAATTGCGAGTACAAAACTGCTAAACTCCACACAGCCCCTTTAATTGATGAAGCCAGATGCGGAAACAATTACAAACATGTTACTTTAAAATAGAGCCATAACAAATCCATATCATAATTTACATTTTATATTTCAAGAGACAGTTTACTTTATACAGACAAAATCATATTCCAAATTCCAAAATCATGGGAGTATTCATACATTTTGTCATTAGCGTACTAGTTTATATCTTGGTTAGTTTAATTCAATAAATACATTTCCACCTCCTTCTTTTGAAGGCTTTGTATCTCTTAAGTTGGGACATTTTGTGGGCTTGCCCGACAAGCAGGTACAAAAAACAATTCAAAATGGCAACATTACAGTTTTCAGTGCTCATTGAGCTGTCATTCCCAAATGTGGTTTGTGACAGCTAGGCCTGCCACGATAATTACTATATCGAGTTATCGCTCGATAAGTAAAATGAAGGACGATAACATTTTTAGTCTCGATAAATGCACGTGCTGCGTGTGCTTAAAATAAATACAGAAACATGAACGCTATCACAACGCTGAGTGAGCGGAGCGTCCATCCAACCCGTCTCTGTGCATAAAGACAGCACTGAAGCACATCAGCCGTATCCCCGCATGTATCCAGATCATTTATAGATCAGCGCTGCTTTTGGAGAGAGGCGGGGTGTAAACAAAGTGCTGTTTACTGATTCCAACACATTGTGAACTTTATTGCGGAGCAAGAGGGACTCGTGTGAAAACACTTGGAGTTCCAGCCAAAAGAACTCATCACGGAGAGAATAACAACATTAATGTCACCGCAGGTATGTCCAACTGAGAACAAAACGAAACCCCCGCCCAGTCAGTGTATCAAAGCTAATCAGAGCTACTGTTAGCGAGAGGAACCCGACCGCTTTAGCCACTATCCAAATACAAGCGCGATAGTCCTGAGAACATTACTCTATGTTACTGTTCAAAAGCCAGAGAAATGCTGTAGCGGTGTGACAAAGAATCAACAAGTTTCCCAAAAAAGCTGCTTCACTCCAACACCCGTGTGTACAGGAGGTTATATTTTAAAAGAAAAAGAAAAAGAACACAACATATGGCTACTCTACTTTTGCATACATTTAATATACATTTTATTCTAACCAGATTTTATTTAACACAGAAGTGAGTTTTTGTCAGGAAATATTTAACCAGAATAATATCAATTTAACCAGAAATATCAATATTATTGTTATTGGGATTTTTTTTTTTAAAGATGACACTGTATATTGACTATTTGAAAAAAATAAAAAAAATGTTGTGACAGGCCTAGTTCAAACACAGAACCTGGTGAGAGTGTAAGTTATGGAAAAAGGTTGAGAAGCACAGATGGATAGAGTGTCCTAGAATATGTTGACCCTATTAATATTGAATGTCAGAAGTTCAATACATTTCAATTAAAATAGTTGCTTACAGATTTCTTTTTATTGCCTACAGTATTTGCATTATACGCAATATTATCGTTTATCGCGATATTTTCTGAGACGATATATCGTCCTCAAAAAAAATTATCGTGGCAGGCCTAGTGACAGCAGTAGAACAACTGACATCAAATGTTTCTCTGCATCGAAGCAGTCCTTAGATGGGCCAGAATTCACTAACTCCAACAATGGCCTTTTAACCAGAAGAATATTGCTTCCCTCCTTGGCTACAGTGTTCTGCTCAGGCTCCTTGTCTTGAAGAGAGCCAGCAGCAACTATCTCAGCAAGAGGCTGGTCCAGAAGTGATTCATTTTCCAAGTCCAGTTTGACCATAGTTGCATTCTTCTCGTCAACATTCGGAAGCGAAGGTTGCAGTTCAGTGGTGTCACCGGCCCCTGTATCGTCACAAGTAACAGTTGCTAGAACAAATATCTCTGGCCCTTCCCAATCCACCTCATCAAATCCATCACTGGCCATGGTGTCTTCACAGACAGCCTTTACCGGGACAAAAATCTCTGGTCCCTCCCAATCCACTGACTTCTTCGTACAGGAGGTGTGCATTTTTTGCAGTGTTCGCTTTTACATTGCACTCCCTGTCCCGTTCCCAAAAGTCAATAATTTTTTCATGTGCCATCATTCAGAAGATACTGTGTGCTTCCACAATCACGCTCACCGACTTGCGTACCAGGTGGGTGATCTACCCTTTGTGTAGTCTCCAAAATGCGTGACGTGGCAGGCTTCCACTACAGGCCGCACGCAGCCACGCTGCAGTCAATGAAGCTCCCGCGCCGTGCCCGTCCCTCGCCAGTCGCTACCACCGCTGTTGGTAGAGGACGCGCATGCAGTCCCCTTCCTTCCTCTTCCTCCTCCCGCCAACAGTCCGCCGGTTCGCCGTAGACCTCGCGACGATCACCGCTACGGTAGTTGGTGGGCCCACTTCACTACTGGAAACCGCGCTGTGCCACTCACAGCCGGTGCAGGCTCTCTACGCCCGGTGCCTGAGGCATCTTTTGACAATGTAACGGCCAGGATTTGCCCTGTGCAAACGTCCGCTCTGGCTGCAGTGATTAGGCGTCTCGGACGTGTGTCTTCCTCCACAAATAGTCAGAAAATACTGTGTTCCAAAAGATTTTTACCTCAAAGCCATCCATAAATACACAGGTTTCTCAATAGGTTGACACGGTCAAAAGATGTTTGCCTCCACACTGCCACACCCGAGTGCCCGCTCCTCCCCCCTTATATAGGGCAGGTAGTTACATAAGCACCCTCACAGAGCGCCACGCAGTGGCAGGAGGAACAAACAGAAACATAGTGCTAAAAATGGCTCCAACATGGAATGTGCAATTATTTACATTTGCAAATACTGCATGACTTCACGTGATACAGGCGCGATATTTGACGCAAAACCATGCTATATGAAACGCATGTGAAACTACAGTCAGAGGCAGGGGTCATTGTCCTGTCTTATTTCGCTGAGCAAATGTGCTCTTTAGTGTCACTAAATGGCTGATACTCAAAATTTTGTCCAAAGTTATACTGTTGTCCAAAACCAAAATAATGCTCCTAATTCCACCGTGTTTAGGCTGAGTGTGCTCCACAGGCCTCCATAAGGCGCATCTGAAGCAACTACGAGTCGCAATGTAAGAAAGGAATTTGATTGGCCGAAATAACATGCACTATAAAAAATTGTTTACTATAACCTATAAAAAAATATTAACTTTTTTGGACCGTGAGGGAAATTCTGTTAAAATTATAAAATAATATGCAATAAACCAATAGCCCACAGCATATAATAATATCAGATATAATAATAATAAAGAGGTTAAACAGGACAATGTGTAGCTAGTATACAATATTCAAATACAAATATTTAAAATAAATTCAACCAATAAAACACTTCACATTTAGAAAAGGCCAGTATTTGTCACTGTTAAATTATGAATCATAATAATCAATAACAAACATGTGATCGGATCGGCAATGATCGGTATCGGCCAATCAAAATTTTAGTGATCGGTTCTAAAAATCCTGATTGGTGCACCTCTACAAAAAAAAAGAAGTGTCCGGAAGCACAAGATGCGGAGTCCGTTCTGTGCGCAGAAGCTGCCCTCGCCTCCTCTCGCTGAGCGCCGCTCGGCTGCAGGACCGAAAAAACACAATGAACTAACGGGGATAATTTAATTTTCGGACTGGATTGATTAAAATTGGCTAATAAAGTGTATTTGAGCTGGATTAGTGCTTTTCACTTCTGCTTGAGTACAATTATTTTAAATTAACATCACTTTTATCAGAATAGATATTTTGGCAACTTCTGTTGTTTCTTCTGTTATTAAACCTATACTTAAACATATCCATGAAATGCCTAACTTTTAGCTGAAGAAGTTGCAGCTTCCACTCTCCATTAATAGAGACAGAGAGGGACTCTTTGTAAGATCATATATGTTTCAATGCACTATGATTCAAAGGCTTTCGGGAGGAGGATGAAGGCACAGGCTCTTTTCTCCTCTGCTGCCTGTATATGTGACTCACTTCTCCGGGGATCGCTTGTCTCTAAGTGTGAGTTTGGCTCTGGGCTGCTCTGACTAATGCACACAGACCAGCTGAGACCCTTCTGCCTATAGAAAAACAAAGAGGGGCTATCCAATGCGCTGCTAACAGCATTAATGCCACAAGACTTTGGTCACTCAATTCAATATTTTATTAGATGCCGAAGGGCTTTTTTTTGTGGAGCAAGGAGAGAGATGCTAATGCATGCATCCTCGCTGTCGACAATGATTCAGATACAGTATCATGGGGTTATGCAGAGTTCTCAGTTGGCTTCATTTAGCCCTACCTCATGAGCTGTAGGGGTCGTTTATCAAGACAGGTGCTAAATAGCAAGTGCAAAGTGAAAAATGTGTAATTGACACATAGGTAAATGCTTGGTAAATTACCCCCTTAATGCATTCATCACCATATACATCTCCACTTTCCTCTATGCCTCCATCCTATTTCCATTGCAGTTCCCTGGTCCGTGAGGCCTTTTCTGTCCGTGTCTGCTTTGGCTTCCCCTACTGTACAAGCTCTCAGTTTGTGGGGTGGCCTCTTAAGTACAATAGTGAAGGTTCTAACGAAGATTGTGTCAAGAATAAAATACCCATCCGAATAACAGCTGCAGCCCAATAAAATAAAGATCACATATATATATATATACTATAATATTTTGCTGGACCACCTTTAGCTTTGATTACAGCTGTGGCATTGTTTTAGTAAGCTTCTGCAATGTCAAAATATCCAGTGTTGCATCGGTTTTTTGTTTTACCTAGATCTTGTATTGGCAATGGGAAAGTGAAACCGCGCCAAGCCTTTTCTACCATATCCCAAAGATTGTCAATGGAGTTCAGATCAGGGGTCTCATTTATGAAACTGTACGTGAGATTCTTACTATAAGAGTACGTACTGTATAAAACCAAAATCACATACAGAGGAAAAAAAAAATCTGATTCATAAAACCCTCCGTACGCACACCTACATGTAATCTTCTCGTCACTGATCCCACCTGGAGCAGAAAGGACAATGCAAAGTAACTTATAAATAACATTTACTTAAACATGAGGTGATAATGTGAGGGTTTTACCGACACAGAGAAGAGAGGGTGGGACAGGACACCGGCTGTGGATTTGTGTTGAAAAGTGAACTCTGCTTCTCTGATCACACAAGTTTGGAATCATGCATGATCCCATCAATAAAACATTCGGATGTACCTGTGTCACGGGCATGGGCAGACTGGTTTTAAGTTGTTTTTAGTGTGTTTTATTGTGCATGTTTTTAAGGTTGCTTTTATGCATGTTTTAACCACCCAAGCTTGTGCCCCTGGTAGCCCCGCCCAGGTTTTAATTGGTTAACTGGGCACACCTGCGACAAAAGGTTTTTAAGAAGAGAGACTGAGGAGGACAGCAGGGAGAGAGAGAGGACAGAATGGAGGGAGGTGGGGCGCAGAGAGGCGCCGGCCACCATGGGCCGCCGGGCGGCGGAGAAGGAGCATGACGGATGGACGCACGGATACACTCACACACGGCGCAACCAGGAATAAAGGAAAAAGGGCGCGGAGGAAGGAGCACGGCATGGGCCGCCGTGGCTATGGCGCCCAGGAGGACGACGTGACATGACGCATGTGGGACGGGCCCGGCCGGGTGGCGGCTGCACCTGGCCGTGATATGAGGGACGGACCAAACCAGGACTGAAGGACGACCGGCGCCCGGGGAGCCAGTGCGGACGTAGCGGGGCCAGCGCGACTCCACGGTGTTGAGAGAATGTGGCAGCCAGCGGGACCCATCGGGGTAGCGAGACGCGGCGAGGAAAGCCAGCTGAGGCGCACCGACAGCGGACGCGGCGGAGCCAGCAGGACCCACCGGCGGAGAGGCACGAGCTGGACCGGCAGAGGCGTAGCCTACCCCAGAGAGAAGCGCGGTCGTGGGCTGGTCTGGGCCTTCAGCAGGGTTTTACCGCTTTTAGACTTTCCTTTTAGTATTTTTAGTCCTTCTTAATGTTTTACTATGACTTTTATACAGGCCCTTTTAATAAATTGTATTGTATACTTTTAACCGCCCTTGTTTTTATTGATTGCACCATCACGAAGGCTCCCATTGCCATTTTAACCTGTGACACCCATTTGTATAGAAGCGCTTTATTAAGAAGCTGATTTTCTCAATCTTTTTGTAGACTAACAACATTCATAAACGAGCGTGATAAACGCTGTGGGCCATTTAATTCACAAATCGATTATTAAGCAAAGCGTACGTGCACAGTGCTGTGAGTGGGTTGGTGGTCGGCATCGTCTCTGAATGATACACCACTCTCTGGTGTGTAATGATGTGCAATTCGTGAATGAATTATTCAAAACTCGTGAGTCACTTTACTGAATCAATAGTCATGATTTACCTCCTTCATTAACTTGTTCACTCATTTGATGATATTTCAATACATTTGACAGCGATTCAGCCAGTATTATATTTTCCTTTATCACGTTATATTGTAGTTACTCTAACATTACGAGTGAAAGAGGTTGAATATTTCTGTACAAAACGAGAGTTTGTGCACTCTGAAGTCGTATGTGGCTCAGTGTGAGTGAGTGACCTTCTACTATGAACTGGGAGAACGAATCACTCTGTGGTTCACGTCAATCAAAGGCACTGATACGCAAGACTCAAATGACTCAACTGCTACAGTAACTCCTGGCTAAGCTAGCCTCGTGCTAACGTCTAAATAAATCACTGATCAGGGTGCTCAATTCTAGCCTGGGAACCAGACTCACTCGCTGCTACAGCGGTGAGTCTGGTTCCCAGGCTAGAACTGAGCACCGCAGCGTCAATTCTATTTCCAACAGCGGTACAAAGCAAACAGGAAGCGGAGTAAGCGAAGGGATGGCGTCTGCTGTTGATGTGGTGTCATTAGCGGTTTTGCGTTAATATTTGCGCAGGATTATGAATCACGAAACTCACCTACTGTCGATGTGTTTTTGGTTATTTACCGCTGATTGGAGACACACGCCTTCTCTCTCTCATGTGCCGTTCGTAGATTGGTATTGAGGGACTTCCGCATCCCGTGAGTGACACTGCTCGTGAACAACATGTGACGCAAATAAACAAATCTGATTGCACGGGATCGTGTTGATTTTTCTGATGCTGCCAACGTGGGCGGGGGTTCCAGACTGACCCTCCTCTGTATAAAAAGAGGGGACCTGCATATGTGAGGTGCAGAGTTTACTTACACGTCCACAACTTCCCATGTGTGTTTTTATAAATCCCAAACTGTACAGGTAACATTACATATGTCACTTTTGGGCCCATTTTGTATGTACGAGAGCTTTATAAATGAGACCCCAGGACTCTGCAGGGTCCAATCCATGTGTGAAAATGATGTCACATGCTCCCTGAACCACTCTTTCACAATGTGAGCCTGATGAATCCTGGCATTGGCTGGATGTCCACACTATTCCCTATATAGTATAGTGGATACGCCATTTTGTAGGGGTGTCCGAATGTTCCCTCAAAATGCGGTAATTCATGTGATGCAAGGTCAGTTATATTTCAAAAATTATTTTATCGACACAGACATTTATATGGTTAGTCTGGCGTTTTAAGTAATTTGCCTCAGGTGCACTGTGGAGTGGGTCAGACTGTTTTTAATGCAGGCTAGCTGTTACTGTAGAAATGCTAGCCTTGCACTAGCCTATAGCGCCACTAAACTCTTCAAATATAAGGACTGCATGAATTTAAAATATATATATATCTGCAGAAATCAACAACACTCTGGATAACTAGGAAATAAGGCCCTATGTCAAAAATCCTGAAATATCCCTTTAAGTTTACTCTAATACAAAATAATAGTTTGATTACCACAGCATTTGTACAGGTTAACTGTAATGGAAAAATAATACACTGGATAATGCTGTTTAGTATGTTTTACCTCTCACAATAATCTTTGTGTATAATTGAGGATCTTGTTGTGTCTTGCAGGCCTCTGTATCAAACCTATCCACTAGAATTGCTCATGAAATGATATTGTCTATAGAATTAAGATCAACTATTAAGATCAGAAACGTCAGCAAAGGAAGTTGTCTGTGATGATGAAGCTGAGACGGATGAGGAGTCTGTGTTGAGAGTTTCTTTTGCTGAGCAGCTTTTTGATTATGCTGAGTGTGGCATCTTCAAGGCTCTGCTATGAAGTGGAATGACAGGGGAGAGGGCACTACAGAGAGACCAGAGGAAAAAACGTGTCACCTGCTGTTAAATATTTGCCTCAGAATGAGAGAGAGGAGGACATGATTTGCCAGGCAAACACTTTAAGATCTTGATGTCTTGACGTCATTTATGAAGATTGACATTTTATTAATTATTTATTTTTTACATATTCTTTTTCATTACGGCTACAGAACATCTTGTTTTGACCAGAAAATGCTACAGTGCGACCTGACCGACCCCACTTGTTTTGACCAGAAGGTTTGAGTCGTAGGCTGTTTTATTTCAGTCAAACCTTGCAAAATTAGTCCCAAGAAAACCTAAAGGCAATGCTCCTACCCATGGTCATAAGCTGTTGCTGTGTGTGGCCAGAGAACCCCTTAAGATCCTCTCGTAGGTGCTGGACGAAGTGTGCATAGAGATGGCAGTTTGGGCGTTATCATCCAACCATATTGTGAGCCAATCTCTATGTATCTACCATTATCTGTAAATAACATTAAAGCTGTTCTTAAACAAAGCATGATAAATGCCGCCAGTCATTTTCCCTTTCCAATTGTTTTGTTTTGGAAAATTGCAAAAAGGATGAAATTATCCTCTCAAATAGAGAACTATACTGTGCTTTGATGTTTGTAATGTATGATTTTTCAGGCTCCACTGCCTTTCTTCTTTTTGTCCATGTTGGGGTTTGAAGATGCAACTTTTCAGTATAAACTAGCTGAGTTACAAAGTCAATGTTGGTCTGGCTCAGTGTAAACGGCATTAATGCACTTTTTTTCCTTTTCCTACAGTATGTGTCCTCTACACACAAGGAATGGGCAACAAGGAGTGGAGAGAGGTAGGAACTCATAACATTATCTTGTAGATCTTTATGGGTATCAAATTATTTATAAATGGCTGAAAAAATTATTATAAGATAAGATAAGATAGCCTTTATTGATCTCACAATGGAGAAATTTACTTGTTACATTATATTATTCATTATTCAGTAACAGTAACTTACGGGGTGTGACAATTAGGGCTGCTGTGATAACCGCATTTATCACATACTGTATGACCAGTCAAACCGCACTAAATCTCAAGCAACCGTGGTCACCGCATGGAGTGTTTTAATTGACATTTTATTGAGTACACTACAAATATGTGCCAGAGACACTGGTAAGGGACAGAGATTGGAGTCTAGCAGGAAAACACAGGAAAGTGCACCAATCAACAACTGCTACCATTTCCATAATGATTTAAAGGATCTGTATCATGCTATTTTAGCCATTCCAAAGTAAACTATAGGCATTTATATGATATATTGTACCTCTATCACTATGGAGTACTTTGAGAGAAATATAAGTATTTTCTGTGGGTATTTCCAAACCCAGAAGACAAGACGCTTCGATTCAGTTAACTCCGCCCCTCTCTCCGCTCATTCCACATTTACAGTATTATAAATATAAATATCGCTGCAAAAAGTGAAGTTAGTTCACATAATGCAGTTATAAGGAGTTGACATGTGCAACACAGTTTCATAAATGGCTAACACACACGCTAACACGCGTTTTGATTGACTTACCGCTCAGCCTGGCCTCCCCATCATTGGGTGTTTACGTTATGGCACTTGCGTTGGTTATAAAAGTTAATCCACTTTGATTCTGGCCAAGGTTCACCAAGCATCCATCAGGTTGGTTGATATAGTAGCTAGCTGAATCCTGGAAAGAAATTCCAACTTCTGGCGAGTGCACTCTTCTCTATCAACCAACACTGCGTTACAGCCGCTTCAAAGCCTGTACAAACAGGCACTCAAAATATTAGATAAAAAACCTGTTTCGTACCACTACTGTAAAATTGTGAAGAAATATAAATTATTAACATTTGAAAATTTCATTTTGTTTTCGAATGTCAGTTTAGTATTTAAAATTCTTCATGATTTGGCCCCACAGCCCCTGAGAATGTTTGTGAAATCTTGTGACGAGGCAGGACGTAGAACAACGCGAGCTTCCTCCAGAGGAGACTGTTCTGTGAACTTTAGATCCTCCACCTTGGACAGAATTGCTTCTCTGTGAAAGCTGCAGGGATGTGGAACTCGTTGCCATTAACTGTTCGCGAGAGTAGCACCGTGCAACAGTTTAAACTTGACCTGAAGAAGTGGTTGAAAGACAGTCAGATTTGTGATCATTAGCAAACAACGGGTTAATCGGGGGATTGTTAAGAATGTATGAAGGTACAATCTTTTTTTATAAACTGTAGATATTTGTAAAAGCAAGTGTAAATACTGTAAATATTGCATCTGAATGTTTGTTGAAGTGATCCTTTTGCTGGAGCTTTATCTGTATTTTATAGTGTGAATGCGTATTGGCCACTGTATAAACCTGCTGTCACTTTGCCTCTGCCCAGGGACTACAGATGAAAATTAGCTTGTAGCTATCTCTGGTCTGTACAACACATTTGTTGTGCAATGTCCCTGTGAAATAAATAAATAAATAAATAAATAAATAAATTTAGGAAGGCTGAATAGTCCTGTTCCTCTCGTAGCCAAACGGGCATCCGTGACATTATCGTTGGGTAAGAAAAAAGAACAGGCGGTGTCCAGAGTAGGTTAGAAAGAGCTCCGTCTTCACAAACATGACTTCTGTCGATCCTCCGGGGGTGCATTTGTTTACTCGCCCGGGACAGCACAGACGTGTCGGGAACTTCTTTTTTAATTTTTATTTATTTATTTTTTCTTTCTTATAACAGAAATAATGCAAAACCTGTTTTATAAATTAAAATCAGGCCCTAGGCATTACATTACAGAGGTCTGGCCCTTCCTGTTTGACACTATAACGTAAAATACGTCATAGTGTCACAACTCAGTCGTTTTCCAGGAGAGGTTCCTGCGATGTCCCCCTTGCTGCTATTTAAAAAAACTTCACTTCACCACAAACCGCGGTATTGAGGCACGCAATATTGACCACAGAGAAATTCCTTCACGCCGCAGCCCTAGTGACAATATCCTGAATTTTGCGATATATCGCAATATTTTGTGGCACAACACGATACCAATACTTTTTATTCCCATATCAATAAATTTGATGGATATTAATGAGGCAGCAGTGATCCACTGCTTTCACAATCAATAAGGGCCAATAGTGGTCAAAAATACACAGTAGAGGACAACACTTGGACCAAACAATTACACAAATACATTGCTTTTATTGCCAGTGACAGAGCAATAGGCACATTTATTAAGGGAGGTATCATGAAAAAGGTCTTTCATACGTCTTTCTTTAAAAATCTGGATGTATTGTAGGTTATTTTGTGTCATATATCCACTATTGCAGTATCGGTGTATCATGAGAGTATCGTGAGCCATGAAACACTATTTCAGTTTGTAAATGTAAAACTAGAATAAAGTTTGTTTCCGAATGAAAAGTGATCCATCTGCACTTTTATAGCATTTGTTAACACATTTATGGGCATAAATATCAACTCTAAAATCAGAAACCTGTTGAAGCAAGGAAGACATTCAGATAATTGATATTTCTTTGCTAACTTAGAAAAGCCTTTTGAGTGACTTGGAACCTGAAAGTATACTGCCAACACTTAACATAAACAAATCATTAAGCCATTATGGTTACTCTAAAATGGAGAGAGAAAAGGAAAGGACTTGATAGCAAAATCCAAGCACATTTTATCACTTGATGAACAATTGCCATGTACCATGATAGATTATTTAAACTTGATTGAGGAAACCCTCCATTCACTGCCGCCCTAAGTGGATATTTTAAAATGACATTTAGCTCAGGTAATGAATACCAGTCCATGTAAATCACCATAGAGATGTGCAGCTCCTATCACTAGACCATTTCCACAGAGGAGAGTGTCCCATCTGCATGCATTATTAATAAGGCCTGGTAAATGCTACAGTGCGACCTGACCAACCCCCATTGACTTGATGCTTGAGCTGATCCCCATTCATTAGTCCAGAGGTGAACATAATCCTCTGTAACTACTAATGCCTCTCCTGAGGAAAGGATGTCAAATGGTTATTTTGTTTTCTTAAGTAACTGGGCTTTGTTATTTTGTTTGTGGTTTCTGTAGTTTGGGAGAACAGAAGTGATTGACAACACGTTGAATCCAGACTTTGTCCGGAAATTCCTTCTGGATTACTTCTTTGAAGAGCGGCAGAACCTCCGGTTTGACCTGTAAGTACTACTAAGTAGAATTATGGCTATTTGACAAATACAGTCATGAACAAAAGCATTTGCACCCCTGAAACTTTCCATTAAATCTCATTCAAACATCGAGAGACAAATCGCACCAAAACTAACGTATGAGCCTGCTTGACCATCCGGACTTTCAACAAGGAGTCCGGATGTCCACGTCCAGGGATGTTAGGGGTTCTAAACTTATGTTGCACACTATGGACAAAGAAACCTTAAGGCAAGGCAAGGCAAATTTATTTACACAACAAATTTCATGCACAAGGCAACTCAATGTGCCTCACAGCAACACCAAACACACAATAAAAACACAATAAAACAAATCAATCAAAACACTAATAATTAAAAATATATATTAAAAGTAGTTAAAATACCATCAATTGCCACAGGCAACAGTAAATAGGCATGTTTTCAGCCTGGACTTAAACATAGTAAGAGTTGTGGCCTGTCTTACGTCTTCGCTGAGGCTGTTCCACACTTTTGCTGCTTGAAACTGAAACGCAGCCTCACCGCGTTTAGTGGTGACTCTAGGACCCACCAGGAGACCCCTCCCTGAGGATCTCAAGGTCCGAGATGGTTTATACTGCTGTACCATGTCAGCTATATATTTTGGTGCCCGACCATGAAGAGACTTATAAACTAGCAGAGCTATTTTACGATCTATTCTCTGAGCGACAGGAAGCCAGTGCAGAGACCGGAGCACTGGACTAATGTGGTCATATTTCCTGGTTCTGGTCAGGACGCGAGCAGCAGCATTTTGAATATACTGCAGCTGTCGAACAGCTCGTTTAGAGAGGCCAGTGAACAGGCCGTTACAATAGTCTAATCGACTGGAGACAAACGCATGAATTAATCTCTCCAAATCTGGTGTAGACACTATGTTTTTTATTTTAGCAATATATTTTAGGTGGTAATAAGCCGCTGATGTAATGGACTTAATATGACGTAATATGTTAAAATTCAAGTCTGAGTCCCCTAGATTTCTAACTTGATTTTTAGGTTCTAGTGAAAGAGCTTCAAGATGACCAATGACAACTTCTCTGTGTTTTTGTGGGCCAAAGACAATGATCTCAGTTGTATCTGTATTTAACTGGAGGAAGTTATTTTGCATCCACACACTGGTCTGTTTGATACAATGACACAGTGTATCTACAGGCCCATGTTCACCTGCTGTTAGTGAAACATAGATCTGAGTGTCATCTGAGTAATTGTGATAGGATACATTGTTACTGGATATTAATTGACCTAACGAAAGCATGTACAAATTGAACAAGAGGGGCCCCAGAATCGACCCCACAGGTCAATGCCATTAGGTCTGAGACACAGTTTCCCATCGCGACATAGTAAGTTCTTTCCTCGAGGTAGGATCTGAACCACTCGAGAGCCTTTCCAGAGATTCCCACCCAGGTTTTTAACCTCTCTAGTAAGATCGCGTGATCCACTGTGTCAAACGCAGCGCTAAGGTCCAGCAGAACTAAAACTGTGACCGTGCCTGCATCTGTATGTAGCCTGATGTCATTTGTCATCTTGATCAAGGCTGTCTCAGTACTATGGTAGGGTCTAAAGCCCGACTGGAACACATCAAAAACATTATTTACAAGAATAAAGTCAGTAGTAGGGTTGGGCAATGTCCCCTTAATTGGCAGTTGACGATGTTTACAGTGAACCATAGTGATGGACGATGATATGTCCATCTCTTATTATAAGCATTTTTTAAAGATATTTACATAGCCTATATATAGGCTGCCTTTTATTTATGTTAGGAAAAATGTGAGATTGCACTATAAATGTATCTAAACTAAACATGATCTGCACAGAGTCATGGAATACGAATTTTGCAACAGAAATGCGTTAAAACTCGACTTATTCAGAGCGTCATCTGCTCCTCAATAACAGGGCTCTTATCACACTAATACAAATGTAAATCGGAGCTTATTATTTGCATTTGCTCAATTTTAACGTAATGTTTAAGAAACAGTGGGTGAACGGGACAATATTTAGAAGTTTGCATCATAGCCTACGTTATTCCACGCGCCGCTCGGTCCGTGTGCTCGGAGCCTCGTACCTCCGCGCCTCTTTCTCTCCTCTCCGTCCTTCGTGAGAACATCCAAACCCATGCGCTCTCAGCTTCTATGTGAGATCCATCGCGGCATTTTAAAACTGCTTAGTTTCCGTACGAATAGCAAAGCGAAACCACGCGGTGTTACACAGTAGCTGCTTTTAGAGAGAAAGCCCCGTGTGTCAGAAATAGAGCAGTGCTGCGTCTTTATTTTAATAATTACGGCTAACACATCATGTCTTCGGGCTACTTAAACTAGCGTGCATATTAGCTATATTCCAGATTTAATTTGCAGTGCAATCCCAGCAAAGTTTGTAGGTTTACAAGGCCCACAGAAGATCAGCGCGTGTTTCTGACAGGAGGGGGCGTGGCATCACGATGGTTGCTTTCCATCGTGATGTTGCTCATCCATCACGATGGACGATGATATCGTCCATCGTCCCAACCCTAGTCAGTAATCTGGCTGTAGACCACTTTCTCCAAGACTTTACCTATAAATGGCAGATTTGATATTGGCCGATAATTATTTATTTCTGTCGAATCAAGACCACTCTTCTTCAGCAGTGGCTTGATGACAGCTGTTTTTAGGGCCTTTGGAAAAGCTCCAGTCTGGAGTGAGGTGTTAACTAAACGCGTGAGTTGTGATAAACTGCTCAGCACAGACTTTAAGAATCTAGTTGGTAGTTCATCCAGGCAGCATGTACTTGAGCTCAGACCAGAGATAACATCCTCCACTATGTCATTAGTGACCGGTGTAAAATGTGTCAGCGCTAGTTCTACTACTAGTTGCAGTGTTACGATTTGTATTGAACAACTGATAGCGTTTTTGATAGCTTGGACCTTGTCACTAAAAAATGTTGCAAACTCATTGCACTTCATTATAGAAATTAATTTTTGGGGCAGTGAAACTGGGGGGTTTGTGAGTCTGCTAACTGTGGCAAACAGAACATGAGAGTTACCATGGCAATTTGAAATTATTCAGAGAAATGTTAGCCTGGCTAACGCCAGACTGCTGTGTGCGCTCGAATCCTTTCGAACTTCACAACAGTCTGGGGACCATGGCCGACATTTTTCCATGGATTTGGGCACCAATCACAGAACGAGGAGGGACGGTAAGACGATGACGCGCTATTTGACATACGGAAGCTTTAGTTTGTTTAGGGATAAAAAAATAAAAAAATATTTACGGATCGAACATGACAGCAGCAGACGCGATGCCATCTTTCGATCAAGCTTTAGAACGTGTTCTAAATAGTTTAGCTCAAAAGTTTACAGCAGGTACGTCATACGTCATCTGATACCATGATACGATTGGCTATGGCTACGTGCAGACGCATGAGAGACATTCGTAGCGCCCAATAAACGGCTATGGACAATCGTAAACCACAGCTCTCCTACGAGAAAATGAATTGGTGGTCCCAGACTAAATATCACTTGTGATTTTAGTCTGGCGTTAGCCAGGCTAGAGAAATGTGACCAGTCACAGGAATCAAAGACACAACTCGGTTTTGGGCATTTTGAGATTTTCACAGATTATTAAAGTGTAGTCTCCAAGCTTTCCAATGATGTGTAACACATGGAAATCTGATAATATTTGGAGGCGTAGCGGTGATTTGAAGTTAACAACTCCAAAAAGGCCAAAGGGCTGAAAAAGCTCTCCAAAGATTTGGGCCATTCTCACCTCTCTGCTGTTGGGAGTGACAATAGGGCTCATTACATCTCATTGGGATAAGCCATACCCCCTGTCAAACTCCCCCCCAAAGCAGTAAAGCACAGGGAGGGAGCAAAAAGGTTATTGCTTCCACAACAAACCATTGTTTACCAGTTTCAAATTTCAGTAAAAAATTCAAAATAAAATCTTTATGTTTATGGTTGTAAACATGACAAAATGTACAGTGAGAATCCTACGCGCCACACAGGGGAAGCTTAGCGTCATGAAGCCGCACACGCATGCGCCCCCACGGCGTGCGCTATTTCTCTGACAAAACAAGACTTTTTCAACCTGAAAACTGATCGACAATAGGCGTATGTATAAAACTGCCTTTTTTGCGTGGCATTTGTTTGCTAAAGAATGTGTCAACTACGCAAATCAAACAAGCTGTGCTTCTCCTCCTCCGTGCTGCTTACCCAGTATGTAAATACACACAGACAAAGTCACGCCCCTACTGCAAGCTCCGAAAACAACCAAAAACTAGTCGGTTTGAACCTAAAAGTTTATGCTTTTAAATATACCAATACTGCTAGCTTAAACATGGAGAGGCTACTTCGTGACTTCAACTGAACAATTCTGCAAAAAAGTAAAAATCACCAATTTTCAAAAAAATACCTTTGTTTACGTTTTTCTCGAGACACGGGCTGCCGACTTGTGTCTTTGGAATCCACGGCGGGTCACAAATACTTCTCTCTTGTTCTACGCAAAGTCTGGTTGAACACGTGTAACTTTTCTTTGTAAATTTCATAATGAACCTGGAGCTTTGACTTGCGCCATGTTCGTTCGGCTCTCCGGCACTCCCTTTTAAGTGCCCTGACCGAATCTTAATTTCTCCATGGGGCCTTTTGCTTATTTTTAACCATTTTAACCTTAACAGGGGCTATAACGTCCAAGACATTTAAAACACCTGACGTATAAGAGCTCAACAAATTATTAACATCAGAACAGGGAGAGTATACAAATGTAATCATATCCGTAAATTGTGACCTTGTTTTGTCATTTATGAGTCTTTTCTGAACCACTCCAGACCCAACTGCTGGCTTGGGCACAACAGAAAGCTCAAAGAAAACACTAAAATGATCAGATAATGCAACATCCACAACATTCACCTTAGAAATAGTAACACCTTTTGTAATAAGGATGTCCAATGTGTGTCTCTGGAGATAGGCTTAAGTTGCATGTTGATGTTTTCCACTTTCCATTCTGGTTCTCGAGTCATCTGACAGTTCTCTTCTCCTCTTTCTGTTCTCCATGTTTAGTATGGCAGGCACAGACACACAATCTCTCCTTTTTATCTGATTATAGGTGTGAGTTTTGTTTTGTTTTTTGTTTTGTTTTATACATTGCCCACACCTGTTACTTTCCACAGGTTAAACAAGCATCACTTGCTTGAAACAAAGTTACTGTACTTACCCCCACGTTTGAGAGGGTGCCAATAATTTTGTCTGGCCCATTTTTGTGTGAAATTATGTCAAATTTGCCTTTTTGTGTGTTCCAAATACACACAAAGGAAATAAACAGCTATATATCAAAACATGTATAATTGCACTAACTTTCTGGGAGAAAGACTTAATTTTATGGAAACATATCAGGGGTGCCAACGCTTCCGTCCATGTATGTGCGATAATTGGCAACATTTTGGGGTAGCAAAACTTCCACAATGTTTTATAGCTCCCTGATTAATTCTTTTATTTAATATTTCTGTAATTGTCCCTTTGTCTGTCTATGCTTAAAATAATTATCTGCCACTTTTTGTGAAATCGGAGCTGATGTATCGCTTGTATCCCACTTAGTTTGTCTCTTGTGGCGGAGTTTGAGTAGACTGCAGTTTACTGTTCAATTTGGTAGTCTTCTAATAGAAGAATAGCCTTAATCACCCAGACAAGCAAAAAAATATTGAATGTGGAAAACATGCTTGAGTTCACTGTAATAATGGAGGAAATAAACATAATATTACATGTGATATTCCCAGTGTTTTCTATCGCGTCAAAGTAGGGGGTACGCGACTCGTCAATCGAAGCTTCAGGGGGTACACGGCTCCAAAACGTTTGGGAACCACTGTCCTAGAGGAAAGCAATCTTTTAGTTAACCAGCCTCTGCAGGGCTCCGCTGTGACGTTCTCACACACTGCACCCATGGCAGCAAGTCGGGTTATTTGTTTATGTGGTTGCCAATCTTACATGTTCCATCTTCATGCACAGTTAATTTCATAATGCACTTACAATAACTAGTGCAGTATATAACTGGACATGATAACTGCCACTATCACGTTTGATCACGATCCTTATCACGTTACTTCAATATACTATCATGTTCATACAAGATACTATTGTGTTCGTACAAGATCATTTCATGTTCGTACAAGATATATGGATCACGTTATTACATGCTCTTACCGCTAACTTCTTTTTGTGCAATAGTCCACGATGAGTGACGTCTGCACTGTGTCTGTGTGTGTGTAAATAAATGAATGGTGGTGATGGGTGAAGGTCTGTTGCCGATGATGTGTGCAGTCGCGTCGTCTACCCTTGGAGAAACATTGACATTTCTAATGACGTAAATAAGGGGAAGGTGAAATAATGTTGTAGGTGAGACATTCCCATGACATTTACAAAAAATAATTAAAAAAATCTAGATTTATTTTCATCATTTACATTTTTTAACCTCTTACCCCCCCACCCACCTTGACCCACAAAACTGATCGTAACTTTGTTGTCACATTGTCGCCGCGGTTTTTGTCACTTTTTTGTCGCTTTTTTGTCATGGACCAACTCTGTTTTTACTGTATATTAATGATATTTGTAGAATATCTAAAATTATGAAATGTATACTTTTTGCAGACGATACAAATATTTTATGTTCAGGTGAAAATTTGAAGCAACTTTTGAATGAAATTCCTCAAGAACTTTATAAGTAAAAAAATGGTTTACTATAACAAATTATCACTGAATCACAAAAAGACAAAACTTGTGCTCTTTGAAAACTGGAAAAACGATATGCCAGTACAAATAACTATTAATGACACTATCATTGAAAGAGTGCAACAAAGTGTGTTTTTGGGTTTAGTTATTGATGAAAAGCTCTCTTGGAAACCTCATAAGTTACCTGTTCAAAAGTGTGTTGGTGTGAAACGATGTAGCCTTGTACTTGATCAGAATGCCTTAGTTATTCTGTATCACTCCTTTATAATGTCAGATTTGTTCATAAAGTTAAATACAATGATCACACCAAGCCACTTTTTCTGAACTCATTTAACTTAAAATTAGTTGATTTGGTAAAGTACAAAACTGCTCAAATTATGTACAGGGCATCAAAACATTCCCTGCCTAGTGACATCCAAAATGTATTTAGAGATAGAGATGCTCATCACAACTATAATTTAAGAGGAACTAATCAATTGTATTAGCCAAATGTAAGGACAGCCCTTAAATCTATGTGAATCTCAGTGAAAGGAATCACTTTGTGGAAAGAACTAGCAGAGGAAATAAAAAGTTGTAAAAATCTTACTCAGTTTAAAATAATGTTCAAAAGATGTGATGAGTGGTTACCAGGAGGAGTTGCCTCATGAACGGGCACATGCACTATGTGTGTCTGTGTATGGGTGAAGCAAAACCACACAACTACTGTATTTATAGTAGATGAATGTGGTAATATATACTGTGTATATGTGTACACGTATGGTATATTGTAATCATTTATTGTTTAAATATTAGTCATATATCGGACAATACTGAGTACCATAAATGCAAATGCAGGGCGGCACGGTAGCACAGCGGTTAGCGCTCGTGCTTCACAGCTAGAAGGTCCAGGGTTCGATTCCCACCAGGGACCAGGCCTTTCTGTGTGGAGTTTGCATGTTCTCCCCGTGTCTGCGTAGGTTTCCTCCGGATACTCCGGTTTCCCCTACCACTAAAAACATGTACAATAGGCCAGGATGAATGTGAGTGTGTTTGAGAGTGCGCATGGGGAACGACAGATGGAAATTAGCCCAAGGCTACAATCCGGTGTGGCTTGTTCATTAACTTGCACTGTCCCTACCAAATAAACCAATAAATAAAAAAAATTGTAAAGGGGGGGAGCCGTTAAGCGTTATGATGCCTACTGCTCTTGGCATTATTCCTTGTGTACAATGTTCACTATGTGTTTCTATAGGGAAGAAGGGGTGTAGAATCAGAGTAAGTTTGGACCTGTTTGTCTTTGTCTTGTGTACTGATTGTTAAAATGTTCCATCTTCATGCACAGTTAATTTCATAATGCACTTACAATAACTAGTGCAGTATATAACTGGACATGATAACTGCCACTATCACGTTTGATCACGATTCTTATCACGTTACTTCAATATACTATCATGTTCATACAAGATACTATTGTGTTCGTACAAGATCATTTCATGTTCGTACAAGATATATGGATCACGTTATTACATGCTCTTACCGCTAACTTCTTTTTGTGCAATAGTCCACGATGAGTGACGTCTGCACTGTGTCTGTGTGTGTGTAAATAATGAATGGTGGTGATGGGTGAAGGTCTGTTGCCGATGATGTGTGCAGTCGCGTCGTCTACCCTTGGAGAAACATTGACATTTCTAATGACGTAAATAAGGGGAAGGTGAAATAATGTTGTAGGTGAGACATTCCCATGACATTTACAAAAAATAAATAAAAAAAAATCTAGTTTTATTTTCATCATTTACATTTTTTAACCTCTTACCCCCCACCCACCTTGACCCACAAAACTGATCGTAACTTTGTTGTCACATTGTCGCCGCGGTTTTTGTCACTTTTTTGTCGCTTTTTTGTCATGGACCAACTCTGTTTTTACTGTATATTAATGATATTTGTAGAATATCTAAAATTATGAAATGTATACTTTTTGCAGACGATACAAATATTTTATGTTCAGGTGAAAATTTGAAGCAACTTTTGAATGAAATTCCTCAAGAACTTTATAAGTAAAAAATTGGTTTACTATAACTAAATTATCACTGAATCACAAAAAGACAAAACTTGTGCTCTTTGAAAACTGGAAAAACGATATGCCAGTACAAATAACTATTAATGACACTATCATTGAAAGAGTGCAACAAAGTGTGTTTTTGGTTTTAGTTATTGATGAAAAGCTCTCTTGGAAACCTCATAAGTTACCTGTTCAAAAGTGGCTAAGTGTGTTGGTGTGAAACGATGTAGCCTTGTACTTGATCAGAATGCCTTAGTTATTCTGTATCACTCCTTTATAATGTCAGATTTGTTCATAAAGTTAAATACAATGATCACACCAAGCCACTTTTTCTGAACTCATTTAACTTAAAATTAGTTGATTTGGTAAAGTACAAAACTGCTCAAATTATGTACAGGGCATCAAAACATTCCCTGCCTAGTGACATCCAAAATGTATTTAGAGATAGAGATGCTCATCACAACTATAATTTTAAGAGGAACTAATCAATTGTATTAGCCAAATGTAAGGACAGCCCTTAAATCTATGTGAATTTCAGTGAAAGGAATCACTTTGTGGAAAGAACTAGCAGAGGAAATAAAAAGTTGTAAAAATCTTACTCAGTTTAAAATAATGTTCAAAAGATGTGATGAGTGGTTACCAGGAGGAGTTGCCTCATGAACGGGCACATGCACTATGTGTGTCTGTGTATGGGTGAAGCAAAACCACACAACTACTGTATTTATAGTAGATGAATGTGGTAATATATACTGTGTATATGTGTACACGTATGGTATATTGTAATATTCATTTATTGTTTAAATATTAGTCATATATCGGACAATACTGAGTACCATAATGCAAATTGTAAAGGGGGGAGCCGTTAAGCTTTATGATGCCTACTGCTCTTGGCATTATTCCTTGTGTACAATGTTCACTATGTGTTTCTATAGGGAAGAAGGGGTGTAGAATCAGAGTAAGTTTGGACCTGTCTGTCTGTCTGTTTGTCTTTGTCTGTTTGTTTTTGTCTTGTGTACTGATTGTTAAAATGTTGTATTGTTGTATTATGTTGTTTTGTGCTGAGTGGTGCCGTGTGAGAGGTTGGAATTCTATAAGCGTTGCTTCTTCCTTTTTCTTCTTTTCTCAGACTGTATGCATGTAAATTGATTGTTACATTACTTTTTTTTTATCTTTTATTTTCTCTGTTAATGTTTTTGTCGATTTTTGTTACTTTTTCATTGCTTTATTTGTTGCTTTTTTGCCATGTTTTGCCACTATTTTTGTCTCGTTTTTGTCATTTTTGCTGCATTTTCATTCTCGTTTTTGTCGTTCTTTTGATACTTTTTGTTTAAGCTTTTAGATTTGAGTAAAGCCAAACTGGAGAAAATGTGCTCGGTTCAGGTGGGGGTTAAGAGGTTAAATGATATTAATGAAAAAGGAATGAAAAACTGGCTGCAAAACAAATGCCAAATCAACAGAGTGAACTTTCTGTTTGAAAAAAAAAAAAAAAGTGTTTCCTATAGACCAGCCATTCCCAAAGTGGGGTCCGGGGACCCCTGGGGGGCCTCAGGGGCACTTCAGGGGGGCCTCCAAAGATTTTCCAAACATAATTTCTATAAAAATTAATGGGTTTAAGATGATCTTTATGTGTATTTGTTTAATTATAGCAAGTATTCAGCCTGTGTTTGCAATTTTTTCTGTAAAATCATAAGAAATTAATGATGAAAACCATTAGACAATCTTTGAAAAGAGTGAATACATATTGTTGGGGGGCCCCGTGTAAACTTTGGATCGATAAAAGGGGCCGCGGTGTGTTGGACTTTGGGAATAGCTGCTATAGACCATTTAATTGTTTGTAAACATTCCGGGCTTAGCTGGAGGCAGGAAGCTAGAGTCCTATCTATTTCCATTGTAGCTGTTGTCATAGTAACGATAAACAAATGTCTAACTGTTTTTGGAAATATCAGATAAATCTTATTTTATCGTCTCAAATGTCATTCCTCTTGTTCTTGCACCTTAAGCCACAACAGGACCACATTTTTCAGTTGTAGTTTTACACTTATAATCGCTAGTTTTAGTTTAATCTTATTTCTCTTGATCACTTCCTGCCTCCAGCTGATGCCACTGATGATGTCAGCAGTTAAAGGGTCTATAGAGTAATATTACAGGCCCCTACTCCCCATCACAACACCCTCAATCAACTCCCTTTTTGGTGTTTGTGTGGAAAGATGAACATGTTGAAGGGCCTGTTTAGCTCAGACCCAAAGGAGCTGCTCTGTTTGTGACCTCTGCTACTTGAGTGAATGTGGACTGATTACCCCTTTCTCCTCTGAGTCACCGGTCCTTCTGGGCAGCCATATTGGAAAGGTTTTCTGCTCCGAGACTATATGATTAAAGCTCTGTGGGGGACTCTGGAGAATAAAGAGAGAATAGAGTGAGGGAAAAGGAGGTAAATGGTGCACTTTTGCTCAGTTACTGTGGTAGGATACATGGTGATTGTTTACACATGCAATATTTCCCTTCCCATAATGCAACCAATATCAAATCAAGTCAGTGTTTGATTTTAAACTCCATAATGAAGTAGAATATTTGTATTTGTAATTACGTACAATTATATATCAGATTTGCGTATTTGTGTTTTTGTTTCTTAAAAAGGCATTTATTTTTTCCCATTCTTTTATTATTGTCCATATATTGTTGCTGTTATCATATAGGGATGTGGATATCCTGAAAACTAGTGTATATATATATATATATATATATATAGTGTATATATATATGTATATATATATATATATATATATTGACAGCCCGTTTGGACCTATTACTGTTTTATACTGGCAAATAATGCTCCCCAGCTGAGCCTCTGTCACATCTATGGCTTTACAAGGCACTGACTCTCCATCTCTTGCCCTATAGGTATGATGTGGACTCCAAGAGCGCCAACCTTTCCAAACATGTAAGTCTTTCATCATACACACAACATACAGTACATTCTTCATGTAAAATGGTCTTATATATGTAACATTTGTGTGAATGGAAAGAGTTATATGATAATTGTCTTAGCAAATTGTCTTAGCTGTAGATGTAGTAGCAATGTTTTTTTGTAACATTAACAACAGTGGTAGTAGTTGTGATTCTAGGAGGGTAACAGAGGTTTTTGTGGTTGAGGAGTTTGACCAATCGATCCCAGCTTTGTCCTATCCTGACATTGTGTCCAAAACTTTTACCCGACCATGTCTATGTATGAATCCAGTGTGTGAGTGAAGGATTGATAGTAGTATGAGAAATCGAAGGCAATGTAAAGCATTTAGCAAAAGTGCTTTAGAAACCCTAAGTACCCTAAGTATGGTAGTCGTAGCCGAAATGGTAGAAGGAAATGGTAGTACTAGCCGAAGATCGCTATAATGGTGCTTTCACAACAGACCGCAAACACGCGGTTCTAGTTGGTCGCTTGAACAAGTTACAGTCGTTCTCGTCGATCATTCACATATGTCGCTTCCTTGTGCTTCAGGAGCTACCGCCGTGTGTTGCTGAGGACACTTATTTTTTCCCCATGCGCTTTTCTCTGAGCACGAATTTGTGAGTGAAAATGTGAAAATTCTTTGATTCTTTTATGCATTGATAACAGTTTAACTTCTTGCCTCCGACACTTTACGTAAACGTCACCCAACCTTTGAACGTCCTGTCTCTTGCGGAGCCTCCGAAATACCCTTCGACACTGTCTCTACCCTCCCAGGTACTTTACTCCAAAGTACAGCAGCCCATAAACCCAACTCATATTAGGGCTGGGCGATATGACGATATTAGACCGTCTTACGATCTCCAGAGCTGACGATCTGTCATTTTTGTGGGATTGTTTTATCACAGGGGCGACAATGGCGCAGATGGTAGAGCGGGTCGTCTCATGATCGGAAGGTCAGGGGTTCGAATCCCGCCTCCTGAAGGTGCACATTGTCGTTGTGTCCTTGGGCAAGACACTTCACCCACATTGCCTCCAGTGTCCGCGTACACTGGTAGCCCCCTAGGAGAGACCAACAGGCCCAGTTTGAATCATGAGGCCGTCCTTCCGTGGACCCACCACCTGCAGAAGGAGCCATGGGGGCTGGTGCTATGCGATCTGGGCAGCTCCAACGGCTGCCCCCACGACCCGGCAACGGACGAGTGGAAGAAAATGAATGAATGAATGAATGAATGTTTTATCACGGTTCTAAGCACTTCTGCACAGTTTACTCTTTTCACCGTCAGTGAAGTAAAAACAAGCCGCGCACTTACTGCTACGCAATGTCTGACGCTAATGCGAGCATTTAGCAGCTAGCCGCTCCTCTACAGTGCGCCCAGTACGACCAGGCTCCTCAATCTGGAGCTTTAAACCCAGCGTTCTGTCTCTATTTCAGCTGTATTTATGTCAGTGACTTTCCCCTGTAACGCTGCTGCTCTGCTCAGCGTGTGTTTATTTATTTACCTGGCGACACATGTGCGAAGAAGCGAGTGTGTCCTTCGTCCTTACAGCTCTGTCAGGCGCCGCATCCTTTTCATTTGTTTAATTTAAATCCTGAGCCGTGTTCACAAATGCGGTGTTTATCCATGTCTTTGAAAATATAAGACTTGTCCAACTTTGGTGAATTACTTGGTCAAGTAATAACTTATGGTAACTATCTGTTCCGGTTAGCCTTTTACACAATAAAAGACACAGTATGTTATCGCTTTAGTAAGACTCTTATTGTGAAAGGGTCAGACAGCAACAGCAACTTGACGTCATGAGAGAGACGTCTCAGAAAAGATGCCAAACAGCAACAGACACTAACAACAAGCCTTTACCAAACTTAGTGTTACTATTTTACTTTCATTGTCTGGAGTTTTATTGTGTTTTTTAATGTATAGAGTTAGTTTGCCATAGTTCTAAGTCTAGTCTAAGTTCTAAGTCTATTTTTGCTTTGTTGATTATCACAAAGTTGAATAAATTAGTATATTACAGTTTTTGCCTGTTGCTTGAGCACATTTTGCAAAACTTCGCTCATTGTGCCAAAACTCTACACACAAGTAAACATGACACAACACTGGAAAATACACCATTCACATCTGTGTCAAATTGAAACTCTACTATCAAAACCTAAACTCTGCTATCAAAACCTAACACTCCTTTGTCAAAATGTAACTCTGATGACAAAATGACACATACTTGCATCACTTTCAGATAAGGGGGAACACACTTGTCTTCTTTATATGAAACACTGCAGTCTTTGATTTTCAGTTTATTCAGAAGGCATATTTTCAGGAGGCACATTTTCAAACAACCAAAAAAGCAAATAGGCCTACTCAATATTGTACATTGCAGTAACATGAATTCAGATAAAACAAAAACAAAATAATTGAAAAAATACTGTAATAGAAAAAACACTATACTGTAAACACAGAAAATCATGGCAATTCTGCATATGTGGGCTCATGGATCCCGCCGTCTGTTGGAGTCTGGCCACAGGACCTCATCGACATCTTCTCCCGCTAGGCACTGGGGAAAATATCCCCTTGCATGTCGAAACCATCTATGCTTGCAAAGTTCTTGAAATGGCTAAACTGAGGGCTTTTTGTAGCTTTTTGTTCAGTTTTGCAAGTAAGTGCCTTCAGGTGTGTATTTGAGTGGTTGCAATTACCCGATGTGCTTTGTATTTTAGATACATGTGTTTTCCAAATGGCACCCTGAGATTTCATTTTTGTACGAAGTGTCTTATGTATGAAATAGAGTGTAGTATGCAGGACCAGATGTGTTGCATAAAGGAGTAAGTGTGTTGCAGAATTGCAACTAGAGTGCAAAGCAGCGCTTTTGTTTAAGGTATGGGTACATGTGTTTGAGGTATGGTAGCAAAAGCTTCAAGTTGTGTTACTTTAGTCTACGTATGGGTCTATAGTGTTCAAGCAATGGGCAAAAACTGTAATTCAATCTTTTTCTTCTTCAGTTTAGTTACTATAAAAAAAACGTGATAAAACCGAAATCGGGAGTTTAGAATTCAAAAATCGTGATATTTTATTTTTGTCATATCGCCCACCCCTAACTCATATAAACATTATTTCATGAGCTTTGCCCAATAATGCAAAACCGAGTGTGCAGTACAAATCCAGTTTTGTAATCCAATGCCTTCTGTATTGGTCTTGGTTAATTTCTCTGATCAACAACTGTGTGGCATTTCCTACAAGCACAAGCTGCGCTGCCCCAAACTCAAAGCTTTTTTACAGTATTTCCTCTTCTTTTCAGACCTGGTGTCAAGGGGTTAAATCTGTTTGTGTCTTTATGATGATGTGCGAGAAGTACGACTGTTAAGCTCCAGGTTCACACAGATGAGCCGCTAATCTCCTCTTCCGTGTCCCGTCGCTCGAGCGCGTGGGTTGGCTCCACATCCTCCTTCTGTGATGCCGCCATTGCCCGCTTGTGGTCATTCAGTAGGTAATGTGTGAGAAGCTTGCTTTGCATTGCAAGGTCGCGTGATTGGCTTCCACTGGTAATTAGTTGCCCATATGTGACGCCTCAGACACATTTTTGTAAAATTACAAATAGTAAAGTTTGCATTGTCTGTAATTTTTTTGTAACAATAGTAGTCTTCATTTTGAAAGTGAGTTGCAGTAGAAGACCCATTGCAAACATAATTTGGAAAATCCCCCTCCTTTTGTGGAAAATTCCCCTCCTCCTGTGGGTTCTCACCTTCTGTTTTGGCACTCCTTAAACCTCTACCTGGCTCCACCCTAGAGTTTATTATTTAGGGAGCAGTTCACCTGTTCTGCCATTTTGCCCTGCTCAAGCCTGCATGGTGAAGCCATCCAACTTTCCAGGAGACGCAGTGTGTGATTGACAAAATACCACTGCTCTCCCTCATGGCCCACCATACCTCCACCCCGAGCAACAAATCACACCCCACTATTCCTCCAACTCAATAAAATCACCTTTTTATCTAAATCTGCGGGCTGTCTCATCGATTGCGTTGGCACCTTCACCAGGAATCAGCATACATCATAGGATTGCAGTTACAGCAACATTATGCTTCACTAGAGTAACTTACTCCTTACTCCTAATTATCCGCCACACATCCACATTTTTACAGTGGGTTCAAAATAAGGAGCTCATTTTTTAAACCTAATATTTGGCTGAATACTCAAAGCAAAGAAGCAACAGGAGATGCATATCCTGCAAAGTTAAACGAGTCAGTGAGGAAAAGTTTTTGTTCCACGCATTAAAACAACCATAGCGAAATAAATGCCTGTATTTTTTAATTTGATTCCATCTAATGGGTTAAATGTCAGACAGCTTGACTAGCTTTTCCCCGTGCATATATTTTTGATTTTGCAACAATTTGCTTATATGAACCCTGTAATGGAGAACTCTTCTCACAACTGGAATTGTTGTCATTAGATTCAATTTGCCTGATTTGCATTTCATAACAGTAATTATTCCATTGTAATAAGTGTGTTTATCAGCAGCTTTCATATTACTGACCCTATTAAAACCATTTCGACTTTTTCAGCTTTTATCAAACCATAGCCGTGATTAGCATAGCAGTAATTAGATAGAACGAAACAATCATTTAGTCTTTGAGGAACAGGGGAGTTGTCATCAAAAAAAGGCTCCCTGCACTGAATTTTACCACACCACTTGTGCTAAATGATTACAAGCAGAAATGTCTTTGCTCCTGTATTTAGTGCCTTATTTTGGTGAATAACTTTTGTCAAAATTCAGTGTTGGGCCATTAAATCCTTTTAAGAGGCCCAAATAGACATGCCTAATGCCCCTAATACACATGTAATGAAAGCATTATCCGGTCATTACCTGCTACTGTATTTCAAACTTAAAAAGCGCAATGTCCGACATGTCAGAGATGTACTTTGGTGCTAAACCATGAAAAGACTTGTAAACAAGCAGAGCTGTTTTAAATTCAATTCTTTGAGTGACAGGAAGCCAGTGCAGAGACCGGAGCACTGGACTAATGTGGTCGTATTTCCTGGTTCTTGTCAGGACTCGAGCAGCAGCGTTCTGGATGTACTGCAGCTGTCTGACAGCTCGTTTAGAAAGGCCAGTGAGCAGGCCATTACAGTAGTCTAACCTGCTGGAGACAAATGCATGGATGAGTCTCTCTAAGTCTGGATTTGACACTATTCCTCTGAACTTAGCAATGTTCTTCAGATGGTAAAAAGCTGATGATGTTATTGCTTTGATGTGGCTGTTTAAGTTCAGGTCTGAGCAGTAGCGTAGCAAGGGTACCAAAGGGCCCCAAGCAAGAATGTTGGTAGGGGCCCTCTGGTGGCCGCTCGGTGTACTGCGTACCGGGAGAGAGGATGTCATTTTGGCAGGAGCGAGTCACCTGACAACTCCCATAATGCAGTTTTCTGCATAAGTTTTCCTCAGAACAGAAGGATTAGGTTCTTTAGGTCATGATGAGTGGTACAATAAACTGGTTTCACTATTAGAAATGTAATGAGTAAAAAAGTCTGTCCACTGCTCATTATAAGTTAACATTAAGGAACCATGACTCAATAAAGCATGCAGAAGGATGGGGATAAACTGCGCCACAGAGCTTTGGTGATGTAACTGCATCATCAAAATCTTTAGGAAGATGGTGTATATCAAGCGTTCACTGCAGGCTTCTGAATAACGGGTTGATGCATGGGGGCCCTTGACTGTTGGGGGACCCCAGGTAGCCGCCTGCCTTGCCTTATGGCAAGCTATGCCTCTTGGTCTGAGTTCATGATTACTCCTAGATTTCAAACCTAATTCTTTGGTTTCAGAGCGAGAGACTCAAGGTGACTGATAACACTTTCTCTTTGTGTCTGTGGGCCAAAAACAATCTCAGTTTTGTCTGAGTTTAGTTGGAGAAAGTTGTTTTTCATCCACAAACTGATCTGTTGGATGCAGTGACAGAGTGTACTGTATCTACAGGCCCATGTTCACCTGCCGTCAGTGACACGTAGATCTGAGTCATATGTGTAGTTGTGGTACGATACATTGTTGCTGTTTATTAGCTGACCCAATGGAAGCATGTACAAGTTGAATAAGAGGGGTCCCAAGATTGACCCCTGGGGGACTCCACAGGGCAATTTCGTCTGAGACACAGTTGCCAATTTTGACAAAGTACGTCCTGTCCTCGAGCTAGGACTTGAACCAGTTTAGAGCAGTACAGGAGATTCCCACCCAGTTTTCTAATGTGTGAAGAAAGATCCCACGGTCCACTGTGTCAAAGGAAGCGCTCAGGTCCAGCAGAACTAAAACTTAGACCTTACCTGCACCTCTTTGTATATCTCAAAATGAACCTGGAGCTTTGACTTGCACCATTTCCGTTCGGCTTTTCAGCACTCCCTTTTCTGTACCCTGACCGAATCTTTACTTCTCCAAGGTGCCTTTTGCCTATTGTTAACCATTTTAACCTTGACAGGAGCAATAGTATCCAAAACATTTAAGACCCTTGATGTGTAAGAGTCCAACAGAACAATAAAACATGGGGGATTTTCAAATCTGATCATGTCATGGTGTGATGGTGGAGTGAGGAAAATAAACCCAAGATGCAGGACTGCAACAAAACTGGTGATGTTTAATGAATGACGAAAACCAAAATAACAAAATCCAGAGATGACAAAAACTCAAACAAACCGGGGCTGACGTAGACAATGACATGACAAATCAGGGCGGGGCAGGCAATTAACACAAGGGAAGTAAAGCAAAATCACAAGGACCAAAAAGACATGTCAAAATAAAACACCAAGGACAGATCCAAAACACAAAACAAACCAAAACAGGGTAACAAAAGGTCAAATCGTGACAGATCATTTCCATAAACTGTGTCCTTGTTGTGTCCTTTATGTGTCTTCTTTGAATAACTCCAGGCTCCATGTGCATTTTTTCTCTTCTTTTTTACAATGATAAAAAGCATTAGAGCAGATTTGTATCTGACAACCTGTGGTAGCTTGTTGTAAAGTAAATACACAGTTTGTAATGATAAATCAGGTTAATTAATTGTATTAGTACTTCTTGCAATTTAGCACTTATTAGTAAACCAGGTACTAAATCAATGGCCGACAACATCCAGCCCGCGGCACAGTTTTGGTACGTTGTGTCGTGGAATTTCTTACCACAATAAAGGACAAAATCCGGAAAGATATTTGTATGATCAATAGTCTAATTTATTTTAACACACGTGTGGATAACCGACACACACAACTCGAGTGTGCATCAGCTCTGGGGAGCCAAAGTCTCTGCCCACGTTACATAGGTAAAGACATGAAAAGGCAGTCACAGCATCAAGGTGGGAGGGGTCACAGTTCAGATGCAAAGGTGCCTTGCATAGAGATGTAAAACGTAGGGGCAATCGAGAGAACTCTTTGTGCCTCGTCTTAGGTGTGATGGGGCAATCCGCAGAGTGCCGTCGTCTGGCGGAGCAGGAGGCTGGCACTTCAATAGAAACTCAGCATGTCTTTCAGACGGGGAGAGCCTGAGCTTGTGTATCGTCATAAACTGCCATTACACTGCCAAAATCGGCACGTTTTTTTGGTGCCCGGGTTCAGGTTCAGGTATATTTTGTTGTCTCTGTTGGTAAATTTCTCCTCTGCATTTGACCCTTCCTTCGATGCAGCTGGGGCAACCCGTAAGGAGCAGTGGGCGACCGCAGTACAGCGCCACATAGAGAATACACAGAAATCCCCCATGCCTCAGACACATTTGGTGTGAAAGCATCATCACAGAAACAGTATTTGAATGAAGTAGTCCAGATGTGGAGCCATAATGAACAGAATCACTTTGCGGGAAGATTAAACCATCGTTCATGTTTTTTGGTGACGCGGGAAACCGGAGCACCCGGAGGAAACCCGTCCAGACATGGGAAGAGGGACATGCAAACTCCACACAGAAAGGCCCGCTTTTTCCGAGAATTGAACCTGGGTACTCTCCTACTGTTAGGCATGAGCACAACACCTGAAAAACAAATAAAACGTATATAATTCCAAGTTGTATCCGCAAAATAAACATAATTTTTCAATACCAACAATATTGTTCTTTTTATGCAAAGCTGTGTTTCGACTCACTTGCACATCTTTGATTAATATGAGGCTCAGTACCGTGGTGACAGCTCCCAAAGAGCTTCTCCTTTTCCCAAAAAGCTCCTGCTGAGGTCCTGCGTATCCAGGAAATGAACCCTAAGTATAGAGTCAATCTGTAAGACTCATTACAGTGACACCTGCCTTCATCCAATCAACACCTCAATGTAGGCGCTCCTCTGCACTAGCCTTTCAGCAGCGCAGGCAAACCATTGCCAAGGATTCCACATTTAACTCTTCTCCACGACGTCATCCATTTACCAACTGTGCTGCATCCCACCTTCACTTCGTCACCGCCTCTGAACACCATGGAATCTCCCTGTCCAGGCTCATTGAACCTGTTAAAGCATACTAATATTAATTCATAATACCTACTGTATGTCCTCTCCCGGGGTCTGAGCGCCAAAACCTATGCCTGCCCAAAAAGCTTTCGAATCGCTGGTTTGTTTCTCCAGGTTGAAATGCTTTCATCACCTTTCTATCTCTTACTAAGCTTAATCCTTTTATCGCAAAGTAAAAACACTCACCAATAGCTTCACTACAGTCAGACAAGCTCCACAGTCAATTTGCGTCTTTACTGCACAGCGAAGGAGAGCAAGAGGAGGGGGGTGGTAGGTGCTGTGTGAAAATCAGGAAGTAGGAGATGAATAAATATCTGCAAAAAGCATAATACCCGCTCTTTAACACACAGATGGCCATCTGTTTTACAGGGTTTTTGGTACATGGCCTTTTGCCACAGTCCCTTCTGTCAATCGTATTGGTCCCCGTGATAAAGGATAAGACGGGTAAACTTAGTGACATGAATAACTATAGGCCTATAGCCTTGGCAAGCTCAGTGTCAAAGGTGCTTGAAAGGATCTTAATGACGAGACTTGAGCCATATTTGTACACCACAGCTAACCAATTTGGCTTCAAGCATGGGCACGGCACAGATATGTGTATTTTTGCTCTCAAGGAACTATTGGATAAATACAACAACCAGGGTTCTACAATATTCATGTGCTTTCTAGATACTTCTAAAGCCTTTGACCGTATTAATCATGGTAAATTGTTTGATAAACTCACAGAAAGAGGTGTCCCAGGATACCTTTCCAGGATTCTTATTTTTTGGTATTCTTGTCAGTCTATGAGGGTGAAATGGGGCGACTCTATATCCAACTGTTTCAAAGTGAGTAATGGAGTACGTCAGGGTGGTATTTTGTCTCCTCTTTCGTTCAATTTATATATTGATGACCTGTCTGTGAAACTTAATGAATGTAATACTGGGTGTCTTGTTGGTGATGTCCTGTGTAACCATCTGATGTATGCAGATGACTTAGTACTTATAAGCCCTTGTAGTGCAGGTCTGCAGAAGCTCTTGAATATTTGCTCCTCTTATGGTGATGCATTTGATGTAAAGTATAATGCTCTTAAAAGTCACATAATGTTGGTTAAAACAAAAGAGGATCAGAAGCTGATGTTCCCAGACTTTTATCTCTGTGGAAAGGTTCTTCCGGTCACAGATGAGGTTAAATATCTCGGACACTTTATCACAAACGACCTCTCAGACGATAGAGACTTGTTTAGGCAGAGGTGTAAACTCTATGGACAGGCTAATGTATTGGCTCGTAAGTTTCACATGTGCTCCACCAATGTCAAAATTGTATTGTTTAAAAGTTTCTGCGCTCCTTTGTATGCAGCACACCTTTGGCGCAGCTACAAAAAGAAGAGCATGCAGGCCCTGACAGTGGCATACAATGATTCCTTGAGAATGCTGTTGAAAGTACCAAGGCACAGCAGTGCGAGTGCGATGTTTGCTAATTGTGGAGTAAGATCTTGTGCAGCTGGCATAAGGCATTGTATCTATACATTTATGTGTAGAGTTCAGAATCTGTCTAATTGTATTATACAAGCTTTGGTCTGTCCGAGGAAAAGCTCGGTCAGGTTTACTTCAAGAATTTGGAAGCACTGGCGCTCCTGCCTATACAGTATGTGTAAATAATGATGATGTAACTTTCTCCTCTTTTATTGGCATAATTCTTTTGTTATTTCTTTATTTCTTTATTTTTTTAATGTTTTTTTTTATACTATGGACCAGGATTCAGTGTCCTTAATAAAGCTTGATTGATTGATTGATTGACACACACGCACGCACGCACGTACACACACACACACAAACACACACACACACACACATCCGCGTGTGTTATATCATTTATCTTATTCAATATCGTTTGATCAGAAAATATTAAAATTGCCTACTCACGGTTTGAAGATTTATTTTAACAAGACTGAGACCTAATTGCCGTTTGTCTCTGCATGCCAGATAAACGTATTTGTCCCCAACATTTGCACATGTTTGGCAGAACTTAAGGCCATACTGCCTTTGCTCTGCCTGTTCCCGTCAGATCTCGGAAGCTAAGCAGAGTAAGGTTCCCTCAATAACAATCTACGGGCGGCGCCCGGGAGAGCTGATTTTTTTTTTTTAATCAGTAGAAAAAATGACCAAAAACACATCGGCAGTAGGTGAGTTTTGTGATTCATAATTCAGTTTGAATATTAACGCAAAACAGCTAATAACGCCACTGACTGCCCTTCGCTGATTGGTTTACTCCGCTTCCTGTTTGCTTGAGTATGTTTTGCTGTAGAAATCAAGTTGATGCAGAGTCTTACCAGACAGACTGGGACAGTGGGGAGTCTGGATTTTTCCAGGCTAGGTGGTTGGAGTGAGGTGGTCGCTTCTCAGGGCAGATGTGGCTTCAATAGTAGCTTACCACCACCACCAAGTATGGAGTGAATGAATAATGCAATGTAAAGCCTCTTTGAGTGTCCAGAAAAGCGCTATATAAAACCAATGCATTATTATTAACATAAATCCACTTTTCCACTTTCAGTTTAAGTGTTTTTTGGTCACATTCAGATTCAGTTTATTTGCCATTTGCAGTGTAAAACCACATTGGAATAAAAGGTGCAAGTAGCTCAAAGTGCACTGTCAAACATTCATTCATAAAACATAAAAAGACAGTCTTAAAAAGCAAACAAGCCACATAGTTAAATAAGTTAAAGGTTACAATACAGCTTAAGAATTAAAATTTGTGAAACGCAATTAAAAGGTAGAAAGTAATGGTAATGGTAATGAAGCCTGATCAAAGTGTACCATTCAAAGACATCACAGCTTGTGGAAAGAAGATTTTACTGTGGCGGCATTTATCACATTTAATAGCACGATAGCGCCTCCCAGAAGGGAGAAGTTCAAACAGGTCCAGGATGCAGCGGGTCCTTAATGACGGCTAATGCCTGAGACATAAGTCTTTGTTTGTAAATGTTTTCAAGGACAGAAAGTTCCACACCGATGGTCCTACTGGCAGAGCGGACAACACGATTTAAAGCCTTCTTTTCTTTTACAGTAGCGTTTCCAAACCACACCTCTCTCTTGAATTTAATAACCTGATACAGACTGAAAAACAACACAAGGATGTTGTTGCACTCTTTCAGGCAAAGAGACTAACACTAATGCATTAGAAGTGTGTTATTGTGGGAAGGGTGGGCTGTGGTTGCACCTGGAAACCAGATGAAAACGAGAGACAAGCCAGAGTAAAGAAAATACATTGACAAACACAGTCATATCTAATGCAAAAATGACATTGTTGGTTTTGCTCTCTTCCAAGACTTGTAACATTATCTGTGACACTGCAGCTGCCCTTTTTTGTCGTCTAATTTCTCCAATGCCTAAACATACAATATAAAATCAACCTTAAAAACTTTGTGAGTCATCTGACCCCACAGACACTGTTCGGTGCAGGGTCTTTTCTGAGAAATACTCTACTATATACTGTATGATATACAGTATTTTTTTCAACTCCCCCAACCCTGCCCTCCAGTCGACAGGCGGGCGCCCCTCCCCTACCCAAGAAAAAATTCAAGCATGTTACCACGTGTACAATGTGTTTCCCATGTCATGATGTTTTTATGTATGTGCTTTGCCTTAACTCAACCTGATTGTAATTTCGCACATCTTCTTTTGTAAGGCGCATTGAGTTGCCTTGTGTACGAAATGCGCGGTATGAATAAACTTGCCTTGCCTATTTCTTTCCAAAAACTCGTCTCCGTTTTTGGACTGTACTTTGCAAAGGCCCAGCCAACTCCCTTTGTGCTCCTGTGTTTTCGGTTGCATCATATGGTCTACAAAGATGGCAATTTAATTTAGCTGAGAAGTGGAAAGGGATCCGAGTGCGGCAGGTGTTGGGAAATGGGAGGGAGACACAATCCACAACTGCCATACAAATTATCAATGGGAAACCTGCAATTGGTTCTGGGGTTTTGTTACCCTCGGCTGTATTATATGGTGCTAATAGTGTCTGAGTACATTGGTGTAAGAGGGAGTGTGTGAATGGGTGAGTGGTTCCTTGATGTGAAGCGCTTTGAGTGCCTAATACAGGTGGAAAAGCCCCATTTACCATTTCTGGCTTGTGTTTTAAGCCCATAATAAAGCCAGAGGCACAGAACTTGCTGATATGTTGTTGTTGTTGTTTTTTTGTTTTTTTTGTCATTTAATACAATCCGATGTTTTATCTGCCAAAAGAAAGAAAAAATATACTGGAAAATTGTTTGGCTTATATATACAATTCTTCCCAAAATCAACAATAAACTGGGACAGTGTTCAGCTTTTTGTTTTGGGACCTTTTAAGTGACTGTATTTATTCTGTCTACAGGACTTCCTGGGCCAGGCACAGTGCACTTTGGGAGAAGTGGTGGGGTCTCTTGGCAGCCGGTTGGAGAGGTCTTTGGGGTGAGTACATAGACTCAGTTTGGCAGCGCTGCATAAATGGTAGTCTCGACAATAATAAAAGCGTATACTTAATACTGTGTGACATCCCAGGTTATGTGTAATTTTAACATGTTTTAGTGGTATTCTTTAGGTTAAAGGCTATTCTGAACAATAAGGTTTGTTATATGAACTATCCCTTATTGGTGCCATGATTTGTACGAATATCAGGAAAAACACTGCTTCAGGGAGCATCTGTGGCCAGCAATGACAATATCCAAAAATAACTTAAAGTGCCCTTTCACAATTTCTTTTCTAGTGTGTACAGTATGTTCACTGGTGCTATGTAGTTAGAAAGAGTCTAGTACAGTTGGAATAAAGGGACTCTTGTCACCCCTTTATGTAAAAGCTCATACTAAATCCTCTATAGAAATAGTGATATACCTAAAGTAGCTTGCAGGTTGATTGTATTGTATTGTATTGTATTTTGGGAGTTTTTTCACTGGTTAAGACTTGGTTTTACCTGACGAAAGCCAGATTGATATAAAGTTTGTGCCATAATATCGATCTGGAATGGCTCCTGTTGAAATTGTAAGTGGAGTAGCAATAAAAATGGTTGTTTCGGCAAATCTACTGTAATACCCACCAATCACCATCACTATACACAACACAATAGTATTGAATAATAATAAGCACAGACCGTCCACAGTTCAAATCCACAGGGATCACAACATTACAGCATTGATTTTTAACCAGCAGCACAAGGAAACCTGTTCTTGTATTTGTACTGGTATTTTTTGGTATTTTCTTGATTGAGTCAAGATTTATGCAGATTTTGGAAGCAGTGGAAAATCTGAGCACTTTATATGAGGAACACAGAGCAAGCGTATTGTATCTCTTGGTTGGATTCATGTGCAAATATCACATTAGTTACACAACCATAGTTTAGATCATTCAAAATTAGGTTGATGTTAGAATATACTGGTAAAGGTCACAGATAGCAAATGTGCAATTTCTGTTCCAGGATATAAAGGGCAAAGTATTTATTAAATATCTTTTTTCCAATCAAATGTGAAATTATTGTCTTTCATTTGATGTTGTTACTTCTGGAATCACTAGCTGTCGTGTAATTTGTGAGCTTTTCTACACATGTCTGTTTTGTGTTTACCACATAAACAGATGCTGTGTTTACTCATTTCGCTAAATTTTTCCAATGTAGGAACAGAAACACACTGACCTGTTGAAAGCCACTGTTGTTTATATGAATATACAGAGGTATTCTGTAATGTTTAGAGTATTTGGAGCATCTGTTTTTTACTGTCCCAAGACCGTTACAAAGACCGATCAAATGAGCACACAACACCAGTTTCAGCATTTGACAAACATTGGTCACCGGTGGTGGGCCCATGCAAAATGTAAAAACAAAAATTGTGAAAGTCTTAAAGCATATTTAGTTTGTAATTTGTTTGTGTAATGTACTATTGTTTTGCTGATATTAGTATTCAAAATATGACGCACAGTGCATCACCCAGACCCAGCGACGTGTCAACCAGAAGATGAACTAAAACTGCGGAACTTCCATGAAAAAAAAAGCAGTTTTATCATGCCGTTTATATGCCTTTCTAAAATGCTGCTGAAGGCTGAGAGTGAAACCCCCAAGGCATGCCAATGTCTCTCTCACCTTTTGGTCATCCAGCTACAGCAATCATTATTGTGGATTTTAACCACCCGCCTAATATAAAGGTCTTCTGGGATTTACCATTCTTTGGACTGAGCACTTGGACCACAGCAGGATGCTACTGTAGCCTTACTTTATAACAGTTGCATATGCCTGATGCCTGTGATTATCTGAAAATACTGTCTTTATCCCTGAGACAGTGTGGCACATGTAAAATGCCATAGGAACAGCTATTGTAATTGAGTGCAATATAATGGTAGAACTTTTAGTTCCCTCTTTACCGGGTGTTTTTGCAGAATAGGAATTTCTTGGCTATTACTAATTATTAGGGCTGGGACGATACACTTGTCACAATCCGATACTTATTGCGATAATCGGGCTGATCCAGTACGTATTGTGATACAGTAAGTTATTATGATAAGTAATATGTTTACCTTAAAATGTATAAAAAGAAAATAGTCATGTCTTCGAAGTTTATAAACCAAATGCTGTGTTAAGATTGAAACACAAACTAACAAAGTGCTGTTACTGGAAAACAAAGGAGTGCAGGATAAAAATGCCTCCAAACACAATTCTTGAAAGTATTGCGATACTTGATTTTATTTATTTGTTTATTTGGTCGGGACAGTGCATGTTAATGAACATACATGGGTCTCATGCATGTAAACAAGCCACACCGGATTGTAGCCTTGGGCTAATTTGCATCCTTTGTCCCCCATTCGCTCTCTCAAACACACTCTCATTCATCCTGGCCTATTGTACATGTTTTTAGTGGTAGGGGAAACCGGAGTACCGGAGGAAACCTACGCAGACACGGGGAGAACATGCAAACTCCACACAGAAAGGCCCCGTCCTGGTGGGAATCGAACCCGAACCTCTAGCTGTGAAGCACGAGCGCTAACCGCTGTACTACCGTGCCTAAAGTAATAATAAAGTAATAATACTTGGTATTGCAGCAAAAGTATTGCAATCCAATCCGATATTTTGTCAACATTTCTTGCTCATAGCCTTAAACATCTTGATCATTTTCAGTTGTGTTTAGATGTAATTGTATAAGATACAAAAACCTCTCCTCAGCAATTATTTATAGGATATTTATTTAAGTTGAGTTGTTTAACTCTTGAAGAGGCTTTTCAAGATCTCCCAAAAGGATCTTTCTGGAGGCTCAACCGCGTCGTAAAACTCCTCCACCTCCACTGCGTCGCAGAGGTCCATCCCATCCTGGGTCGGCTGTGGGTCACTGCTCTCACGTGTCTCTGCCTCCTCCGATTTTTCTTCTGATTCCGTCGGTTTGCAAGAGGACAGCTCAACCTCAAATTCACAGGGAACTTTCTCCTTTTCAATCAGCCCTGCATGCTCCACAGAGTCACCTGTGTGCAATGAAGGAAATGTTAGTAAGCTAAGCGTTGAATTGAAAGACAGAATTCAGCTGAGATAGTGAAAATGTGGTCACCCGCTAGATACTTTTAAAGCTTACCTAAAGTTAAATGCTAATTAAAATGGTTAAATGGTAAAAAAAAAAAAACTGTTGTTATATGTTATGACAGTTGACGTTAGCTCAGTATCAGTCTAACGTTAGGACTCACCAAGTTCAGCGATTTCCTCTTTCTTCAAGTCCTGTAGTTCCTGTTGTTTGACTTGTCCCAGCTCCTTCTCCAGAGAGGCTGTTTTTGTGACCTTGGGGGACCTTCTCTCCATCATCTCATGTAGTTCTGTGCTCTTGGCAAAGGAATCCATGTTGATGTCCTTTTCACTCAAGTTTTTCAGCCTCTTTGAAGAGACCAGACTTGTGTTGGCAGACATTTTGCTCAGTTTGTTTGTTCAGTTTGTAACTTCAGTTGAATTCAAAATGTGAATCACAACAAGGACTTCTGGTTGCTATGGAATCAAGACGCAGATAAGATATAACAGATAACAAGAATGCATTTTTCAAAACTCTGCTACTTTTTAAAATTATTATTATTGCTGAAAAAGGAAAGTCTAATGGTGCATTCATGTGGACTGGGGTGCTTGTTTTCCTGAGATGTGACATTATTGTCCCCAGTTGGTTTGTGTTCATGTGGTTTTTATGTGGGAAAGTGGGGATTTTGATGTCATCAAATAAAAACAGTTTTTATCATTGATTTACGCTTAGCTGAGCTAATCATTTAAACGTTAGTTTGCTAAACGTTAGTTTGTTAGTTTTAAAAAATATCACGTAAATTCACTTTTTCCTAGATGTCATTCATTTCACTCTCAATTTTGTTACTACGAGGATAACGACAGCTAACACTAAACTAAAAAAAGTAGCAGTGTTTAACTAAAAAGCTCACATTGGACAATAAAAGAACAAATCAGCTGATTTCCGCAGTCAGGTGCGGAAGTCGGGAAGCTAGCTACAAGGCAAAAGTGACTTTATTTTGTTCTGCAGTTCAGGGTGCAAGAACAAAAGGTTCTTGCATCTTATGAAGTTTGAATGAGCCTTAACTCAGGAGTAAGGACCTGCCTGTGTATATTCTTTCCTTATGAAGACTTGGCTGAAATGCTGTTCACTAAAGTGCAAAATGCTGTTGTGTGCTCTGAAGGGCTGTGGAGTCGTGCGGTGAGAGTGGCCTTTGAGGTAAAGCCTTAGGGGAAAACACTCCTGCTTAAGTGCCCCCTCTTTACTTTTGATACCTTTTATAATATCCTCAAAAAACAGAAGCAGAGATCTTACTGAAACTGGTTTTGTTCAGGTTCAGTTAGTCTAATGACACAGGTATAGCTGTTTTTTATTTCTTCATAAGTTTTCAGAGCATTGAACACTTAATTACTGTAAAGAACCTTGTGATGCACTATAGATGCTCTGTTATTGGTTTACTGTTTGTAGAATTAACTACTAACTCAGTTCACATTTCTCTATTTATCTCTGCTTTAAATTAATTATTTTATTGACTGAAATAATACTTAGTGATGACAGACTGCAGTCATTTTAAACAAATGACTGCAGTCTGACTGCACAGAATTCACAATAGATCGCTATATAACTGGAACGTGGCGCTGTCAGTTTCCATCAGTGAGGCATGTGTGGAGGGGCCCACAGCTGTAGAAGTCATTTTGTGTGCAAACCGGGCGCACACCTGCTGTCCCACATGACAGGGGGATTTTTAACCATTTCAATGGGCACTAATTACAGCTAATTACATTGTTCAATCAAACTATGTCGGGCCCTTGAGGAGTTGAGGGAGAGAGGCCGACAAACAGGGGAAACAACAGCACAAGCAAGAGGGCTCAAAAGTTCTTTTGGGGAAATAATAAAGTGGGGATGATGCTATGTTTAGTGAAATGTTGTTTTTTATTTTAGCCTTGTCAGTGGTCTTGATATGTATTTAACAACTCATTTGACTTATTTTCTGTAAGTGAAGTTATTTCCCCCAGATGTTTCCGCATTGTTTTTTCAAGGGTTTCAAAAGAGTATTTTCAAAAGTTATGTAAAGTTAATCATATATTGTTTGTAAAGGCTGTCATTCGATGAGGAAGTATCTTAGCTTTCTTTCTTAGCCCTTGTGCTCAGAATGAGACACTGTACCCAAGCTTGAGAGGTCTTATATACAGGCCTCTCCCAGTAAGGAGGGAACCAAAACTACCAATGTTGTTTTATATTTATTATAGAAATGAGCATCTGTGACATTGTTTTTTAAGTCTGTAAAACAATGTCACAGACTTGGGCCAAGTTAGTTTTGTGCCAGATGTGATAACGCCAAGAGAGTACAGTGAGAGGCCATTATAATTAGCAATTTATAAAACAAGCCGAGCCCTAAAGAACCTACTGCACGTTAATACTGTGGAGATTGCTGTTACTGATACAGCTTTATTGTCGCTGATCATGTACTTACATATCCATATCCGTTTGGTTAAAATAGATTGACATTAGCTCTGAAAATCAATACATTTTCTCAGCTTTCCCTCTGCATTCATGAGGCAACAGTAGAGTCTGGTCCAGGGAAAATTTAAAATAGGGACATGATATGAAACGTATGTAAGTACCTTTCAATATTCTGTATTTTTTTCTTGACATTTTTATCCCTAAAAACTGCTTTCTTCTAATTTCTTTTGGAACTACTGTTGCTAGAGGGCTTGTGTGATGCCAGATTTCAAACAGAAATTATAGTCTTCATAAAAGAGCTTGTAAAAGTATAAAAAATACTCTCAGAGGGAAATACAAGCATCAATATAGCAAATAAACCTATGGGCGGCTTATATCTGACCTGACCCCATGTTTCTTTTCCACATAGGCTGATAGTGGCTGAATGTAGCATTTATGCAGAAGGAAAGCACAAAGAATGTCTGTCTGCAACATGATTGGGACTTCATGTCAATTATCCCTTTGTATCCGGATCCACACTTTTTTTCCCTTATAAAAAATGCTTACATTTTCCCGATTCTCCAAGTTGTGACCACAACTTTCTTGCTTCTGATAGTAAGAGCAAATTGTTTGCCTTGAGTGCCCTTGTGTGGATTGGCAGCAGAGAAAATACCTCAGCGATACAATAAATCCAAGCCACCATTTTTAACTAACAGCATGCTAAAAAGAATTGATGGTGTTGCAATAAAGTTCAGAGTACAGAGCTGCTCAGAATCGATTTGGTAAAGGTGCTTCCACAACAACCAAACTACACAGGATTACTCAAATGTGCGCAAGTGAAGCAATCTACTACTCCAGGTATATTTTTGATGTGGACAATGTGCTTGCAGGTGTGTTTCGTTTCTTTCATACATGTTAGAGTTAGGGATGCACCGATAACCACTTTTACTAAAACTGATACGAGTACGCGTTCTTTCATACTTGCCAATACAAATACCGATATGAAAAAATCAGCCTGATGCGTGACGTTTGCATTGTATTATGATTTGTTGATGTGTATGGACAAACCAAATAGTAAATTTTGACTCCGAAGGGCGGCTGTGATTTCTTTTTCTGTGAATAACTTTGTTGAATTATAGATGAAAGTTATAGGGGAAGGTTAAGTCCACCCTGCATTAACCATCATAGACACAAGTTAATTTTCCCGCTGCAAATCCCATGATGATGCTTAGCGATATGACATCACAATCCTGAACTCTTTAGCATTTTGGTTGAAGACAACATTTAGCACTGGTTAAATTCAGCTCAGACTCTGATTTAGGGAGTGTAGTTTGTAATTAAGTCAGCTCTCAAACATCCTGGCCTATTGTACATGTTTTTAGTGGTAGGGGAACATGCAAACTCCACACAGAAAGGCCCCGTCCAGGTGGGAATCGAACCCAGACCTTCTAGCTGAGAAGCACGAGCACTAACCACTGTACTACCGTGGTAGCACAACAACAACCCCCACCTCACCCCACCCGCACACACAGACACACAGACACATATACATACAGACAGCCCAGCAGTTAAATGTCTTAAATAAAAATGGACATAAAGTTGGGTACATAAGGCTGAGTACAGATGGACCGAAAGAGGAAACACCATCCAAGAGCCGTCTGCACCAGGAGCAGCCCATCTGCCAGAGCCACAGAGCGCCAACACAGGGCGCCCGGAGGAGGTGTAGGATAGACGTCCAACCTCCATCCAGGCACCCACAGGAGAGCGCCCGCACGGCCACAGCCAACCAGCACTCCCAGGGCAGAGGGCTCCCTTAGACGAACCACTGGGGGAACATAAAAAATAACAGATAAATTAAAAACACCTAAAACTCGGCTGAAAATGTGAAATAGCACAAGATAAAAAAGAGTGAAACTAAAGAAATAATTGTATAGAACTAAAACAGATAAATAAAGTTATTATAAGTAAATATTAGTTAAAAGCTAAACTAAAAAGGGGGTCTTGAGCCTACTTTTAAAAATCTGAACGTTCTCTGCGGTCCTGAGCTCCTCCGGCAGGTCGTTCCAGAGGCGAGGGCCGTAATACTGGAAAGACGCCTCGCCGTGAGTCTTTCTGTTGACTTTAGGAATAACTAAGAGACGCCTACCGGAGGAGCGCAGGGACCGAAAGATCCCAAGGACCAAGACCATTAACACATTTAAAAACCAGAACTTTAAAATCGATCCTGAAACACACGGGGAGCCAATGCAGCGACTCTAAAACCGGTGTAATGTGGTCCCGCCTCCTGGTCTTCGTCAGGACACGAGCTGCTGAATTTTGTAAAAGTTGTAAACCTGAGATACTCTTTTTGGGAAGACCAGAAAGCAGGGCATTACAGTAGTCGATACGACTGGTGATAAAAGCATGCATCAGCGTCTCCGTGTTCCTCTCCGAGAGAGAGAGAGAATGGGGCGGACTCTGGCTATGTTCTTTAGATGGTAAAAACCTATCTTTGTGATATTCTTAATGTGTGGAATAAAAGTCAGTTCAAAAATCACACCCAGGTTCTTCACCTGTGAGGAAGGATTAAAAGACAGTGACTGTAGTTTGGGTAAAAGTTTCTCTCTCTGGGCCTCAGGACCGATGACTAAAACTTCAGTTTTGTCCTGGTTAAGATGGAGAAAGTTTTCTGCCATCCAGGATTCGATATCTAAAATGCAGTTAAAAAGTGCATCAATTGGCCTGGTGTCATCAGGAGACATGGAGATGTACAACTGTGTATCATCAGCGTAACTATGAAAGTTGACTCCATGTCTCCTGATGACATCACCAAGAGGGAGCATATACAGGTTAAAAAGCACTGGCCCTAAAATCGAACCCTGGGGCACACCACATGTAATTTGATGGACCTTAGAGGAGAAGGTATCCACACTTCCCATGAATGGTACTGAATGACCGGCATCGAGTTATAATGACCCAGATTTAATAGACGCTGCTACTACTAAACCTGTGCTTTTGTTTTGCAGATTTTTTTTAAATAATTTTTTTTACTATTGGAAAGTCAGATTGGAAAGCACATTGACCCCTAAACGGCAAAATCTTTGGGTTTGAGTCTATGTAAATGCATACCATTACAATAAACAAAAAAACACCAAGTACCGAGCTGAAATGCCCCCAAACTTCATGTGTTTACAATCCCACCAGCTTTCTGCCAAAGACACTGCTGTATGTTGTGTTGATACAGTGAAAAGCTACTGATCAGTACATTTCTATGCTAATGATGTGGGTTTGGCAAATGACAAACTGTGGCATCAATAAATCACTGTGTTTAGCCCCTCAGTGCGCACCCACGTCTGGTATCCATCTCCGTACCAAAATAATCACCACACATCGCAAAGAGAAAAACATGAGGGGTCCAAAAAGCTGCCATTTGACGAAATAACGAGCTGGCATGTCCTATTCGATATCCCGTTGCAGCGGGAAGCTGTCATGGCCGTTTTGTCTCATGCGTCTTTTCTCAATACATACAGGTGATCGACGGTGACAGGTGGATGGAGGCAGAGTAGAGCAGGGCAATATACAGTATCATGCACAAGTAATTAATATCAACATTGTTGTTTGAAAGATTCGCAAAATTACAATTTCAAGCATATTGTCAATGACAAATATGTACAACAAAAATGGACAACCTCGAAAACGAGATTGCACATCTCAAGGGGCACTCGATTAATAAGTTAAACCAAATTTACCTTTTTAAACTTGACTTTTTAAACTTTTTTTGTTGTTCACCTGCAAATGTGTAAATTTTCAGGTGAACAACAACAACAAAAAAACATACTTGCAGTTCTCAAAACTAATGGTATAAATTATATTTACATTATTATTGTCTACCGTTTATTTCATGCCACTGCCTAAACTCACATGTACTAAACTCAGTTGTAAAAAGTTTTTTTTTTATTGGGGAAAAACTGAAATTGTTGTCAATATCACCCACCCAATTGATATACACACACCATGATCCAAAAGGAGATAATTAAGGCAGGAGGAGGGTTGGTGGCTAAGCTGGAAGTGGGGCTCCCTTTGGTGCTGCTCATTACTACTCTGTTGGGAGTAGCTGTTCGTGTGGGAAGTCAATCAGCGAATCAGAGTGCAATCAGCTTTGTTACCACAGTCCATGATTCTTAGGACAGTGTTTATGCAACAGAGAAAGTCTTTCTCAGAGGGGCCAGAGGTGAGGCCACAATAGAGCTCTCATTCTCTTTCCACTAGTCATCACTCAGTGTAGAAACCTGAAAACAATCAATGAAACCTAGCAAATAAATCAACATCTTTGGAAAGTTTATCTCAGTCGTAAGAAGTTGTTTCAGGATCTCACCTATAGCTGAAGAGTAAAATCCCTCACAGTGTATCTCTGTCCCTCATCTTCCATGTCTATTTCATTGTGATTTGTCTGCCCTTTCTCTGGTTTCTTGTGTTGGATTTGAAGTGGACTTGAATTACTGTCACTGTGAGGTCCTCGACCCCATTTCTTGTCAGACTAAATGAGAGTGGAGGTGCTTCCTGCAGGTGATGCGATCCGTGTCAGACCTCTCAAAGGAAGGCATATTATCCACTGCTGCTGCTGTTCTCACTCGAGGATCTGAGTATAGACTAAGGGATTCAAGTCAAGATTCAAGTTTTTTTTTAAATCAATTTGTTGTTTTGTTTATTTTATTCAAGGTGTGTGGTTTTCCATATATATATATTTTTTAATTCTATGTTTAAAAAATATAAGGTTAGTAGTTGGAAATCAAGGAAATAATTTGGTGCCCTTCTTAATCCTACATTTATACAATATGTGGATAATTCACACTTATTAAATCATTATGTTAAATGTGGTGATGGTATAATCTTCAATGTTTATGTATCATGATTAGGTATTATATACTGTATATATCATTTATCACATGCATTCTTCTATGATATATCTAAAGTCTCAGTTGCCCCTTGAATGGATTATGTAATTGTCGCCAATTACTTCTATGTGGAGACTAAGCCGTGATTTCCCCTTTTGTTGCAGAGGGATTTCAGGAAAGAAATGTGGTACTATTATCGTGAAAGCTGAGGAGCTGAACAACTGCAGGGTGAGGCCTCATGTAGCATTAGGAGAACGGTTTATTTAGTTATCAAAAACATTTACACTGTGCGTTCCATCTGCTCCTGTCCCTTGTTAAAGGAATCTGTCATGATGCAATTCTGCGGAAACAAATTGGACAAAAAGGATTTCTTCGGCAAATCCGACCCCTTCTTGGTTTTCTACCGGAGCAACGAGGACGGCACGTGAGTACAGCCCTCTTATTCCTTTTTCATCTCTGGTTAAATCCTGCCTGAGCCTGAGGAAATTGGTTTTATTGATTCGCTTCAGATCTGAGCTGCCTGTAAATGAGCAACTCTGAGGATTGCATGGTAAAATGTTTGAAAAGAAGGGATAAAATGCATAATTAGAGCATTTCCCTAAACATTAGAGGATTTTTTGCCCTCCGTGTGTTGTTTATAATCATCCTAATATTTCTTCAAGAAATGTATCTGATACAAATAATTGGGTAATAAATGTTCCAATCAATTGAGTTTTGTAAATAGGGCATTACCTTTGTCAGCATTTATCATACGTTTTTTTTCCTCTCCTTGTCTGATGTCCTCTCTTTTTATTCATCTTGTGGCAGGTTTACTATCTGCCACAAAACAGAGGTGATAAAGAATACACTGAACCCAGTATGGCAGGCCTTCAAGATCCCAGTGAGAGCTCTCTGCAATGGAGACTATGACAGGTGAGACTTTTATGATGCTGGGACAACTAAAATCCTATACATTTAAAGCAAAATAGCAACTCTTGAGGGTATACTATACATACATATCACGCATCATGGAGAAACTCTAGTCTATTGTCTATTCTTCATTCTTCTTTCTTTTTACCCACAATTTCCTGAAAGTCCTTGCGCTCGGCAGGGTTGCCAGGTCTCAGCAGCCAAACCCACCCAAGAGCATCCTAAAAACCGCGGAATATATTATGAGATCTGGTGGTCTGGTCTGGTCTTTTCTGAGTCAGGCCAGCTGAAAGATGGAGTCCATCCCACATCCATCCCTCGTTCTGGTGGGATATGCCAGAAACATTGACTGAGCTTCTCATTTCGGGCTCGATCTTGTGTTTCTAAATACAGACTATAGCTAAACTTTTTTTTTTAAAGTAGCGCATTTTCAGATCTTGGATTATCACATTAAACGTTTGAAAATTAAGCCATTTAGAGTGATTATATCTTGTAACATTCAAGAAGACTTTTCTAGGTAATTTCGTTTTTGTTTTCAATTTGACATGATTCTACATGGATTCTAAAGCGCGATGTAAAGAGGAAAATAATATGAAGGCTGCCATAAAGAGCCACGTCTCCGTTGACCTCTTTTTTAAGTGACTCCCTCTCGCTAGTGGCGCAGCCACATAGCGCAAAACCTGCACCAAATGCAAGATAACGCACGACCCACGTTGCATTTTGAGTTGCAATGTCCTTGCACCAGGCGGAAGATCTGGCCTTATATCTCTAAAAGGGTGCCCAGCCCCCAACTGAGAGAACAGACTTCAATCTTTTGAATTCATAATCTTGTCTTTTCGGTCATGACCCAAAGCACAGATTAGTTGGTAAATATTTGCCTTGTTGACTTTACTTCTATACCGTATAAATTATAAAATAACAGTAAAACACTTGGGCAGCAAAATTGATTCAATTCACAGCTGAATCTATTTTGCAATTCACTTTTAAAATAGATTACTTTCACTAGCAAGGACCATGCCACAACAAAGTGCAATTAAGATTTTATTCACAAGGTTATAGTGTGGAGTGAAACTGGTCGAGACTGTGGGTGGGGGCTCCGTCTCTGATGAACCCAGCTCTTCGGGACCCCCTTCTAAGCAGTAGAATCATTGCTGAAATGGAACAGCGGTTGGTCTGCATAGTGTGGTTGAGGCGTGGTCTTGCTCCCGAACCTAGTCAATAAATATTAACTCCATGTAATTGCAAACCTAGTCACAATTTCAATACTTTTTCCAAAATTGTGCAGCCCTCATAAGTCCAGTCCTATTTGGATGGATGAGGATGCTACAATCCGGCAAAGTGTGTTGTCTACAGAAATACAGCATGTCATTTTGTACAATGCAGAACATTTTAGAGATTTAAATGCAGCAGACCAGACAAACTGTATAGTATAACTAAAAGTGTTTTTCTGCTGCTGGCAGTGTTAGCTCTGCAACTAAAACCTTTTGCCCAAGTGTTTGATGCAGTTTGTGGATGTTTGCCCTGAGAAAGTATACTTCTGGGAGGCCATAGGTTGTTTTTAGCATTTATTTGGATGACCTATTTATCACCAATTAAAATGTTTAAGATAAAGTCAAATTACCCAAAAAGTCAAGCAATCTGCACGAACACTACACCACAGTGAGTTGAACATCTAATTGTAATAAATTCTACCAGATGTAAAACAAGTACAGAGAAACCACAGTTACCTAAGTAACTATAGTTCTGTGAATGTAAGCCGTTTAGGCGCTTCGCTGATACATAATCTCTCGCAAGCTCTGCTTCCTACTCAATCAATTGATCTGCCTGCTCCAATACTCAGGGGAACAGCCTGATGGGCACAAACCATGGTGACGTTCATCCCCTGCGGAAGCATATGGGCGTGGAAAGAAGGGTCAGACTCTGATCACTCTGTACCTAAAGGAGGATGTGATGACCTTAGGCTGAAAGGCCGGACTGGCCACAAATCCGAGTTGTGGGGTTCAGGCCCCTCTCCGAACACATATCGGAGAAGAGCTGCTGCTGGACCTTGTAATTTGTTGTGGACAAGGCCCGGGTCAATCAATCAATCAATCAATCAATAGTTTTGTATAGCCAATATCACAACAGGAGTTTCCTCATAAGGCTGCACCGAACATTAAAGCAATAAAACAGAGCAGTAAATAAGACAATGTAAAGTTCAGGCGAATTAAGTATCCAGGCAAACATAATGTCCAAATAAGCGTCAGCTGTGGGTGGCGACGAGCGACGCGGGTGTCCCCTGTCCTTAGACTCTCCAGCTCGGCAAGGAAAAACTCAAAAACCCGGTGGGAGAAAAGAGAAACCTTGGGGAGAACCACTGAAGGAGAGATCCACTCCCATGGACGGACAGGCTATAGAGACCCAGGGCCGATGGGAGTCCCTCAGCAGTCGGGCCAAGATCGGAGACCGTCCAGTCCTTGTTGTCAATCCAGTAGGCAGGGTTCCTCCGGGTTCATCCAGTTCCTCCATTGGATCTAGACAGGCACTCCCGAGGGGAGTGGGACAGAGACACCATGTGAATAGTAATGAACAGATACAGATAAAATAAATATTGTATCATAAGACAAAGTTTGCAGTAAGAAGAAGAGGATAGTGCTCAGTGTACCGTATTTCCCACAGCAGTGTTTCTTCTAAGGCATCTTTACTTCAGGCTGCGGGTTAGAGCTTTACCTAACTGACCTGAGCATAAGCTAATTCGAAGAGGTACGTTTTGAGCCTAGTCTTAAATGTAGGGACTGTGTCTGCTTCTTTAACGTGAGCTGTGAGTTTATTCCATAAAACCGAAGTTGGGTAGCTAAAGGCTCTTCCTCCTACAGTGATTTGGAGACCCGAGGAATCACTAGTAGCCCTGAGTTGAGAGCGGAGTGCTCTGGTTGCCAGGTCCCCTGGATTGTAGCCACAATCAAAGAGAGAAGGCCTAGGCATCGCAAATAATATTGCATATCTCCCTGATTGTTGTGATTTCAGTTCACTTCCATAAGCTTATTAGGAGAGATGAATGACACTGATCCCATCAACAGGAGAAACACTGCTACACACGTACAGCGCACACAAGTGCACATCAAACCTCTTTGTGTCTTCCCTTTTTAACTTCCAAACCATGAGCCATCGTCCCAGCACCGGATGCAACTAATATTTCATTGTTACCGTACAATTAACTTCATTGTGCAAGCTTCCGGTTCTGGTTCAGTTGCAGCACTGCTCGAGCTCCCGTACTGTCCATAATTCTGGATTATACCAATTTCTTGCTTTAACAAACTGAAGAAACATAATTACTTGGACTTTGAATCGTTTGCAGCGCAAATGCAATTACGGACATTGCTGGTGCCCATCGCTAACCGCGGTGAGCCAGCGAGCAAACCTAGCACCAGCTGGATTAGCCTAGCTAATGCGAGCTGTCAACTTTTACTGCATACGCTGAACTTTTACTGCTCACGCTACACACACAAGCTACTCTTAACTGTGGATTAATGCCTGGGACAACGAAGACGAGATACGCCGCTTCAACGGAGGGTGATTTGGAAGCTATTAAATCGTCACTGAATGCATTGACCGAAGAAGTGCAGAAAATTTCAGTACAACAACAAACTTTAATGGACTTGGCGAGGGAAGTGAGCGATCTTAGGATACGTAACGAGTAAAAAGACAAAAAAAAAAGGCTTAGGAAAATCGCTTGGCGGACCTGGAGCAATACACTCACAAGAACGACCTGATCATATCAGGCCTGGTGGTAAGGCCGCGTACCTACGCCAGAGCCGCTGCGGCTGGAGGAAGCGGAGAGCTGAGCGACGAGGAGCAGGACACTGTCGAGCAACAGGTGATTAAATTTATGGATAGTCATGGGATAATTCTCAATAGCGAGGACATTGAAGCATTGAAGTGACAAAGGTAAACACACCTACTGTAATCATTTAACATGACAGACACTACCTTCTCTGACTCTTCATCATCTGATAATGAGGACATAAGTTTCACTCAGGAGACTGAACTTGAAATATTTTCATTCAAAGACAATAAATAACCAGCTAAGCGATGTGGATCCTGACATGCATTTATTTCACAATATCAGTCGTAACTGTAAGTACTATCAAGACAATCAAATTTCCCAATTAGGCAAACCAAAAACATGCCAATAGTTCATTTAAATTGTTGTAGTTTGTATGCTAATTTTGAACATATAAAAGATTATCTGAATAAACTTAGTTTGAATGCTGCTATTATTGCGCTATCAGAAACATGGATAAAGGAAAACAAAATTGGGAATTTTGAGCTTGAGGAGTATCAAATGTTCAACCTAAACAGAAAACATAAATCTGGTGGTGGAGTTGCACTGTATGTGCACAAAGATTTCAATGTAAAATTGGTTGATAAAATGACAATGGCAATTGATCATATGTTTGAATGTGTGACAATAGAAATAATTCTTGAAAACAGGAAAATATATTAGTCTCTTGTATCTACCGAGCACCGGGTGCAGATATAGAAGGTTTTATTGAATATATTGAAAAGATATTCACTTATAGTAACCACAAAGATGTCTCTATTTGTGGGGACTTCAATATTGATTTATTGAAGGCAAAATCGCATAAACCCACTGAAAAATTTGTGGATACAATGTACAGTCTGTCCCCCTAATCACACGCCCCACAAGGATAACTTCACACGGTGCTACACTGATTGATAATATCTTCACTAATGTTCCTGACAATATGACAAGTCGAATACTGATTAATGATATCAGTAACCACTTGTTGAAGCCTGTCTCACCTCATGAAGACTGTTACAGATTTTAGCTGCATGAAACTGAAACGCAGCCTCACCGTGTTTATTATGAAAAAAAATGATCTCAGTTTTGTCGGAGTTTAGTTGGAGAAAGTTGTTTTGCATCCACAAACTGATCTGTTCGATGCAGTGACAGAGTGTATCTACAGGCCCATGTTCACCTGCCGTCAGTGACACGTAGATCTGAGTGTCATCTGCGTAGTTGTGGTACGATACATTGTTGCTGTTTATTATCTGACCCAATGGAAGCATGTACAAGTTGAATAAGAGGGGTCCCAAGATTGACCCCTGTGGGACTCCACAGGTCATGGAAATTTGACAAGGTTCGTCCTATCCTCGAGATAGGACTTGAACCAGTTTAGAGCAGTACCAGAGATTCCCACCCAGTTTTCTAACCTCTGAAGTAAGATCCCGTGATCCACTGTGTCAAAGGCAGCGCTCAGGTCCAGCAGAACTAAAACTGAGACCTTACCTGCGTTGGTGTTCATACGGATATCATTTGTCACCTTGATCAGAGCTGTCTCAGTGCTGTGGTGGGGCCTAAATCCTGACTGGAAAGTATCAAATACATTGTTAGATAGGAGAAAGTAAGTGAGCTGTTGATAAATTACTTTCTCTAGGACTTTCCTAAGAATGGTAGGTTTAATATGGGCCGGTAGTTGTTCAGTTAGAAGAGGCTTAATGACCGCGGTTTTCAAGGCCTTGGAAATGTTTATAATGGATATTTCAGCATAAAGCATTGGAGCAAACATGCATCAAACATACCTGCATTGCATAGCTCCTCTGTATGTGTGGTGATCTCAAGTTCACTTCCATAAGCTTATTAGGAGAGATGAATCACACTGGTCTTATCAACAGGAGAAACACTGCTGCACACGTACAGTGCACACAAGGACACATTAAGCCTCTTTGTGTCTGGGAGGGGAGATAAGCAGGAGCTCTGAGGGCCACCAAACAAATGGGAATTGTGTCTTTTACTGTCAGCTCTGCACTCAATCCAACAAAACATGCAGCGAGGACACCAGATTAGGAAAATCATTGCGGGTGTGTCCTGTCACTGTCAAAACAAGAGTGATGTCGAGGGAGTGGTATACCTGTACAGGGACAAATAGACAAACATACTCTGTTCTCAAGGAATATATTGGCAACCCTAGAAATATCATAAAAAATATAGAAAAGGACATGTGTCTAAGTTTTGTCAGTGCGCGTTTATGGGAACTGTTCCAGTGGTCCAGAACTCTCCAAGGATCACTGGTCTAGAATTGCACCATTTAGGTCTTATTTAGTTCTTGAGGTTAGAAAGTCTCAAATACTATCAGACATTAACTTTATCACCAACATTTATTTGGAAGAAGCCCCTATTCTCACACAAATACAAGATGAGATAAGATAGGACTATAAACTGTGGATACTGTGGCTCCATTTAAAGACAGGCAGCCCAAACTCAAGCCCGGGCAGTGGTTAAATGATGAGTCTCGAGCTGTGAGGAAAAAGGACAATTTGCAGATTGTTGGAGTCTTTATCAGTTGACAGTAAAATAATCAAAAAGGAAGTATTTGTGATATTATTCTGTTAAATTGTCACAAGCCACATGTGTTGTTCAAGTCAACTGAAACAATTCTTTATGCTACTCAGGCTCCCTGTTTTAAGTAAGTAAGTAAGTGCTTTATTTGTCATATTTGTCAACAAAATTGTGTTCAGGTGTTAGTCCTGAGCCGCTGCCACTGAGCCGCACCACCACTGTAGGATTACCTGACCAGCATGTTTTTGGAGGTTGGAGAAATTGTAACAACCGGAGGAAACCTGGCTGGCTGCCTTAAGTGCTCCTCCGATCTCTGAAGCGGTGCACTGCCTCCTGAATTGTCCCTGTTTCAGAACGTGGTGTCCTGCACTTGTCAGCTCCCTCCACACCACAATCAACATCTTCTGGGAAGAGCTTATCAGTTAATCTGTTTTATTCTCCAGTGAACGTCCATTAGCCAGAACAATAGAAGGGATAGAAGGCATGTGTGCCTTAGCTATGAGTCTTGCCCGGATACCTTCTCCTTTGTCCCTTCCTTGTTTCCTGTAGCGTCCCCTTTTTATCCTCACTTCACTTGGTCAAATGAATTGATTCCTTGATACTATTTTATTTATTTATTTATTGGTTTATTTGGTCGGCACAGTGCATGTTAATGAACATACATGGGTGTCATGCATGTAAACAAGCCACACCGGATTGTAGCCTTGAGGTTAAATATTATTTGAGCAGGTATCTGCCATTTCCACTGGCTGCATGTTTAGCACGCACAGAGCAGCTCCTCCTACTTCAGCTTTGCTCCCACAGCTTGTGCGCAGTCTGAGTTATAGTTAGGGATGGACAAAGTAAGGCTTTACGAAACATTAATACCTTCTTCCCTGGCAATTCCTACCCAGCCCAGTGCCTGGTCTACCCGTGTAGTTGAGTGTCTCCTCATTTTATTCTAGCCTGGCATCCAGAATGATACCCCTCTGAATGTATATTTTATATACAGGGATATCAGGGAGCAGGGAGCTCGCTTTTGCCACTGCTGCCGAACTCAAACAGATCCGTGCATTCAGATTAGTGTATTTTAGACCACCATCGGCGGTAAATTACCAAAAACACATCGACAGTATGTGAGTTTTGTGATTTATAATCCTGTTTGAATATTAACACAGAACCGCTAATAACGCTGCTGATAGCCCTTCGCTGATTGTTTTACTCCACTTCCTGTTTGATCAATTCATGCTCATGGTCAATTCTGTGTGTTGGGAACTTTTTTTGGTAAATATTTCTAGTTTAACATTAAGAGGTTGGATCCTTTGATACATTAATATCGTATATGGCTGAATATGTAAATAAGAAGATTTGTGGTTACTTAACAAAGTAACTAACAAATGATACTTCAATGAAGGTACTTGAGTCATGCGCCCTGTCGGCTGGCTGCGAGGGTGCCGTCATGCCAATGAGGTAACACCTCAGCAAACAACAAAACCACAGGCAGGTAATTAGCAGTGAGCAGCTATAAATAGAGCAGGGTCAGATCGATACTCTGGGCTGAGCTGACCCTAAGTTCGCTGACGAAGCCTTTTGGATGAGAGGAGAAACGTTCGAGACTTCAACTACAGAGTACAGAAGATGACTCAAGTACCTTCATTGAAGATGGAGAACTCCTGTACGACTGAGAGCTTACACAGATAACAAATTATACATTTTGTTCAAAACCTATCTGGCACGGTGGCGCAGCGGTTCGCGCTAAGCGCTCAGCTACAAGGTCCCGGGTTTTATCCGCGAATGGGGCCTCCTGTGTGGAGTTTGCATGTTCTCCCCGTGCCTGCGCAGATTCCACTGGGTACTCTGGTTTCCCTTACCACTATAAACATAGTCCAGGATGAATTAAAGTATGTTTGATGGTGCGAGTTGGGGACGATGGATGGAAATTAGCCCAAGGCTACAATCTGGTGTGGCATGTTCATTAACATGCACTGTCCTGTCCAAATAAATTAATAAATAGTTAAAATAAAACATCCTACATTTCCTTCAAATATTATAACTGTAAGTCCATAACCAAGATGATGCGTCCTTTTCTCATTCTCTTCTTTTTCTTTGTGCATTGTACAGAATATACAGTATGGTGCAAATGAAGATTAGCAACATGCCTGTGGGTACAGTGAATGACATGCTCCCATAATTACAAGCAACTGACAAATATGTTACTGCCAGCATAAAATGCAATCCAGCTAATGATTTTAGATGGGGTTTTTAAACAAAAGTTTAGATGGAAAACAAAACAACAACAAAATACTGTAGATTGCTTATTGCCACTACCACTGTGTGTACTCCACCTGCTTTTATTACAGCTGCACAGCAACAATTATAGTGCAACTAATATGGCAGCTGCCACCATTGTTAGGTTAACTTTTCTGCTTTACAACACTTTCAAATTTGTATTGTCAGTGTTTGTTTTTTTTTTTTTAGCTAAGTGTGTTTTGAGCTTGTGTCTCTGATTTTGTCTTGAAAACAGAATTACTAGGTTTATTTATTTATATGTGCATTAATTTCTTTTTTTAATCTCTATTTCCTTTCTTTCTGTGATGTATTGTAACCTTTATTTTTGCATGCAAAAGTCCTATAGATTATCTTTATTATAATATAATTATTATCATCCATGCATATAACGGATGGTCAGAGCAGACAGACATTTCTCATGTCGCTTTTCTGATTATATTTTTAGTTGGAGAATGTACAAAAAAACAGATGTGAAATATGCATCTGTCAAGTTACCAGTTTTTTGTTTTTTTTTAACTTGATTTGTATTTTTTCCAACAGAACAATCAAAGTGGAGGTGTACGACTGGGACAGAGATGGCAGGTATGTCTGCCCCGTGTTGTCAGTTTTCTTATGCAATGGACTAAAGCTGTGGGTACCCTTCAGTTTTCCTCAAAATATACCAGAACATTAACCATTCTTTGTTTACGATACCGGTACCTAGTGATACATTTTTTCGTTACCTACACACACCATTATTTATTATTTAGAACCAAAAAACAGACAGTGTTCTTTTGAGTTTTAACACCCAAGTAACTTCTTTAGTGTTGTCTACTCTCCGGACCCACCAGGCATCAAAGTATCTAAAAAGAAAAAAAAAAGTTGTCCATTTTCAAAACCAATTTTGCAGCATGATGCCTGATGGTTAGCGTTCTGGCCTCACAGTAAGACGGTCCATTGGTACAATCGCCGTGCGGGCCTTTCTGTGTCGAGTTTGCATGCTTCTGTCCCTATGTCTGGATAGGTGTCCTCTGTGTGCTCTGGTTTCCCCCATCAACCAAAATCGTGTACAATAGGTTAACTCTCCAGCATGGAGAGGCCCAATCTTAATTCTACCCCTTAGCCCTCCGGTTAGCCCTTCCCCTCCGTTTTGCGTGTTCACGAGAGACGATGGGGTGTCGTCAATTAAAACAGTCCATTGCGATAAACGTGTCAATTCTATGTTTTTGCTTTGCTGCTGCGAACGCTCCGTTTATTTGCACTGTATTGGCTGACTTTGGAGTTTCTTTCCAAACTTTCGATACGTCGCTATTGACATGACACACGGGGTTCAGTACCTCGCTGCTGCGCCCGCTGTCTCCCCGTCCTGCTGTGCTCTGAGCCGAGACTGACCCGGTGTGAGCGCACCTCGGCAGCCTCCGCTCAGGCCCGGGGCTCAGAGCCGAGGCTGCGGCTGCCTGTCCCCGCCTGAGCGCACTGTGAGTGGGTCTACCTCTGCCCGTCTCCGCTATGAGTGTGCAGGGGGAAGGAGAATATAGCGCTGGATGAAGCAGAAATAGATGAAAATCTGTAGGGTTTGGGCTGAGACCGAGTCCTGTTGTTAAGGTGTTACAAAACAGCATCAGTCTGTTACAAGTTACAGACACTTGTTGAAAAGTACAAATGCTACCATTATATTTTGAGGATGCCAGGCAGGCTGAGTGCCAGCAGGAGCCACAGTATATTTGGAAACTTGCTTTATTTAATAAATATTTTTTTCTTGGGAAAACTAACAATGTGCCTTTTTCATAGAGTTTATCGAAAGCACATTCATTTCTTGCTTTTCCCCAACACACAGACAAGTGTTAGGGATTTGTTTTGGTCTTTCTGCTCCCCCTCCTTTTCTGTTTCTGTGCAGGGCGTGTGTGACAGGGGGCGTGGCTGGCTCCTCCAGGGGAATGAGGCACACCTGAAGTTACTCACTCATTTGGCAGTCTTCAAAACCCTGGTTCTCCCTCCACATCCCTGCCAGATTATTACGTCTACTCGATCTCCTGGTGCCACTCCTGGAGTCTACCACTCTGCCAGCCAGCCCCCTGTCTCCACTGCCTAGCCTGCCTGCCTTTGCCAAGGAAATAAATTTTTGAACTTTGTTTGGTCCGTCTCCGGCTCTGCTTCGGGGTTCCTTTTTACAAACCTTAACAACAAGTCAGGCATCGATAAGAGAATCGATAAAGAATCGAATCGATAAGTAAAGTTATCGATGGCATTGATATCAATTCAATCTTATCAATTCCCATCCCTACTTTTCAGGGTCACTTTCACTGCAGTAGAAGAAAACTCACCTGCAAGTTCATGAAATTGAAACAAAGGCTTTGTTATCAGTATACTAAAGGAGGACAATACAAGTTTTGCTCCATTAATAGGAAAAAATTAGGTATCGTGCCTTTAACAAGAAGATGGTTTGGGAAGACTCAGGGTCCAAAAGCATTGGCGTGTAAATACTAACAGAAACCTAACAAACTGTCTTTTACAATCTTGTTAATCCGAACGTTTTAGTGGACACATCATGCAAAAATAACTTCTTTTAAGCAAGACCTGGAGTATTTTGCTTCATTATAACACGTTTTAAAGGGGGGGTATTATGTTTAAAAAAAATTATATCGTGTTATTATGTCATTCCCTCATTAAAACATGCCTGGAGTGTTGCCTTGGCTCATTCACATATTTTTGAGTTTTCAGTAAAAACTTAGACGGCAGCCATTTTAGGTGTAGCTATGCCTCAGTCCTCCTAGGAACGCCTCCACCTCCTGGAGACGCCTCTGGACCTTTTGTCACCAGCCAAGCCACCAACCACTGCTCCTCAGCTCAGCAGAGCCCCTCCCCGCACAGTGTTGTTGTTTAAATGCCACAGCAGTGTGCTAAAGGGGGCGTGTCAGAAAGCTTCTTAAAGAGACAGAGGCCTATTTCAAGACGTTCAGTACAGCCATTTTGAGAGAGCAATTTATTCAAGGCAGTTATTTTAATTTACTGCATATACAGACCAACAGAAGGTTACGTCATCATTGTAGTATGCTATAGACTGGTGCTATGTGATTGAAAAAAGCATAATACCCCCTCTTTAAGCAAATCCTGTTTACTCAGTTGTACAAGTCGCAATGGATGGGATTTCCTGGAGATTGTTATGTAACATATAGCAAACCAGAAAATATCCTCCACATTTTTAATATTATCTACAAAGCTATACTGTGCAGTTCGGCGCATGTTTATTACCCATATATTATTGAAGGTTAGTATTTTTACTACATGTATCATTCCCCTTTCATTCATTTTCATTCAGAATGCTGACAGATGATATGTCCACTTTAACAAAAAATGAACACTATTTTTAATTAGCTAACACAACAACATTTGATTTCAGGCTGGACACTTCAATGTGATGGTCATTGCAAGCATGTTACATTACGTAGAATACTGGTGGTGGTATGAATTGACTTATGATTGTATGTTGCAGTCATGACTTCATTGGAGAGTTCAGCACCAGCTACAGAGAGCTATCCAGAGGACAGAGTCAGTTCAATGTCTATGAGGTGAGTTTGTCCTTTTTCAACAATATTTTCCGACTGTGTAATTTATCTAATCAAACTAGTTTTTGAGGGTGTCCAATTTTTATGTGTGGTGTGGATTTTGTTGTGACGCTGTGGCATTTGGTGATCTGTAGAATGTCCTTCAGTAAGTTGTAAAATGTCCATATCCACAACATTAAAGGGTCAATTTGTGCAAAAATGCCATTACTACATTTTTACAATGTCTGGTTACACTTTACAACACAGTTCCTTTGTTCTGTATAATAGAGTGAAATAGCATGGGGCAACAGTGGCACAAATGGAGGTCACTTTGCAAAAAGTAAAGTAAAAGTAAAAGTAAAGTAAAAATAACCCTTCAATAATAATAATAATAATAATAATAATAATAATAATAATAATAATAATGGTAAGCTACGATTGTAGCCACAGCTGCTAGTCTGCGCCATCGGCCCCTCCAACCATCACCGACCATCCACTGACACACTATATTCATTCTACATTGTACATATATTGTACATGTTTTTAGTGGTAAGGGAAACTGGAGTACCCGGAGGAACCCTACACAGACACAGGGAGAACATGCAAACTCCACACAGAAAGGCCCCGTCCAGCCAGGAATCGAGCCCGGCCAGGACCTTCTACAAATAAAGTCTTTCCTTCCAGCTGTGAAGCACAAGCACTAACTGCTGTACCTCCGTGCCGCCACTTTAACCAGGAATAACAAGGGCATTTTGGGGCTATGTAACAAAGTTTCCTGGTAACTGACAGTCTTCAAGGCAAGGCAAGGCAACTTTATTTATACCGCGCATTTCGTACACAAGGCAACTCAATGCGCCTTACAAAAGAAGATATGCGAAATTACAATCAGGTTGAGTTAAGGTAAAGCACATATATAGAAACATCAAGACATGGGAAATACACAGCACACGAGGTCATGTGCGGAATGTTTTCTTGGGGAGGGGAAGGACGACCGGCCATTGACCGGAGGGGTGGGGCAGAGGAAACGTGTTGAGGCAGACGTAGAACGACGGGGGCGCGGTTAGGGAGGGGTATGTGTGTGCGGTTATTTACAGTCTGAAAGTCAAGTGTTTTGCCAAATATGACCCAGAGAGCTCAGTTCTCATCAGGTTTAGCTCCATGGTTTGGCCTTGAAGAGAAGTGTTGACGGCGTAGGAGAGATAACCGGTCCAGCTGCTTCAAACCTCCTCTCTCAGGAGGAAGAGAATTATTCCAGAATAGTTCATAAATTTATAATGAATTAGCTTTTACTTGTCTCAGCATTAGTTCAGTTCTCCAGAGCAGGTAGTTCCCTTCATAGTTCAACCCTTTTCCTCCCAAAATATAGTCCAACTATTGTCCGTCTCCACAGCGAGCTGCCAGGTCGTACATAACTGTTTATCGCTGTGCGTTACTTTCCGGTGTAATTCCATCACTTGGTCACTTCCTGCTCCAAAGTGCTCATTAATTTAACGAACAGCAGCATGAAAGATTGCAAACTGCTGTCATTCCAAATTTTACGATAATCCAGGGCAGTCCATCCAATAAGCAGGTACCCTGTTACCAAGAGTCCAAATAAGTAAATATCTTTGATGTCTCCGACCGGCAGGACCGCTAGGCAAACGACAATCCACATCGCAAACCGAGCTGTGAAAATCCGGTCAGGGAAGACCACCTCCTCCGTGGTCTCACTTTGTGAAAAAAAAAAAAAAATCAATTGCGCTGAGATTCCAGTTAATCAATTCCATAGTTTAGCGGTTCGGGAGGACAGCGAGCAGGTGGTCCAAGAGGAAAAATAAAATTCAGACAAGACACTCGCAGAGGCAGGAAAAAAGCACGAAAGCCAGGAGAAGTGAGAAAACACGTCCGCACTCGACAGAGAGAGGAAGATAGGATAGGATTAGTGTTAGCATTAGTCATATTATCATGAAATAATTACAGACTTATATTGTAATTATATGTCATATAATAACCCTCATGTTATTGCACTGGTACTATGCTATTTCCATCTTTCATGATGCTGTTATTGTGCTGTAAAGCCCTGCTTTGATATGTTTTCTGGAAATCACAGAGCCATGTGGACCCTGGGGCAATAGTGGATAAAGTCATTGCTAATGTGGTCCGTTATGAAAGAGAGAAGGCAAAAGAGACATTTGCCAACATGATATTCATATATTTCTTGTTAGGAAAGTGATTCTTCAATCACTGTTTTCCCTACTGGTTTCAGTAAAAAATAACTTTTTATTGCTAATTTCTATGGCAACAATTCAAAATTCTAATCACTTGAGACCCACAGACATGCTATGAATTCCCTTTGTATACAGAACACTACTAGTTAACTAGCTGCTCTGCTTTTGATTGAATGTATAAGCTTTTGATTGCAAACAATGAAAGAGGAAGCCACTAACTTAAAATGAATGTGGTCCAATCTCATTCCTAACTCTGCTAACATATTTGAACATCCCAATTCTTCACAGGGACGACTTTATCAGCACCTTTCACAACAGAAATGTGCTGAAAAGTTCATATAATTGATACATAATATACATATAATTAGATGCACAGTGTTTTTTCTCACAAATGTCTGAGTTTACCAAGGAGGACAAAACTAATTTTGTTTCATTACTAGAACAAAACAAATCAAGTATGGCGGCTTGAAGAACTGTCCCTCATGTTTTTTGTGGTAATGGCAGCCTAGCAAGTGGAGTGGTTCCTTTATGTTTTAAACACGCTGTGGTACAACCTTTATTAAAGAAATCAAGCCTGGACAAATGTGATCTCTCCAATTATCGTCCTATTTCCAAGCTTCCATTGGTGTCAAAAATCCTGGAAAAATTGTATACCTGCAGCTGAGCTCATTTTTAAACAAAAATGGCATTTTTGAAGTTTTTCAGTCAGGTTTCAAAACTGGCCACAGTGATAATGATGTTCTTTTAACTTCGGACTCTGGTCACACTGTTGCACTGCTGCTGTTGGACCTAACAGCAGCCTTTGATACAGTTGATCATCAGATTTTGTTGTCCCGGCTAGAGACCTGTGTGGGAATAAAAGGTCTGGCCTTAGCTTGGCTCAGATCGTATCTGACAAACAGAAGCTTTTCCGTCCAAGTTGGGAATGCGGTGTCCACTACTGCCCCTCTCACTTGTGGAATACCACAAGGGTCAGTCCTTGGACCTTTACTCTTTTCTTGTACTTGTTGCCCCTTGGAGCTACTTTGCGTAAACACAATGTAATGTTCCATTTTATGCAGACGACTGCCAAATTTATGTGCCTTTGAAGCAGTCCAAGTCCCTTGTTGAATGCCTCGCAGAAGTTAAACTGTGGATGGCCTACAATTTTTTGCATTTTAATGAGCGTAAAACTGAGATGGTGCTGTTTGCTCCTAATGACTCGTCTGGTGTGGTCACAGCTGAGCTGGGCTCCTTATCCCAAGCTGTCAGTCCTGTCGTGACTAATTTAGGTGTAAAGATGGACTCTGTTTTAAACTGGACGCCCAAATAAGTGCCGTTGTGAGGTCCAGCTTTTATCATTTGAGGCAACTTGCCAAAGTAAAAGCTTTTTTATCTCGTCACATCTTTGAGATTTTAATCCATGCTTTTATCACCACCTATCTGGATTATTGCAATGCTCTCTATTCAGGACTTAGCAAAACCTCACTGGCAAGACTGCAACTAGTTCAGAACGCCGCCGCTCGCCTTTTAACTGGATCACGGAAATTTGATCACATAACTCCCATTCTCCGATCCCTTCATTGGCTCCCTGTGCACTTCCGCATTGACTTCAAAATTCTTTTATTTGTTTTTAAATGTCGGCATGGCCTGGCCCCTCAGTACCTGTGTGACCTCCTTGTTCCCTACGTCCCCTCCCGCTTACTGAGGTCAGCAGATCAGGCTCTACTGGTGGTTCCTAAGGCTAAGAAAAAGCTGAGAGGTGATCGTGCTTTTTCGGTGGCTGGTCCTAAACTTTGGAATGAGCTGCCTTTGAATATCAGACTGACTGATTCACTCCCTGTTTTCAAATCTCTCCTGAAAACATATTTTTTCCGTTTGGCTTTTGACACCCTGGAGATTTGACTTTTACTGTACTATGTTTTATCTTTACTCATGTAATTATATTATGTTATGTGTAAAGCACTTTGGTCGACTATGTTGTTTTTAAAGCGCTTTATAAATAAAGTTGGATTGGATTGGATTGGTAAGGGACTCTGGAGTGAAGCACCTGGAAACCTAAAAAAAACAAAACAAAAAAACTATAGAGTTCACAATGTACAGTGTTATAATAAAGACAACCTTGCTCTTTTGCTTTCTTCCCAAATCTCAGTTTTAATATTATTTAATGAAGAGGTAGAATGCTTACTTAGTTTGAGATTCAAACCTTTTTCCACATTCACTTCACATTTCCATCACCAGATTTATTTAACAGATTGACTTTTGCCTCTCACTCTGGGGTCATTTAAAAAACACTGTATATTCATGAAAATGTGGAAGTCTCTGTTTATTTGACATGACCTTTTCAGAAACAATGTTCAATCTATTATAAGGTCAGCAAACTCACGAACAATCATTAATATTCTGCCCTGGCATTTGGAAATAAAACCATTTTGATTAGTTAAGAAAACAATATTCTCCCCACTTTGTCTTGTCTACTTCCTCCTAATCCCTGTGTCTGCCTGTGCTCTGACAGTTTTGATGGATAGGGCTTATCTTCTTAGAGTCAACACGTCTTGATTATCTCAGCGCCGCTCTGAGACGTGAGCCCCAGGCACCTTAGTTCAAGCAGCTGCTGTTTGACTAATAAAGCTCTAAGGCTGGAGTGCTCACTTACAGGAAGAAATAAGACAAAAAACAAAGTATATCGCAAAGTTATAGATGCAATATGTTGAACTTCATATCCTCCCTATGTTTAATACATTTTTATACTTAGACCTATGTTTTTGCTTAAGGCTTAAAAATGTAAAAGGTTTTAAATTAATTTTGCAGCTCCCGAAGTCTAAGTCACAATTCAAAATCATTACCATATTTTCCGGACTATAAGTCCCTCCGGAGTATAAGACGCACCAGCCAAAAAATGCGTAATGAAGAAGAAAAAACATAGATAAGTCGCTCCGGAGTATAAGACGCACTAGTCAAACATTGCCTAGTGAAAAAACAACAGGCTGAATAGGCGTACGGTATGCTAACGTAACACATTGATGGTTACATGAAGCATAAACAATGAACTAAATAGGTGTCTGGTATATTAACGTCACATAAACATTTCAGATAACTATAGCATAAAGAACATACCAAACTCTCAATCTCACTCCAAATCAATCGCCTTGGCAACTACCTTGCCACGGAGATGTAACTGCACGGTTGACAAGCCTCTCCCAACAGCATGTTTTCAAGCTCTCATCTGCGAACTCGTTCCTCTACAGTAGCTGTGGCCATCTAACTTTTAGCCCATGATTAGCTTGTTTTGTTTACTTCATTGCAGTAACCTCCGCTCTCTCGCTCACTCCAAACCTTCTTTCTGCTGCTCCATTAGCCTGCAGTGCCCTCTAGCGGTGTGTGTGAAAGTATATATTTGAAAATAAATAATAATAATAATCACATTAGTCGCTCCGGAGTATAAGACTACTACAGTTACGTCTTACAATATAGTTCCCCTTTTTATCCGCTTAGAAAATCAACGTGTTTAATTTGTGTAAGTATACTTGGATCGTGTAACTGCTCACGTAACCGTATTTAAATAGGGAAAACGTGGAAGAGCTTGGTTGGTTCTAACTTCACCCCCGTTTGGCCCCATAGAGGGGAGGAGGAGAGGCTAAATGCTAACAACATCTTTGTTTCCTTATGCATGAATGAGCGCACGCGTAAAGACCCTTCGTCTTCTTCCTTCTTCTTCCTTCTTTTTTAGAGCTGTCATCAACTGCCTTAATTCTCTTGAGCCGTGGATGACAATAGACAGTAGTTAACAGAGCAATATCAAATACACAATAGGGGCTAGCAGAGGGAGGGAAGGGGAGAGTTCAGCTTCTGCCTGGTGGGTGAAGCTGTCCTTCATTTGGATCTTTGACTTATGAAGACTCTGCAGTCTTCTCCCTGAGGTAGGACAGAAGAGGCTGTGAGATGGTGGTGTCTTCTGTCTAAGATAACCCTTTTCACTCAAGCAGGTTCTGGAAAGGTCCTGGAAAAAGTGTGCTCTCTAGTCCACAAAGACGTGGAAAAAACAAAAACACAGCAATTCAAAAGAAAAAAGAAACACAAAAAAACACCCTAGTTTCGAGAGAGAGAGAAGTAATAAAAATAAATAAATTATAATAATTTATTTTATTTGGTGGCGCCTTTCATGTCACCCAAGGACACCTTACAATTTAAGAACACAATAATACAAAGTTATATAAAATCACTAATAAAATCACAGTGCATGTGCAGATTTGAAAAGGAAGGTCTTGAGTTGGGTTTTAAAAGTAACTAAAGAGTCCAATTGACGGAGGGGTTGAGGTAAAGTGTTCCAGAGCTTTGGGGGCAGAGTAGCTGAATGATCTGGCCCCCATAGTGACCATTCGAACTGTGGGGATGGAGAGGAGACCAGCAGAGGATGAGCGTAGGGAACAAAACGGGGTGTAAGGGTGAAGCAGGTCAAACAGGTATGGAGGAGCTAGATTATGGAGTGCCTTAAATGTGAGCAGAGGAGTTTGTACTGGATTCTGTGGGTTACAGGGAGCCAGTGGAGTTGGATGAGGACCGGTGTGGTGTGCTCTATGGATTTTGTTCGTGTGATTATTCTTGCTGCAGCGTTATGGACATTTTGAAGTCGTTGGATGAGTTTTTGGGGAGATCAGAGAAGAGAGCGTTGCAGTAATCCAGGCGTGAAGTGACAAGGGCATGTACTTGGGTGGAGTGTTGTGAGAGATACGGGCAGAGTCTGGAGATGTTGCGTAGGTGGAAGAAGGCTGTGCGGATACTATTGTTTATGTCTCTGCATGTGAGCATGCAATGCCATGGTAACCAAGGGAAATATATTACAGTACTGATCTCACAGTGGAGAACATCACTGGGTACAGCTGCTCTTAACATACAGTACTGTAAGTAAAGATAATCACAAATTGTGCAATAAAAAAATAAATAAACAAGGTGCAATCAGGTAATGTCAAAAGAATAAAAGTATCATATACAGTATAAAGGCAATAACTTTAAGAAGGAAGCTAAAAAAATGGCAGGTTTTTGCACATACAAGCTATTGCACTTTTGTTACTACACGTTAGAATTGTACAGTCTCTGACAGACAGTGGTGAAGATGAAGGACCTGTGTTCTTATTTCTCTGAGGTACTGTTAGTGTTTACCCACCAATGAGCTGCTCAGCTCTTTTTCAGTCTGGTGCTGTGGGTGACAAGTGTTGTCCATGATGGATGTGAGCTTGGCCAACATCCTCCTCTCACCCACCTCCTCCACAAAGGCCAGCGGGCAGCCCAGAACAGAGCTAGAGTTGCAAGTACCAGAATTAGGCCAAAGATTTGATATTCAGGTCACAGCAGAGCATCATTACAAAACATTTTCAGGCTTTCTCACCTGCACAAAGCAATATGGCTGACTTTTGAAATTTTTCTTGACCACATTCACAGGGTAGATGGACTGAAAAGTACACCTTACCTGAGCGCTTTAAATCTCCCATTGTACAAACCATTCACCTCCAGCTCCACATGCAGGGCTGTCCTTGTATGTGAACCAAGGTGAACAGCATACACCCTACCATTTGTATGTTGTTTCCCCGAGGTTCCTCTTACCAGACTAACCTTGGCATGGGTTAAAATGGTCTAAAACACCTTTTAACTGTCTGCATTTTAAACGCCAGAAGGACTACATCAACAAGATGCTCTTTGAATACTAATGCAAAAAATATATATATATGCAAATGACATCTCTTTTTCTTCAAAGGTGGTAAATCCAAAGAAGAAAGATAAGAAGAAAAAATACCTCAACTCGGGCACGGTGAGTCAGCATGTCATTTGTTGTCATTTATGGTTGTAGTACACATTATTACTGTCATTCAGATCAGCTGATAGACACGTGGAAACCTCTTTGTATTGCCTTGTGGACTGGACATGTAATACGGAATGCAAAAAGAGCAGAAGCGTCCTCTATACCTACACCTTGACTCATCTACTTTATTGTTTGTTTGAAGTTTACTATCCTCTGCAGTAACCTGGAAAATGAAACCCAGAAAGGGCTCGGTACTATTTTTGCTTCTGGGATTTATGGTGGTTGATGATATAAAAGGTGCATTATTACCACTACCCAGATTTGAATAACTTTTTATTTAAGAGCTTCTCGGTTTTGTTTGTACAATCATTGCAATTAAATCAAAATTGCAATTTGAATGGTCGCAATTGCCCAAGCTGTAATTCCAGGCTGCAATTATTTGGGCAGTATCTTTTCAGACAACAAAATGTCTCTGTGTGCTTTTACCTGCTAATTAATGTTAAGGTGTACTTTATTATGATTATATAATATTTTATACTTCCACATGAAATGCTTGGGATTCCAGAATTAGTTAAGCAGTTCACGTAAACCAAGCATTCATATTCTCAGATATGTAAAAGGAAATGCATTACAATTCTTTGTTGTCAGGCTAACTCTAGGTTTGACTCTAGGTGACGCTGCTGTCCTTCCTGGTGGACATGGAGGTGACCTTCTTGGACTACATCAAAGGCGGGTGGGTCACATGCAGCATTTCATTTGACTCACACAGAGAGGGGAGTTTAATGAGGAAAGCCATGCTGAGTGTCTGTCTGTCTGTCACCCCTCAGTACCTCAGTGTCTTCACAGAGATAATGATCACCTCGGTGATCTACATGGTCGAGTGAAGATTAGCATTCGAGGGAGGGTATTAAATCAACTTTTTAGAGCTTTCTATAATATTACAGTTGTTCTTTTGTAAAACCTATACTTGGAACCATGTTTTCAGTCATTCATCTTCCGCCTTCTTCTCAAAATGTCAAAACGCCCTCCTCATTTTTCCCACTTGGATGAGACATGTTTACATATTCATTCCCGCTGCCCGGCATAACCAGGAAGCCGTCATCAGCTCGTCCTTTCCCCAAAGAGCAGTGAGTGGCGAGAAACATCCACCGGAGCTACACAGCGACAAACAATATGCTGCTTCACCTTCTTATACTGTAAACTACATCCATGCAGCTGGATAAATGACAGGCAGTGTTTAAAGTAGCAGACAGTGTTTCAGTGACACAGTGGGGAATGAGGGACGGTGGTGTCAAATTGCAAGTTGTATGGGAGTGACTGATGATGGCACAACCCCAAGTCTAGTTGCGTGTGTGTTTTTGTTTTATAGTGTGTTGTGTACTGTTTGTGTATTATTGAGTTAGTGACATGTTGCACACAAGGGCATGCCCAGTGCACCCAGGCATGTCATGGTCGTCCGCTCACACTCTCTCCCTTCATTAGACTCTCAGAGGGGAGGCCGTCGGGAGAGAGTGTGTAATTATAGAAAATCTCCAGCTCTGCTTTGTGTCTCCTGCCCTTACTGCAAGTTGTATCCCTCACGTGTACTACCCTCACCAGGTTGTTTGAATGACCTTATTTTGTTTCTTATTAACAACATTTGGACGTGTGATCAGATTTGGAAGAATAATGTGACCTAAATGTTTTCTAATTCATTATTCTGACATTTGGTATCAAGATAAAGGTCATACGGTCTTTGGCTACCCATATACTTCTCATGCACATTGGATTGATAACAGTAATATTGGAAACTGCTGCTGTAACCGACATAGAGTGGGAGGAAAATGCCCAAACACGATAACTTTAATGTCACAGCTGAATTTCACAGCATTTGCAGTTACGTAGGTGGCTTCTACCTCATGTGAAGCACATATGCAAATCTTTGTTCCAAAATAACAAATATTGCCACTATATACCACTTATAGAGCATATCAAAACATTGTGGGGCAGTAGAAGCAAGGAAGTTCAGCTTCCTGATAGCCTGGTGGATAAAGCTGTCCTTCAGTCAATTTGATCTGGCGCAGACTGAAGAGACTGTGAGTTGAATGTGTGATATTTCCCTTTGAGATAACCATGTTCGCTTTGCTGCTGTAAAAGCAGTTGAACCGGCACTGTCCATAACACTGTGCCTTGTCTCTGAAAACAAAAACACCTCCACTGAGAAAAGAGTAGTGAGCCAATACTCACAGATAATTAACATTTTTGTCCTACATACAATTTTTGTCATTACAATTGACTCTAGACCAGCCTTTAGCCAATCTATCAATCAATTTGATTTGATCAAAAAGAACAGGGTGGGCATTACTGTAACAGAGTAAGATATCAAACAGTGCAACTGACAAGCAAATCAATCAAGTTGTTTTGTGTAGCTCAGTATCATAGGGCTGCACAAACATTAAAACAATGAAACCAGAGAAATGTGGTAATGTCCAAGCAGATGTAGCGTCCTGGTAAATGTCCAAAGTTCCAAACAGATGTTATGTCTAAATAAGCAGTCAGCAGCAGATGGAACTGTGCCCAGGGCATCACCCATCCTTTGACCCTCCTACCCGCAAGGAAAAACTCAAAAACCTAGTGGGAGAAGATTAAATACCTCGGGGAGAACCACAGAAGAAGAGATCCACTCCCATTGACAGGCAGGCTATAGATAGACCCAGGGTAGATGGGAATCCCTCTGCAGATAGGGCTGAAGACCGTGGAAGAACATCCAGTCACTGTTGGGTAGGGGTGCCTCTGCGATATTAACATCCGGTCAGTCAGCATCGAGCAGCCAGTGGCAGGGCATCTGAAACAGAGTCCGCTCCCCAGAGGGGAGTGGGACAGAGAAATGTGAATAGCGATGAACAGACAATAGATAAGGAAGTATTGTATCATAATTAAAAGGCAAAGTGTATTCAGTAAGAAGAGCTAGAGGATAGGGCTCAGTCAGTGTACTGTAGTTCCCACAGCAGTGTTACTCTTGGGCAGTTTTGCTTAGGCTGTGGGTTAGAGCTGTATATCTGACCTGACCATAAACTGATTTGAAGAGGAATGTTTTGAGCCTGGTCTTAAATGTAGAGACTGTGTCTGCTTTTTTAACATGAGCTGGAAGTTGATTCCATAAAACTGGAGCTTTGGAGCCAAAGGCTCTACCTCCTACTGTGATTTTGGAGACTTAAGGAATCACTAGCAGCAAGTACTCTGTTTGTCTGATATGAAATTATTGCGTCTTTGAGATAGATTGGAGCCATACGCTTTTTGGCCTTAAACGTGTGTCTAATTCTAAACTCAACAGGAAGCCAGTGGAGAGACTTTAGCACTAGAATAATGTGTAATCTTCTCTTGGTTCCCGTTAACAACCTTACAGCCTCATTATAAACTAGATGAAAGCTTCTCAAAGAACTTTTAGGACATGCTGCTAGCAGGGAGTTACAGTAGACCAGCCTTGATTAAACCAATGCATGAATACGTTTTTCTATGTCACTCTTAGGTAAGAGGTTTATACAGTGCCTTGCGAAAGTATTCGGCCCCCTTGAACTTTTAGACCTTTTGCCACATTTCAGGCATCAAACATAAAGATATAAAACTGTATTTTTTGTGAAGAATCAACAACAAGTGGGACACAATCATGAAGTGGAACGAAATTTATTGGATATTTCAAACGTTTTTAACAAATAAAAAACTGAAAAATTGGGCGTGCAAAATTATTCAGTCCCTTTAATTTCAGTGCAGCAAACTCTCTCTAGAAGTTCAGTGAGGATCTCTGAATGATCCAATGTTGACCTAAATGACTAATGATGATAAATAGAATCCACCTGTGTGTAAGCAAGTCTCCGTATAAATGCACCTGCTCTGTGATAGTCTCAGAGGTCAGTTTAAAGCGCAGAGAGCATCAAGAATCCAATAACACACCAGACAGGTCCGAGATAAAGTTATTGAGAAGTATAAAGCTGGGTTAGGTTATAAAAAACATTTCCAAAGCTTTGAACATCTCTCAAAGTACAGTTAAATACATCATCCAGGAATAGAAAGAGTGTGGCATCACTGCAAACCTCCAAGACTGGCCATCCTCCTAAACTTACTGACCGAACAAGGACCGCACTGACCAGAGCTGTTACTAAGAAGCTATGATGACCCTGGATGAACTGCAGAGAGCTACAGCTCAGGTGGGGGAAACTGTACAGGACAACTATTAGTCGTACACTGCACAAATCTGGCCTTATGGCAGAGTGGCAAGATCAAGCGATTTTTGAAAGAAAACCATAAGAAGTCCCGTTTTCTGTTTGCTAGAAGCCACCACGTGGCCTCCATGTGGCTTCTAGCAAACAGAAAACGGTATTTCTTATGGTTTTCTTTTAAAATGCCACTTGCCATAAGGCCAGATTTGAGCAGTGTAGACTAATAGTAGTCTGTGTACAGTTTCCCCCACCTGAGCTGTAGCTCTCTGCAGTTCATCCAGGGTCATCATAGGCTTCTTGGTAACAGCTCTGGTCAGTGCGGTCCTTGTTCGGTCAGTAAGTTTAGGAGAGGCTGATCTTGGTAGGTTTGCAGTGATGCCACACTCTTTCTATTCCTGGATGATGTATTTAACTGTACTTTGAGAGATGTTCAAAGCTTTGGAAATGTTTTTATAACCTAACCCAGCTTTATACTTCTCAATAACTTTATCTCGGACCTGTCTGGTTGTTATTGGCTTCATGATGCTGTCTGCGCTTTAAACTGACCTCTGAGACTATCACAGAGCAGGTGCATTTATACGGAGACTTGCTTACACACAGGTGGATTCTATTTATCATCATTAGTCATTTAGGTCAACATTGGATCATTCAGAGATCCTCACAGAACTTCTAGAGAGAGTTTGCTGCACTGAAAGTAAAGGGGCTGAATAATTTTGCACGCCCAATTTTTCAGTTTTTTATTTGTTAAAAAAGTTTGAAATATCCAATAAATTTCGTTCCACTTCATGATTGTGTCCCACTTTTGTTGATTCTTCACAAAAAATACAGTTTTATATCTTTATGTTTGATGCATGAAATGTGGCAAAAGGTCGAAAAGTTCAAGGGGGCCAATACTTTCGCAAGGCACTGTATGTGTCATAAATATCAAACAGTCAACAGTGACACACATTGAAGGAGAGATCCACACCCCTGTATGGCCAGGGCTGTTCCAGAGAAGGCTGAAGACAGTGGAGCTTGTGTGCATCAAGCAGACAGCGGCCTGGCATCTGAAACAGAAGCTACAGCCCAGAAGGGAGTGGGGACATAGGAACAGCTTGTGAATAGCACTCAACAAACTACAGTTCAAGGCACTATACCTGATTTGATTTCCAGACATTTGTTTTGTCCTGTTTTAGTGTATTGTAAACTCAAACATTTGTGAGAAAAACTTTGTATCTACTATAATTATAAAACATTTGTATCGATTTATGAACTTTCAGGCTATTTTTCATTAGCTAGAAATGTATTTTATCAAACCAGGACTTGGTAGTTAATTAACAGTATGCTTACCCACTTCCACTGTAGTTAAATATCTTTGTGTATTGTCCCTGCTAGATGTACCTTATATTAGAAGAAGATTAATATTATAACAACTAGTTTTAAAGACAGGTTGTGTGGTATCTGCAGTAATTGCTCTCTTGTATGATAGAAGACATTTGTGTAACTTTTACTTCTTTTTGTGTGATTATAGTATTGGTATTTTTTCCATGTCTCCTGCTTTTCCTCAGAATGTCTCTGACTCTTTTTAGCCTGGTCCCCACTGCTCTCTTGTTGCCTGACTGACAGCTCTTTTTGAAGCTTCGTCCCAATCAGCTAATTGTTCACCCGCTCGCACTCAGAAACGCTATCTGCCGCTTTGCATTAGCATAAATCACTAATTTGAGTGCGTCTACCATCTACCATCACAACGCTGCTTTGATTCTTTTCATCTTGTTCAGGATTGGTACCACCCATCGTTACGCACAAAAAAGCCCTTCTTTTCACCACCAAGGGGATAAAATGACGAATTGTTGCGTGTATCTTTCATGCGGAGTTGTGCTTGTGAGGGCCGCACTGTCAGTCACGGTGACAGATATTGTTTTCTCTTGTTTTGGCTTGAGATTTGAGGTTAAAAAACAGAATAGAAGCGGGGAGGGAACGTCTACTTGTATTGAATATATTTTGAGAGCCTGTGATTAGCTGTGATTTGTGTACAATTAAATCTTACAGAGGAAGCTGGATAATTACCCATTGGGGTTATACTACTGAAAGAAAAGCAACAACAATCGCGGCTGTAGGATATCTTCTTTCTCCTCTCTTTTGCCATACAGATAAACTGAAAACTGTGGCATCTGCTGGGACGTCTTTAGGACAGGGCACACAGTGAGTCCCAGTGCCATTTTTAGGCCACTCTGCTCACTCATGCATGCTTCTACCTCCAGGCATTTTATACTGAGGAAAAGAGGGCATTTGAAGCCACATTTAGAGAAACATGGAGCACAAGCAGTTTGATTTCAAGCCATATCACACAAACCGTGCAAGTGCAATTATGTAAGTGAGTATTTTTTGAAGATAATATATGTGTGAAATTTCAGATACCTTTTTCTTGGTCAAAACATTTAAGCCTCCAGCCAAAGGTGTTGATAAACTTGGCAGCATATCTCAATTCACACCAATTCATAAACCTGTGGACTACGATGATTAGCAGGCCTTTTACAGTTTTTCTCCATTGGTTTGGCTCATTTCTTGAAACAGAAATTACATTCTCAAAACAACATGGACAAATCTCCAAACCACTTGGTAATTGTTCACAATAGGATTGAATTTCTCATTAATTTAATCAAATTCTCTCAATGTCTCAGTACATCTTGCAAATGGTTAAGTACATGTAGTCGACAATTAGCACAATTTCCAAGTGAATAGATCTTGTTGATCTAAACTGATTGTTGATTCTCTCTAATGGTTGTTCGCTCCAAAATGTGTCAGCGTCATTTCATTGTCAAGTCGTCACATGCACAATAGTCTGTTCAATTGTCAAAATTAGTCAAGAACACAATACCATGAATTCCATATATGAATCCCTTGGAACATTTGATAAATTTATTATAGCAATTAACAGTCAGGAGGAGTGTCACACATCTCAGATGACCAGTCAAACAGTATGTTATGCTGAATACATTTTCTTTTTACTCTGATGTATGGAAGTTACTTTATTTGTGTGAATGTTAATGGTTACAGTTTCCTTGGCAGTCTGAGTGTGATGTCAAACCTTGGAGGTGACTCAATCCTCAAATCCTATTTCTTTGTTGTTGTTGTTTTGTTTTGTTTTTTTCAGTTTTATACACAATTGTATTCTGTTAGTTGGACAAAAAAAGTTACAGTAACCATTGTCAATGAAGGACTGGGCTAAGACTGAAAGGTGGACATGAGGGACATTTCAATGGTCCTCTGCCATAGTGAGAAAACATCTAAACATTTAGACTTGCAGTGCTTACACAATGCCAAAGGGACAAAGAATTTTGGGGGCACTGACTGTTTAAATGAGAAGGAAATTTAGTTTTGACACATGAGTGAACTGTTTTGGGAGAGGTATGACTTTTTCAGGTGAACCATGGTGTTGTGCCGAACCATCCGCGTTATTTTGGCAAAAGCACCAAGAGTGTTGAGAACGTCCGGTCTGTTTCAAGAAATAAGCCAAAGCAATTGAGAAAGATCTTTGCCATTTTGGGGACACTGACTGTTTAAATGAGAAGGAATTTAGTTTTGAAGCATGAGTGAACTGTTTTGGGAGAGTTATGATCTTTTGCTGAGTGAGCTATAGTGTTGTGCTGAACTTAAGACTGTTTTGTCAAATGATCTTAGAGTTTTAAGAATGTAATTTCTGTTTTAAGAAATGAGCCAAATCAATGGAGAAAAACTGTAAATGAGCAGAGGGTTTTTTGCGCCTTGAGGAAAGCGGGCGATCAGGTTTTGTTTCTGTGTCTTACCTGGCTTCATCGCTTATCATTCCTGCTTCAGGGTGTTGTGGCTTTAAAGGCGCTCTGCTTCACTGCTCTACTGCACAGCACACTTGAAGAGTCAGCTGAAGCTATGTGTGTTTGTGCTATCAACAGGGAAATGGATGTGTTCAAACACCATTACTTTTTCCAATTTAGATGTTGGTAAATTGTATTCGGTGGACAGGGAACATGCCAACAGGGTGACTATATTTAAAAAAACTGAAAGTTGTATGTTGCTCAAATCCCACCATGTACAAGCCACTAAATTGTACAGCAAAGCAGAAAAGGAAAGGCAAACATTCTCAGTCCATTCCAGTTCAGTATGACGTGAATCTGCTGCAAATTACCGTAGCCCAGTATTTGATTTTGTAGTTTTGCAATGAAAAGTGGCTAAGTGAGCAAGTAATTTAGTGCAAACTCTTTCCAAACTTTCCCAACCAAATTTTTAGTTTAAGAATATGTTTCACAACTATCAGGGAACAAAAGTGGTGTCACGATTATGTAAACTGTTTGACAGTTCACAGCTTATATAAATGATTTATGATTTTAGTTGTATGAAATGTAAAGATTTTGGACAGATTCAGTGTGTACCTTTGTCTCAATTAATAAAAACTCAATTAATAAAAAATGTTTTTTTAGAATATCGAATTGCGAACATACATTAATTCAGTGCACACATTTCGCAATCAAAGTATACATCCTTACACCAAAATGTAGGATCTGCTTTTATTACAGTGATTTTTGAAGAACATGATCATTTAAACTAAACTAATATATTGTTGAGTGTCCTGCAATGTAGATAATACAGTGCAGATGGAAAAGGAGACAGAAGTTTGAGCAAATATAGTATATATTTAAAAGGGGATATATTTTTATTGCTGTGATATCGAATTTTATTTTTTTTTTGTCCAGCATCAAAATCTAAATTTTAGGATCGTGTTAACACTATTCTGGACATGGACATAATACAAGTGCAGGAGCCAAACCTGATTTCTTTGATATGTTAATTTGTGTAATTACTATGAGTGAAATTTACAGTACTGTTCTCTAGAATTAGTTTCATCATTCCAGGAAAGCCTTTCATACTGTATCAATCTTAATCAATGAGAAATCTGACTTTGTCTTTTTCATTTCTTTTTGAAAACTGTAATTGTTTTGTGTCTTTTGTCTTTGCAGTTTCTTATGGAACACATTGATTGAACAGTGTTTAGTTACTTGCTGTGCAGTGTCTTACTTCTGCTCTGTGTGTTCGTTTTGACAAAGTTCACATTTTGATAAGTATTCTTGTGATCCAAAAGTGCAGTGCTTTGTGAACTGAGTCCTAGTAAAGAAAACAGTGTTTAGGGAAATGTGTGCAATGTATCAGGAACAATGTCATATCAATTGAGAAAAACTGTAATAATTTTCACTGTGTTAGCCATCACCATGTGGTGATGTCAAATTGTTGCTTTTGGGTTTCCAACTTTTTCCACTGAAAACCTGCTGTTGCAGAGCTCTGTCAGCTCTCCGCAGCTGAAGTGGTCTCCTGCTAACTTTAATCCATACACATAACGCCAATCTCCCAAGCGCGCATGGACTTCAGAGTGCTCTCTCTTTTCCCTGATAGCGCCTAAACTGAATACAATGACACTCTGACGCATTTTGAGAGGAGTGACGTATGCTCATTTTATCAGTTGTCAAGCAGTCTACACTGTCTAGCCTCCCACACGCACATGTCTAAAACTGTGCCGTAGTAGTGACAGGACAGCGGGGAAAGGACCATGCATAACTGAGGCTGCGGGTTAAAGAGTAAACAAAATATATAGTACAAGCTGGCAACTATAAACATTTAAATGGATCAATATGAGGAAAAAATAGCCCACGTTAGGCCTCAGTTCTCGCCACCACAATGTGGCTGCTGTCAAATGAATACAAATCCTGAATAGAAACTAATTTGTGAGTACTTTGTCTGCAAATATTTAACTGTACCGCTCTGTGCCAAGTTTCCACCAAGAGATTATAATAAGAACACCAATTAATGACACCATATCAATAATATCATAGCAGTGTTTAGTTTCTTTCCACTAGAGATTTTGTTGTGTTTCTAGTTAATTAATTTACAATAAGTGCGCTGAGATAAGGCTGTTATACTGTTTCAAGTGCACTTTCATCTGATTACTCCACATTGTTTGAGCACAACTGAGAATATGATATAAATTATATAAATGAAACAAAACAGAATTTTGCTTCGTGACTCGTGTTAGGCCTGTCTCATTAAAGTCCTGCCCACGGTATATATGAACTCACTATATGGGCACATACTGTCTTCTTCTCCAATTAGAACACAATTACCACTTGAATGTTTTAAGTAAGGAAGGAAGGAAGAGCTTTGTTTGTCATTGTACAACCATACAACGAAATAGTGTTCAGGTGTTAGTCCTGAGCCGCTGCGACTGAGCCACGCCACCAGTGTGAGCCAACCTGACCTGCATGTTATTAGAGGAAACCTGGCTGGCTGCCTTCAGCCTCCTCTGATCCTCTGAAATGGTGCAGCCCTCCTGGGTTTGTCCCTGTTTCAGAGCGTGGTGTCCTGCACTGGTCATCTCCACCTCCTCCTTCCTCTTCCTCCTACGCAGCTTCCTCCGCTCCACAACAGTCTTTCACCATCTTCTCCTCGTTAGAAATAACCTTCAGTTGTTTATCAGTTGCAAAGCCATTCACAAGTATAGACAGAGAAGCACTGCTCTGAATATGATAAGCTTGTTTGTGTAAATTTGTCAGTAAATCAGAAAAGCTTGATATTCGATCAATGTACTGTGTCTTCTTGCTCAAAGTGCTCAGATGTTAGAGTGGACTGCAATTTCTGTGGGTATAATCTAATTACAACAATTTGAACTAAACATGCCACATAAAAACACACAACCGATTGAGTTACCTTGTGTATGAATGCACAGTATAAATAGATATGCCTTGCCTTTTTATTTTCAAATGGAATCTTTCAGTCTTTTGACCTCATAACGTGAACACAACTCCTGAGACAAGCACAAACCTGCCATGCCACTTTGTGAACACTCTCGAAAAGAGACCATTGAGTATGGTGTGAATGAAAAATTGTCCATTGAGAAGTGCTTTGGGTAACTGTGAAAAGTGTTATATAATAATATAAATATAAATATTCTTATCTAAAAACAACTCAAATTGATACATTTTTCAGATAATTGCATTTGACATAGGAGCTACATTTCCTGTGTTGATCCACCTGTCACCTGACAGGCCCAATAAGCATTTGGCAGCTCCCAGCTGTGTGAAGACAGGGGATGTTATCTTGAGCTGTGTTGTGCATGTGTGTGCGTTTCTGCGTTGTAGTGTTAGTGTGAAGTTGTGTGAAAGCAGTGACAGACCAACAGAGTGCCAAACTGGATTCTGCCGCTGCAGGTTAACAAGTGGGACGTGTTCTGGAGATGGAGGTGAACAGAAACAATCTCTCCCTCAGTGTTCCATGATCTCTGTCGATTTTGATGTCATGTGTTTTACCTGTCTATATCATTGATTCTTTTGTGCGAGCGATGGAGTATCATAAACTATATAGAACTCACTTTGTATATAAAGAGCGCTATGCAAGATTTGAGGCAATTTCATTCATGTTTTGTCCTTCTTTTGGTTAGTTCTTGTTAAGAACTACTCATGGTTTGGTCCTATATTTCATATGGGGTCTAGGGCTTTGCTAGTGCTCCAACAAAGGTCCTCGATTCTTAGGCTGTCTGTTTGCAGTTTGCATGTTCTGTATAGGTTTCCTCCAGGCACAGTAGGCTAGAAAACCTCCAGCAAGATAATCGATACAAAACAAACCAGCAAATGTATTCAGACTTTTTTAATTTTTTCTTAGGCCTTATTCGCACGGGATTAGTTTTACCTACAGTAGGGACCACATGCGATTTGTAATAATCATGGAGAATGTCTGTGATGTTAATCCCGTGCAAAGTAAAAATGCCAAGTAAAAATTCCCCTGCAAATTACCTACTATATTTTGCTGAACTCCGAGGTCCGTGATAATACTAATCCAATGCGAATAGGCATGTCTGTGATTTGGATAGAAATAGGCAGGATCCGACACGTGATTGGGCTTTTTTTGTTTCCTGTGCCCATTTTTATTTACTTTTGATGACGAATGGAGGCTGCATTAGAGAGTTTAAACCAGTGGTTTCGTTAGATAATAATTTTACTCCGTCATTTTGACAACAGCGTCGTAAGAAACCCCCGCCCTGAGCTGTTTTTATCTGTCAATAATTCACCTCTCATTACATTCGTTTTTGTTTAGATTTATGCCAGTTATTTGAATTAAGAATAATCAGAGATTGCAGAATGAATTGAGCTAAACTAAACATAATTTCAGAACACAATCATAGGTCACCAATATTGCAACTCATGCATTTTAAAACTGTGCGTAAAAGTCTCAAAGGAGACGAGTTATTCAGAGCATCTGCTCCTCAATATTAAGCCTCAGATTTAAATATTAGAAATAATAGAGCTTATTTGCAATTCCTCATTTTCAACTTCATGTTTAAGAAACACAGAGGGCGAACAGGGGATATTCAGCGGTTCCGTCGTGCGTTTTTGATGCTCCCGAGTCCCACTCCGTGGCTTACCTTCGCCTCTCTCTCCTCCGCTCTCTGTGCTCCGTGTATTTATCCAAAGTCCATGCGCTCTCAGCTACGACGTTAGCTGCATCATGTTGGCCTTTTAGCGGCAGTAACAGGCTGTTTTAAAGGCGAAATGCAAAGAGAAACCAGCGGTATTCTGCATGTAGATGCGCTTTAGAGAGAGCCAGGCTGCACTCAGTTTCTGTCACTCCAACAACACATTTACAACCAACAACGGTTAAACACCTTTTACGGACAATTGTTCACGGTAAAAGACTAAAACACAAATTCATTCAGGTGAAAGTTAATTTTACAAACGAACTCAGAAAGGAGCGCTTTGACGTCATATCCAGGAGATGTCAGGCTTCGGTTATCCCGTGCGAATGCGCTACATAAAAAGCAGATGTCGGGGGGTAATTTTTTTATTATATGGGGTCCCTAGATAATGCGTATCCCGTGCGAATAGGGCTAGATACATTTTCTTGGTTTAAATCTGGTGTTAGGCAGAAACCAGATACAGAAGAAGAAGAAACTTTATTTATATATCACCTTTCACAGATAAAATCACAAAGTGCTTCACAGACATGATCAAAAGAACAGGTTAAAAAAAAAAATATTACATAGGAGCAATCACAGCCATGTCAACTAAAAGCTTGTCCAAACAGTCATGTCTTCAGCTGTTTTTTAAAAGAATCAACTATACGTCGGCTATACGTCACGACAAAGCAAGGTCATTCTACAATTTAGGAGCAACAACTTCAAAGGACAGGTCTCCTCTGGTTTTAAAGCGGGTCACTGGGACAGTGAGGAGGTTCTGGCCCGAGGACCTAAGGGAGCGACCAAATACACAGCAGTTCGGACATTTATTTTTTGAGCCTGACCATGCAATGCTCAAAACTAAAATTTTGAATTCAATTTTAAATTTGATGGGGAGCCAGTGCAGAGAGTATAAAATGGGAGTAATGTGTGACCGTCTGCTAGATCCCGTTAAAAGCCGCGTTGCAGCATTTTGAACCAGATTTGTTAAAACAAGTAAAAAGGAGTTACAATAATCTAAATGATACAGTAGGTCGTTAGGTAGGTAGAGGTAGATGGATGGATGGATTGATCTACACATCCTAACACATGAATGTATATAGCAGCAGTGATAACATGCCATAGTTTTAGAATCATTTACTTAGAGTCCCCAAACTTTAAACAGTGCTTTATTTTTGTGGCTCCTACAGCTCCCATTCCCTCACAAGCACTAGTTTGTCACCACTGTAGCAGCTGCTAAAGGGCAGAAGGAGCTCCCTCTCCGACATTGATCTGTGTAATTTGATTAGGTCCGCAGTTCATTGTCCTGGTTGTGTGTCTCGAGTCGGTGGAAAGGAGTAAATACTGTTTGATTAATCAATCCTGTCTCTTTCACTGCTTTTGTCTTCAAGCACCCAGATTAACTTCACCGTAGCCATCGATTTCACTGCCTCCAATGGTGAGTCTATCTACACATTATTTTATCCAAACACAATGGTTTTGGGATCAAATTTAAGGAAAGGAATAGCAAACCTCATTAGGCTAGTGCGAGATAATAATAGTGCACTTTGTAACACATAATTGTTTAGAAAGAAGGAAAAATGATGGTTAAAAAGAACAGGCGTTTTCCCAAGTAATTCAAAGAACTAACTTTCAATTAACTGGAAATAAAAGCAAGCAAATGTATTAGAGGAGCTATATAGTACGATAGATGGCGGCTGGGTGTCGATTTCCATTATTTGAGCCCCATATTAGACACATGTGCAGCGATTAAAAGCTCGGAAGTGATTATTCAAATCTTATGCAGAGGGGAAATCAAGTGCTTCCTAATGGTTCTCTCTGTCACACCTGGCAAACCAATCTACTCTCTCTGTGTGATTGAAGCTTGTGCTATTAGTCCAGCCTTGAGTGTGAGGGGCAACAGACAAACTACCAAAGTCCCATAAAGTCCAAAGAGAGATTCATGGCTTTACGTGAAAAGCATGTTTTGTTTTGTTTGTCTATTTGCTATTCAACAAGCCTTTACTTTACTGCTGGTTTGAGCTCAATACAATGTTTTCTAAAGGGGTATTGAAGGGATACTGTTCCCCCCCGATAAATGCATCCCCACCAACCTTAGCCAGACTGATTTAGACGAGAGAATCGGTCACTAAACAGTGTGAATACTCGTTTGAAAGCGCCAAAATAGCTCTAATTGTGACATCTTTTGAAGTAGAAATGATGTCTTCCACAGTTAGCTGCCAATACACGGTCTTTGAATATCTCACTAATTGCATTTACAGAGCAAGATCCAAGTGGTGTTGGAATCAAATATGACTGAACACTCAGTTAATTCCTGAAATAAAACAGCGAGAAATCAGTTTAATCAAATAAATTTCGATTTTAGAATTTTCTCTTCTTCACTCTCTTTTGAGACTTTCAGAAACCGAATAAGATATTTCTTTTGGGTCTTGCAAGTGGAATGAAAATCACACACACACACACACACAAAATTGTAACATTGTTTTCCGTGTCTACATAGATAGATACATATAACCCAAAGTGGAGATTCATCTTTACTGTATATTGTGCAGGATGTTGTATAGGCAAAATCATGTAAAATCTTTGTAAATGCTTTCCTCGTATTGATTAGCACTGCTGCAAATATGATCAATGCATGCGTAAGCCTGGGGAAACCTAAATGCCAAAAATATCCCATTAAAGGTCAGATTTAAAGAGCGGTGGTGAGTCAGAGCCTGTGCATTGCAATGAACAATCCACAGATACAATGTTTTTGTATTAGTGCGTCATTGCCCCTTTGACGGCTTTCTGCCTGTACTGGGCACTCAGAGCACTTTATATCTTGAAACCCCGCACCCATTCATCACTACGTTGCGCAGACTTCGGAGGCAAGGCGGGCTAAGAGTCTAGTACAGCGTGGTCTAGACTCTTCTTGAATCATGACTCACTAACACCGACACATGAGCATTTTCTTGAGCAGCATTGGAGGAACAATACCGTGTAAATTAAGTTACATTACTGAGCGAAGATAGATAAAGGAAACGAGTGTCCGTAATTTTCCTACAGGGAGCCGTTTATGGTGGATTCTTATTCTTACTCTGCTTGAATGTGTGTCTCTATAGGTAACCCAGCTCAGCCCACCTCCCTGCACTATATGAATCCATACCAGCTGAACACCTATGCCATGGCCCTGAAGGCGGTGGGTGAGATCATCCAGGACTACGACAGTGACAAAATGTTCCCCGCTCTGGGCTTTGGGGCCAAGCTGCCTCCGGATGGCCGGGTGTCCCACGAATTCGCTCTGGTGAGAGGACGAGAGTGAAATACTAAGTGGAGCATTTACCGTCACCGCAATGTGACTAGGACAGAATGTTTATTTATTTGTTTATGAGGCCAAGTATTAATACTGAAATTTGGCCAACTGAATAATGTGTGAGGGTTTTTTCCCCCAATTTTGAATTACAAGTGGCCCACCTACTGATAATCTCAAGTTTTAATGGAATGCGTTCAAACGTTGACACATAAGAACTACAAATAGCACAGAGAAGTTATTCTAAGTGCATGGTGTGAGAAATGGAAAAAAATGACAAAACACAAACCATACATTGTAGATAAAGCAATGAAGTGAAAAGCAGTTACACTTTCATGTATGGCCTATACACAAGTTCATTTAAATAGCTAGGATTGGTCACAGGGAACTAAACTCCTCTCAGAGTCAGTAGGGAGTGCTCTGGGCTCCATAGTGAATGAAATTAAAGTTGTACCAGACCTGAGTTTTTCTATATTCACTCAAGTATTCGATTCAATTGTTGGCTCCATTCTGTTGTACGCTGCTGGTGTGTGGGGTTTTGAGGAAATGTATCATATCCATACCCTCCAGAATAGGGCCATTAGAATGTTATTAGAGGTTCATGAGTTCACTGCTAAGCTGGATCTAGAGGGTGATATGGGATGGAACACTTGCTTTATAAAGCAGAGGATTGAAAGGGGAATCACCTCACTCAGCTGCCAGAGCACAGATTGACCAAAAAGGTCTTTAGATGGGACTGCTACAGTAATTATCCCTGTGCCAAGGAAATGGCCACCGTCTTTTCTTTAAGGATGAATATCAAACTGAACTATATGTTCATTGAAACTTGTCAACTTTAGACAACTAAAGGTCTCTCTGTGTCCGACTTTGTTCCCTGTGTGACTTGAGTGTGGTGGAGGACGAGTTTCATTTTGTTTTATATTGTCCACTTTATTTTGATTTGCGAAATCTTTTGTTTGAATATTCCTCTAAACCTGAGCTGTTTTGGTTACCTGATGATCAGATTTTAAGTTGGCTCTTTAGGAGGCCTTAGTGTATTTTATTTATAAAGCGTAGAATAGGAGGCAACACACTTAATATCCTGTATGGTTTTAGTTGTATATTTCATTGTAAGAACAAAGAGGTCTATAGCCACCTGTGTTATATGTTATGTTTTGAGTGTCTTGTAAGCCCATGCAGGCTGGGCACTATGTGCATGACACTTCAATCAATCAATTAAAATACTAAGTACTAAGGTTGACTCCAGTCATCTCTTTTCACCGATGCTAATTCTTCTTTACACTGTGACACTGACATCTGTTTCAGGCAAGTTTTTATTGGATTGAAGTGCAGGTTCCCATAAAATGTTTGAATATTTTTACCTTACTTTACTTTTTTACTTTTTTACTTTTTAATTAAAGCAAAGCAGGGAAGGTAGTTCTGCGGATCTTGGACTTGGTATTTTAAGTCTAATGGATGTAATAATATGAGAGATACTTGACAAGTTAATTTTACAGTATTAATATTCCTTTCCTTTATTGTTCAGAATGGAAGCCCTCAGAACCCCTACTGTGCTGGCATCGAGGGAGTGATGGAGGCTTATTACCAGAGCCTGAAGTCAGTGCAGCTCTACGGACCCACCAATTTCTCTCCTGTCATCAATCACGTTGCCAGGTAACTACAACCAACTATAATATAGGATGCAGGAAAATTGCCTTAAAATGAAATGCACTTCACGGATGCTGTGCTATTCTTACACAAGCTTTGAGAACAGGAAGTAATTGCCATTGGTAATTGCTAAGTACTGGATGGCATAAGCATCAATTTTTTATTTGGTCCCAGTGTCTGAATGACTTAACTCTGGTTCAGCCTAAAAGATACACTGCACAGATAAGTTAAATCTCCTGCTAGTTAGATCAGACTTGGGGTTCTGCGATGTATTTGGACACAGCTCCTGACAGTTTGCCAGTAGGGACAAAAACTAAATTGTAAATTGAGCCTGAAATGTATGACAAGGTACATTTATTTTAGAAAAACAAAATCGATCCTACCATCATTTATTACATTGATCGATTACAGAAATGACATAATCAAGAAAAAAACTATTATTTACACAAATGTGTTTAAATCAGCGGGCCATGTGCGGGCATTTTTGTTGACCCTTAGATTTCTTCTTTCTCTTGAGTTGGCACAAATTGCCAAAAGTGGTCAGTTTTATTTTTATATATAAAAATGTAAGTATACAATAGGCCAAGCAAGACGTTTGGCTAAGTGCAATTCTAACCCCAGGGATTGTGGCTCCATTCACAGTTACATCCACCACTGCTCACATAATAAGTACATTTTCTGCTAAGACTGACATCATGTCTTCTGAACTTTTCTTGTTCTTGTAATGAGCTAGTAAGTGTTGCCAGATAGTTAACGGAGAGGTGGAGACGCCGAAGAACCCTGGCAGAAGCAGAAATGTCTCCAGCTGATTGCATGTTTGTTGCGTCAACTTGATTTATGCAATACTGACAAAAATCCACATTTTAAAAAGACTTGCTTGAAGGTTTTTGTGTGTAATTAAGTGGAGTTGCTCGTCAGCTTTCTCCATATATTTGGGAGATAATTTAGTGAGGCTTTAATTGCAGAGGTATACTTGACGAGGCAGAAAAGGAGGTGAATGAGGACACAAGCAGCATCCTGGCACTTTATAATTATTGCTGTTTCTCTGCGGCTTTCTGAGACTTTCCCTTGTAATTCTGAAAAACAAGAAATATCCAAACAGAAAATAATGCCACCACTTTTAAAACGATATTGAAGGTGGTACAACCGATACCTTCTTTGAAAACCGATGTAAATATTGCAAAATATTATTTTATTATAAAAGTCTTAATTTGTTTTAAAAGTAAATGTTTACCCATGCTTACAAATGCTAAAGCTAATGTAAGAGTCCACATAAAAGCCAAAATGTATTTGAAATTAGTTGCTAATGTCAGGTGGTGCAACCAGACAGTCAAGTGGTGCAACTGCAAAAAATGTCAAATTACCATCTAAAAATTATAGGGATGCACTGATTCAATACTGGTATAAGTTATCAGAGTCAATACTAGAAAAAAAAAAATCAGATATTGGTTTAAAATATCCGATACTGAACCGCTAACTGTTTTGGGCTGACACCGAGCACTCCGTCCGTGGTCCTCTGGTTTTATTGCTGATTACAGCATCAGTCAGTTACAGATTACAGATGAAATTTTCAAAGGAGAAAGACTGTGTAAGATATACTTGGCAAAGATTTGACTTTGTACACATTTTTGGAAACTATTTAAATTTGAGAAAAAACGCGCCACCTGACACATTTTTATACAGAGAAGCTACAAATACATCAAAAAATACATTTAAATACTTTTAAATGTTATATTTAACAAACATAACTATTTAATAGGGCCGGACTCAGATTAAAAAAATTAATCGCTAATTATTAGTGCTTTGTAATTAATTAATCGGAATTAAGTCGCATATAAATAGTTTGACCTGAGAACAGTGAGAAGTAAGTTTTTCATAAGGATTTTAAGTAATATGCCATTGATAATGACTGAATAATCCATAAGCTTTAAAGCAACAACATAATGTTTTTATTTTGTTCAACGCAAAGTCCAAACAGACCAGTGCAAATTTGCCATTAAATTGTGCGTCTGCAGGAAAAAAAGGAAACTGAAAATGTGGAAAGTGTGAAATTTCGATAATATTTTTAATCGCACTAAAACCTCAATGTGATTAATTAATCGCAATTAATCGAAAAAAGTCCCGCCCTATTAAAACACAAAATATTTAAATAAGCTTGCCATCAGTTTTGAAAAAAAAACTTTTTGAAAATATGTTTTTAGATACCCTTTACGTCATTGACCCAATTAATGTTACAATATTACGACATTAACCATGAACCAGATGGTTTTGACAAATAAAAAGCAATTGTACCTGAGAATTCTAGCCTGGCCTCCACCTGTTTGTGCTCTATAGAATGATGACATGACATGAGTACAGCCCATACAAAGAAGCTGGGGCTTTATTCAGGCAAATTTTCAAATTTTTTGTTGGATGACATTGACACTTACTCTTGCATGTACTATGTATTTGTGTTTCTTGTTTTGTTTTAAAGGTTTCGCTTACACATGGCAGGCAGAGGTGCATAACATCATTTGGTTGATTAACCATGTTGCACAACAACAGTTTCCCTTGGGGCTAGTTTTCACAGGAATGGTTATCACAATGTCCAAAATAGGCATTGGTGACCAAGGCAGTTCCCATCTACTGGAGGGTGCGCCAAAAATGCTTATTTCATTTGATATTTTCTTCATTCTTAGTTTAGTAGTGTTTCACTGTTAGAGCTACAATGCAATGATTCACACACAAGGTTCTGCCATAAGTAGCAAGAAGATGTTTACGTGTAAGTGTCAGATCAAGTATATGGCTTTTAAAAGGTCAAACTTAATATCACATGACAAAGCACAAGGACTATTGAGTGGTATGTTAGAAACATGTTCAAAGGCCTTTGCACTGCCCCATCCAATCAGATCTCGAGGGCGAATGTAGTGTGTGAGTGTGTGGTTGGTGGTGGTCGGAGGGGCCAATGGCGCAGCTTCGCTTCCATCAGTCTACCCAAGGGCAGCTGTGGCTACATACTGTATGTAGCTTATCATCACCAAATGTGCTGTGAATGGATAATGCACAGAACTATCGTGAAAAATTGTCCACAGTGTATTCGCTAATCCTCTCGACCTACTTTTCGGTCAGGATGGACACTTCCATTACTTTATGAAGGAGGTACATTTGTAAGTAATGAGGTGAGACTGAGACCAAATCATCATCACACTGGGACAAATTAAAAATTGCCGGCCAAAAGAAGAGTTTGAGTGAGAAGATGGAAAAAGGGTGTTCATTATGTAGATTGTTGAGTAAAATACCCTGAAGCAGATACACAGACACATGTACATTCACTTTGATAGCAATATCTGCAAGTCTCATTCAAAATTGGTGTCGCTGACCGGCATAAAAGACATTAAATCATCAATGGAAAAGTTTGGCCATAGATCTGTTCGATGACAATGAAGGGACAACGTGATATAGACAAAAAACTTTACTTACTAGACAGCCTTGACTTTAATGGTTTGAATTAACTCAAATTAATCCAACATTGCTTTGATACTAGTAATTTCTATTTTTCACTGTAGTCCTGATGTACTTGTTTCTTCTATTTCATTCAATCCTTTAAATAGGGTTCATAGTTGTGTTAAGGGATGACTGTTACCATAGAAATAATACAAATAAAAGGGGCAGCCTCTGGTGTAGTGGTCAAGGCAGCTGCACATATGGTGGAGCACTGTTCTCTCCAAATGGTGAGGGTTAAAGTCCCTGCTACGGATCAAAACAAATTATTATATCTTTTGAATCATGAAAAGCACTCAAAATGGCATTTACTTTTGATGTTCCTCTCCATTAAATATTATGAATTTTAATATGTTGTTGTTGCTGCTGGCAATAAGCAAATAGTAAGTTTCAAATAGTAAGTAAAAATCCAAGGTAATGTAGGAATATTCAGGTTACAAAAAATGTTCTTTAATATCTCTCCATCTCATGGTGGGTGAATAGTTTCCTCTCCTGTGTGGTTTGTGCAGGTATGCGGCCTCAGTGAAGGACGGCTCTCAGTACTTTGTTCTGCTCATCATCACAGACGGAGTCATCTCAGACATGGCCCAGACCAAGGAGTCCATCGTCAATGTAAGTGATATGACCTCATCAGGTTTGATTTAGTAACACAAGTTCTCCATTGACCTTATGTATCATAAGATCGTTATTCTTGTGCTCTTTAATCAAGTAAGTAATAGACATGGCAACCACAACATTTATAAATTATATTATATATATTATACAAGAACACGGCTACATGATTTAAAATGGATTTCAAGAGGAATACAGTTCAGGATAGAATGTGTAATGTTATCAAAGAAATCTGGAGTGAGTGATACTACGTAAAAAGAGAAAAAAATACTGGTATGGATGGAACTACTGGTAATAACCTCTAACCTCAAACTGAGAAATGTTTTCTTCTTCCTGAGGGAGATGTAGCAAAAAATATTTGAGAAGCACTGATCTGGAGAAAGCGTTTGACTCCGCCAGGGCTACCCTTTGTTGGCTGGTTCTGTTCATTATTTTTATGGACAGAATGTCTAGGTGCAGCTAGGGGCCGGAGGGTGACTGGTTTGGGAACCTTCAGCATGCACTGGGGTGGTTTGCAGCCAAAGGTGAAGCAGCTCAGATGAAAATCAGCACCTTCAAATTCAAGGAGTAGTATCAAGTATCTTGGGGTCGTGTTCATGAGTAAGGGACAGACGGAGCGTGAGATTGACAGACGGATCGGTGTGGCGTCTGCAGTGTGGGGGTGAAGAGGGAGCTGAGTCGATTTACCGATCAATCTACGGTCCTATATATGTCAACATTCATTTAGATGGAAAATGACACATTACACAGCACTTTTTTATTTGCGGGTTGTACATTGATCATTATTACATTGTGTAATACACTGTGGTTTTTTTTCTTTTTTAAACAATATTTCATGTAAAACAAACAAACAAACTCAAGATGATCTCAAATTTTAACCGCCATGGAGAAAGGGAGGCAGTTTTTTTTGTAGATCTCATTTCATGTCACACAAGTCAGCCAAAAAGCTTCACACAGGGCAAGGGGATTTTTCATTCACTCCATTCTGGGTGGTGATAAACTATGTGTGCAGCCACAGTTGCCCTTGGGGTATATTAACAGAAGTGTGGCTGCATACCTGCATCAATGGACCCTCCAACGACCAAATTAGTGAGAGATATAACTTGATCCTCAAAATGCGCAAAAGAAATATATCCAATTTGCTTCTGTTTAAGAATATAAACACAGATGTTAAGTATTTATTCATGAGCTTCTGAGTGTAATTAGCTGACAGCTTGTTTTGCGGAAACACAGTGATATACAGGAAGCTGTTCTAACAGTGAATTGTCAATGGTTCAAAGGGTCTGACAATGTACTATGTAACACCACTCAAATTGTGTCATGGAGGTGCTTCCTGTCTAATTTAGACAGTAAATAAATGGTAAATGGTCACATTTATATGCACTTTTCTACCTTCATTAGGCACTCAAAGCGCTTTACATCAAGGAACCACTCACCCATTCGCACTCTCATTCAAACACCAGTGTTACACTGGAGGCAAGGTGGATGAAGTGTTTTGCCCAAGAACATGACAGCAGGATTCAAACTGCAGAATAAGAAAACGACATGGGGAGTAGTCAGAGATATGTAACTCAAAGAAATTAGGATATTAATGCATGTGTGTTCAGATGCAGAAAGGAATTGTGGCTCAATGTATATTAAAATATGAAAATGCACATATTATTTCATCACAACCATTGATTAATTAAAAATACATTCATCAAATTATTGATGTGACAGTGTGCGCTTTCTATACCCTCAGCACACACTTCATTACTGTCACGACAAAGCACACATTGGAGAAACGGAAACACTGACACCAAATCAAGAAATTAACAGCTAACAATGGCCCTTTTCCTCTGGAAAGAACCAAAATATTTAAACTGTAAGCCAATGAGAAAGCAAAGCTCAATGAATAAACTCTGCCTGACAGAGGTAGGAAGAAGACTTTGTCCTTAAGGGATCGCCAAAATAAATGTTTCGGATCAAATCATCCATCCTCTGCTGCCCTGGGTTACCATATTACTCATACAGGCACATAGACAACAACAAGCTGCAATGCATTTCCAAGACACAACACAACACCCTACACCAGCGAGCACATGTCATTTGTAAGCTGTCAGGAAGTTTGTGCCTATAATGTTATTCAGAGTGATGTGTCGACCCACGCAGCGCAGGAAGTGCCATATGAGCAAGGCATTAAAGAAGGTACACTTGCTCACATTGTACAGTATGTAAATGTGTAGGCAGGATATACAGTGAGATGGAGGTTCAGTGTTGTCATTCACATGTTGAGTCACGTGATTATTCGCTTTTGTATGTGAACCAAATAACAGAGTCTCTGTGCTCTAGGCCTCCTGTCTGCCCATGTCCATCATCATTGTGGGAGTGGGACCAGCTGAGTTTGATGGTAAGAGGAATCTGGACTTCAAACAAGTTCAGAATATTAATCATAATTAACCAGATATGCTTATCTCCATGCAGTGTGAACCATTTGTCTCCCTTGTACAATGTTCTCCTCAGAGCTAGGTCTTGATCTTGATCATAGAAACAACGGGGCCTTAATGTAAATGCAACGTAAGTGGCCCAGTGACTCAGAGTTCAGAACAATAATGACTTGAATAAGAGAAACTAGTTTAGGGTAAACAAGAACTAGATGGGGCAGATCCGCTACACCCCTCAGGAGGACGTTGGACAAATTATTGGGACTTTAAAAACATAATAGAGTGAGTTTTTCATATTTTTGGTAAATTTCTGACCGGTTTTAATACAATGTTCTTCATTGCGGATTGTCAGGTGGTGATTATCCTAAATTGCATTTTTTGCTTACCTAAAGGAATAATTTGAAGACTTTGCTTGAAATGTGAGAACTGCATTTTGAAAAGAGTCAAAAATCCCAAAATGAAAATAAAAGGACAAATAAGTAAATCTATATGAACTGGAAATGACTATGGTGGGATTGGAGGGTAACTTGATTTTATATTACAAGTGTAAAAAAGTGTGATTTTAATGTCTTGTTGCCTGCAGCGATGGTGGAGTTGGACGGTGATGAAATACGTATCTCCTCCAGAGGAAGATATGCAGAGAGAGACATTGTTCAGGTGTGTAACGATTCAACACTCACCTGTTTGTTTATAAAAGCATGTATTTAAGCATTTTATTTTGTTCAGATTCTATTCGGCTTTACTCTTAATCTTGATGCCTCTCACGGACGGGTTTTTAACCGTTAACCGCAGCAACCCTTTGCTGTGGACACAGGTGGCAGAACAAAACGAAGATCAAATAATCTTGTTTATATTGTTTATCATACAATGATTCAATAGTAATTCACCTGAAATATTGCTAGAAGTGCATTGCGGTAAACTGCTTTATTGAATATGAGCAGGGTGGGTAGAATAGTCAAAATATGTACTTTATAATTTTACACAAGCAGAGTTAAGAAGTAGGGACCCACATAGTTACTCACAAATATACTTGAGTTGTGAGTAACTGTTTGAGCGCATAATGTTGATGTAATAGGACAGACACAACATTAAGTGGCCTGGAAATTCAGAATTTTCCAAGGAATACACCACACAGTTAGACAAAAGATACTATTAGATACAACATAAGAAAATGCTGACACTAATTATCAGTTGATTCTTTTTCAAATCTTCACAGCAGGAAGAGTAATCAAATGTTTTACTCAAGAGTTACCGCAAGATAATTTGACTCAAGTAGAAGTAAAAAAGTACTCTGTGATAAAACTTCTTCTATCCGCCTCTGAAAATAAGGCATTACAAAATTAACACTGACTAAAAGCTTGATGGAGAGTGTCTTTATGAATTCTCTACAGTTCCTACAGTCATTACTTTCTCAGTATGAGCAGTTAATGATCCCCGCCATCACAGCTTAAACTCTAGGGGAAGACGAGGAAATATGAGGAATACCAGAGTGCTGTGAGAGGAGCGGGTGGTGTGTGCAGGATCGGAGCTGGACCCTAAAACCCACCCACTATATTTGCATTTGCTGAGAGAAATCAAGAAGAATAAAAAAGAGAATGAAAATTGGGAATGAAAATAATTTAAACCGTTGATAAATAATTGCATGAATAAATAAATAGAATAAATAAAATGCAGACGGTAAAGACTTTATTTATTTCAAACCAAAATTAATAAAAAACATTTGTAGTTATATTTTTCTAAGGCCGATGCCGATATTTTGGGATGTTAATTGGCCGATGCCGATATGCTCGGTCGATATTTTTGGCCGATTTTTCCAAATGTCTGGTCTATAATCCTGGAAAAAAACGGAACGTCACAGCATTTTCGGTCCCAGCTACGATTGTCTCTTTGAATCATCGCACAGTGGAGATCAATGTGCAATGTGGCATCTAAAAATCTTATAAGACAAAAAAAACACTGTACACAAGCCATAAGTGAGTCACGCCGCACCACCTGAGCCAGTCTGTGCCAAACCTGCACACCTCTGCCCTATAGTGCACAGCGGAGCAGCTGGAGGCGCGGACCACCCACACACATCCATACTAATGTACCATGCCCTTTACGTTCATACAATGGACCAATCACAGATTGAACCCAGTGCGGCTAGAGTTGCTTTAGTGTGTTGCTTTAGTGTACAAGAAATGTAGAGTTAAAGAGGAACGAATCACTGAAATAATTATATAACAACCATTGAAAGAGTAGCTATGCTGGTGTGGAAGTGTAGAGACCTCTCTGTTGTTTATGACTTTATACTGAGGTTATTGGGCTATTGGTCACTGACTTCCCACGCACATACACAAAGTAAGTAAATAGGTAGAAAGTTGGACAGTCCTACCATCTCATTAGATTCTCATAAATGGAATGTTCAGAATTATTTGGCTATAGACATAATTTGTAGGATACACCTTAACGCCTTTTTCTCAAACCAATACAAGGTCTCACTAATATTGTGTGCCATATGCATGCAAGGCATTTTTTTCAAACTGTATCTTGTTCATAGTAAATGGTGTTAGATATCAGTAACTTTACTTTGTTACATTTACTTTTTTATTATTACATTTTCTATGTTTCGTTTTTTTTTATTAGTTCTGCTTACACCATGTGAACATATTTACAATGTATAAACATATACAAGGAGACACAGCAAAGCATTGGGGGGTAAACAAAACAAAAGAACAAAACAAAACAGAATAAGGCATAAAATAAATAAATTAATAGGAAGGATTATAATATGCCAAAACATCATGCTTATCTATAGTCTTATGTGGGTAGGAGGGTGTGGGTATGGTTGTGTGTGTGTGTGGGTGGATTACGGTAGTTCATGTCTGATAGAATTAGGGATGGGGAGTGCGGTAGTATTTAAAATGTATTTATTTGTTATTTATTCTTTTTTACGTTTTTAGTGAAGGGCTCTAGTATTCAATGTTTGAATGGGGGGGTGTAATGGAGGGAAGGATGGCTAACTTTCTTTGCCTGGATGAAAGATATAGGGTGTTTTCACACAGGCTCTAGTTAGGTCGACTTAAAGGGACTTTCGGCCCGAGAGCGGCCCTTTAGGGTCAGTGTGAATCTAACCGCAGCACTTTACGACGGTCTAAACAGCCGCTCCGACTGCGGCTGAAACAGGTGGTCTCGGAGCGGCGCATCTCTCTCTGTCTGCGTCGGAGCGGTTGTGGTGTGAAGGCGGCCGACCTCTGGTGAACTATTCTCGCTTTGATGCCTCTTTTTTGCACAAAGAAAGAATGACTACGCGCTGCATGAGGACATTTGGATTACTCTGACGAGGCAACTTAACTTTAAATCATTAAGGTACGCCTCTCTTTCCTGTCTTTCCGTTCCTGCTGCAGTGAAACTTTCCTCTCTATGTGCTGATTAAGTACATTTCTTTGCGCTGCGCGTCTATAAGCCTCAGTGTATTTAACCACGAGGGAGAGGAGTGACCATCGGGGAAGTGCGCCTGTACGTGCGCGCGTGTCAGTGTCGGCACATTGACAGGTCGATGCCCGTTGTCATGGGAATAAGTTTGTTGTACAGCTGATCGTTGTTACGTGGCTGATCGTTGTTACGTGGCTGATCGTTGTTACGTGGCTGATCGTTGCGATGTTCACTTTGGAGTAAATACAGTTGGAGCTAAGGCGGTCTCGAGGCGACCTACAAAGAGCTCCAACATGTGTGAAAATGGCCATAAAGTAATGGGTACTGCAGCACAACAACACGCTGCGGCCCACAATACAAAACAAACAACAACAACAACAGTGATGATGCAATGGCGACAACAGCAGCAATGGAAGCAACAACAGGGCTACTGTTACGGGCTGAGGCCTCCAGTCTCCCTCCAGTTTGTATTAGTTTGGTTGTGTGGCTAATTTCCCTTTGTCCTCCATGGAAACCTGGCTGTGTGAGCCCTGGTCTGGGATTGGAGGACTCGTTTCATGCTAGGTTCTGGTTGGCTGCTCGTCCCTGGTCCTGATTGGTGCGGTATCGGAACACCTGGCCCCAATCAACCTCCTGCTGCAGCCACGCCTATAAAAGGCCACACCTAAGAACATTCAGGGCTGCTGGTCTTTGTGGCCAGTATGCCATATTGTGTCTGTGTCCAGTTTGTGTCATTAATGACTTTGTGTGTCTAGGGATCACTTGAGTTTTGGTTGGCTGCTGGCCTTGGTGGCCAGTACGCCATTTGGTGTATGTCTCCTTTTGGAATGTTCACTATTATGTGACGTGGGATCAGGAGACAAATGTTTAGTGAGTCATGACTCTTGTTTGGTAGTTGTTTAGGCCTACTTTTGTTGTTTTAGTTAGGTTACACTTTTGTTAACCTTTTGTAATTATTGTAAATATCCCCTTTCGGTTGAGTGTTTTGTTACCATTTGTTAAACATTACCCTTTACACTCCTTTTTTTAAATTACAACTTTATTCATCCATTTTTACATCTTTTTGTTACTTCCTTTAATCTAGCTGAGCCGGGTCGTAACAGCCACTAAACCATACATACAAGCGTGCATGCAGGGCGTATACAGGCGCGCCCACAGCATGCACACGAAAATAAGTATTTGTGATGAGCCCTATGCTATGTGGTGCATTAAAAAACAAGGTTTTAGTGGGGCAGCTGTCGAAGGATGTGTGACCTCCCACAGCTGCCCAGCACCTGCTTGCCCTATACTAATAGTTGACAGTGTTATGCCCTAAAGTAGGTGGTGTGCGGACAGGGGTTAGCGGAAGTCCAGAGGAATCCTGCCCCTGCATTCCCTCCATTCCTGCTTGCCCTGTACTGAAGAGGATGCGTACACTGTGTCTGTGATGAGCCCTATTAAAAAAAGCAAAGTTTGTGTCGAGAGATGTATAACCCCCTCACAGCTACCCAGCTCCTGCTTTCCCTACATTTAAAAAAAATTTTTTTTACTGCAAGCACACCTGCACACACCTAGACACCCACATGCATACACAGGTACACGCCACACAACCCGACAGCCCCATCACCGCCCCCAAACACCACCACCGCCGCATTTACTTCAGTTACATTTACTTCAGCATCTTTTTCAATGATTCAATTCTTAATTCTTTAATCTGAATTTGACTTTGAACGAATCTGTGTTATTTTGGTAACATTTATATTTATTGTACGAAACAAAAGCTGTTGTGATGCTGACCGTCCTCTCTCCAAGCATAACATGCCCATATCAGAGTTAAGATTTTGTGAAAGATCGCACAATGAGAAGACTTCCCCAACACCCATCACATCACAGTGGGAGCAGCAGGACCTCTTACAAACATTCACGCATCATCACATTTAGCTCAAAGACGCTCTAAGCTCTGCCCTGACGCTGCCACTTGAGTGACTATCCACAAATGTAAATGCTCAGAAGGGAAAATTCGGCGGGGATATGTCCACACCAGTCCTAAAGGAAGTCCATGTCCCAATCCTAATCCTAACATTAAATCCATGGCGAACACTATGATGATACACAGCTGGGGAACATGGGCGCCTCTTGCTGGTGTTTAGTGTAAGCCAATCAAATCAACGCACAGGTTTGAACATGGGTTTATTATTTTAATTAGAGTGCAGATCTTGGTCACAATACACTGCCTGACGTGTATTTGCTCCATGTACCGCCTGCCTTCTTTTTCGTGTTTGTTGAACGCCATCAAATTGACAGTTTTGCTATCACCCATTTCTTAACACAAATGCGCAGGAATGATTAAACTCGTGCTTATCGCGCCTTTTGACCTTTATCCCCCGACCGTTACATCTCCAGCTCAAACTATTCTCCAGGTCTCACGTGGGCGAAACAGTGGCGCTCGTTAGCGGTGTTCGTTAGCAATCTTTTTATCAAGCTCATGTGCACAGCCACTCTTACATAGACACATATGAATAAACACACATTAGTATGAAGAAGAGACTCGATGTTAAAGTAACTAAGCCCAGCCTACAGCTTCTCATTTATAATAATAATAATACATTTTATTTGTTTGACGCCTTTCTAAGCGCTCAAGGTCGCCTCGCATCAAGGTGAACATATTAAAAGTACAATGCACAGACAGCCAGTTAATTACCTGGAGTGACAGAGCAGAGAGCATCGCAGCATGATCTTTCAACACAAATTGGCCCTAGTTATCTTATCTCATCAGATGAGGCGACAACTCTTGGATGAAACACAAGCCTATTATCTGTACAAGTAAAGCGACACATGTAGATTATTAGGAAGGATATTGAAGTGAGAAGTATCTTGCCTATTGATGATCGAAAATGCTCACGCAACGCTTAGTCTACCACTTCCACAATCCCTCTGAAGTCTGAAATAAATTGAAGTGTTATGTTAAAGGTTTTTTTTTTACATTTATGCTTTACTTTCATTGTATAATATTCTATTATTTCATCAATTTACAGTCCCACAGTCATTACAATTGCATGGGTTTGCGCTCGCTAGGAGGCATTCAACATTTCTTGGGAATTAAAAGACTTCTGAATTTGCAAATTTGAGCTGATGCTGATTGCCTGAACTATCCCCAGTTATTACGCTTTTTGACCTGCACGTAATGTAGATTGACCAATAGTCTGACGAATAGAAATGATTGCAGAGAGGCATGGTGGCGCAGTTTACAGTTTTTCTCGATTGATAAGACACTGAATTCCATTGACTGCACACATTTCTCAAAAACAGGACTCAAATCTTGAACAATATTCATGGTTTGCACACATTCTCAAAAACCCTTGCAGTCTTTTTTTTTCCTTTTTTTAATTTTTTAATTATTTTTTTTTACAAAAGATTGGACATTTTTGGACATTTGAACAACCCTTTTAGTGACACTCATAGCACACTTTATTCAAAAAGTGAACACTGCAAGTCAGAAAATATTTTTCTCAAAATGTATTATATTATCAGAAAAAAACAATAAATAAATACTTTCGATGATACTGAGTGGTGAAACCTATATTCAAACAAACCTACGTACATTCATTCTATACAAAAAATATCATAAATACATAATAACTCTCAGCTCTCTCATTCTTATTATTTTTTCATTATTCTAAATCTCAAAGTATTTTACCTTTTGGATGCATATTGTTATTGCCCCCACAAATTTGTAAAACAATTCTGAAGGCACATGGACAAACCACAAATGCAGAAGTCAAACCTGATATCAATGCTATGTTTACCACAGTATGTTTTTGTACTATGCTGTACTGCACTGTAGAATCAGATTGTTTGGTCACCCCAGAGGGAAAGGTCTTCCATATCAATCATAATGAATGAAAACTCTTGTCTAATCATGCTGTACCTCTCCATTACCAGTTCGTCCCGTTCAGAGACTACATAGACCGGACTGGAAACCACATCCTCAGCATGGCGCGGCTGGCCAAGGACGTCCTGGCCGAAATCCCAGACCAGTTCCTGTCCTACATGAGAACCCGTGGGATCAAACCCTCGCCGGCTCCGCCCCTTACACACCTCCAAGCCAACCGCTCCAAACCCAGATCTGAGTGCCGGGAAAACCAGTAGGGACCTCTTCGTACATGTCCCAACAGTGACTTTTGACCAAAAATATTTCCATCGTCGTATGGCCTGCTCTCGTTGTTGTTGATTGCAGCGGTGTTTCTCGAGTTGAGGAAGAAGCGTGAGGGTCGTACTTTAAAGCACCGGAGAAGTCAATGAGAGTCACTTTACTTCTTATTGTCAAGCATTCCTGTTTGTGTCTGGAACTGTATGCTCTATTTTGACATAGACAATGGATCTGAGAAAGTGAGGAATCATTGATGCCGCCATATGTTCAACGACAAATCTGGTGGAAATTAGATGAAGAGTATATTGAGTTGTAAATTGAATGTCTCTAGGCGATGAAGGAATAACATGATTGAAATGATCTGTTTGTAAATATCGTCTCTATCTCTCCTAGGGCTGGGCGATTTAGGAAAAAAAAAAATCACGATTATTTTTCCCATATTGATCAATCTCGATTTTCGATTCGATTTTATTTTGTCATAACAAATTAAATACATCTTGCTGATTCATAAAATTATATACATCTTTTATTCAAACCTCAGCTCAAACAAAAACAAATGCGATCATCAAGTCTTATTCAACGCACAAAAATCTTCCATTGTCTTGTCCAAACTCCCAAACTAGGTACTGTTTGTGCCAAAGAAATGGCTGGAAACCTGTTGATTATAAAGTCCCATGACGATTACTGAGATTGACCAAAGAAGAAATTGTGATTTCAATTAATTGCCCAGCCCTAATCTCTCCTATCTATCTATCTATCTATCTATCTATCTATCTATCTATCTATCTATCTATCTATCTATCTATCTATCTATCTATCTATCTATCTATCTATCTATCTATCTATCCTACACATGTTTACAGTAAATGCTAACAAGGATTTACACAAATCTTTTATACATACAGTTCCTAAAGCTTGTAATAAGCTTTTCTTTCACTCTTTCTATCTCTTTTTATCCCTGGCACGTGTGTCAGGCAGCAACAGTGCAGGTCCTGGTAGCTCTTCTGTACCGTACTGTACCGTACTGTACCGTGCTGTACCGTACCATACTGTAATCTGGTGTTGGTAAAACTTTTGCATGAGTGTATCTCAGTGCATGCATATAGTGGTCCTGCACTACCTCTTCTCCCATTGTTTGAATGTGTATGTGTGAGGAGTGAGAGTCTGAGAATCTGTCTGTCCACAGTCCACACACTGTAAAAAGTCTTAAAAGTCTATTTTCCTACTGTCTAAATGGCTCATTCCCTCTTTACTTTCATGTTTGTCCAGTATAGAGCTGTGTTTCCATACAATTATGGATATATGGATTTTGTAGCAAGAATTGGTTGCGTTTAAGTGACATCACAATATTCTAAACGGCCTATAGTTTATATTGAGGCAGTGGGCAACTATGAATTCTATTGTGATAACCATGGTACCAGTGAAAATGTTGATGGTTTTGACTAGGTTTATGCCTAATATCTCCTATCCACATGAAACAAAAACTGCTGCAAGTTCAACGTGTTTCCTGTCTGCACATGAACTAAGATTAAATTATTTTCTCATAAAGATGTCCAAGAGCGGTATCAAAACACGAGTGTGATATCGGTCACCTGAAAGGACTTTCAGCCAAAAGAAGAATATGGCAGGATTAGACCTAATCCCTTACAAATAATAATCAAGATGACCATTTTGTATATTATCTGTTTGGGAGATTTCTGTCAGAAACTGTCTTTCTCCCATAGTTGTATTAGCATGTGCCCTGCACCCGGCACTTTTGACATCATCACATTCTAGAACGTGAACGCAACCTATTGGTTTGAGCCCTTTTAGAGCTTTTTCTAGTCTATTCAAATTGTAAGTCAAAACAGCATGCTTACGAGAGAACACAAATGGTTCACGGACAGAGCCCTGGGGAACACCTTAAGAAGTTTTAATACATTTACTTACAATGGGCCTCGTTCATGAACACCTTCTTAAGAAAATTCATACTTACAAAGGCAGTGTCAGGAAACTGCACCAGATTCACGACACGTTCTTAAGTAGGGAAAATACTTCAACACTAATCCAAAACTAATTACCAACAAAACCCCAAAAGAAAAAAATATCAACAAAATGTTTCAATAGATATACTCTGTAACCTGTACATTGCAAAAGCGTTTTCCTTTTCTTCTCGCAGGTCAGTCCCTTGAATTTCAATTTGAATGAAAAGACCTCCTTGAAAATGAGATGATTTATCTCAAGTGGCTATTCCTCTTGAAATAAATAAACATCAAATAATAATTTATGCGGAGGCAGCAGCGTGACATTCCACCCGCGTTGCTCAACGAGTAGAGCCTTTGAAAATACAAGTGGAAAAGTGGCTCGTAGGTCGTAAGATCGACGGTGACGTTCGTCTTTATCAGATAGCCTAAAGTTAATGCAGCGCATTTAATGCTATCCGTGAACAGCGGCATTCAAATGTTTTAGCCGTAATACATTGGTACTTTACTTGCCATTAATAAAAGTACAAGTGACATTACCAACTTATTTCTGTATAAAGGTATCTGTAATTTATTATGTGTATATTAACATTTTGGAATCAATTAATACATGATTTAATATGTACAAATATATATGACTCAGAATGTTGGGTTCCATCAGGAGCATGATCCTGAAAACAGAACTGGAGATTTTTTTGTGCATAAGAGTCCTCCTGACTGTTCTTACAAGGGATTTTGTTTTTTTTTAGCTCGGAACAAGTTTTGTGAATGCCAAAAACCTTCCTAAGAAGACAAACAAATGTGTGCGTAAGAACGTGTCGTGAATGAGGCCCAATAACTTAATCTATTCATAAATATCTATGTTAGAAATTGAATGGAAACACTGCTGCTGTATGTCTGCCTCTGACTCCATTGAGTCCTGTCTCACTGTGTGTTCAAATCCACATCCCTGCCCATGTAGAAATGTATCAGCAGCTGCTCTCAAACTAAATACAGTTTGAGTAAAAAAGAGCCCAGTGGTCAAAAATGCAGAGAAACATGTTTTTCCTAAGTTTGCTTCATCTGTTTTATTTTCTTGTGCCTGTTTTAATTACACCTTTAGCTTTGATGTAGATTTTTATACATTTGTTTTACTGTGCATTTTTGTATGTGCCAATCATGTGTAAAGAGGTGAAATGAACATCACCAAATCTTGATTTTATTGTTAAGAATTTGCTAGTTTTGTATAGAAAGTGAAGAAGTGTTTCTGAGTCGGAGTGTTGTAATGATTGAGTGAAAAAGTGAATGATGTTTATATGTTAGTATGTAATGATTAATATAATGAATGTTAAGATGGGTTCTTACGAATAAATGTGAAGTAGATTACTACAAATACCTGGAAGGATCATCACAAACAAGCTATAATTCTATATTTCAGGGATCTTACATTAACTTGACTCAATTTGGTCAAACATTTTGGCAAGAGCTTGTGTACGTAGTATGGAAAGTTTTTTTGGCTTGTAAATTTCAAATGTCTTTGAATAATAAGCTTTCAGTCACTGAATTTTCAGACACACAAAGGCATTATTTTATTTTATTTGTTGAAATCAGTGTTTATTTCTTCAATACTTCAAATGCAACACTCTAAATTTCATGTCAAATTTGCAGCAAATATTAGAAATGGACAATGTGCCTTTGTTCTGTGTATGTTCTGAAATTCAACAGTCAGCATTCGGACCCCAGACATCCTGAATACTAAGGCATGAATAGTGATCTGTGTGTCTGAGGAGAATATAGACAGGACGTTCCTAATTGGTCTGTCTCTGTGTGTAGGATTTACTGAACGGAGGTGTTGAGTCAAGTCAAATCTGAGAAGGTAGATTGGATGCTCTTCCTGATGGTTTGGTTTAGTAACTCACAGGACTGACTGCCCATGATATCCCAGGATGTTTGGTGTGAATGTTTTCTCTGCAAATTTCACACTCTGATTTATTCAGGACATTCATGTTTAGTAGGTGCTTCAGAGGAAGCGCATTTGAAAGACAGAAATAAGCAGATTCCAAACAAATCTGCTCATATAGTTCAAAATGTATAAACAAAAGTTTACTACACACTGCATACACACTTCTTAATTGTGCATTATGTATCCAACTAGAAACTCTATAAAACAATCAGCCCTGGAGCGTCATAGAGGCCACTGGGATGGGAAGTAAAGGCACCTACAGTATATACACCACCCAAGGTCAAATACGCACTAATTTCCCCAGGATAAAAGTTACATAATGCACTTTAAGATTATTGAAAAGACATATATACATTGAATATTTAAGAGGTTACGTTTTAATTTTAAATTCAAAACACTTTATTTCTTTTTCTATTTGACATTTAAATTTCACAATCTGACGACAAAACTCTTCCATAACCATGGACGAAGTAACATTTTGTTACGGAAGTGTAGCGCATACATTTTGCTAATGAGCTCCAATATAACGACATACATTGTTCATTTAGACTGAGCGTGTACCAAGCTCACATGATTTTAAAAATAAAATTGAATCATCTCTCAATGTAACCATAATTCCTAGTCTTAACTCTTAGTCTGGTCTGATTTGGTACAGAAGGAACTTGACTCAATATTCACCCAGTATTACTCCTACCTAATACTAATACCAGAACAGTTAAAGGATTTTACTGCTTTTTGTTTCCTTGCCCATCCCTTTAGTTTATGCTGCCACACTTTCCCTAATCTTCCATGCAGTGTTTTGCTGCTGTAGCACAGTGATGTGATGACATTGTCAGGCGCCCGTTGTGGAGCAGTTACAGTTATAGCTTCTTTAACAGTTTGGGTTCAGATCATTAGGACTGTGGGTCAGTAATCCACCCCACTACTGCACATCTTACCAAGCTGTTAGTGTTCTCAGGCATCAGGGGCGAGACCTATGTAGCTTCAGTGATTAGGAAACATACTTTTTGAGGCAGGTCTTGGGGAGAACCAAGATGGTATACCCGCTGGCTTTTACAATGGAAGCGTTTTGTCACATTTTTACAAAACAAAACTGGCATTATAGTCAGACAACGTGATTTCTAAATGCTAATCTACCTCCTGACGTTTTTTGGATCCTATTTGACATTTTCACTCAATGCACATAATGGAAACATAGAAACAACTGCACAGAACAACAAAATATAACTTCTAATAGAACACAACATTGTGCCAAGAGCAACTGTTAATTTATTTAAATATTTAGCTCTAACCCAGGGACGAAATTGCCATAAGCTAATCAGTTTTGGTGGCATTCTTGGCCATATTGAAATGGTGCTGAAAAAATATTTATGAAATAAAAATTGACTATGGACTAAGGAAACAAATAAGCTATAACACATCAGAAATGACACTAAACACAGAAACTAAACAAACATTATTGTATTTAAATAAACTTTATGCTAGACTAGATTGGTGCAATTATTGTGTATTTGTTAAGTAGATGGGAAAAAACAAACTTTTCCAGTGCCCAGAGTAGAGCCTGCTGTTTGTGAACGAATGAATGGTTTTATAAGTACATTATCTGAGTTTGTGAATGAATGTGTTCAGTGAGTAACGTATACACATGAATCTTTGTTTACTAAAACTATCCAAATACTGTAAAATATTGTTGTTTGTTATATCTTCTGAACAACATGCACTACGTTTGCATGTACACTTTTACAAAAGATGCACCTGTTCCTTTTGTATAAAGTGTGTTTTGAAATATAAGCTCTATATGAAATTGTAAAATTGCCTTAAATCTTTCTCTGATTTTCTTGGATTTGTGTGATGCCTTCTTCAGAAATCGTTCAAGAAAGTAATGATTATATACTGTATTTTGTGTCAGTGTTTTTGAATTGCTTTCTCATGCATTTTCTTTGCTAAACTTAAATTATGAAGTATTATATCTTGTCATTTTTCAAACCATGATTAATCTGGTTGCACTTTGCTTTCCAGCTTCGTAATAACATGGTAACAGAATGGAAATAGTAACCAGTAATAATATGGGAAAATGCATTTTACAGCCCTGTTTAATAATTATTGAGATACCGGCCATTTTTATGGTGATTTACAGTCTGTATGCTAGGTTATAGGGTTAGGGTAATAATTAAACAAAATATCACAATTCAATTAATTAGGTGATCCATGTAATTTCCATATCATTAGACTGTGAAGTACTATGCTATTTCCATCCTGTTGTCGGGCTATTACTATGCTGTAAAGTAAAATGCTACCATTAATCAGAGAAAGCATGGCTGAAGTACTGATTGTCTAATATAATAGATGACTATTTATGTATCAAAATATGGATTTTGAAATAAATATTAATATATTTAAAATCATAATAGTGTTTGTATGTGTTTGTTAATTAAGCCCATCCTTTGAGTGGATAGATTTGGTATCTTACTCAAATAAAGTTTCTTAATCCGTCATCTCTACTTGGTTGTTTTAGTGTTGAGGACATTTCACCTCTCACTGCCACAACAGTCAGATAAATATCAACAGGGAGAGGCTTAGCTTTGCACCAATAACAAGCCTCTAAAAAGCAACTCTCACCTTATTCAATAGCCTTTATTACATATCTACAAGATTTGTTGATACTCACTATACAATAGTCTATTGTATAGTGAGTATCGACAAATCTGGTAGATTGACCTGGTAACTGCTCAATAACTGTCTATTGTCCTGACTAGGCTGTGTCTCAAACTTCATCAAGTTCCAATTTTGACTGCATGAGAAGTGTACACTCTGAGAGTGCTTCAGAAATGTGTCTACTTCAAATTCAAAAATGTTTTGACCACCCATCTCTAAATCAAGGTGAAACTTATTTTCCTTAAATTTCCCATTTTTAAACTCTTATATATATCACCATATATATATATATATATATATATATATATATATATATATATGTATAGCCGGCGATTATTGGCCCTTGCCGACCGCCCTGCCCAAAGCAAGGGGGCGCTTCGCACCCTTTTGTCTCCCTCAATCTAAAATTACGGTATTGCTACTGCCGTTATGTTTGTTTGCTTTTAACTTTTTCCCTAGGGTCTTAGTTTTAGGATTTTGGACTTATATCATAACCTAATTTATGATATAGACTCATTACATGCAAAGTGACATACAGTATGTCAAGTCTTTATTTGTTATAATTTTGATGATTATGGCTTACAGTGCATTTTCAAAATATTCTAATTTTATGAGATTTTTAATTTTGGGTTTTTACAAGCTTAGCCATAATAATCCAAATTATAACAAATAAAGACTATACTTATCTCACTTTGCATGTAATGAGTCTATCAGTTTAAGTTGAACAACCGAAGTGAATGCACTTTTTCATGATATTATGATTATATGACAAGCCCTTGTATAAATAGATCTTTGCCAGTTTTGTTACAAATGTCATAGACTATAAGCTTGTTTTAGATGTGTCACTGTGATTGTGTCACAAGCTTGACCGGAAGCTGAACCAAAACAACCTGAACTTCAATTAATATTGAATATTATATATCAATACGGCTCTTTGTTTTGAACTGCCTGGATGTTGGATAGCCTTCATTAAGTGTGTTTGGACTGTATAGCCACCAAATTCAGTGACAGTGTGTTTTTCTGTTTGTGCCTTATCATTTTTGCACTGTTATTTACACAGGTTTTTTTTGCAACTCTCACAGATAGAGGAGCTTATTATTGTTTAGGCCAAGCAGCATTGCAAAATATGTAACACATTCATCATTACTGTGCTGATATAACAGGCTTCAAGCAGCGGTCGCGTCAACTATATTTTTCTTGTCACACGTAAAACAATTGGATTTGTGCATCTCTTTTAGCTCTCTCCTTTGGTCTGTTGACGCTGGTGGTAAAGTGAAGGAGATGGACAGACTGATATGGCTGGTAATTCTGCTCCTGAGGTTGAGACATGGTGATGGTGCTGAGTATGATGCACTCTTTACCTGCAGAGGACACATTTCTGTAGTAATAAACTACCCTTTAACCGTAACCTTCAACTTACTTACTCAACCCACACATTGTTACCCATTGCGTCACACGCTTGACCACATGTTCTGATCCTGTGCTTCCTTTTCGGCATCTTCCCAGGGGGTTCCTTATATTCCTTTATTTTGCGCCCTTTCGTCACTTTATTATTTATTATTATTTCACTGATTTTCTCCTTTTAGATCGTTGTTCTTATATAAATTACTGTATACTACTAATAAATAGACCAGGCACGCAGCCAGCTTGCCCATTGCAATGGCCCCTCCTGGCCAGGGAGGAAGAAATTTTCAGATGATGTCATTTTAAATCGATTTGTGCTTCTATTTTATTATTCCTGTCTCAGCCCTGAATGTGATGAATCAATCTCTCTATTATTCAGACTGTCAAGATGGTTGACAGTCTGGTAAACACATGGACAGTCCAGACTCATCCATCAATATCTGTCTCTCTGACCATATAATTTTTCAAAATGTGTGCCAATGTCCTCAGAGGCCATACCCAATTTTACAAATGAAAAAGTATTAGCATAACATCCACTAATTGATTTTCCACATTAGCATGAATTTGCAAACCAGCATGAATTTGCAAACCAGATTTCACTGCAAGGTGAGGAATGCTGTGATCTAAAATATGTAAAACCATGAACTGATGGGATGCTAGGGATTTGTGGTTTATTCATTTAGCATTTAACGACTTAAATGCTGTTAAGGAGTAATAACAAAAACAAATAACTTCCGTGTTTTATCAGGTGCAGTAATAGCAGATAACAAGTCGCTCTAAAATCTAGTGCTAAACACTGCACTGCCTGCTGTCGATGGAGCCTAGAGTTATTATAGATTTAAAATGTGCAACATATTATAAAAAGGAATTACACACACATACACATGAGGAAGCACAAACAAATTACAGACCAAATGTTTTATCTATTTATTTGATATGGACATAACAAAAGCATTGGACAGACGAGATGCATTGTTTTTAGTGTTAAAGCAAAACTGCTAATTTGCAACACTTGTCCATAGGAGGCATTTAGACACATTAAACATGTGCACATGTGTTTTACATGTGCAGTATATATATAATAAAGGGTAAACAATACACATCAACAATATACATTTCATACTGCATTACCAAGTGCACTGCTCAGATTTGACTTCAGCCACTGTTTCAGACCTTTGTTAACGCTGTTCATGTCAGTCTGCAGTTTTAAGTGAGTGGGCAGAGAGTTCCACAGTCTGATCAAACTGTAAAACGATGAAGCACATTCACAGCAGCCAGACCCTCCCCCGACCACCAACCTTTAATTAGATTTCTCATTTACTTAAAAATACAAGTTAATATCGCTAGCCATCGGAGTGCCAGAAAACCCCCACATATTTGTACTAACATTAATTTGTCATGTTTTCTAAGTAGGGTCCCCTTTCATCCTTGACGTTTCTATAAATAGCTTCCCCACTCGCTGCTGTCCCATGAGGCCCGCAGAGGAGATGGATGGTTTGATGAAAGTCCAAGCAGAGGCAGCGGGGTGAAGGGAGGTGTAAATATCACTGTCAATCAACTTTAATGCAATGTGTGGAGAGGGTCAGTCACGCAGGAGCTTGTAAATATACAAAGAGGAGGGATACAAGCTGAATGTGAAGGATGTAATATATGTAATGTGAATAGAATCCATCCACAAATCCAGGGATTCCCAGTGGTAATTTCAAGATGTAATAAGTTTTAAAAACACTGTAAACCATATTTGTTAATGAAATGAGGTAAAAAAAAAAATAATAAAAAAAAAAATCAAAAACACAAACATGTTTTCAGTGAATAAATCATTTAAAGCATAAAATGTTTTATACTGAGAGTTCTAGTTAGGTCTATTTGGGGTGAATGCAATGCACAAGTAATGTTAAAAAAGAAAGAATTTGTAAGTAATGCTGTATCTATGGCATGATTTTGTGTTCTTCTGATTGTTGCTCTTGCTAATAAATCTGGCTCTGGACACGATACGCACCTCTCTGGGAGTTTTTGTACGAGATTTAAACTTCCACACATAGATACACATTAGGGTAGTTCACAATATAATGGTATTTGTAAACGTTTTTTAGATTTTGCCAGATCGCATTTTCCTTTTTCCTATTGCACCAAAATTTGAGCCAATAAGACTCTTTTAAGACACTTTTTCACAATTTTCATTGCTCTAGAGCAGGGGTCTTCAACAGGCGGCCCGCAGGCCTGATTCAATCTGGCCCCTGACTTGTAGAGCACAAATTCCTGAGTATGTAAAAAAATAAAATTAAAAATACGAAAGTCTTTAGCCCATTCCTGTGCAGAGTTATGAATTTTAAAAGAAATAACCAGAATGCTCACTCCAGCCTCTAGTGGGCAGCTTAAATAAAGAAGAGAAATAATTCTACACGTGTCCAGCAGAGGGCATTGACATAAGAAGAGGTCAGGATATAAACAACACATTATAATCACGTGGCTAATGGTCAGTCTGCCCCTGGGTGGCTGTGGCTACAATAGTAGCTTACCACCACCAAGTTCTGAGAGAATGAATAATGTCCACAGTGTAGCACAGACTTGTGACACAGGCTTGTTAAGTGTAATACAAGTGTAAGCCAAGGTTAGAGTCCTGCAGGCTCATTATTATTCATTTATTGAAAAAGGTTTCCTCAATAGTGTTTTCCCAATCAAAACATATTTTACTGGAGCTTTTGTTTATGGACCCCGGCAATACATTCCCGATATATTTTTGCCCCCAGCTGAATTTACCCCTGATCTAGAGTCTAGCCTATACCTAACAATATGCAACTTTCGCAGGAAACAGAAACTTGAACGATACAAAGATAAGTAGGTCACCCTGTACTTACACTGCTTGTGTAAGAACATTAGAACAGTGTATTCAATGTATGATGACTTTGTTCTCTTTGATACTTTACCTCTGTGTAGGCTATTTGCACAATGTGGAACAAAAGTTGCTTTTGGTCTTCATTTCTTACAGATTGTTGAGAGAGTTTGCCTCTCCTGCTGTCATTGATGACCTTCAAGGAATCAACTTTATGTTGCAGATTCTCATCTGTGAGAGAATGCCCCTCACATCATCAGTAAAACCTTTAAAGAAGTGGACTGAGCGGCGAGTGACGAGGCCAGAGATGGTAGTTTTACAGCTCTTGCGGAAGAGAGACTTGGCACCAAGTCTTCTGAGCTTCTTTTCGTGGGTCTGGTTTTATGCCCAGGGAGACTCCACAGACTGGCAGATGGACCTCAGCTCACTCAGCGCTGTGATACCGTTCATTCTTCCATATTTAAGCACAAGCAGCATGTCGTGCATTCAGTGTTGGGGAGAATACCTTGAATTTGTTTTAGTTACTGAATACTGAATACTTGTCTTAAAATGTATTTTGTAATGTATTCTGTTACTTTGTCTAATCAGAGTACTCTGTTCTGAATACTTTTAATACTTTTAGAATACTTTCACATTGATTGTCATTATATTTGTATAAATATGGCGTATAATTACAAAAATTAAGACTACGATTGTTGGAACACCTGCTATAAACTTACTTACCATTAATTAGGAACTCAAAAAGGGTTAGGGTTGATCACAGCGCGTCATGTGACGCATGTGCAGTTTGTATGAACTGTGGCATATTTTAGGAGAGAAACAGCTCATTTTTAAAAGTTATTTCTTAATAATGTTGTGCAATGTGGAGCTAAAATTCAATGATTGAGTCTGGGATGTATTCCCTTGATATTTGGAAAGTAACTGTTTTCTAAATACTCTCAAATGAAAGTGTAACTTAACCAAAATACAGCTACTCAAAATGAGTATTCTAAATACGTATCATTACATGTATTTAGTTACTCCCCAACACTGCGTGCATTTATCAAGTCTAAAAATGTTATCGTCCTTACTTATCGAGTGGTAAGTCGATATAGTAGGTAATTATCACGACAGGCCTAACATTAACAATGTCAAAATTGTGAAAAAGTGTCAACATTTAAATGTGCAGCAATTGACTCCATTTTTGGTTCAGATGCTTAGAATATCAATTGGAACAAGGTAAAAAAATAAAAATTGGCCGAAGTAGGCCACTTGCATTTTTTGTGTGAACCACCCTAATACATATTGCTTCAGACTATTAAGAAGGACATAGATGCTACGCCTTTTAAATTCATTCATTCATTCATTGTCATGATAAATAAAAGAAAAACTGACGAAATAAATACAGAACAAAAAATTTGCAAAAGGAATGCCTTCAGCACCGACTCCTTCCCCATTAACTATTAACAGGATTATAAATCAAATGGTTTGCTGGAAATGTCAAAGTCAAACCTGACTGGAAGGCTGCTTTGATAGAGAAGGACTTACACCATGTAGGCAGAAAAGAAGAAAGAAAAAGATAATCCTTGGTTGAACACTAACTGTTGCAATAACAAATATTTGAGGTGATGCTGATGGAGGTAAGTTCATATTGCATCCCACTGTTTCTCCAGTTCTCTCTCCTTTTCCTCATTAATTGTTTAAAAAGTCTTCAGTGAATGGTAATGTGCTAATTAGGTGTCATAAAGCCTGGAGACTGGGGTTTTGTTCTCTGAACGTTTGATGTCTTAATGCATGAGTAAGTCTGAGAACATTGCCGGTGTCTGTCAGCCTCAGCCCTAATTATGTTTCTGTCCTTTTTGACACCGCTGTAGCTTAGTAACCAACTGTGAAACTATTCAGTTTCATCTGAATAGTCCAACACTGAAATAATGCAATATTGTTTTAATTTCAAGATACTAGATTGAGCTATTGTGATGTCATACGAGTAATACCTACATTTGTTTATTTCTTAATGGGATCTAGAATTTCTAGTCTTCCAGATTAAAATACTTTAATAGAAAAGCAATACAATGACATAAATACATAATTTTGATTTGAATATTTATTTCGAGCTAAAGAAGAAAAGAAAAAACAGAAATATATATATACATAATAAAAGAAAAAAGAAAAAATAATTTACATTACAGCTCGAAAAGGAGTGGGAAGAAGACAAGCTTATTGACTCCCACCCCTGTTCATAAACTTCAATAACAATAACTATAACAATAACTGACAACAGTGCATATTTCTTACCATTTTAAAAACAACTATCAACCGAGTTGGTTACATATTAACAAATGCGACACTGCATTATACCAGGTCAACATTCACAGTATCTCACACGCTCAACATACACAGTATCTCACACGCTACAACCAGTGTATTATTTCTGTCTCCCATACAGAATTCATTACCATGTTGGCATTATCGTTGTTCACCATCACCATTACAACCCATATAACATTACTCTGTATCAAAGTGTTTGAATGGTACATAAAATACTCCACATTTATTCATGAAAGGTACAGTAATCGCAGACTGATTGATGTTCATGATAACAAGAATGGTCTTACTGATATGTGTTAAAAGGGATTCGGGGCTTTTCTTTCTTTTTCTTCTTTTCTGTGACTGGACCAGCTGCCAGAGGGGAGCAGCCCCCGAGCAACCGGACCATCATTTGTTAAGTGTCCTATACTATGCATTAAAAGAGACAATTTTTAGGAGTCTGCTGCCAGAAGAGAGTTTCCTCGAGCTGCCGGCCCCCACATGTCTGCCCTATACTATGGGTTATGTTGAATGCGGAGTACATAGATATGTGCATGTTTTACTTCTAAGAGTTTATTTCCTTTATATTACCATCAGCATCAATAGCAGTACTGCTGTCTGAATCGATTGAGTTGGATTCTAAGAATAATCCACAGATTGTTAGGTATTAATCCTAGACTGTTACATTTAAAGTTTAAATAGTGATGATAACAACACAACAGCAATAGCAATAACAATGGCAATAACAACTGCAATAGTGTAATAGTAACAACCACAATATACTTCATTATTAGTTAGATCTGACCTTTAAAGTATACAGCACTTTGTGACACCCATTAGCAATCAAGTACCCATTTCCTCCTTCTGGTACTTTGACCATACCATTTTTTTATATCTTGATTTGAAATGATGAATATTTGGACATTGTTTATATTCTGCCCCCAATTTGTTCCAGAGTTTAACTCCACATACAGACACAAACATACTTTTCCTAGTGGAAGACACTGCTTGAGTCTTAAAGTTATCACACCCCCTCAGGTTATATCCCCCTTCTGTGCGTGCAAAAAGCATTTGTATCCTTGCAGGTAGCACATTTTTGTTGGCTTTAAACAGAAGTTGGGCAGTAGAGAAATCAACTAAATCATGCATTTTTAACAGTTTAGACTGCAGAAATAATATATTAGTGTGATCATAATATCCTACTTTATGTATAATTCTTACAGCCCGTTTTTGGAGTATAACAAGGGGGTGTAATGAGCTTTTATAGTTATTGCCCCAGACTTCTACACAGTAGTTTAGATATGGCAAAACTAATGAACTATATAACAAAATAATGCATTGTAATTTAAGAAAAACTTTGCTTTGTTAATGATTGAGATACTTTTGGAGACTTTACCTTGTATGTGTCTTATGTGTGGTTTCCAGCTTAATTTACTGTCAATGATGACTCCTAAGAATTTAATTTCTGATACTGTATCTAAGACTACACCGTCTATGTTTACTGAGTCTGGTTTTCCATTATAATTACCGATAATCAATACACAATACAGGCTATAAAGACAAAACATGTGCTTTGTTAACGTGTCACGTAGCAGATATAGCCATGCCTTGACTAGATTCCTCCACTCGAACCAAGTTATCCTCTCCAGACTTCTACGAACAGCCTCTCAGAAACCAATGTGGGCAGTTTATAATTACTGTGTGCTACTAATAAGACAAAACACATGTTTAGGCCACTCCACCCACTGTTTCTCCCACAGCATCTATAAATAGAAGCCTTGTGTGCCTGTTGGTGGAGAGAGGTGACTGTGTTTATTCATATGCAACTGCCTAAATGAGATATACAGCATAGACAGCTTTTCGTTGTTTCACATTAAAGTCATCAAGGTTTGTAAAACTGTTGCCATGAACTGGTGTCAAGACTGAACGAACAAGATTCTGGGTGCAAGTGGTTGAAATGAGTTCAAATGTATCTGCAAATACTGTGTACAGCTTGTATAACAGTGTGATTTTAAGGCCCCATTCAAATATCTCAACACACAGCCAATAATGTAAAAACTGGTATCAAAAGTGAGTACACCCTTCAATGAAAATGGACAAGTTGGGCTCAAAATGTTAATATTTTGTTTCCACCAGTGTTTTCCAGATATTGCGCTCTTCCAACCTGTTTGAGGATGCCCTACACAAATACTTGTAACGTTTAGATCGAGGCCCTTTACCTTTACCCTCTGCTGCAGGGCCATAGTCGTCTTTGAGGTGTGTTTTGGGGTTGTTCTTATATTGGAGTACACACATGGCTCTGCTCCCGAAGGGAGGGAAGCTCTCTCCAGCATGGCACAGAACATGTTGGTATTGATGGTTCTCTATAAGGAAACTTAGAAATCTTGTGACATTTCAGAAGCTTAATAAAGCAATAGTTAAGTGTATTCCTGCCATAATCAATGCTAAAGGTGGTAGCAAATATGAGTATGTGACCCCTTTGGTTTAGCCTGGCAGTGTACAAAGCTTGTGAATTTGAATGTATGTTGCCGAAATGCATTATTCATTATGCATTGTTTTTCTGCAACTGCTAAGTCAAGAACAAAGAACAAAAAATATATATTGTAAGTGGATTTTAGATGTTAAGAGCTCAAAAGCATATTCACAACTTTTAACAAATTTAGTAACATCAAATTCTCATCTCACATCAGATAATTAGAAAATAAATCTCCAATCCAAACTCTCAGAAGACATTGAGAAGTGAAAGCTGTGAGTTTATTTTGAACTGTAAAATTGATAGAAAAGGGCCAGATCTCCCCCTAGTGGCTTAAATGAAATGAACACGTGGAAAATGGTTTCTACAAAATCACTTCCATTTATTATGGAGATTATAGCAGGGAATCAACACTGGACACGTTTACAGTGGGTCAAGATAAGAATAAGCAATTTTATCTTTAGAAAATATAACACACTGGGCTAAAAGTGTGGTGGTGGTGCACACAGCTGGTTTGGAAACAAAGGTTAACTACAAGTATTCCTTACAATCAAAGTGATTCACAAATAATTAACAGAACACTTTAAAAACCACACAAGGGACAAGACAGAGAATAAAGATCACAGTGTGCAATACATTAAGAGAAATCAAAATAACAAAGAGTAGTCCCTCAGTCATTTTTTCACATCACAATTCTCAGTGTTCATCTTCAAGACAGTCATCGTTACAAACACACCCAGTACAAAACAAACAATATGGCTATGTCTTCTCATTTGGTCTTTAGGCTACACTCGCAGTACTATACAACTCAACGGTTTTATTTACTTACATTCAGAGGATTTTGGACAGTTTTAAACAATGTTGTGCACGGTTTCTTTGTTTTAAAGTCGCCCCAGATCATTACAGTTCAGTTAAAAAACAATTCAACAAATATAAAACAAAATATATGCAAATGTACTTTTGCTTTTATGCTCTGTGTAAAGATTGTTGTAATGATGATGCTTTTGATATTTGTGCTTAATGGCACCAGAAATCAAAACACGCTTCATATCATCATCACCTGCAAGTTCTGGACCAAAGCATCTAATTTGAGGACAGAATGTTCCACTACCGCCTAATGTATTCCTCACGCTCTCTCACTTAATAATATCTGCATTTTGTCAGTGACCATTGTAACTGATTGAAGGTAAACCAAGCATTGATCTCTCCTGTTTTTCTTATTTTTATTAGTTCTTGTTTTCTTTTCTGTCCATTCCTCAGCATACTGCAATCACCACATGAACCTCTGTTTAGCAGTGCTGTCAGGCCAAGGGAAAGTCTTACTAATAAAGATGTAAACTGTTGCCACATTCACTACAGTGTACAGAAAAAACTCTATGATCAGTCTGTGGAGGGATGGAAGTGGCATATGTAAGCGGTACATCAAATATGGAACAATGAAGTACCTGAATTCGAGTAGTTTTTGTGGTACAGTAGCTGCCATAATACATACCAATAATGCCAAGATCCAAAATAACGATCTGTACTTAATAGAGTCCAAAAAACTCCAACCAGCAAAGACGTACGCTGGAACTAGAAGGTATCGAACCAGTTCGTGCCTTTGGAAAATTTTCTTCCACACATAGAAAGGGTAATGTCGATTATCAGCCAGGAGGTACTTGTGCACAAAAGTGAACTTCCAAACAAGAAGCAAAATAAGCACCGTCACAACAAGAAAGAAAAATGGCTGCCTTTTCAGAGAATGAAGAAATCTGACAACACGATAGTAGCACACTGTGAGGGGTAAGGCGAAGAAAAGGGTGAATGAGAAGAAGTAAAATAGCTGGGGGAAGTTTAGACAAGCTTCGTGACTTGTTCTATCACCAACAACTATGCCATCATTGAGGATTACAAACAGGAAAAATCCAATGGCTACAAGAACATACGGCCAAACCAGTAGTAAAACTGATTTGACATGCACAGGATTTGTCACAAACTCCAATGTAAAAAGCAGTACTTTTTTCATCCCGTAGAAATTCAGAGGAACTTGGGATTTTGCCTCATCTTTCTTCTTTGTCTGTTCCATCCTCCAAGTCTCGTCCATTTTGGCGGCAACTAAAGATCCGGCACAAAAAGCCACCCAGATGATGTTGGTTTGACGGAAAAGTACGGCACACACCCCCAGAAGTGCTGAGGCCCTGTGGCAGCCGTACAGCGTCATGAGGTATGTGAAGAGGATGAAGAAAGTAGATCCGGCGTCTGTGTAGTACAGAAAGTTGAAGAAATACAGCACTGGAAAGGTGGAGAGGGAAAGCGCAGAGAGGATTCGACGTGAGGTTGTGCGAGTCTGTAAAACAAAGAAGAAAAACAAGAATTTAGTAGGTTTCTTTTACTGTCTAGATAGGATTGGCATTGTGAATGTTTGTTTTTAGTCTTTAAGTCTTCGATCTAAACTAAACAAATGTTAATTGGCCTTGGTTAGTCACAGAAAACAAATAGCATTTTTTCCCCCCAGTCATTTCTGAAATATACTCCCAATGAAAATAGGTGCTATATTTTCCATTAATTATTTAAACAATGGGATTAAAAAAAAAAAACTTTTTTTTTTAGCATTATGCTTGATTGTGCAGCAACACTACTTCACCTTCTCCCGTTGGTGCAGCTTGCAGATGAGCAGATAGAGCAGGTAGAGGTTGCCGCAGTTGAAAAGTAGATTGATGAATCGCAGCATGGCAGTGGAGCAGACCACAGCCCCGCTCAGGTCGGCCAGCCACACAATGGGCTTTATGACCCCCACTGAGGCAAGGTACAGGCCGGGGAGGGTGGTGATCATTGGATCCCACTGTAGAGAATATTTTATGAGGATTATTAAATGATGCTTACATGGTGTTCAGTTAAACTAACCGTTCGACACTGCAAAGGACGCTTAATGCGACTAAAAAGCATGCAGGACATTTCAAAGCACTCTTCCTGAATGTGTGGTCAATCAGAAAAAAGCAGCACTGACGTATCACATAAATGCTAGGTGAGATTACTTAAGTACCTGTTAATAGGTAGCGTTCACGTGACATCACAACATTCTAAAGAGCTTATAATTATAAACAGTGGCGCCACCAGGGGGTGGCCACCCCATTGGCCAGTGTTAATTGTAGTACTGTAATAACTGTTTTGTTTGAAATAAATGTACACCTTATGCCAGATACAACTGCAAAATAAACTGAATTATTGAGAAACTCAAAATGTTAACTGTACTGTTATTGGATCATTAGTAACATTAAATATATATATATATATATATATATATATATATATATAAAAGTATAGCAGTAGACGTTTCCTTAAGTCTTTCTGATACTTTTCTACAGGCCAGTTTACTACAACAGTAAATACAATTGTGAAATTATGGCTGATAGTTTTGGTTTGCCACCCCAAGATTTTAAGTGGCCCCATCTGGCCACCCCTATGAACAATTTCTGGAGGCGCCACTGATTATAAATTGAAGTGGAGGGCAACTGAAAATTCCATGGCGATAACTACGGTAACTAACGAAGAATCCACATGAAACAAAAACTGGTTCAAAGTTTCCTCTGTCAGCACATATGAACTAATGTCCTATTATTTTTTCTGAAAGGCGTCCAAACAATATTTTGGCCAGTATTTGGAGACAATATTCAAAACATGAGTGTGATGTTGGCCAATAAGGACTTTCAGCCATAAAAATAATATGTCAGGTTTCTGAATCCAATCACTATCAAATACTGATGAGGAAAATCATTTATTAATTTTCGTTTTGGAGATTTCAATAATAATAATAATAATAATAATCCTCAGTTCAGTTTTGAACAAATCCAGACTACTAATGCTGTAAATTGTTTACTTACCACAACATTGAACCAATACAATGTAAAATGTTCATAGTGCATAAGATTTTCTGCACAAACAACACATTTGGGGAATCGACGCCAACACGATTATAGAATTTAAGCTTGTCATAAGTGAGCGGCTATTTGTCTAATCCCACAATATTTTCAGACAAATAGAAAAGTCCCTAGAATTTACCTCGCTGAATTTTCCTTGGCAGTATTTTTGAGCTTGTGGTATGTGGAATATTTCGTCCATATAGGGCTCCCTCTGCTCTCGGGTCACTCTGGAGAAGACGAGGCAGGAGATGAAAAAGTTGGTGCTGCATAGAGCCGTGAAGATGTAGCCTTCAAATTTCTCCATGGTTTTACCGTCGATCGATTTAAAACTAAAGTCAGTGCAAGGCTAGCTTTGATACGGTTTGAGACGCATTACGACACGGTCTAAAAGAAAATCCAATGCGTCTCACTTGATAAATTTGGGAGGAAACGCAGAAATTGAAGTGTTTGATTTTTGGATTTTTGACAGCTGGCGTTGCACTCCGCTTAAACGCTCGACGACGAATCGCATCACGTTTCAAAGGTTCCGATACGGAAATCAAGATTTATTCACTTATTTTGAACAAATAAAAAGTTACAATTTACCTTGAAATATAATCAGTGGTAAAATAGTATTTTAGATGCATACTATCACAATCCCTCATGTTTCATTTTGAGTGGTGTCACTATGTTATGGTTCCCCCTACCGCGTAGGAGTTTACATGAAGAGGTGCGCTTCCGTAAAAACTTTAAACTACCAATATGCATCTAACTCAAGAACTAGAACTTCACCCCGGCCAAAGAGTGACCCAGATGCTGTTCGTGGATGTTAAAAACGCCGCAGAGCTGAGGAAGAAAGCCATGGAGGGTAAATTCAATGGTGCCTTGATCAATCCTACAATGGTAAGTAATTAATGGGAAAGAAGAAGAAAAAGAAAAAAAACAGACCGTACCGCTACTTGTAAATGTTAGTAATTGGCAAGTCTGTCTAATTATAATATATATATATATATATATATTAAAAAAATATGATTAGCGCTGCATCTGTTTTCCTTGACAAGCAGGGCCATTACCAATGCATGTCTGAACAGTTTTTATTCTGTGTTTTCATTACAGTTGATGAGTCCTTTCCAGGTGCTAGTAGCAGCAGCCAAAGCAGTGCATTTACAGAACATTGGTAAAATGAAGACAAGAAGTCTGTTTTCAGAGATCATTTTCAATCTTTCACCTAACAATAATGTAAGTTGTCCACATCTAAACTATAAAATGAAACTGATGACTTTCATAATGTTTCTAATGTAATCTAAATCCTGTTGCAGATCTCAGAAGCCTTTAAACGGTTTGGTATCTCAGATGGAGACGGTTCAGTTTTGGTGGTTTTAGTTCATAACCAGGATGACCCTCCGTCACTGTCAGACATCATACGTCAAGTGGATGGACAACAGGCCCCAGTGGATGATGTGTCCTCTCTCTCAGATACAGCCAAAATCAAAAAGGTCTGCCACGATCCTTTTACCTTGCATTACATGATAATATTGGTGAAATTAAAAATAGCACAAGTAAGACACAAAATGTCTTACCTGTTATACATTAAATCTTCAGTATTTTAACTCAGTTTTCCTTGCAGTTCTTTAAAATCACCCCACAGGAGGAGAAAATTGGGACGCTGTTGGATGCAGTTGTGTGCAGAATGGCCATTAAGGATGTTCTATAACACCTCTCCCAATTGTCTCTACATTTAATATGCTGTTTGAGTAAATGTAAAATTGTTCTGTCTGTGGCCTAGTAAAACTATTTATGTCCCTCATTCTGTCTTATCTATTTTTTAAGTTGATTGCATTTGTCAGTGGATTAATTGTTGCCTCCTTCTTCCTGAAGCCCGAAGGAAGTGGGGGCTGGAAGTTGGATGTCCCTTGCTCTTATGGACTTTACATTTTAACATTTTTGCCCCTCTCTAAGTCATTATTGAACACAGGCACATGTTTGTCTTAACAATCAAAAGATCATCCTATATTTATCCTTTGGCAAATTTTTTCGCCACCCTATTCTAAATATAAGACATGGCTCCAAAAACCCAAGCAAACTGCTAGCATAGGCGGCCATGCGCCCTTAGTCCATCAAGATACAGTATCCATTGCACACATTATTTTTGGCTTATTAAAAGTGACATGAATACAAAAAGAATAACTATTAATTATTTATTGTACATAATTACAACCGTGTAGAAAAAGAAGAAGAAACTTTATTTATATAGCATCTTTCACAAATAAAATCACAATGTTTCACAAAGAACAAGACTACTGTATTTAGCCTGTCTTCAACACAGTCTCAGTCTGGGAAGTTCATGAGCTCATCTTTCCCGATGTTGCCTCCACTGAGGATACAGACCACTGTCTTTCCCTCCAGATCAGGGATTTTATTATTGACAATGGCAGCGAAGGCAGCAGATCCCGAGGGCTCCACCACCAGTCCCGCACTGTAAAGAGTGGACACCGCTGATTTGAGCTCTTCATCGCTCACCAGGATAATCCCCTGCACAAATCGCTGGCACAACTCGAAGGGAAGTTTACCTATCAAAATACATAAAAATCTGTTATTTTAACATTTAAAATCAGTCAGGAGTGTAAAAAAAATAAACAGAAAAGGGTTAGTCATGTACTTATTGCAACAAGGACATTAATTTGACATAAATATGAACTATGCAACAAAATTATTAAATATGAAGTACATTATAAAACGTAAAGTTATATCATGAAGTCAGTAGAGAATGAACTCTTACCTGCAAAAGGTGGTGCGAGTCCTGAAGCTATACTCTTTGAGTCCATGCCCACTGGCTTCTTCTCAATTAAACTTTGGTACATGGTACAGGCTAAAATAAGATCAAAACATGTCTGGAGAAAGGGTAAAAATAGACATATATGTTCACAGTCCAACCCTAACCTCCATGTGGCTCCACACCGTAGATCCTGGTTTTCTCACATCCCGACAGTTTAATGGCAGCAGCGACACCTGCCAGCAGTCCCCCTCCTCCACAGCACACCACCACCACATCAGGGTCAGGCAGCACATCCAGCACCTCAAGACCAAGACTGAGCATAGAAGTTCAATATAACAATACCAACATGATACTATGTATGTGAGACTAAACTGTCAACGATGCATTTAAAAAGTACCTGGCATGTCCTGCTATGAGGTCCAGATCATCGTAGGAGTGCAGAAAAGTCATGTTTTCCTCTTGAACACAGCGGTTCACCACATTCATTAGACAGGGGGTAGGGACTTTCTCAACATCTACTCCAAACCTCTGAGGAAAAATAACACAAGAAACCACAATTTAGAGTACGATTTAACCCATTAAACACATGCACAAAGTGGAAAATATGCAAAAGGTGACAACTGACTTTAAATGGCAGAAAAAAGGCATTGCGGACCTAAAGTTGATTTGATCTCTCCACATCCAACTGCTTGCTGTCTTGTCCTTAGGCAAGATACATTATCTACAGTATACTGTCTGTGTGTACCCTAGCTAGTACACAGCTGAGTGCTTTTTTCCCCCTTTTTTTAAACAAAACAATTACCAGAAAATAAAATTCTGACCTGTATAAGAATACACCTAGATGCAGGGGCAGTCTCTGGCATCACCACCTTCCCCTTTGATCCATAATGTTTTGAAGCAAATGCAAAAGACTTCCCATAGTTCCCAGCAGACATTGTGACAAAATGACCATCCTTCGGTCTTTTTGCAAATTGGTGAGCAACGCCTCTAATCTTAAAAGAGCCTGTCAAAGACAATAACACATTTAACACAGTGCCATCTATTCTTATTTATTTCATTATATTTATGTAATTTAATTTCCTTCATAAGTGATATTAGAAAAATACAAAACTGCCACTCAATAAGCAATCTTTATATCTGCCAACCTTCGTTTACTGTTACAATCACAGTACATTAACAGTATTTACAAATTCCATTATGTAATTGTAAATGTACATCAAATTCTGTCATATTTGCCATTTTAACAAATATTTACATTTTCTAACTTATTTACAGCATAATTTACACATTTTCAAAATGCATAATATACTGACCAGTCCTCTGCATATTTTCCAATTTGATGTGGATGTCACAGTTGGTGATGAGAGGCAAAGTGGTTTGGCTCCAAGGAATGATGGGAGTTTGGATGACTCCCAATGGGCTGCTCCTCACCACGTCCTGGGCCTCTCTGAGAAGCTCCAGGGTCACTGTGTCTGCAGATACTTCAGCCATCTAGGTTAAAATTATTAGCCCACATGTAATTATTACATTTAAACTTAATGTGATATCTTATTATTTGAATCTTCAATAAAGGTACTCGAGTCATCTTCTGTACTCAGTAGTTGAAGTCTCGAACGTTTCGCCTCTCATCCAAAAGGCTTCATCAGCGGACTAAAGTCCCGCTCAGCCCGCAGCTTAGATAAAGACCAGAAGGAGGAGTTGGGTTGGCTCTGCTCCTCCCCTCTAATCACAGCTACTCTCACCTGTGGGTAAACACCTTTGAAGTAGAGCGTCTCTAACGACCTGCTCACCCCAGTATCGGTCAGTCCTGTCCTAGTCATAGATGATCACTGCCAATTCTGTCCTATTCATGGCTGATCACTGCTAATTACCTGCCTATTGTTCTTTTGTTGGCCGAGGTGCGTCTCCTTGGACTGGCCTTGCCCTGTCAGCTGTCCCCGAAAGAGATTGGAGTAAAGTGAAGAAAGATTACATTTGAGCCCACTATTCTGGTTCATCGAGGGATTTTCTTTATTGACAAAAATAGCTTATTTTACTCCTTGTTCAAACCAACGTTCTTCTTTAGCTAAAATGTTGACCTCCACGTCCTCAAAGGAGTGGTTGGAGGCTTTGAGGTGGAGGTGCACAGCCGACTGGGGGCCGCTTGTGCTTTCTCTTTGGTGTTGATAAAGTCTCTTCTGTAGAACTTGTTTCGTTTCTCCAATATAATGTTCTTATTATTTGAATGTTAAATGTACAAATGAAATAAATGTCATTCATGAATGCTGAGCAACTTTCTTTGGATATATTGCTCAATCATAGTTTTATGCTCAATGCAGGCAATGAACTACATACTCGATAGATTATTTCTTCTGAGTAGCACAGAGCCCCCATCCTTGCTCGTTATCATATAATACACGTTTTTGCATCTCATCTTTACAAAGCATGCATATTTCAACAACTATTCAGGAAACTGTGTTAGGGTGTGGATTTTTGCTTACTTGGAAATGTTTCAATATTCAGCCCGTGGGTTTTCCACGTTGGTTGTTGTAGTTGTGCAAGACTCGGCATGCTACTCGGCAATCGTTCCTGTTGGAGACTTGTCTTGTTTCTACACGGACCCTTCAACCAACGGACCTCAAACATGGCGCTTTACTACAAGTACACAATGCTGGAATCCAGTATATCATTATCTAAAACACCGACAAAATACCATTTGGTTGAAACATTTATACCCTGAAAAGATGGCACTTATTAGGCATGTTGTGTGCGCCATGTCAGGAGGTGTTGACAGCTCTGTTGCCGCGTTGTTATTGAAGAGACGAGGTGAGGTAGACATGTTTTTGTTATTTTTCAGAGTCTGTGTTCAACCAAGACGCACACATGACTCTCATGTTCCTTCAGGTTACAATGTAACAGGAGTCTTTATGAAGAACTGGGACTTTCTGGACGAGTCGGGGGAGTGTACATCAGAGAAGGACTGTGAAGATGCTTACAAAGTGTGTCAGAGTCTGGACATCCCCTTTCACCAAGTGTCATTTGTTAAAGAGTTCTGGCATGAGGTTTTTGCGTGAGTACTTCATGTACATTAGATATTTTCTTCATAGCATAACGCAAAACGTTTTTTTTTATTCTTTCAGTAAATTAGTTACAGAATACCATAAAGGAAGAACTCCAAATCCAGACATTATGTGCAATAAGCATATCAAGTTCAATCATTTCCACAAATATGCCATTGACACTTTAGGTATGTGCATTTTTCTTTGCAAGGCAGTCTGCAACACCTTTTGAAAATATAAGGTATTTTGGTAAAAATTGCAAGCGTTTAAGTGTTGTGATTTAACAGGTGCTGATGCAATGGCAACAGGTCACTATGCCAGAACCTCACAAGAAGATGAAGAGGTTTTTCAACAGATTTACACTGCCCCTCCCACCAAACTGTTCAGAGATAGATTTGAGATCAGAAATGGTAAGTGTGCGCCGCCTCATACTTTTCAATTTCAATTTCAATTTCAATTTATTGATGGAAAACCCCTTGAGATGAAACATCTCGTTTGCAAGGGGGACCAAACATAAAACAAATAAAAACATGTACAACACTTAATTACAAAAACAAACAAAATAACACAAAACATAACAAATAAAATACAAAAAAAGAGAAAAAAACAGACACCAAAAACAGAAATAAATAAATAAATAAACACAAACATTAAACACAAGACAATCTTGCTCACACAACCCTCTCCCCTTCCCAGTCATCTAAAGATCAAGAATTTAGACCGGCAGAGGGCAACACTTCAGTTTGAGCACTGAGATCATATACTGTTGTACAAACATCATTTTCTACTAAAAAACATAATGAATCATCACTTAATATTTGCATTAACGTATTATGTTATTATCCTTATCGTAAGTCATGTATAAATTATCATATCCAATCATGAGGTTCCTGCCCATAGTACATGGCGATGTGAACAATACTTTTCAAACAGAGAGTATATCAAAAAGTATATCAAAGAGAGCCTACAAACATAAACAATCCGTATTGAGATGTGTATGCAGAGAAGTTCTAAAAAGTCCGTAAGTGGTTATTGACCTTAATGCTATGGGAAGATGGTTCCAGTCGTTAGGAGCCTTAAATGAAAAGGACCTCCGACCGACCTCTTTCCGCATCAAAGGGGTGATAAAAGAAAGATATTCAGAGTGTCTAATGAAGTAGGTTGTTGTTGATGGAACTAGAAGACATTTTAAATATGGGGGTACATTGAAATAGATACATTTAAAGACGAATTGCAGCCAGTGACACTGTCGTCTTTTGTCGGGCTGTAGCCAGTTCAGTTGACTGTATAATAAGCAGTGGTGTGTTCTATAGGGACATTTAAGAATAAATCTACAGAGGGTATTAAACAAAGTATTAAGAGGTTTGAAGTGCACGTCATGGGTGTTTTGATAGACTATATCTGCATAGTCAATAATTGGTAGAATTAGTTGCATGATAATTTTCTTTCTTATATGCAGTGAGAAGCAATTAGAAGAACGGCAAAGCGGCATTAGACAGGCATATGTGCGTTTGATTATGTAGTCGATATGTGGTTTGAAATTAAGTTCAGGATCTAGCCAGACACCTAGATATTTTACTGAAGATTCTCTCGTCATTGAAGAGCCATTATTAAAAGTGATGTTAATATTAGCAGAACTAAGGGAATGACGCATACCAAAAAGCATATAGTTCGATTTTTTCATATTCAATCTTAACAAATTGACTTTGATCCAATTTTGAATTGAGTTGAAATCCTCCTGTAAAAGATGTTGTAGCAAGGGTAAGTTTGAGTCCGACAAATAGACAACAGCGTCATCGGCATACAGATGAGTTTGACAGTTAGTGCACACTTGAGGTAGATCGTTGATAAAAATACTAAATAAGAGGTCCAAGAGTGGAGCCCTGTGGCACTCCTTTGTCCATTATATCATTGTCCAGTACAGACCTTTTTATTATATTTGTTGTTGTTATTGTGCCCAGCTGTTAGATTGCATCAAGGGGCAGATCTCTTCAAAGATCAAACATTCTTCCTCAGTCAAATCCCGCAAGATGCCCTTAGACACACCTTGTTCCCATTGGCTGGACTCACCAAAGAGTTTGTCCGAAAAATTGCTGCAGAAGCAGGTCTTCACCATGTTCTCAAGAAGAAAGAGGTGAAATACAACAGACATGAAGACTTTTTAAATCATTGTGGCTTTTATTAAATCACAAACAATAACTATTAATTAAAACAAATAATTATAAACATCATCACAAATATATTAATTTTCATTGCAGAGTATGGGCATCTGCTTTATTGGAGAGAGGAATTTTGAAAACTTTATTTTAGAGGTAAGTATTGGTAATTTCACAAGTTAAGAGAGTACATTAAGATTAACATAAAACCCAACTTCTGTTGCAGTATCTTGAACCAATACCCGGCAACTTTGTTTCTATTGAAGATGGGACTGTAAAAGGAAAACATAATGGTGTGTTCATCAATATCAAATGAAACAGTTATCAAATTGAAGTGCCACTCACAGTGCTCTGGTTTCCGTTGCACTTAGGCTGGTTCACATTGACACTGGGGCAAAGAGCCAGAATAGGAGGCCAGAGAGAGCCATGGTTTGTCGTGGACAAAGACGTAACTAGTGGAGATGTGATGGTGGTGAGAAAATTCAATGTAGTTTTAAGTTAAATGGGAAATATTGTACTATATCAACTTTTTTGAACTTTTAACTATGTTATAATGTTAGACCTTCTTCAAAAACATACCTTGTGTTGTATTATGCCGTATTCACTTCATTTTGAGAAATTCTGTTAAATATGATCTATTCTTCTCATCTTGCAGAGTTCTGTATTACCTAGATTGTGTTCCCTAATAGATATCTAGAAGTGGCCCACTGTGTAACATTTTATACAAAACATGCTCCTGATGACAAGCTAGGTACAGAAAATGCAATTTTTGCTGTCCGTAATCAAAGAATTGATTTGGATGAGGACCTAACCTAATTAAATGTCATATTTGGCTGCCTTATTTGGTTACCTCTTAGGGAGGGTGAGCCGCTCACAGCAAACACACACGTTTTTTTGGTAATTTTTTAAGGTATTTTTCCTCAATAAAAATATCAGAAAAAAAAAAATGAAATACTTGGTGATAAAGTTTACTTTCTTCACAAAAATATGATTTCAGGTTCAATATATATATTGAATAGCTGAAGTGACCAAAGTAGGTTTATAAGCCACATTTATGCATGCTGTTACTTTGTATCTTTGCATTGGTTGATTAAATGAAAACAAAGGGGGAAAAAACAATCAATTTCTATCATCTGTATTTGTCTCTAGGCCCCAACCACTAACCATCCTGCACTGTTTCGTGACACATTAAAGACTGATCGTTTTCACTGGATCACCATGGAGCCACCACGAGAACTGGTCCAGACTCAGATGATGGAGTGTCATTTCCGCTTCATTCACCAGATGCCCCTCAGTAAGTGTTTTTTGGGATCACAGACCAATGTCCCACATAGCCATTACATTTACATTGCTTATACTTGTCCTCTGTTTCAGTTCGGTGCACTGTAACTCTGAACATGGATGGGACTATTTGGATCTCACTGTCTGAACCTGTCAGAGCTCTAACTCCAGGACAGGTAACTGTATAATAAACAGTATTTTTCTGTGAAGAAAAATACTGTTTAAGTTGTATATGTACTGTATATGTATGACATGCTATTGACTGTACCCTTTTCCCCTCGGATTCATGTTTACTTTGTCTTTTCCCTTTCCAGTTTGCTGTACTGTACAAAGGTGATGAGTGCCTGGGCAGTGGGAAGATCCTTCAGTTGGGTCCAAGTCAGTTTACTCTGAAGCGCGGTCGAGAGCAACTGTTAACAGCTACACAAGTCCAGAAGCCCAGTTCTGAACCAGTCAGCTGAGGTGAAGTGTCTCAGGAACAACTGAGTTGCATTTCGTCAGCTAAATTAGTGGCCTTTTCCTCTAAGAGAACACTGTCTTAGACTGGACCTCCCGCTTTCGACAAGTGGAGCTTTTGATGCATGCATTAAGTGCATCAATATCTGAAATTTGTCCTGGCTCCAGGACAAGAAAAACGGTCTAATGCATAACGGTAAGATGTCCTGAGCAATGGTTGGTGCTCCTTTTTATACAGTATATTGCCATAGCTTTTAAAGAAGTCTATTGATGGGTTCTAAACAGCATACAATATTATGGACCTACATTTAGCTACAGTAGAAAGGACTTGTCCTATTTTCTCAAACTTTTTCTTTCCCACAAGAGGAAACAGTTTTCAAAACCCTGAAATAATGTAAGCCACATGACTCATTCACAGGCTGTCTGATTACTCAACATTTAAAACAGTCCAATTCATGACTTTGTTTCTCTGATTCCTTTATATTGTTGTCATACTCACAATGGCCCTCATTTATCAACATTGCGCATTTCTGTGCGCAATGTAAATACATAATTTTTATCAACATTGCGCAACAATGTTTATATTATGGTGTATTTGCAATATACCCCAGAAGGGATTTGATATTTGATATTATGAACCTGTGCTTACCGCACCAATCCTGCTGTACGCAGGAGCAGCTGATGATAAATGCGGTGGCGGAAAACCAGCGTCATTTGAATGGAACACCCAAAAATATGAATGTACCCATGGGTTTTATGCAATGGGCGAGGAATGTGCTTCTCTATGGTCCTCATGGCGGGGATCTGACATTGAAGAAGAAGAACTTTATTTATATAGCGCCTTTCACAGTCACAAAGCGCTTTACATGAGACAATTGTACATTCATTCCACACTCAGTGGTGTTCAGTTTCCCCTGGAGGAGACTGACAGAAACGTTCAACGTTCCCTCTGACCACCACTATCACGCACAGTCGCACACACATCATTCATCCTGCCCTATTGTACATATTTTTAGCAATAGGGGAAACCGGAGTACCCGGAGGAAACCTACGCAGACGCGGGGAGAACATGCAAACTCCACAAAGAAAGGCCCCGTCCAGGTGGGAATGGAACCTGGGACCTTCTAGCTGTGAAGCACGAGCGCTAGCCGCTGTACTACCGTGCCGTCCATTGCTGTAGTATCACCCCGTGGTGGCCAGGGCAACTCCGAAAGACACTTGGTAAACAGCATTCTTATGAGCACATTGACCTTCCCTAGCACTGCTTAAAAGCCTGGCTCCAAAGAGTTTTATTTTTTCTAAAACTTGCTATGACCCATGTGACAACGCTGGTGTCATATTTTTAACCATGCTGGGTTTTGTCCATCATACTAAAAAATGGAAGCCTTTTCAGTGACCAGTTACCGTTACAATAAATGGGGCTGAATGGGACCCGCCGATCTCTTTATTTATTAAATCTAGTCATTTTTGCAGATGACACAAACATTTTCTATTCTAATGACAACTATAGTAATTTAGTAACCAACATAAACAGTGAATTAAGGAAATTAAAAACGGATGGACATTAACAAATTGTCCCTCAACTTAAATAATACAAAAGTAATGTTTTTGGTAATTATAATAGAAAACCCAGTAAATATAGACGGTGTAGTCTTAGATACAGTATCAGAAATTAAATTCTTAGGAGTCACCACTGACAGTAAATTAAGCTGGAAACCACACATAAGACACATACAAGGTAAAGTCTCCAAAAGTATCTCAATCATTAATAAAGCCAAGTTCTTCTTAAATTACAATGCATTGTTTTTATTATATGATTCATTAGTTTTGCCATATTTAAATTACTGTGTAGAAATTTGGGGCAATAACTACAAAAGTTCATTACACCCCCTTGTTATACTCCAAAAACATGCTGTAAGAATCATACATAAAGTAGGATATTGTGATCACACTAATATATTATTTCTGCAGTCTAAACTGTTAAAAATGTCTGATTTAGTTGATTTCTCTACTGCTCAACTTCTATTTAAAGCTAACAAAAGTGTGCTACCTGCAAGGATACAAATGCTTTTTACACGCACAGAAGGGGGCTGTAACCTGAGGGGGTGTGATAACTTTAAGATTCAAGCAGTGACTTCCACTAGAAAAAGTATGTGTGTGTCTGTATGTGGAGTTAAACTCTGGAACAAATTGGGGGCAGAGCTCAAGCAATGTCCAAATATTCAACATTTTAAATCAAGATATAAAAAAATGGTATAGTCAGAGTACAGGAAGGAGGAAATGGGTACTTGATTGTTAATGGGTGTTAGAAAGTGCTGTATACTTTAAGGGTCAGATCAAGCCAATGATGAAGTCTATTATTATTATTATTATTATTATTATTATTATTAAATTTATTTTTGTGATCAATGATGTATTGTGACTATATTAGTATAAGAATAGATTATGTGGGGTAATTGTTATTGCCATTGTTATTGCTATTCCTGTTGTGTTATCATCATTATACTAATATATAACAATCTATATCTTATTCTTAGAATCAAACTAAATCAATACAGACAGCGGTATTGGTGCTGATGGTAATAAAAAGGAATTAAATTCTTAGAAGCTATAACATGTACATAACCATGTATTTCCGAATTCAACATAACCCGTAGTAAAGGGCAGACAAGCGGGGGCCGGCTGCTCGAGGAAAGCCTCTTCTGGCAGCAGACTCCTAAGTCTTGTTCTTTTAATGCACAGCATAGGACACTTAACAAATGATGGTCTGGTTGGTCGGGGGCTGCTCCCTCTGGCAGCAGATCCAGACACAGGAAAGAAAAAAGAACCTCGATTCTTTTTTAACACACATCATTAAGATTAATCTTGTTATCATGAGCATCTGTTAATACTATACTTTTCATGAATAAATGTGGATTATGTTATGTATCATTCAAGCACTTTGATACAAAGTAATGCTATATGGGCTGTGATGATGATGATGAATAACAGTAATACTAACATGGTAATAAGGTATAAGAAATAAAAATTATACACTTGTTATAAAGTGTAACATACTGTAAATATTGACTTAATGTAACAATGTTAATGTTAAATATGTAACCAACATCATTGTTTAGTAAGACAATAAGGACTAAACATTGTTATGGTTGCATGGTTTTAAGTATATGAATGGGGGTGGGAGTCGATAAGCTTGTCTTCTTTCCACTGCTTTTCGCGCAAGAATGTTATTTTTTTGTTTGTTTATTTTTTCTTTCGCTTTTGTGCCAGCTCGAAATAAAATATTCAGGATTACATTTGCTAAATAGTCTAAATAAAAATAAAATGAATAAATAATGAAAAGTGATCTTTATTACAAAATTTTATATCTATTGATAGGTGGAGGTGTAATTATAAGCCCATTTGGGTTTTCTGCCTCTTCCTGCATTTTATTATTATATCTTAATGTTATAATGGATTGTTTGCTATTATGTGCAAAACTAATAAATAAATAAATATAAAAAAAAGAAAGAAAGAAAGAAGCTTAGACCACATTAAAAAATCTTGCCAGGGCGCCAAATTGGCTAGGGCCGGCCCATAATGAACGTTTCTGTGCTCTGACCCGTAGCGTGGAGCATATTGATGCCATGCACAACATTGAATCAATTTACGCTGTAGCCTAATTTCATGTTTAAAGCACCAATGAGGGTTATATGCAATGTGAATATGCATGTCATGTACATGTACTTGAGTAATTTGTTACTTTTTCCACTGTGAGTAAATGATTAAGTGGCAAATGCTTCATTCTGATCTATAAAATAGATGTAGATCGTTTCATGCGCCTTGTTCGTTAGAATTATCTTGTTTTTCTGCATTTTCATGCTATTTTCTGGGAATTTTCTTCTGAACTATCACGATTTCCTCATGATTTTATGTTTTGTTTCACACAAGTCAGGGTGTCTTGGCTCAAACAGTTACTCAGTACTCACAGTACTTTCATAGTTTTACTTTTTGAGTAATTGTTTGAGTCACTACTGAGTCACTACTCACTACTGAGTAAATATTTTGTTTGGCTACTCGACCCACCTCTGATTATTAGGCCAACTATTTCGTGTAGTAATTGATATAACGCGTGATGACAGAAACGCTTACATTTAATATCCAGGAGGAGGTGCTGTGGGACCACAATAATATTCTGTTACAGCGTAAGTAGCCTACGTGCGCTCGTGTCCCATCTAGCTACTAAAATATTTCAGAAATTCAGAAATGTTCTTAAAAAATACCACATGCAGTGGAATAAATACAAGATAAAATTAAGTCATGCAGAATGTAGGCTACTGCAATAGTCTTTTCAAGTTGCATTGTAGGCAGGTCATTCATTGGCTGAGTGAAATGCCTGCGAATTAAGACTTCCAATGGCACATTATTTAGAAGTCATACACAAATATGAATAAAGCCTACATGCCGTAAAGCGTGACTATGTTGACTGATTTTGGTGACTCAAAATTAATTGTTACCGGAACGCGAGATAAAAATCTTATTAGGAAAATGACAATGCTCCCTGTGGTTGTTGTTGGCTTTGACACTTAACTATGGTTTGTAATATTAGCATACAATAGTTAAACAGGAGCGTGTATCAAACGTGCGTTAGGAATCTCGCTCACTCTCACTCTATTACAATGACAATAGACCTGCGCGCATTGGTCACCCGGTCAGGACCACTTCCTAAATCTCCATGTGAAACAAACGGCCCCCTGCGAAAGCGTCCCAGAGGGGGACGCAGCAGGTTTATGGTAATCAGCCTCTGAGGAGGAGAGCAGGAGGAGGAGAACCACGGAGCCATTTTGTACTCATTTTAAACTTTGTGTGTGAACGCCGCCGCTGCGCACCGAGGACACACTGACACTATGGATACTCAGCGACTTTCCCCACTTTGAGACTTTACAATGAGGAACAAAACTAAAGCGCTGTGTTGGGAGAGGGAGAGTTAACATTTTCTTGGATGACTTTCTTCAACTTCAGTTGGATTTTGTTGGGCAAATGGACATGGAATTGTCGATGTATTTGATATGGTTGTGTGCCATGTTCAGCGCGCCGCTTGCTTTGGAAATGCACCTTTCGGACGCTTTACAGCCTGGGATTATATTGGCTAACTTGTCACTTGGACCGGAATGGACTTACAAACTGGACAGGACTTTAACTCCTGCGTTTCTTCAAAAGTTTTTCCAAATAGGAAAGCATGATGGGGTTGTCCGCCTGTCCCACAGAGTCCAGTGTGCATCCATGCTGAAAAACAGTGCGCCTGCCTACTTCACGGCAGGTTCCTTGTCATCTGAAGACACTGTTGTAACACATTTTAACGTATTTGTCCATGGACAAGACTGTTATATTAAATACAAAAGGAAGAATGCACCAGGTAAGCACGATGTTGGCATTAAACATCTCTCCAAAGTTGCGCCAACTTCCTGCTTACACGCAGGTAAACTTCTACTGAATGTTACAGAACTGTTGCCCATGTTCACACACCGTATTGGCTTCTCTGACTCTCTCTGTGCTGAAAACAACCTGGCTGTTGTGTTTAGACACGGGAGTTTGTTCTTGGCCAGTGACTTTTGTCTTGAGCGCGGAGAAATAAACATGCACTGCGCTATCCACAGTGACACAAGGGGCAGGCTCTCCGTGCTGCTCAGCTTGAGTCTTGTGTCTGATGGAAATATGCGACAAACAGTCCAGGAAAACTCTGTCAAGTTGTTTCGCAGAGGCAAGCGGCAGGTAAACACCCCTCCTCAGTTCCAGCTGCCCAGCTATCAGGTGTCTGTGCCCGAGAACGAGCCCGCTGGGACCCGAGTGATCACACTGAAAGCCACTGACCCAGATGATGGAGAGGCGGGGAGGCTGGAATACACCATGGAGGCCTTGTTTGACAGCAGATCCAACGACTATTTCACCATTGACTCGAAAACTGGTGGGATTTCCACGCTTCGGGCTCTGGACAGGGAGTTAAAAGACACGCATGTTTTCAAAGTTATCGTTAACGATAATGGCACACCTAAAAGATCAGTCACCTCTTTCCTCACTGTTACGGTGAGCGATACCAATGACCATAGTCCGATTTTCGAACAAACCGAATATCGGGTTAGTATAAGGGAGAACGCGGAGGTTGGTTTTGAAGTCATGACAGTCCGGGCCACAGACGGGGACGCTCCATCAAACGCCAACATGATCTACAAAATAGTCAATGAAGATGAAGTCAACTCTGTTTTTGAAATCGACTCCCGAAATGGCTTGGTTAGGATCAGAGAAAAACCAGACCGGGAAACTAGAGCCCACTACACACTTATCGTTGAAGCTAATGACCAAGGAAAAGACCCGAAGCCACTCAAAGCCACTGCGACTGTCCACATAACCATTGAAGATGAGAACGACAACTATCCACAATTTAGCGAAAAGCGATATGTGTCCAGGTCCCAGAAAATGTCGGAGTCAACACCAAAATTATCCAGGTTGAAGCTAAAGATAAAGATGAAGGAAATAATGCCAAAGTTCATTACAGCATTATTAGTGGAAATGTAAGGGGACAGTTTTACATCCACTCTCCGACCGGTGCTATCGATGTAATCAACCCACTGGACTATGAGACCAATAGGGAATATAATTTGCGGGTCAAGGCCCAAGATGGTGGCAGGCCTCCTCTTATAAATGGCACTGGGATGGTTGTAATCCAAGTTGTTGATGTAAATGATAACGCGCCAATGTTTGTCAGTACCCCTTTCCAAGCCAGTGTTTTAGAGAATGTTGCTATCGGTCATTCTGTCATCCATATCCAAGCCAATGATGCAGATTCGGGTGAAAATGCACGTTTGGAGTATAGGTTAACAGGCACAACTCCTGGATTTCCATTTGTAGTAAATAATAGCACAGGGTGGATTACCGTTTGCGAAGAATTGGACAGAGAGACAACAGAGTTTTATACATTTGGTGTTGAGGCAAGAGACCATGGCGTACCATCTATGTCGTCTTCAGCTAGCATTACCATTACAGTGCTTGATGTTAATGACAATGTACCGACTTTTACCGAAGAAGTTTATTCGCTAAAAGTTAATGAAGACGCTATGGTAGGGACAAGCGTGCTGACTGTGACGGCTATAGATCGAGATGTTAACAGTGTAGTGACTTACCAAATCTCCAGTGGCAACACAAGAAATAGATTTGCGATCACTAGTCAAAGTGGAGGAGGTCTTATCACATTAGCTTTACCACTCGACTATAAACAAGAGAGACAGTATGTGCTGACGGTGATGGCTAGTGATGGCACACGTTATGATACCACACAAGTCTACATCAATGTCACTGATGCCAACACACATGGTCCAATCTTCCAAAGTACTAACTATCAGGTGATGCTCAGTGAAGAGAAACCAATTGGGACCACTGTGGTGGTAATTAGTGCAACAGATGAAGATACTGGTGAAAATGCCCGTATTACTTATATGATGGACGATAACGTCCCTCAATTTAAGATAGATCCCGATACAGGCGCGATAACGACTCAAATGGAAATCGACTATGAAGACCAAGCATCTTATACGTTAGCTATTATCGCCAAAGATAATGGAATTCCCCAGAAGTCTGGCATCACGCATGTAGATATTATCATTCTAGATGCCAACGATAATGAACCTCAATTTAGTCGGGATACATATCAAGGGAGCGTGTTTGAGGATGCGGGGGTCTATACGAGCGTCCTTCAGATTTCTGCATCAGATCGTGATTCGGCTTCGAATGGCAGAGTGACCTATACTTTCGCAGGTGGAGACGATGGGGATGGGGATTTTCATATTGAAGTATCAACAGGGATCATTAGGACTAATCGTAAACTTGACCGTGAGAATGTCCCGGTTTATAACCTAAAAGCATTCGCAGTTGACAAAGGCGTACCTCCACTTAAAGCAGCTGTAAATATCCGCATCATAGTCAAAGATATTAATGATAATGCACCAGTATTTGAGAAAGACGAACTATTTATTAAAGTTGAGGAGAACAGTCCAGTGGGGTCTGTAGTGGCTAGAATAACTGCCACAGATCCAGATGAAGGAACAAATGCGCAAATCATGTACCAAATTGTTGAAGGGAATCATCCAGAAGTTTTCCAATTGGACATATTCAATGGGGATCTTACTTCACTAATAGAGTTGGATTATGAATCCCAAACGGAGTATGTCATCGTAGTACAAGCCACGTCTGCCCCTCTGGTTAGCCGAGCCACTGTCCATATTTGCTTGGTTGACATAAATGACAATATGCCACAACTGCAAGATTTTGAGATTATATTCAACAACTATGTCACAAACAAATCCAACAGTTTTCCTACTGGGATTATTGGGAAAGTGCCTGCTCATGATCCGGATGTTGCGGATAAACTCAAGTACAAGTTTATTTCTGGAAATGAGCTAAATTTGCTTATATTGAATGAACACACTGGAGATTTGAGGCTGAGTCGGGACTTGGACAATGACCGAGCACTGGAGGCACCTATGAGGATCTCTGTGACAGGTAAGGAGCTTTTAAAAAAAATTCTATATTGTAATCCCTGGACAAGCCAGAAATCTCACTTTCATTTTCATGCCTAGAAATGTAGGTTAGTCTGAGCTGAAGAGAAGAGATTTGCAGTTGTAACATAGCATGTAAGTAAATGGGTCTCAGAAAGATTTAATAAGGAATAAACCTTGTTGTGTCATTCACTTACAGTAGATTGTATTTGCCAGACCATAAATCAATATTCCTTAAATGTACAGTAAGCATATTCTGCAAAAAATTGGAAATTTACTGTATGTGCTTGATGTGGTTTTGTGCACACACAATTAAGGATATTTACCAGATTAATTGTTTATAAATAATGAAAGAATTAGGGGAGTAAGGTTTAAACTGTTAGTTGGTCCCGACTCACCCATAACTTTCTCAATATTTCATTATTGTTTATAAGCATGTTTTACAACTTTCAAGGCACAAAGTGGTGCTTTACGGTCATAGTTATTCTAAAAACAGCGATTGATTACAAGTATGCGCACCGTACAATGGTATATTTCACAAATGCAAAAAATATCAGGTACATGGCCATTAATTGTTCAGATAATTCTCTGCGAATTCTAAGAATGGTATATTAAAAAATGTTTGGAGATATTATTGTTTTAAGTTGCAAAGGGTGAGACACTGCAATTAGAACAATCTACTGAGGAAGAAGTGGGCCTGTCAGAATTCAGAACATACAGTATACAGTATGTCCCTCTTCTTTTTTCTCTTTTACAGTACAACTCCTGTATATAAACCTCCAGCTTTCAGTTGGTGTTGACTCAGAACTGTTTGCTTGAGGCTCTCTGCAGGATCCAGTTGAGCTGTTTTTGTGCTAATAAATGAATTGTTTGGAAGTGGTTGGTTGAGGTAATAAAAAAGTGCCATCGGCAGGGCACCCCTATAACTGGGTTTCTTTGTTGTTGTGGATATGTGGGCTTCTTTCAGCCATAGATGACCACATTCCTGCACCCCAGCGTGCAGACACAGTCCCCTCCAGTTGAAGAAGAAGGTGGCAAAAAGCCTTAAAGTATATGGCCAGTAGGTTGTTGAAATGTTCTTATTTGAATTCAGTGATAAAGTAGATTATGATATTACATCATGCATATATTTGAATTGGTGTTTTAGCGTACATTCTTTAAAACTAACTAAATGACTTGTTTGTGGGATAGAAACTATATCTTGTTATGTATATACTTTTCTTTCATCACAATCAGATAGTCAAGGACCAGCTGTGCAGCTTTTTAAAGTGGAACAGGTAGTTTTCAGTAGCAGTTAGGGCTGCAGGATTTTAGAGGAATACCTAAATGCCATTTTTAACGGTTAAACTAATACAAGAGTCTCGGCAATTTAAAAAGAATTGTTGTCGAGATCTAACTACAGAGTTGCCAGGCTTTTAAACGTGATAAATCCTTATGGAGACTGTTGATTTTTTTCAGAGGAAAGTTCCATATGTTACGTAAATAAATGCGATCTTTGCAGTTTGCTAATTGGAACCATAACAAAAACAAATGCATTTCCGATCCAGTTGCAATTTATTGTGCATTTATTTATACTGCGCATTTCGTACACAAGGCAACTCAATGCGCCTAGTAGCAGTTGAATGATGTGAGTGAGCGAATCTGTAATACTGAAGTTTGCGTATCATGTCACCGTCTGTGGTTTTGCCTATATAGTTCAAACTGAAAGTCATGCTTGAGGAATTTTTTTGCTGTTTCCTTACAACAGAAGCAGACTTTGTTCCTGGAAGTTAAAGATTAGACTGTATGCAAACACTTAGAAATTCTCACCTAAACGGGCTGCTGCAAAGGCACATTCTTCCACACAACTGGAGCGACAAAGGGGCAGAAAGCATCAATTAAATTCAGAATAACTAAAGAAAGTTACCCAATAACTTGTTTTCAGCCATGCTTTGTGCATGTAATGTTGTTTGCCCCTTTTACACAATAAATGCTATGCCATTTTATTAATGCAAAAGAGTATTAAATGTATTTCTCCACTGTGAGAGCAATAAAAAAGCTTATCTTTACTTATTTCATTTACCATTGATTCGTTACGTCTTTAGCTACACAATTATTGTTTGGTTACTTTTGGTACTAATTATACGTTTTAAATATTCAGCAATGATCATCTGGTGGAATATTATTCTGAAGAAAATTCTTGACTACTCTGCTCCCCTCTGCTGCGTATCCTCTCAGTCACAGCTGATGCCCTGTTTGGACATACAAATGCATGCACAATTAGGTCTAGGCACACACTTGCCCTACAAAAACATAGAAATCCCCTTTTTTCATCACCGCACCCTGATGTCAAGTGTTAGGTACCCATTACTGCTGATGTCTTGACCCATGACCCAGCTCTTTGGGAGAGAAAGACCTGAGGGGATTGAAGGCTCAGAGCAGTATAACAAGCAATGAAGGACAAGACTGTGATTGTTGGCTTGTCTTGTAAACTAACTCCCATTACGAATAGGAAATGTTGCAGTTACCCTTTTAGTAATAACGGTAGTGTCTAAAAAAAAGTGGCATCTAATTTTGTACTGCACTTACTAACACAGGTATTAACATTTCTAGTTTTTTTTTTAAATCAAAAATTTTCATCTTTTGTAGAAACTGTTAATCTGTGTTCCTGTTTATTGCTCCCCTTGTATGCCTGTATACCTTGTATACCTATCCACTTTATAGGTCTGTAGTTCTTTAGACAGATTAGGATGCATTAGTGCTGTCCTCCATCCGCAAAGGGCCAATAGCAAAAGAGCTTGCAAACCAGTCCGACTTTTATACTAACTTCTCTCTCATCATGATCCAAAGACACAATAATGCCCCAATGCAGGTAACAAACAGTCTTTGTAGTTTTTTGTTTTTTTCCCCCCAAAAAAAATGTTTCAGCAGCTTCATGGGATTATGGAGTGGGGTCAAACTGGTGGAACAGAAGTGTGAAGGGGGGCTAACGAACCAAATCGTGCCATTGCGGATTGTTCAGGGCTCAGAGGTTGCAGCACAGTAGCAGTTGAGAGGTAAGGGTGTGTTTAGGCTGCTGGGCCACTTTAGTTCCAAACTAGTCCATGATGTGGTGAAAAGTAAAAGTAAAGCCTCAATGTAGTTTCAGCTCCTTGTTTCCTGATATGGTGTTGGCGTAATGAAATTCTTTGCTTGATTTGTCATGGTGTATGTCTGTGCGAAATGTTGTGGTTCTATGACAGCTGTATATCGTTGAAATGTCACAATTACCTATGTTTTATTTTTAACTTGGGCATCGCTAGATCAGATTCAGATTCAGAATAGTTTTTGGATTCAAGATGCCTTGAATCCAATTGTTTGTTCCTTTCATCAAATCAAATTGCTGCATTACAAGTTTTCTGCACTAAAATAAATGTCAATATTCCCTCATAACTCATAGCTAAGTATAAATATAAATTGTCTAAATTCTTACGACTTAACATGTTGGATTATCTCCAAGCTTGGCCTGCCTCCAAGTCCAGGTGTGCTCTTTATGACAGTGGGGACAATGGAGTGCTTCTCAAGCTCTGGTCGGTAACAGTAGTGGGCCCCGATAAGTCTCCTGAGATGCACAGCTGCAACACACTGCTGTAGCCACAACACCGCTCTCCATGTATATCACTGTACAGGATGGTCATATACAGTAGCAGAGGCCTGTGTGTCCTCATTGTATTGCAGGCTTATCTGGAACTAGTTCGATTTCACTAAAACCTTTGGGGTTCTCATTCGGCCTTCACCGAGATGTGTATCTGTCATCTGTTACTGTCAGCTTGGCGGGCCGGACGGTTCGAGAGGTATTTGAGGAGTAATGCAGACCAAGTTTCCTGTCATTCCTATCTTCTCATCGGGCGTAGGATTATACCAAAACTGTGCCTCGTCCTTTTACCTAATGCATGTAGTTCTGATGCACTTGGCAGCAGTATAGACAATTCACATCTGTCTGGTTGAGAGGCTGAAAATATAGTGCAAACATTGATTGTATGGATGAGAAGGAAGAATGGATGCCGCATTTGGCAATTTACTATATATTTTTTAATCTGTAAAACACTTTTGTGTTACATTTTGATTAATTGATCGATTCATTCATTGAATGAATGGATGGATGGATAGATGGATGACTGAATGAATGAATGATTGATCCACTGTCCTAAAACATTAAAGTGTTAATTAAAGCTCTGTAGGTAGTTTCCAGGAAGCATTTGGCACGAAGAGGAGTTTCCGCCTGCCGATACAAAGACATGAAAAAACTGGATAGATGGACGGTATCATAAAAGAATGCTGAGGCAGGTTGTTGCTTAAATTATTAAAATGATTAATGCAATGTCTCTTTTTTCCCACTCCGCTGTGATCTTTCTAACGTAGCTGGGAGTGTGGCGTGCTGTTACATGTACAGTCCACACTCCCTCTTCTGTCTTCACCCCCATAGGGATTTGATACAACTTACTAGCTCAGCTTAGTTTGGTGACTAATGTTACAACCAAGAAATTGCATTTAATTTTCTGCATCTGTGTATTACTTCTGACATTGACACAATATAAACATAAAAATAAAAATGTGGTTCCGAGTCTGGTCATGATGGAGAAATTTTGACATTTTCTCGTTCCAGCTTCAGGTATTCATTGAACTTTGTGTAAGCTCTCAGTTCAGTAGTTTTTAGTTAAAGCAAGACTTTTCAAAAGTTGTCATCAGACTGGGTTGTTTAGAATTGAACATGTTGTTCCTCGATCTCATCCAAGACGCCTTTTCAGCTCTGCACTTAGAATGTATCCTTATATTGCTTTGAAACACAAATAGTTTTTCTCTCACCATTTATTACTCAGACGCTTCCTGATTGGACACAAGAGAGTGATGAATAGACCAGTGACAAACAGGACGTCCCGGATGAGTCTGGAGACAGACATCTTTGTGGCCTGCTTCTCCATGTGATTGTGCTGGAGTCTGCAGAATACGCGAGTAACATGACCCCATAGTGCAGTACAGGTGTGAAGCAGTTACACAGGCAGACACAGGGATGACGTCTAAGCCGCAACATAAAAGCAGGGTCAGACACTTGTTACAATGAATCTCAAAGGACAAATGATCTGCACTGCTGTTTTGAGTTGGTGTTTTAATGCATATTTGTTTGCACTTGATTGAACTGTTCTATGTGTGGCATAGTGTATGTTGCTTTGATGCAGACATCGTTTATGCAACATCCAACACTTGCCCACTTGTGACCCTACTTGACATATATTGCGACACATACGTTGCACATTTGCACATGGATGTTTTGTCTTGAAATAAAATAAACCAACCAGATGCTTTCTGAAATAAATACTATATATTTCAGGCATCTGTCTAAATGCCTGTTATCTTTCATTTAGATCTTAAAGGGACTAGATGGAAGTTGTCTTTTTTATACTCGCTACTGCCACCTCAGGTCTTACGCTTAACTGCAATTTGTATTAAGCTTGTGCATGACGGCACTTCGGGCCAAAGTAACAACTTTTTGAGTGACAGGGCAGGATTTTAGCAGCAGTTGTGGTGAACAGATCTGGGCTCTTTCTACACATTAGGACTTTGCTGGAGCAAGTAGGGGGTAGCAAATACAACTCCGTCTAGCCTTTTTAACATAATTTTATAGATCAAAGTGATTAACTGAAAATCCATCATTTCCTTTCCCATAATCCATAGTCACAGAGATGTTTTAACGATGGTTGACACATTGTGCCTTAAAGAAAATTGTGATTTCTTAATTTGTTGAACTTGAACATGTACCAATATGTGTCCGTAATGATTCATGTACAGCGTAAAATTAAATTTCTAGCTTTCCAAGTTGAAGACCACCCAGTAGCTGCTGTCACCGGCTGATTTGTTTAGCTAATCTAAGCAGATGTTCACATGTCTACAACTAGTACATGGATTTGGAGAGATACTGAACATGAATCACACTGTACTTGCATACACATAAGAGATTCATGATTTTAAATGTGTTCTTGACAAAAAATTAAAAGAAATCTGGTCCAATTGTAAATTTACGGTTTATTTAAAAGGTAAAATTTTTGCTGTAACCAGGATTCCTGTTTCAAAACTATACGTCTGCCTATAATATGTAATCTTTTGGCTTCTCATGTTGCCATAGCTGGGTAACCCCTCCCATCTCGTAACTCCTTTAACACACCTTTCTTTCCTGCTCTATCTCTGTCTTTACACTTACACTGTTGCATTGTGTGTCTTCATTCTGACTCCACTTCTTTTGGGCTTTACCCAAATCTAAGTGGATGTCACATCCGGTGAGTGTATTCTGTGTTGACGCTCGTGTGAGCAAGCTAAAAATGTTAGCTCTCTCTGTGTTAGTATTGTTAATCCATGTATTAAACGTAGCTGTATAGTCCACTGTAGCTGATTGTAGATCTAATTTGGCCCATTATCTCCATGGAGACTATTCTTTCCTCTGCTTGAACCAACACTTCTGTGTGGATTAAATCCCTTCTCTCTCTCTCCTACGTAGCGTGGTAGCTCGCTGGCTAGCTTAGTCCACTAGCCTAGCCATGACTGCCCCGTCTACTTCTGCCTCTTTCGCTCTGTCCTGCTCAGTTTGCCGTATGTCGAGTCAGAAACCTGCCTCCTTCACAGATGATAGTAGTTGCGTTATGTGTAGTGGTAGCTTTGGAGGCCAGGGTGTCCGAGTTAGAGGAGCGGCTGTCCGGAGTTATAGTGAAGGCTAGTGTTAGCTACAGTCAGATAGTGGCAGGGACCGCAGTCCGCTCCAACAGTGCTACAGAGGTTAGTCAGGCTGAGGCTAGCCCCGCAGCGGGTCCCGTACAGCAGGGACAAGACCAGGACGGATTTGTGACTGTTCGGGGAGGGAGAAGTGCTAAGCGCACTTCATGTCCAGAACAGGTTTTCTCCCCTCAGCGCCACACCGGCTGAACCTGATACTCTGGTGATTGGAAGCTCCATAGTTAGGGACGTGAAGATCCCAGCAGCTTTGGTTAGGTGTTTTCCGGGGGCCAGAGTTGGTGACATCGAAAGTAACCTTAGGCGCTTAAAGCAGGGAGGGAGGAGGTTCCATCAGATCGTGATCCACACGGGTGGTAGCGATATTCGGCAGAGACCGTCAGAGATTCTCAAATTGCAAGTAGGCGTGGTGTGTGAATTGGCTAAGACGATGTCAGATACTGTAATATACTTTGGTCCTCTGCCCAATTTGGTCAATGATGAAATGTATAGCAGACATTTATCATTTAAATGCTGGTTGTCTAGATGGTGCGAGCAAAATGATGTTGGCTATGTCAATAATTGGAGCGCCTTTTGGGGAAAGCCCAAGCTCATGCGCAGGGATGGCATACATCCAAATTTGGATGGTGCATCCCTTTTATCTACGAATGTGGCCGATAGCCTTAGTCGCGGCCCAAATTGACGGTCCAGATATGAGCCCCAGGTGCAGAGCAGTGGTGTAGAACACTCCTCTGTAACCACCAACCCTGCTCCAGGATTGTCACAAATCATCAAGTGTGTATATTCTCCAGAACAAATAAAGACTGTGTCTGTCCCCCGTAAACCAAAGACTAAAATATCAAAAGTTAACAAAACAAAGGCTGGCGTGCGACCAAATAATTGAAATACCAGAACAAATAAAGACTGTGACAGTCCTCCGTATAGCAAGCACTAAAACATTAAAAGCTCACAAAACAAATGCTGGCATGCGACCAAATAACTTAATACAAATACCCAAGAGTAAACTTAACATTAAACAAAACAATAAACAAAGTGCTAAGCACATAACGTGTGGGTTGTTGAATATTAGATCAATCTCATCAAAGTCCTTTTTAGTAAGTGCCCTACTGGATGGGGTTTGCTTTACACAAAATGTGAATAAACCTACTCACTGTCATAAACACACCCTTGATCTGGTTTTAACATATGGGATTGAAATTAGCGACCTAAACGTTCTCCCTCAGAATCCCGCGCTTTCTGACCATTTTCTAATTACAATCAAGTTCATAATCGAAGATTATACTAATCCACAGGATACAATTCAATTAAAACGGACACTATACGAAACAGCTGTGTTAAAGTTTAAAGAAATGATCCAGCCAGTCTTTAATACTATGTCTATAGAGAATAGCTCGCATATTGATTTAAATGAAAGTGATCAGTTTGTCGACAGCGTTATGCTCACACTAAAAACAGCCCATGATGTTGCGGCCCCACTGAAACAGAAAGTTGTTGTTGCGGCATGAGTCAGGCTGCAGCTGGCCGTCACTCAAACGGGAGCGCATCACGTGACCGCGAGTTTACAGGGGAGAATTAGCACTTGATGCTTTGTTTTGCTACTGCGCTGCTGAGGAATCTCTGAAATCGCTTATGGACTCATCAGGAAACGAGGAGCAGAAACTATCATGAGGCTTTACTTCTACCACGTCATGGACAATTCTTTCTGTCAAACTAAACGGAGTTTGGACTAAGTGGAGCAGCTTTACAAGAAGTTGCTCTCCTCAGGTTAGTAAGATGCTGTGTCTTTGTTATTTTAGTTTTACCTTGCTTCTTACTGATGCATTATTATCACCACTTGTGTGTGTCGCATGTGCTTGGGCACTGCTGTTGTGCCGCCGCATTTGTAGCGGTGAGTAAAGTCATAAGCGATAGGCCAGGTGACATATATAAACAAAACATGCTAATGATACGTTTACCCCATAAAACTAAACATTCAACAAAACACAGCCGACTATGTGGCATTTATGGATAAGAATGCACTGTACAGTATGTTGTAAGCCAACAATGTAAGGACAAAAAAAAGAAGAAAAAAAAGTGCGGTTTGTAGTAACCCAACCCACCCTCACCCGAAGTTTGCCGTATTTTTGAGGTACCCGAACCGACCGAATCCGCGGGCCCCGCGGTTGACCGCGGGTGTCGGGTCAACCCGCGCATCACTATCGGATACCATATTGAAAATAATTAACTCGTCTTTAGAAAATGGGTATGTGCCAAAGTCCTTTAAATATGCTGTTATCAAACCACTTTTGAAAAAACCCAATCTCGATCTTGATATTTTAGCAAACTATAGGCCCATATCTAATCTGCCTTTAATTTCAAAAGACCTTGAAAAAGTAGTGGCTAAGCAGCTTTGCCGCCACCTACAGGACAATAGTTTATTTGAAAAATTTCAGTCAGGGTACAGAACCTATCATAGCACAGAGACCACCCTTGTCAAAGTTACCAACGACCTGTTATTAGCAGCTGACGCCGGACTAGCTTCAATCCTGGTTCTGTTAGACCTCAGTGCCGCCTTTGACACAATCGACCACAATATTCCCCTGCAGAGGTTAGAAACTGACGTAGGTATCAAACAGCCCTCTCTTGGTTTAAATCTTACTTATCTGATAGGCACCAATTTGTTAATGTAAAGATTGCGGCAGCAGGTAGCAGCAGCTTGGCTGGTGCTGATGCTTTACCTTTTCTAAAGACATCTGGAAAACCGCTCGATTTAACATCTGCCCCTAAAACCTGGATATCTTGGCCATCAAAGCCAACCAAAGCCAAGGCACTAAATGTGCTTATTGTTTCGCTCCCACACATCACTACGCAAATGTGTGGGAGTTGGACTGCTGCCAGTGAACTTTCAATCTCACAAGCAAGTGGCACACCTAGGCCTGCTACACCCCTCAACTCGTGGAGCCAGTATGTCATCTTCTCCAAAGTTCTTGATGATGGGCGTGTAAATGCTCCAAAGGAGCAACACGAGCCGAGAGCACGGAGAATGGCTCAAACAGTCTACCGGGGCCGTACAACTCTTCTCTGCATTATCCTACTTCTATGCGGAGATATTCAAGTGAACCCAGGGCCTATGGATCTACAACAATCACTGGAGGTGGCAGAGACCGCTCTGATCCACACCGCGCACGCTTTCAACATAGCGCAGATACTACCGGCTACCATTGCTAACAGTGTGCCAACGATGCGCGCATCATCCACGTTTACTACACTGCAACAAGGTAACCTCCTGGTACCAGACGCGCTTAAACCAGCAAATTAAAGCTGCAAATCAAACGCTATGCAGACTATAGTTGTTTCCAAATAAAGCCAGATGAAACTATTTCAGACAGTAAACCATGCGTCGGTCCTATGGAACCCGTTGACAAAGCCGAAAGGAATTTTCGGAGGACCTATTAACATACGCAGCGTCTAAAACGGAACAGTTGGAACATCTACTGTTGGGGTCAAATCTACATTACCTGTGTCTTTCCGAGACTTGGATTACAGCTACTCCTGTATCGGCATTTATGATTCCTGGATACAAAGTATACAGACGGGACAGAGGAAAGGGAAAAAGGGGCGGGGTCTTGATCTACGTAAAAGACAGTATTGGCAGTCACCAAATAGACATTCCAGATCAAACTATAGAGTAGGTTGGTGTTACAATTAAATTATCGCCCCAAATGTCATTTAATGTACTTTGTGTATATAGACCACCAAATGCAACAAGTGAATTCTATACTAAAAAATTCTAAAAACATATGAACGAAAGGAAATATTGCTCATGGGTGACCTCAACATAAATTGGCTTGATAAAGGCAAGAGGAAACACCTAAAAGCATTGCAAACTCAATACAAATGACACAACTGATTAAAAAGCCAACTAGAATAACAAGAACTTCTCAAACTTTGATAGATTTAATATTTACCAATAAACCAGACAGGGTAATTAAAACATACAACCTAATAACTGGACTGTCTGATCATAATCTTGTTCTAATAGCCAGGAAATGAAATAAATCAAAGACATAAACAAAGAACAATCAAACAAACAATGCAAAATTCCTCATATTTCTAAAAGAAATCAAGAGCTCCTTAAAAATGATTTAAATGAAATTGACTGGACCTCCAAAATTGATAGTGAAAGCTGTGGTCATACATGCAACAATATTATAACTGCTATAAAGGATAAAATTGATACTGTAGATATATACAGCTCAAACATAGAAAATCAAATAAAAAGAGGCTCCCCTGGTTTAATGAATCTCTCTGGGACACAATGAAACAGAGAGATAAAGCTCTCAAGGTTTCTTTAAAAACTAAATTAACCACTGATCATTACAGCTATAAATCTCTGAGAAATAAAGTTACCATGCTGCTTCGACAAGCAAAGCACATTTTCTTAACTTAATCAAAGTAGGTAATTGTAAAAATCTGTGGAGGAGCATGGATAAACTATTGGGAAGGGAAACATATATCAGGAGCACTTACAGCTCAAAATTAATGGAATAGATCAAAATGAGGGCTCTATTCTGGCTAAACATTACAATGATTATTTCTTGGATTCTGTGTTAGATCTGGCAGAGACTATTTCTGAAGTGAACTGTTGCCGAGATGATCGTGGGGATGGAAATGTGTCTTACTGTAGGTTGCAGAGTATAGATGAAGACAACATTTCCAACATAATAGCAAATTTAAAAAATAGTAAAGCAAAGGATATATTTGGACTTGATACATCTCTTTTAAAAGAACACAAAATGATTCTAACTCCAGTGATAACAATAGCTGTGAATCAATCTATAAATGAAAACAATTTTCCTTTGGCGTTGAAAAAAGCAGTAGTCAAGCCGATTTTCAAGTCAGGAGACAAGCTCCGTGTGTCAAAATATCGACCTATTAGTATCCTACCAGCCATCTCCAAGGTCTTTGAGAAGGTGGTGGCAGAGCAGCTAGTGGAGCATCTCGACCACACTGATGCATTACATCCCTGCCAGTTTGGGTTCAGGAAAAGATACTCAACAGAGTCCACGTGTTGCTACCTACTAGAAGACATCAAATCCAGTCTTGATGTTGGTGGTGTGGTAGGGGCGGACTTTCTGGACTTGAGAAAGATCTTTGATACAGTTAATCACCAGCTTCTCATCAGCAAACTATCTAATTTTTCTCTTGACAAAAATACAATAGCATGGATTCAATCTTACCTTAATGACAGACAACAATGTGTTGCAGTCGACAATATAAAATCACCTTTAAAACCTTGCAGCATGGGAGTGCCACAAGGTTCCATACTGGGCCCCCTGCTGTTTACACTATACATAAATGACCTGCCAACAAGTAAAATTATTATGTATGCTGATGACACAGTGCTATATGCACATGGCAAAACTGCGGAAGAAGTTGCTCAAAAACTAACCAATGAGATGAAGAAAGTTTCTTTTTGGCTGAAAAACTCATGCCTCACCTTAAATTTAGATAAGACTGTTTCGATGTTTTTTACAAATCGTTATAAAATACAAAATTGCACTAAGATTTTAACTGATGGACAAATCATTACAAATCCAGAGCAGATAAAATATTTAGGTGTCATATTGGAACCAAATTTAGGCTTTAAAAACACACAAAAAAGTTATCAAATACAATCAAATTTAATATGGCACAATTCAGACACATTCAAAATTCCCTTACAATCGAGGCCTCAGGAGCCTACCTAAATGCAATTTAGTGTGCGATTGTTCCACATTTTCTTTATTGTATGACAAGTTGGTCACAGGCTTGTAAATCTGCCCTCAGGCCACTTGAGTCATTATATAAAAGTTCTCTAAAGATACACGATAAAAAAGGCAGATGATTCCATCACTGTCATATCCTTGTAAAACACAAATTACTCAGCTTTGAAAATCTGATAAATCATACAAATCTGTGTCTGATGTATATGATCCTCCATGACACCGCTGCTCCTCCACTAAAAGAGTTCATCCCTCTGAGCTCTGAAATAACAACTCGAGCCACTAGATCTACAGTGCGAGGCGAATGCAGGATCCCAAAGCGCAAGACAGCATTTGGAAACTCTGCTTTTTCTTGTGTGGCCGTTCGTCAGTGGAATATGTTGCCTACAGAGCTGATAACAAGCACAAACTTTTACACGTTCTCACGCCTGGCAAAGAAATGGCTTTTGTCAAATCAAACTTGCACCCACATGTGATCAGATGTATGTATGTGTGTGTGTGTGTGTGTGTGTTCTGAGGTCTATAAGAGTAGACCTGAGTAAATGGAAGGTGTGTATAAGAGTTTTTATCTGATTGTTGTGCATGTGAAGATTTGCTTTTACTATTATGAACTTGGTCAATGTAAATACCATTATCCATGTATGCATGATGTTTTTATGTATTTAACTATAACATTAGCCTGCCCAGGGACTACGGGTGGAAATTAGCACTTGAGCTAAACCTAGTACGATGCATCTCTCCCTTGAGGTTAATGTTTATTGTACACCGTCCCTGTTTCTCTAAATAAATGAACTAAACTAAATTAAACTAAACCAACAGTCTTCACCGTGTTCCAAAGTGTGCTATGGGGTGCCACAGGGTTCAGTGCTCGGACGAATTTTATTTATATTGTACATGATTCCATTAGGTAACATAATCCAAAATCACAATATACATTTTCACTGTTACGTGGATGACACACAGCTGTACTTATCAATGAAACAGGGTTTCCCACTAATACATTAGTCTGTGGCGGCCCGCCATAGTCTATTTTTATCTGCCACAGTCTCGATCTCGAACGAACACCAACATCTGCAGCAGAGGCGCAGGTTTAACAGGACAAATAAGGAGCAGTGAACAATGTCTCACTGTTTAAGCCTATTATTATAACAAAAAATTAAGGCAGCTTTGCGTAGTTTTGTTTTTGCTTATAAACTAAAAGACCACATGGCTAATTTGCATAGTAAAACTCTTTACTGTGCTGCTAATGCAGCTGTCACTATAATGAATTAAACCAGAGGTCACGAAATGGCGGACCTCAGTCTGGTTGCGGACCCACGCACCAACCCGTCCGAACCCAAAACTTGGATCCAAACTTTAGACCCGACGTGACAGTCCTGCAGCTGCGTCTGTGCTGTCTCTCCCTCGCTCCCTCTCTCTCCCCCTCACGCCGCTAACCCAGCTGAACAAAAAGAGAAACTGCAGTTCAGAAATGGCTTTTAGAAACGGCTGCAGAATGATTGAAATACGGCTCGCTAAAGATTTAAAACCAAGATGACGCTAGTCATCTAATTAAATATGCACGCGCGATAGTTACGAGCAAACAGCGCGGCTGTTTTTCGATCGTTTAAAACAGTAACATGCTAGCAACGTGTCCTAAAAGTTCCCTAAAAAGTTTTCAATGAGTTGAAAATGCAGCTGCAAGATTGTTAACGCGTACAAAGAGAAGAGAACACATTACACCTGTGCTAAAGTCTCTCCATTGGCTTCCTGTTGAGTTTAGAATCAAATTTAAAATCCTGCTCCTCACATTTAAATCCATAAAGGGTATGGCTCCGCTCTATCTCCAAGACGCTATCGTTCCATATCGGCCAACCAGAGCACTCGCTCTCAAAACTCAGGGCTACTAGTGATTCCTCGGGTCTCCAAAATCACTGTAGGAGGAAGAGCCTTTAGCTACCAAGCTCCGGTTTTATGGAATAAACTCCCAGCTCACGTTAAAGAAGCAGACACAGTCCCTACATTTAAGACTAGGCTAAAAACGTACCTCTTCAAATTAGCTTATGATCAGGTCAGTTAGATAAAGCTCTAACCCGCTGCCTTAGAAGAACTGGGAAGTACAGTACACTGAGCGCTATCCTCTTCTTCTTGTTACTGCAAACTTTGTCTTATTATGATACAATATTTATTTTATCTGTAGTCTGTTCATTACTATTCACTTGGTGTCTCCTGTCCCACTCCCCCTCGGGAGTGCCTGTCTATATTGAACGGAGGAACCCTGCCTACTGGATTTGACAACAAGGACTGGACGGACTGCGATCTTGACTCGTCTGCTGAGGGACTCCCTCGGCCCTGGGTCTCTATAGCCTGTCCGTCCATGGGAGTGGAAGTTGATTCCATAAAACCAGAGCTTGGTAGCTAAAGCTTTTGGATTCATTGTATATAAGACACCTCTACTTACTATTTAATTGTTTGCACCCTCCCTGTCTTAGATTCCACATTTCCTGTCTATTTTGCACTCCCCGAGCGTTTCTTGAGAAGTGATGTATCAAGTGAATTTCTCCATTATGAGATCAATAAAGGCTTACCTTATCTTATCTTACCTCCTGCTGTGATTTTGGAGACTTGAAGAATCACTAGTAGCCCTGCGTTTTGAAAGCAAAGTGCTCTGTTTGTATGAAATGTTTGCGTCTTGGAGATAAATTGGAGCCAAACCCTTTATCGCCTTTAACGTGAGGAGCAGGATTTTAAATTTGGAGAGACTTTAGCACAGGAGTTCCCATTACCATTGTTGCAGCCTCATTTTGAACTAGATGAAAGCTTCTCAAAGAACTTTTAGGACACGTTGCTAGCTGGCAGTTACAGCCATCCAGCCTTGATGAAACAAATGCACAAATACGTTTTTCTGCGTCACTAGTCATAGGTAAGTATTTAGCAATATTACGCATGTGAAAAAACGCTGTTTTACAGGCCTGGTTTATATGTGCTTTAAAAGAGAGGTGTTGGTCCAACAGAACTCCAGGTTTTAAGATTTAAATATAATATAATATAATACAGGCAGTTTTTCCATCACTAGTCTGATTGGTGTACTCTCTAGGTCATAGTTTGGCTGCTCTTTTGTAAATGCATTTTGCCAATTCAAATGAATTATGTTTTTTCTCCCTAACCCAACTTAAAAAAAAAAAAAAAATGACTTACCTGTATTTAAAGTAAACAGAATATTTCTAAAGGAAATATTACGTTTATAGACACTCCACTTGCCGTGGAGTGTAATCTATAATCCATCTCTTGTGCCACGCCACTCTAAGGGCCCTGTTTGAAGCCTTATAGTCCCAAAACACATTGTATGTGTTCTACAAAGCTTCAAAGCATGCTTCAATAGCCCGTATCCATTAGGGGTGGGCCATATCGTATCGCATATCATTAAACCGGTATCATTTTGTTATCGGTGTCATTTTTTATATTGTTGTGGACATGATATAATTTGCATGTGCTCTCCAGCTGATTTGGACTGAAGTCGGGACCAGGCACAGATGGAGATTGCAACTAACGTTACGCTCAGCTGCATCAGAGCAGCAAACACTGTGTAGGACACAGGGGCAGATCCTTAAAAAGTAGAATGAAATGAGGGATGTAAATTGCTTGAGTAAATCATATTTGCGAGGGAATTAGCAAGGCGCAAAAAAAAAAAAATCTTTGAAAGAATCTTCCCAATAAGCATATGGCAGTAATTTGGCCTTTGTCAATGTATCATCAAATATACTGTTATTGTGATATTTCTTTTTTGTTTAAATCGTGATATAGATTTTAGGCCATATCACCCTGCCCTACGTTTTTTCACCTGCAGAAAAGGTTAAAAAGTCCAAAGATCTGGGAGCCCTCGTTTGACCCCACCTCTAGTTCTTAGTGCTTTTTAAGTACCAGTACCCCCTTTTAATTGCTTTCCAACAGGGAAGAACTAGGGTACTGGGTTGCTACGTTTGGAGGAACTTTTTACAGCTCCTATTCTTAGGGGTAGTACTTTCTACTCAGAACTAGCCCCTGTCCTGCAGCTGTTGTGCAGTGCAAACACGAGCCGAGGGGACGGAGGGTTCCCATGACTGAAGAGGGACTTTCAGAAACTGTCCCCATGAACTGTTTGGTGCAAAAACGTCTAAGATCTACAAACTGTGAAACAGATTTTACCCGTTACACTTCACTTTCGTGGGAGGAGTCTTGTTTGTAACCCAACACACTTCTATTACTCTCTCACTTTTTATCCTCATCCACTCCAAAAACACAATACCTTTCTTTGTTCGTCTCAATGCTGTGGCTATGGCTCCTGAGGTTAACACAGGAGATACTGACCAGCAGCTGAATGTTAAGTGTTCGGGGCAATAAAAGCCACTAGACATTGGTGAGTGAGGCTTGTAACAGGCAGAATGACATGACACCAGAGGAAGCATGGTGTGGTTTGGGCCTTGTTCACCGCAGGGCTTCATACTTACTAATTATGGCTGCTATCTGATTGTGTGGGATCTAATAGACAAACCAGTGTGGACATGTCTGATACCAATGTGTAATCCTAAAGTTACTCACTCTCCTTGAGCTTACTCATGCTACCCAGGAAAATGTTTTGTCTCTGTATCGTGTGAATGACTATGAAGATGTGTTGCTGCTTGCAAATATAAAACAGAAGTTGAGGCTCTAAAAACATCAGAATTTAATGATATGCAGACAGAATTTTGTTCACAGCTTAAATGTATTTTTGAAAAGTCATGATAAAAATAATAACAGCCACACTTGTAATGTGCTTTTCAACCCTGTGTTACCAAGTTTCTCAAAGTGCCACACTGTTGTCATTAATTCACGTCGGTGGTGGTAAGATACTTTTGTATCACAGCCGCAGCCCATTTGGGGTTGACTGACGGCTGCCAATCGTCGCCATCGGCCCCTCCGACCACCACAAACCGCATTCATTCTGGCCTATTGTACGGGCTTTTAATGGTAGAGGAAACCGGAGTACCCAGAGGAAACTTACGCAGGCACAGAACAAACTCCACACAGAAAGGCCCCCTTTGGCCGGAGACTGAACCCGGGACTTTCTAGCTTTGCGCAAATCCGTCATAATCTCAAAACAGCTTGTTATGTATGTTATATTTTAGATTTACATGTTAAATTTGAAAGCAGGGCAACCAAAATCCCCTAAGTAACCTTTATTTAGTTTTGGAGGAAGTCAGAAAACCTGTACCGCAGCTCTAATAATCAGAGTATGTAACACTATCCCAGCCATTATTAGGACCACAGCCTTGTTCCTTTGTGTCATAGGGCAGTATGTAATTCACCGAACGAACTACAATCCTCCTCACTGTCAAGACCTGGCAAATGTACTAACGATGGAGTTAGGTTGAAATGACAGATGGAGCTTGTCCACCTGCAAAGACAAGAAACGTGATTTTACTTCATAAATGTACTTGGGTTATGTTGCACTGCAAGATGTCACAATATTTGGATTTTTAATCTCACAAAAATCCATCTTGAAAGGCTCAAACTGATGCCTTTGGGCTCAAATCCACTGGTGGTTTGCCACGATAACTACAGTATATTGCTACTTGTTGATAACACAGCCATGCTACTATATACTTACACGCACATACACCAAATATTTAAAAGCAAATATTTATTTTCCTTTGTGTTTTGTTGTTAAGCTTCCTTTTGTGAGCTTTCATTGGTTAAACACTTTTAATTTTAAAGGTGACTCAGTATTTGTATTATCGGTCACGAGATACTGAGGTTGGGGGTGCGAGATTTTTTCAAGACAATTTTTTTTATAATTTATAACAATGAATTTGATGTATTTTTGATTGAAAGCAGTGTTAGTGAAAACAAGCCAAATGTCAACACACGTACTTATAAAAAATAAACATTAATAAACTAATTTTAAATGTTGTGCACCTGAATTTGTTAGAAATACTCATTCTGTTTTACAATGGGGGTCCTGAGTTGTTGTACTGGTGAGTTTGGGGTTGCGGCCATTGACCCATTGATGAACATATTGCTGTTAGCTGTGCTGTCTGCCTGTTGAATAATGTTTGATCATATAGTGCCACAGTGGGAGCGCCTTTTCCTAATAGATCCTTTCACACGGTTGTTACTTTCGTTATTGTTGGCTGTGTAAATAAACCTGTCTGAGTGTAGTTTTCTCAGAAGTGTCAGATGCACGACCTGGTGACAGTGTAATCTCACAGTTAATCCTCTGAGAATGAACCTGTTGATGCACATTGGGATTTGGTTTGACGTCCGGTTGGTTTCTCATTGTCAGTCAAAGTGCACTTGACATTTTGTCTTGTGAATGAGATTGTCTAACTTTAAACTGGTATTAATTGTAAAGCATACACATCTACTTCCATTATGAAGCTGTTTCTGGTGAATAGATTTGTATGTGGACTTGTATTGGACTTGGTCTTCTTTTTTTTTAGAAAGACAAAAACAATAATAAAGGCATTACAAGTAGGGAGGTAATGGTAATTCCGTTTTAGTTTTTAACCAAGCCATAATACTGTATGTCCTGTCAGTATTAGCATAATTCATTTGTCATTTTCATGGGCTATTTTTTCCGAATACATAGAAGTCAAAAGTCTGTAGCAGCAATTCTCATGTTATTGCTGGATCAAGCTTTCGGCTGTCAGTGATGTTTACTGTCATGAGAGATTAAAATTCATAGCTAACAGCCACTTAAGTTTACCTAGTGTCACCTTAATCCCTGTGTCAATCACTATTGCCTTTAGTTCTCATCACATTGCTGTCTCTTTTTTTCAAATTTAATGACAATATTTAATGGCCTCACAAATTTGAGCTGTAAATTCATATCCCGATACTTCCTTTTACCACTTTACACCACATCCCGGGACAGCCTTGGCTGCTCGGGGCAAAGCTTAGGCCTCGGTAACATTTCAAAGACGACTGAGTAAGACGTGAGGAGTGAAGTGTTTTTTTTTCTCCAGTGCTCCAGGCCTTGTCTTTTAACATTCAGACTGATACAGAGATGTACAGCGGGGAGGAGAATAACGTTTGTCTTGGCTGCTTTTAGTCTTTGAAACTTTGAAATTGTTACTTATGTCTGGGTTTGTGAAGTAATAAATTCCAAGTTGACAGCGTATTCATTTCTGTTGATTTTCTGTACTTGGGCAAGATACTGTACTTGCCACAGGTGCAGTGTCCTATGCACTTGCTATTCCATGTTTACAAGTCAGGACCAACCTTTCATAGTGGTTAGCAGTTATTACATTTACGATATGAGTGGAAGACCCTAGTCCCACTGTTGCTTATTACTGTTGTGTCCATGGGAAAGACAGTTCAGCTATCCTCCCTATGTCAGAGGGTTTGTAGTGGCCAGAAAAGACAGTGCTTACTCTTCCATTGCTTATCAAATTCAGTATCTATTTTATCCAATGTAGCCTCCATCTAAAAATGCACTAAGGACAGGGTGATGACCCTGCTTTACCCACAATGCCCTCCTCTGTCTTGTCACATGTGATGTTTGGAAATGACACGCGTGCTGCCCGTCTAGGCATATTGAGTTATCGGATACAGAGACGAGCTGTGATATCTGGGTGTGAAAAGGAACAGGACCTGATTAAAATGTTGATACCATTCGCGTCTTTCTCTCCCTCTGGTATGTCATGAGGGAGAGTGGAAGGATTAGCCTTTATCCATATAGAGACTTGACTTCTGACCGCCACTTGACCCACTGTCCTGACTTTGTTCTGGGCGAAGTGATCCTAGCCATGCTCTGCAGTGAAGTGAGCGGTCAAAAGGGTGCTTTTAGCTATCGTTTAAAGTAGATAACAGTGTGGATATACTGTTTTCAGCGATGGACTAGTGGAAGGTCATTAAGGTTAAGGTATACTTTATTGTCTCCAAAGGGAAATTTGTCCTCTGCATTTCACCCATCCTTCAATGCCGCTGGGGAAACCCGTAAGGAGCAGGGGACGTGCCCGGGGACCCATCTCCAGATGTAGGGCCAGGCTGATGGTCAGTATCACCTGGCTGGAGGCCTCACCTATTATACATGTTTTTAGTGGTAGGAGAACGATACCGGAGAATATGCCATACATGACTAATTTTTCTCTATTTTTTTACCTGCTTTTTCTGATTGTTTTTATCCACTATAAGAATGCTTAACTTTGTATGTACTGTAGCTTAAAAATATGTGGTTTGTTTGAAGTTGTCTTTATGCTAGGAAGAATAGCGACACTAGTTTGAAACACTAATATACAGTATCTCTTTGTAAAGAATAAATAAATAAATACAAAGGAAACTTGACCAGATCCTATATTTACTCAGCACTGTGGTTACTGTGGTCAATGCGGCAGCTGTGATTTTGAATGAACCTATTGTATTCTCTGTTTAACAAACAAACCAATACTGGTGTCAGCACCATCCAACACTGACGGTTTTCTGCTGCTCCTTATTTAAAAAAATCCCAATTAGACCCCAGATTTCGGCCATTTGACTTTTCAAAGTTGTACCTAACTGGGGTCATTAAGACTGTTTCCAAGAGAGTTTCCGACACGCACTGTTTGTGAATTGTTGAATGCTATCTCTCAATCAGGGCTAATATTTGCTCAGTGCATTAGAAAGTTATTGATTGACCAAGTGGTTTCTATCTTCCATTAGCTGTTTGTTTTTTCCTGATTAGCTGGAGCATAGCAGCCCATGTGGTGCATTAGCAAATATGAATAATAGATGAGAAATTAAGGCGTATTATTGCAGAGCTTTATACATATAAGTACACAGACATGCAACTTTCATGTACAGCAGCTAACCGCATGTAGCTTTCACACAGATTCCCATCGATTTGAGAATGTTCTTACTAAACCTTTGCTCTTGTTCGGATACTGTGCCTTTTTAACACTGTCCCATAAGTGAGCTGGACGTGTCAAAACTCACACAGTTGAGTTGCTTCATCAGGAGCATGGAATTTTGATTATTCAAGCGGGTGCTTATAGGTGCTCGTCTTAGAGAAAACAGAATGATTATATTAGCCCAAGTTTGTAGTTTGTTAGCGTGTTACTTTGTGTTATATCTAGACCTTGGTGCTTTTAGTTGCAGCAGCTTGTACCCCAGTCCACAGTGGCCACGCGTTGCAGGGCGCTCAGATATGCCGTGTGTGCTGTTTTTGTGACTCCTGCGTCGTACATCTGATCCAGCTCGTGGGGGTCCAGTCTGTGATACTGAGACCGGACCAGGGCTGGACCACGGAGAGATGTGAGGAATGAGTGGGTTCGGTTCTCTGGAGATTCCTGAGCCGACAGCTGGCTTCCCCAAACACATCAAACACGAGGCAAAGAAACGGCAATACACGTTAACAGTCACTGACATACTGTATCTTCTCCGATGTTGCAGTCTCTCTGGCCTCCTTCCATCAATGTTTCAATAAATAAATCAAGAACTATAATACAGAAATATTGCGAGAGTAAATGTCAATACCACTAATTAGATGTACAGTGAGGAAAATAAGTATTTGAACACCCTGCTATTTGCAAGTTCTCCCACTTAGAAATCATGGAGGGGTCTGAAATTGTCATCGTAGGTGCATGTCCACTGTGAGAGACATAATCTAAAAAAAAAATCCAGAAATTGCAATGTATGATTTTTTAACTATTATTTGTATGATACAGCTGCAAATAAGTATTGAACACCTGTCTATCAGCTAGAATTCTGACCCTCAAAGACCTGTTAGTCTGCCTTTAAAATGTCCACCTCCACTCCATTTATTATCCTACATTTAGATGCACCTGTTTGAGGTCTTTAGCTGCATAAAGACACCTGTCCACCCCATACAATCAGTAAGAATCCAACTACTAACATGGCCAAGACCAAAGAGCTGTCCAAAGACACTAGAGACAAAATTGTACACCTCCACAAGGTTAGAAAGGGCTACGGGGAAATTGCCAAACAGCTTGGTGAAAAAAGGTGCACTGTTGGAGCAATCATTAGAAAATGGAAGAAGCTAAACATGACTGTCAATCTCCCTCGTAGGGCAGGGCGATATGGCCTAAAATCTATATCACGATATAAAAAAGAAATATCACGATAACGATGTATTTGACGATATTATTGACAATGGACTTCAAAATCCCAGCCTTACGCCTATTGGGAAGATTAATCCAGTGATATTTTATTCTTTTTTTTTTTAACGGCATACTACTTTCCTCGTGGATATGATCTACTCAAGCGGTTTACATCCTTCATTTAATTTAACTTCATAAGCACCTGTCCCCATGTTCTAGAGTCAGTGTTTATGCTGCTGATGGAGCTGAGCGTAACATGAATTATATCGTATCCACGACGATATAAAAAATTACAACGATATCAAAAAATTATATCGCGATAACGATATGCGATATGATATGGCCCACCCCTACTCCCTCGGACTGGGGCGCCATGCAAGATCTCACCTCGTGGGGTCTCAATGATCCTAAGAAAGGTGAGAAATCAGCCCAGAACTACACGGGGGGAGCTGGTCAATGACCTGAAAAGAGCTGGGACCACCGTTTCCAAGGTTACGGTTGGTAATACACTAAGACGTCATGGTTTGAAATCATGCATGGCACGGAAGGTTCCCCTGCTTAAACCAGCACATGTCAAGGCCCGTCTTAAGTTTGCCAATGACCATTTGGATGATCCAGAGGAGTCATGGGAGAAAGTCATGTGGTCAGATGAGACCAAAATGGAACGTTTTGGTCATAATTCCACTAAACGTGTTTGGAGGAAGAAGAATGATGAGTACCATCCCAAGAACACCATCCTACTGTGAAGCATGGGGTGGTAGCATCATGCTTTGGGGTCTTTTTATGCACATGGGACAGGGCGACTGCACTGTTTTAAGGAGAGGATGACCGGGGCTATGTATTGCGAGATTTTGGGGAACAACCTCCTTCCCTCAGTTAGAGCATTGAAGATGGGTCGAGGCTGGGTCTTCCAACATGACAATGACCCGAAGCACACAGCCAGGATAACCAAGGAGTGGCTCTGTAGGAAGCATATCAAGGTTCTGGCGTGGCCTAGCCAGTCTCCAGACCTAAACCCAATAGAGAATATTTGGAGGGAGCTCAAACTCTGTGTTTCTCAGCGACAGCCCAGAAACCTGACTGATCTAGAGAAGATCTGTGTGGAGGAGTGGGCCAAAATCCCTCCTGCAGTGTGTGCAAACCTGGTGAAAACTACAGGAAACGTTTGACCTCTGTAATTGCAAACAAAGGCTACTGTACCAAATATTAACATTGATTTTCTCAGGTGTTCAAATACTTATTTGCAGCTGTATCATACAAATAAATAGTTAAAAATTCATACATTGTGATTTCTGGATTTTTTTTTTAGATTATGTCTCTCACATTGGACATGCACCTACGATGACAATTTCAGACCCCTCCATGATTTCTAAGTGGGAGAACTTGCAAAATAGCAGGGTGTTCAAATACTTATTTTCCTCACTGTACCTCTGAAGGCTCATAGTTGCTTGGCTCCAGCCTCCCATAAACCCCAATAACTAATTAAGGATTATTTTACAGTCAAAAAGAGAGGCATTTTCGGGCGACCATGAAAGTGTGTGATTTGTTAAAGGGGGGGTATTATGTAAAATCGACTTTTCAAGCTTTATATCATGTTATTATGTCATTCCCTCATTAAACACATGCCTGGAGTGTTGCCTTGGCTCATTCACATATTTTTGAGTAATCAGTAAAAACTTAGACGGCAGCCATTTTAGGTGTAGCTATGCCTCAGTCCTCCTAGGAACGCCCCCACCTCCTGGAGACGCCTCTGGACCTTTTGTCACCAGCCAAGCCACCAACCACTGCTCCTCAGCTCAGCAGAGCCCCCTCCCCGCACAGTGTTGTTGTTTAAATGCCACAGCAGTGTGCTGAAGGGGCGTGTCGGAAAGCTTCTTAAAGAGACAGAGGCCTATTTCAAGACATTCAGTACAGCCATTTTGAGAGAGCGATTTTATTCAAGGCAGTTATTTTAATTTACTGCATATACAGACCAACAGAAGGTTACGTCATCATTGTAGTATGCTATAGACTGGTGCTATGTGATTGAAAAAAACATAATACCCCCTCTTTAAAGAGACTAGATGCAAGTTGGTCATTTTATGCTCACTACTGCCACCTCAGGTCTTATGCACAACTGCAGTCTCTATATTAAGCTTGTGAATGACGGCACTTCGGGACCCGAATTAACACCTTTTTGAGTGACAGTGCAGGATTTTAGAGGCAGTTGTGGTGAATTGGTTTAGGACATGGCTGGAACATGTAGGGGGATGAAAATACTTCGCTTTAACATTTTTAAACTCTGTATAGTCCCTTTAAAGCCACGTTTTTAGGACTGTTTTGACTTCTCTTTTTTTGTTTGCACTTTTCTTTGAGGGCACACAGCCTTCTGAGTCAAGGTCCATCATATCTGTTCGGCACTTTCTACAAAATCACAGAGAAATGTGGGTAGCTGTGGCTTAGCTTCAGGGGCCCACACGCTCGCACACCCCCACACACTTGCATAAAACCTTTGTAGTCATAGTGGGGTCCATTGTGACTGCAGACTCATCCAGCAGAAGTGGTCTGTTATTACTGGAGCGATGACAGAATCAGCCTCCCAACTGAGGCCAGGACTCCCCTGAAAAAGAGATCCTTAATCTCAGTGAACTCTCCCGCTTAAATAAAGGTGAAATGAATAAATAAACTGGAAGTAACTTTTTCCACTGCACTTGACGATACATCCACATCATACCTCAGTTTCTTACACCTAGAGGCTCAAAGTTGAGGTTCTAAAACATGTCAAACACGTGAGCTCATGAGTGCAGCATTAACACTTGATGGAGACAATGAGTGTCATTTATGAAACATGCTTTCCTTTTATCTTAAGATGACAAATTTTTTGGCTAATCTTAAATATTTATATAAATGGTAATGGTAATTGTTGACATAAAACTCGGCATTGAAATAAATATTGAAACCATTGCCTTTTTGGAGTATAAGCACTGATACAAATTTAGACCGATAGGAATTTTCAACTTCATTAATCATTATTGGTGTCAACCCTCAAAAAGTCCATATTGATTGGGTCCTATTGTCAAATATTTTGCCATTGAAGCTTGCACACCACCTTTCCATACTCTTTCCCCATGGCCCTATTGCAGCTCATTCACTGAAACTTCACAGAGATTTGAAAACAGTCCACAAACTTGTCACAGGTCTTCCATTCAGCAATCCTTCCTCAGCCACGAGACCAACGTCCCCTGCAGAAAAAACCACCATGCACCGAGTTACACCTCCGTATGTGCAGAGAGAGTCTGGGGACACCGTCAGGAGGCCACCTTCAAATTATGCTATTTGAGCTAGAAGAAACACAATATTGTAAGCTCATGCTGACTGAGTAATATATAGTTTTATACTATTTTAACACTGGATCTTGAAAATGAGGTTCCAAATCTGAACTACCACAACGACCACCAGTGTTACTTTAAATTTGTAATACATTCTATATTTCTAGTTATAGCTTAAAATGTAACATGTTTGTATTACATTTTACTGTATATGCAAAAATATAGGCAAAATATCAATGTAAGTATGAGACAGCATTCTAAAAAAACAATAAAAAAAACAATAAAAATAATAATAATAATAATTTCTCACTATTTTCTTAACCTTCAAGTCACCAGTTAACTTTAATTTGCTTAGTGGACAGAAAATGTTTTGTATTTTCTTGATCAGTTTTCTGGATCAGTTTTCTTTCAGGGGGTGCAGTTCCTCTCTCAGCTCTGCCCCTGAAACGCTCAGATTCAGTCGCTGAGCCTCAGCCTCACCGTGCAGAGTTTAGTCCATTAGCGACAGCTGCATTACTTTATTTTGTTTATAAGCTCAAACAAAACTATGCAGAGTGGCCTTCATTTGTTGTTACAATAATATCTAAAATAGTGAGACATTCTGCACTGGTACATGACTTTGTTCCTGATCTGTCCTGCTTAACCTGCGCCTCTGCTGCCATGTTGGCGTTTAGTGAGAGACAGAGAAAGAGGGGAGAGATCGAGATGCCGGTCCCTTCATTCGTGTTCAGGAGAAGAAATGCTTGTTGTGAAGTTTGTGCTGGTCTCTAAATGGACACAAAACACAAAAATAACACTGCACAAATGATATGTATCTTTGCTCATTTTTTAGTGCGTATACGGTAATCCTGAAGGGTTTCTAGTGGTTCTACGGCGAATGCCTGCATATCACGTAGACTACACCACTGATTGCAAACCATATAAATGCAATTTTAACTTTGTTACTGAAACTGTAACGACTAATAAATTGCCATATTTTTTAAAGTAATATTATATTCCCCCGTTACTGAAAAAAGTTATATATTTCTGTAACTTGTTACTTGTTACCCCCCCCCATACTGATGACCACGAGTATAACTTTCAGGGTTCATTTGGTTAGACACTAGGATTAGAGATGATGAATTCTTTTACCTTAACATGTTTCAGCCACCATATGCCGGCCGTCTTCAGAAGTATCACCGGTGTGCAGTGAAGTCTTGCTTATCAGCTGTTCTTTCTTCCAAGGCACATGGACGTTACTAAGCTTACAACGACCACAAGGGATTGAACTAAACTAAAAGAAAAGAAAATTAAATTAAATTAAAACTTATTTCACTATTGCGGCTGTGAAAGTTTGCACTTCTTTCAATATTTGCTGCAGCTCAATCAACTTTCACTGATTCACTTGGCATATATATATATATATATATATATATATATATATATATATATATATATATATATATATATAGCATGAGCATTAATATTCTTCCAATTGTTTTGGTATAAATCAGGTTTTCTCCCCACTCATTTTTCATTCATCTTTATTTGGACCAGTCAGAACAGCCCAGTCCCCCGCAGAGCGGTACTTCTAACTGTACATGTGATTGATCGAACTTCAGTGGTGACACCGTAAACCACAGCTCTATAATGTCCGACTCTTGGGGTCCAGAGAGAGACCAATGTGAAGTTTGAGGCGTGTCTAAGCAAGTTCAGGGATGTTACATTTTACAGGTTAATAAATACTTTGGAGAACAACCTTAATGCACACCAGGACAAAAACGTAAGTGTAGAGGCAAAAAAACAAACAAATGCCATCTTCTTCTTTTTTTTTTTTTTAAAGAAATTTGGTGGGGGGGGGAAATCACCTTTAAAATGTAATGCTTGAAACACTGCAAAGGTACCGTACAATGCCAGTGTGAACATGTGCTAATAATAACAATGGCTTACTTTTATTGCACTTTACGTGATTTAGTTATCAAAGTGCTACATTCAATCTTGGCTAGCTAAAGCTACTTTTGTAGCCACAGCTACCCTGGGGTAGACTGATGGAAATGAGGCGGACAATCTGTGCCATGGACAACAACCATTCACTCACACAGGCAAGGTGGCTGAAGTGTTCTGCCCAAGGACACGACAGTTTGCGCCTGCAGTAGTTGGGATTTGATCCGCCAACTTAACCATCATTAGACAACCTGCTTTATATAATGTATACAGGAGTATCTTGACTCCAACCTCCCTGTGTGTATTCTAAGTGATAATTGATCATTGCCATAAACCAGTGAAAGTCATTGGTGGAGTACACACAATTTTGTTGTTGTTGTTATTTCACATTTATTTATCCACATTTATCCAGAAATTAAGAATCTCTTTTCAGGGTAGTCCTGGACCATGAGGTCCAAGCTATTTTTAGTGGTGGGGAAACTGGAGCACCCAGAGGAAACCTACCTAGGTACGGGGAGAACATACAAACTTCACACAAAAGGCACAGACAGAGGCCCGAGCACTAACCGCTGGGCCACTGTGCCGCTCTCTCCATTGTTATCATCTAAAGTTTAAACCATAACAAAACCTGGAAGAATATGTTTATCTGAAGACTCCTTTTGATGAAACTGCTTCTTTCAAACACCATATAAATGAGGCAGCATACCTTCTGTTTAACAACCCAGTATTCTGTCTTTATTGTACCTATGTGGGACACAGAGCAGCAGCAGGGGTGTAGGGAGATTCCCCATCCCACTGACAGTAACTGATCTGTCCTGCCGCCCTCCCTCTGTTGTGTCTTAGCGCTGAGTCATTATTGCACTCCATTCTTACGATCCTGTCACCAAACACAATGCATTGACACCAATCTGACCCTTGGACAACAGCGGGGGAGAGGCCAAGCAGAGGAGACTGTCATTCTCAAAACATCCACAGCAAGGTAAACTCCAGAAAAGGTTGGGCTTTCAAAAAGTTACATTTGATTTCAAAATAAACTAAAAGTAAATACAAGCCAAAGCAGCATATTCTTACCACTTGTTCCCCCACCACATGTGGAGAACAACTCCATCAGATTGACAGGGTAAGATGGGAGTGAGATGTTTGAGAGTAAGGTGGATTTTCAAGTCTCGAGACATTTTTTTCCACATTCTTGTTTCTTTGTACTTCAAGCATCTCCAGTTGAGATGGAATTATCGCCCTCCTCTCAACCGTGATGCTTTGTTGCAGCTTTTACCGTACAAGTTACGGCAGCTGTACTTACTGCTAGGGTAAAAGAGCTTTTAGTACTTGACTTGTGGCTTTTTATAAAGCACTTTGAAGCATTAGGAGTATCCCTTGAAGTAACGATGACCAATAAAACGAGGGTAAAACCTTGCAAATGTCCAACAGGCAAATTGCGATGTTAAACAGAAACTGTATGTTGGTCGTATTTGACAGTTCTGGCTTAGAAACTGTTTTGATGAAAACTTTCAGCGATGCTGTTTTTTGTTCCTTAAACATCTAATCCCTCTGTGCAATCCTCTTAGAAGTACAATACCTATTTCTGTGAGAAGGGCGTTGGGCCAAAGGAGGGAGGGATTGAAACATCAAGAGGTCATCTGGCAGACTGCAACTCCAGGTGGGCAGGGTCTGGTCCAGCTCTTTACCCAGACATCTGCGTCCTCTGTCGGGACATTGTGTAGGGCTGCGTTCTGATTGGTTGCTCCGCCTGGTGTCGTAAATGCAAGAGAGGAGCAGTGACCGGACACAACGAATAATTACATGTCTCAATAGACTTATGAATGACCCATTAATTTAACAAAAGCTTAGTGAGATGACCAACTGGCCCTGGACAAGCAGACACTGCAGAGATTTACATGTCTACTGTAATGTATTAAGGGATATACAGAAGGCTGAGCATTTGGTACTGTTGCTTTTTCTGCATGCATATGCAAATTTAAATATGAGCTAAAATTCAGAAATTATAATTTTAACACACACAAGTATGAATCCAGTACATCTAAGGATTCTCAACTCTTTTAACATAGCATCCCACAGCAAACATGTTTAGGCTCTACAAAACATTAAAACATTGCCATGTGAACCTGATGTAGAGAATTAAGTAAAACAAATAATAAAATAAAATAAATAAAAGTTAAAAAATAAAGAAAAGTAAAAATAAAGTAAATCTTATAAATACGGTTTCCCCATGAAAGTCACATCCATCATCACAGAACCACTGACCAACAAAACCATAACACAAAAAGCTCATACACAGCAACACTGACAATGCATTCAATCTGATTACACTTATTTATCTTTCTGCAAAGTTATTTGTAATAATTGCCACCTTTCACTCTTACTCAGATCCAAGAGCCAATCCATCAGGAATTTATTTCATAGACTTCCTGAATTTGACAGCAGGTCTGAAAGTTGTAGCCTCCAGGCCTGAAAACTCAACAGAGGAACAAAGACAAACTCAAACAGGGCTTTACTGTGGCTAATTTAGGCTAGAGCCACTATTATGCCTTTTTGTAAAACTCAGCTTGGTGTTTGATGCTAGTACCGTCCTGTGGCGGGCTGACTGTGCACTTAAAGACAGGAATGGCTGGTATGTCACTTGCTTAGGGGCAGTTTAAGGCAAGGTCAAATATATGCTGCAGTCCCTCTGGCACAGGGTTATGTTAGTAACGTGACCAATGCAACAGGAGCTGTGTTTCCACGAGGGAATTGGAAATTGGATTTTGAACTCTTAAATGCAGGGTTTCCATTTAACAAATGGATATTATTGTAGGCTACCTGGCTTTTTCACTTTGACACAGCAGCAAATGTACTTCAAAGTTCTTCACTATTTTGCTTCAGCATTTCTGTTAATGTGTTGAAACTTTGGCAGAGCACAAATAATTATGTACTGTTCTACTCTACTTAGATATTTCCCCCAAATTTCCCCTTTTTGTGTTTTTTGTTGTTGTTAAAATACAGTTTGCACTGTGTTGAACTGTCTGTAGAAGCTTCTTGTAGCAATTAAATAATAAAACAATGCCAGTACAGTGGTGGGGCACTAAACAGGCATCCAGCAGGTGTCAGTGGGTATTTAGGGTTTTGGGATGGGTCACTTCTCTCTCCAGCCTCTGTCCCCTCTGTGAAAACACCCACTCTTGTACTTGAGCGTCAAAGCAGCAAGGATTTGTCCCAACTCTATTTAAATCGGCAAAAGTCTCACCGTTTCCCAGACGACCCCATTTCTTTTTAAACATGCTCCTCCCTTTTGTGTTTTCTTGAAATGAGCCAATAGCGGTGAGGTTTTGTTGAACTGAACCAATCGCGTGTTAGAACAGTAACCAAGCAACCTATTTATCTGTAACCAGCAGCAACAATAACTGTAACCCGACTCCTCAAGTGAAAAGACCAGACAGAAAAGCACTAGAGGAAGTTTTAGGAGAGACGATCAAATCAGAAAAATACTACATGATATAGAAAAATATTTGTTTTTGTAATTTCTTGAATTCCACATCAAGAGGCATCAGCCATCAGAAAGTGACATGCATCAGTGAATTATGAAAAGAAGTTCATTCCAACGTGTGGATTGTTTTCAGGGCACTATAGAAATCAGTTAAAGGTTAAATAATTAGTTGTTTCTGTAGGAAAATTATCCTCTGTGTCGCCTTTTACAAACATGTTGGGAGAATCCAAGCCATTTGATGTGACAAGAGCTGCTTTAGAAGAGCTGCTTAGCTGTGCACAAGCCACACTCACACTTTTCCCACCTAGAGGAGATACTTCCAGAAAAAGCGAGGGTCCATGTTCAGCTGCTGATGTGTGCACCTGCACCTTGCACACATCACTAGGTGAATTGTATGTATTTATTTATCTTTTCAGCTGGACCACTAACTTTTGGGGCGATGGTTTCTGAAGTTCATGGAGAAAATGCAAACATTTGTGATACCTCTTGATTGTGGAGGAAGTGACGGCGCCAGAGTACTGTATCTCGTGTCAGTGTAATAGATACTCTGGTTTATGGCTGGGTTGAGTTGCTAAACAGTGAACTGTGGGTCGACCGGTAAAGAGGCCGTTGGTCAGTTTCTCACTCCCAAACAGCGGTTTGTATAGTATTACCAAGAAACACAATGATGCTAGGCTACTGTATTACCAGTGACGTTGTTTATCTAAAGCAATAGTGATTCATCGGTGCGTTCAACAATGACGACTTTGAGTATGGCAACTCCAGTTTGTGCTTTCAGCACATTTTGATGCCTTTTAAATGAGCTTGTATTACAACCTGAGCCTTTATCTCTAACCCTGTGATTAATTTTGTCACCAGTGAGTCACAGATAATGAGTAATTTATCAAACAGTTCTTCCAAAGCTCACGCTGAGTCAACGCACCAGAGCATGGCAGTGCAGTGTCTTTATAAAGCTGCATTCTTGGTCATACTCCAGTAAATCCATGTCTGAAAAAAGGCGATTTGACTCTTCACCTTTTTGTGTTCTCATGAATAGGGATTTGACGAGGAACTAATTGTACTCATATTAATCCGTTGACCACACAGGCTCTGAGGGGCTCCACTCTCCACTGGGGTGCAGCTAGTGGCATAAGCAATGTATACGCGCAGTATAAATAATCAAGTAAGCGTACATTTTGGTAATTAAAAATGTGTCAAAAGACGACTTCCCTGCCTTACATTAATAGCGAAACAATATTTATCCATGTTCCTAATTTGTCGAGTTTTCAAGGCTATATAATGTTTTTATTTTAATTTTAATTATAGGTCAGATTGTGAATTTAACCAAGAACCCTTCAATCTGCCCCCATAACTAAAAGAGCTTGTATGAGAAATGTAATGTCATAGGACGTGCTTGCAATTGTGATAATGTTTTCTTGTCTTGTTGTACACCAATCTTTCCAACGCTATTCTTGTAAAAGACATGTAAAAGACACTAAGAATTCCTCGAAGATATTAGCAAAGAATCTGCATATCCGTTGTAGCAGCTCAATCAATCATACAATCAATCAAAATGAAAAACAGCATGTAAGGATCAGACTGTTGTGAAAACGGTGTAATTAGGTATGATGAATGGATTACGTTTCGCTGTAGAGGTGAATTCACTTGTCTTCCACCAACCAGGAAGTATCCCATAGATCATTTTAACTGACTTGATAGGCCATTAAAGAACGTATATTTGCTGTAATGTGGTTTGATGAAAGGCATGTTGGAAAATGACAGTTAGTGAGAGACAGTTGCTTCTCATGTAACTGATTATAAAAGCAGACAGTGGCTCCATATTTAGCGCTAATGTCTACTAGGTTCTCCGTTGCTGAAATTGAGTTGCAGTGAGAAACTCATGACACGCGCCTAATTAGATGCATCAGACTATTGTGGATGACTTAGTTCACTCTATTTTTCCCTCCACCGCAGACATGTCTCGAGGATGTCTCCCACCCAGATTCTGACACGTGCAGTGCAGCCTATGCCCCTGGTTTTATTATTGCTACTTGTCAAAACAACAGGAAATCTGACAGCTCCACTTTACCAACGCACATTACTCACATAAACATTATGGTTATGAAGCGTTGTTCTGTTTATCTTCTGTATTTCATATTTGACAGGTTCCTTTGAAAACAGATGTACCAGAAGCTGAGATTATAATGGTTCGATTGACGTTTTGCAAGTAGTTGCACAGATAGAAGCTTAACATCTCTGTGTGATGGAATGACTTCCATTCAATTATTCCATTTGGTCACTTTTGCCAGTTTTTTTTACTTCTCGGCTGCCTTTCGGACTAGGACTGACCAGGTAGCCTATACAGTATTCAATATTTAATTGCTTTACATGATGTAAGTAATGATTTTCACAGACAGCTGATAGCTAGAAGGCTCTGTTAGCATAGCACTATGTGTTAGCTTAGCATAGTTCGTATACTGTCTACATGGGTGCATACCTATGTTCCCGGTCCTATGTTCCCGGGTGTGATTTTTCTTTCGTAGATGAGTTGGTACTTCAACCAATCACAAGTCATGAGAGTAAAATGTATACATATACAATCAGCTTAACCCTGACCCTGCCCTAGCCACTAACCTTAAGGATAGTGGGCTGGCGCCTAATCTTAATCAATAGAAGTGGGGAACATAGGTATGGGAACATAGTACGGGAACATAGGGATGACCCCGTCTACATGTTTTTGGTTGGCATTTCTAAATAATTTAATTAACTGCCACAGTCCACAGAGTTCCCTTCACAGCCTTTAGACAGTTTTATTGTTGCTGCCTCGTGTTTCCTCCTTAGGACTCCCCGCTACTACTACTGTACATGTAGGGTTGAACTGTTCTACGTTAAAGGCCCATTTGTGTAGCCTGATGGCAGCACTTCCTTTTTGCTGGAAACCACTTAATTCACAGCTTTCACCAGCACTGTAATTAGAAATGTCAAAGATTATCTGAGCAGACAAGCTTGTAAGAGATACTCCACTATCATTAATGACCCTTTGGAGATACTTAAGAGATGATGAGCTATCAAGTGCAGTTGTAACAGTCTCCTCTTTGGCTTCGGGACAACTTAGTCAGTCATTTAGGCTCGATTTGCATTGTCTGTCCTCCTCATCCGGGCTGCGTCAGTATTGTCTATCCCAAGAACAGAGGGCCTATTCTCTTGCTGTGCCTATCCCAGGGATCCTAAATGGGCCGAGGATATTCTACCTGGGTGAGTTCTTGGGCTGGCAATGGAAACCCTGGAGTGCCCTGCCTAAGTACAGCTCTAAGGGCTTGTGGTGGGGCATGGTAGTGTGGAGGGGTTTTACAGAGGTCCAGCTGCCAAATACCCACATATGCGAGCCCAGGACTCGGGTCGGGGCACAGAGCCCGATTGTTTTTGTTCAGTCGAAACTGTAAGAACTGAAGATGCATGGAACAAAGTATCAAAAGCACTCTTCATTTCAACCAAGCAACATTTTTTCTGTCGCAACAGCAACATAACTTTAGGATTAAGATAAGATAAAATAAGATGTTCATTTTGATGAATTTCAGTCATGTCTGCTTCATTAGTGAAGATGTTAGTGCTTATGGGGTGATTGGAAAGAGGATTTATTCTGAAAAATACACATGCAAATACGTAATTTCTGTGTTCTTGTAACCCCAGACATATAATACCACAATTTTTGAACAGTGTGTTAAGACACTGACATGTTTAACAAGTTGAACTCTACTATAACACTGCTATTGTCTCCTCCATGCTCAGGCCATTTGTCCCTGTCTCTGACTCCAGTCCATATCAGTGCGTGTCTTGCACCTGTTGGCTCAGTGCGTCCGGCCCTTGATCCTGCTTCACTCGATGTGTTGGCTGACTGTAATCCCACCTGTTTCTGAGCTGGTCAGGATGTTATCACTGTGCCACTAAACCACCCCGAGCCCCGGCCCCGCCCCTCACTGCACAGGTGAAAGGGGTCTATTGTGTTGGTGCTCTTTCCCCAATAAGATAGAACAAGAGAAAGGCATCAATCCTAATAGTGTGGTTATCACCAGACTGGGGAGCATGGAAAAGGAAGAAGTGCTGCTGGTGTGTGTTGGCCCCATGGGGAGACACAGGTGTTGGACAATAACAGCTGAGCTCTGTATGATGGTGATGTTTAGACACAGATGAACACTCACTTTCATGAGACATAGCTCCCAACTTATATTACTCCTTTAAAAATGACTTTATCTTTACTGGCAAACATTGTGCTTCCCTGTTAAGACACAGTATTGATCCATGATTTTCTTTAGTGATTCCAGGATGAATTACCCGGTATACAATTCTGGACAAGACAAACTGAGCTGGATGTTCATTGATTGTTATTTATGTTTTAAGCTGTTAAATAATAGATAAAACAAATGCCCTTACATTGGTTGGAGGTAACGTTTTGCTACCAAGCAGGTGGTTTCATCAGAGTCACTGGTGCCTGTGTGGTCCCACGAGTTGTGGGTGGTGGTGACCTATAAAACAAATCTTGGGCATAAATCTTGAATCATACTCTGTTGAGCCAACTGCAGATTTTACCCTTTTCAGAGTTTACTCGGTGGTGGGTTGATTTTTTTTCTCCATATCAATAGAATCCAAAACCAAGGGAGCACTTTCTACTTTTGTTCATCATAGACCTAAAAGAGGGTCTGGGGATCCTTCATGAGGAAAATTTCAATTTCAATTTTCCTTTTATTTTATTTCTATTTACGCTTTATTTAACCAGGAAAGTCCCATTGAGATTACAAACCTCTTTTTTCAAGGGCATCCTAGCCAAGAGGCAGCAGTTACCATTTCAGTTACAAAAATTAAAACGATACACAAATTATAAAGCAGTAACTAATCAAAAAGGTCGTTTCAAGTGCTCTCAATCTGGACTTCGTTCAAGCGTTCAATGGAATAAATTCAATAAATTTCCAGTCTTTTTGCAAATGTTCCATCTTGAAGGGGTAGAATTAACATTACAAAACATATACTGGTGTTGGGTATGGCCATGTTTCTCAAGACCATCTTGAGGGCCAGAGATAAGGGGCTTGATTTGGCCCCAGACTGGACGTTGCCTATCCCTGCTGTAGTCAATGCATGTTTAGTTTGATGGGGAAATAGGAACTAGCAATGTCAAGGAAGAGTGTTCATCAGTTTTCCACTGTGTCACACAGTCACGTTTGGTAGTGTATCCATCAAATGTTGAAGTGATCAAGTCCTGTATGACTCAAAACAATCAATTTTAGTTGGAAAACCATCCTTTCCCTCAATAGTCAGTTTTGATCTCATGTGTGCTGTTTTCATCTTTCCTTTCAGTTAATTGTCCTGGCAGTGGCTTGGTGCAGATAATTTCCCTTTCCTTTCACAACTGCCGGTTCCTGATATGTGATCTGAATTTGGTGGAGAAATGCCTTGAGAAATACAGAGAAATGGGTCTTGACAGTTTACTGGAGTCAGATCTAAAGAAATGAAGAATGGGCAACACTTCCTTTTGATTATATGCTGAAAAAGCTTCTTTTTTTTCTTTCCTTTTTTTACATTTTAACTGTTAAAGAGACTAGATGCAAGTTGGTCATTTTATACTCACTACAGCCACCTCAGATCTTACGCGTAATTGCAGTCTCTATATTAAGCTCATGCATGATGGCAATTCAGACCCAAATTAACCCCTTTTAGGCTCTTTTCCACATGCAGGCGCGTGTCAGCCGAATGGCTCTTTCACCCGCTTGTCGAGCTTTGCCATAACAAAGGCCAGTGCCAAACCGGTCTGACCAGGTATAGGTTTTGGGACCGACCTCTGGCTGTGGCCAAAGCGGGCTACCCGTGTCTGATGTTACGTGAGCAGACTGCTGGCCTCTGATTGGTAACGAGAGAGTGGACAGCCCTCACTAGTGACACGCAGATCATACGGATTTAATATTTTACAACATCCTACTGCTGTGCTAAATGGGGATTTTGCCAATATTAGCATTTAGCCGCTGTTAGCGCAGCTTTAGCTGGTGTTAGCATAACATTTGCATGTAGCTTACCTTCATACTTCGTAGTTTAGCAGTTTCTTTTCTGTTTTAATACAGCTTGGCTCCTCTGAATGATTCCATAACAGATGACAGCATTTGTCCACATTTGTTCTCATCGCGGCTGACAAAACTTTTAATGACGATCTCTACAGCGTGCGCCTCTCTGGGGGCGCCGCCCACAACAACTGCGTGTGTGTGTGTGTGTGTGTGTGTGTGTGGTGGAAACAGAAAGGTCTGCGGGGTAGAGTCGATGCGTGCACGCTATGTGGACCAACGGCTTTTGAGTGACAGTGCAGCATTTTAGAGGCCGTTGTGGTGAATAGGTCTGGGCTCATTCTACACATTAGGACATTGCTGGAGCATGTAGTAGGATGAAAATACTTAATTTTATTAACATTTTTAAACTCCGTATATTCCCTTTAACTTTAGAGTAGGGCAGGGCGATATGGCCTAAAATATATATATAAAATATATATCACAATGACGATATAATTGACAATTGACAAATTACTTCAAAATCCCAGCCTGACGCCTATTGGGAAGATTAATTCAGTTTTCTGTTTAACGGCATCCTAATTTTCTTGCAAATATGACCTACTAAAGCAGTTACATCCTTCATTTCATTTTACTTTTTAAGCACCTGTCCCCGTTTTCTACAGTCAGTGTTTATGCTGCTCTGATGGAGCTGAGCGTAACATAAATTATATCGTGTCCACAACGATATCAAAAAAATTATATCGCGATAACGATATGCGATACAATATGGACCTCCCCTACTTTAGAGTCAGACTAAATGCAGTGTAGACCAATGACTACCAATTCAGTCCAATTTCAGACCTGGCTTGATTCTAGTTTTGTCATAGATTTCTCTTGATTTTGTTCTTTTTAGTTAGCTGGGCTAATTCTGATTCAGTTTAATCTCCATCTATTTAATCTAGCTAGGTACTGGTTTAGTCTTGATTTCGACTGTGTGTGCAATTATCAGTCAGCTTGATTTTCCTCACTACTATTCTGCTATTCAGCCCATTAGGTTTGACCTTTTGTGCACTTCAAAGTTGCCTTTGTTAGTGAATAACTAAATTAATAGTGGTAAAAAAAAAGGGGGTTAAGAAGGTGATATTAGATGAGGACCCTTAGAAATGGTTACCTTTGCGGGAATGTTGATGTAAAGTGTGCCTCTGTGGTGGTCCTGTCACCTTGTTGAAGCTCGCCAAAAGCTACAAATGTGTTTTTCTGTTGTTTTGCTAACGCCCCTGACACTGACTGAAAAACAAGTTAACGTTTTGTCATGCCATAAACTCATTAACAAAGTGTAGAAGTCTGGTGTGTATCCAGCGCTGTTATAAGGAAGTTGGACTAGTTTTAGGATCACTTACTGTGTAATGGTGTCTGAAGTTTTCCGCAAAAAAACAGTACAATTAATCATATACTGCAAAGTTTATAAAGTTGTATTTCCAGCTCAACCAGTTCAATATATTTATTTTAAGTTTAATGATGTACATTTTTGAATTACATGCAGGCTGCTCAACATGAGAAAGATGGCCCATCCAGCAGCTGCTTGAAATTAACCAGTCTTCATGTGTAGCTCATCTTGGCTTTCAGCTGATAGTAGCGGCAGGACAAGGGTTTGCTTTTCTACTATCAACGACCTTATTGTGACCTGTTTAATATATACTGCCTGACCAAAAAGAAATATCTGCATTTAACTAACTGTTATGATCTGGGGTGGCTGCAGTTGGTCAGGTTTAGGTTCAGCAACACTACATGCCCAAAGAATGAGATCAGCTGACAACCTGAACATCCTGAATGACCAGGTTATTCCATCAATGGATTTCTTCTTCCCTGATGGCACGGGCGTATTCCAAGATGTCAATGCCAGGATTCATGGGGCTCATATTGTGAAAGAGAGGATCAGGGAGCATGAGACATCATTTTCACACACATATATTGGCCACCACAGAGTCCTGCTCTTAACCCCATTGAGAACCTTTGGGATGTGCTGGAGAAGGCTTTGAACAGTAGCCACTCTCTCCCATCATCAATACTACTTCTTGGTGAAAACTGTACGCAACACTTGATGGAAATAAATCTTTGACATTGCAGAAGCTTATTGAAACAATGCCACAGCGAATAAATGCTGTAACTGACTCTGTGCCTAATGTTAAAATCAAGCTAACAGTAGCTCCACAGCCCACATAATGATTTCCAGTTTCGATCTAGCACGCCAGAATAAAAGCACCGTCTCATTCATTAGTTCAGCAGGCACTTGCTAAATTACAAGAAAATAATGAAATAGACACATTTTAATTCAAGTGCCACTGTAACGCTAACGCTCTGACTTTATTCGGTGACAACAAGAAAAAAGCGGGGAAGCTCAGTGGCGTTTTTTATGATAAGAACCAGTCTTTTCAGATTTCCACTTGTTGCAGCGTGAGCAGATAAACTGTAGATTTTAAAGAATAAATAATCACTTAAATAAATAGAAAGATGCACAAATAAACAAATAGGCTAATACAGCAATAGCTTAAAGTTCAGACATTTGTGCTAGCAGCAGAGCTAAAGTTAGCATTTGACCTGTTGTACAAAAACGACATACCTTAGAAAAATTCCATGTTATCACCAATCCATGGGGCAAAGGAGCATAGACTTGTATCATCGCAATGACTACAACCAGGGCTGTGCTTTAGAGATGAGGAGCGTTTCAAAAGAGTGAGGGGAAAAGTGCAGGCTGCAGAGCGAGGACAGGCCAAATCTCGCAAAAATAGCTGAGAGATGAAATGTGTTTTGTCTGTTAATAGTTAGGCATAAAGAAAGTTGAATGGATGAATGAGACAGTGCTTTTAGTCTGGCGTGCTGGATGACTGGATAAAAAAAACGGAAATCACTGCGTGGGCTGTGTAGCTACCATTAGCTTGATTTTAACGTTATGCACTGAGTCAATTAAAGCAGAAGGCGGTCCCACAAGCAGGTGACCTTTTTTTGTAAGTAGTAAGTTAGCTTTTTGGACTTGATTTCATCTGACTGTAAACTGTGGCACAGACCTGATGCAATCCAGAAGGTTATATGAGGTGTTAAGATCTCATGTCACCACGGTACAACAAAGCGCTGGTTCAGAGCTAACTTATGCCTTACTTGAGTGTGTGGTCATCTCTGCTCACTGACGAACATAAACAAGTCATTCTCAGCTCATTAGCAACCTTAATCCCCTAAATAGAACACATTACCCTGAAAGAAATGTGGCAGCCTAACAGTGTGGTCTGAAGTATAAACTTGAGTGCATTTAACTACATTGGTTTGATCCATTCATCCATCCATCCATCCATCCATCCATCCATCCATTTTCTTCTGCTTTATCCGGGGCCGGGTCGCGGAGGCAGCAGTCTCAGCAGAGATGCCCAGACTTCCCGATCCACGCACACCTCCTCCAGCTGTTCTGGGGGACCCCGAGGCGACACCAGGCCAGCTCGGAGACATAGTCCCACCAGTGTGTCCTGGGCCTTCCACGAGGCCTCCTCCCAATAGGACATGCCTGGAACACCTCCCGAGGGAGGCGGCCAGGCATTGGTTTGATATCACCAACAAAACAGAATGACCTTTCTCAGCCAAGTAAAGCTCTTGAAATACTGTGATTGCTTAAAAATGCAACAGAATATTGTAAACATCAACATACAATAAAACAAATTAAGCTGCATGCTCTTAAAGACAAAATTAGTAACCTGCTCTCATTTTTGTTTTGGACAATCCACATTGAAGTGGCATATGATGATGTTTTCCATTGCGTCCGGGTGCACCACACCCTTTCCACTGCTCATCCTCGTCCTGTGTGCCCCCGGCAGCTGTGCTCAATCCACTCTATATATAGAGTGGAGTGAGCGCTTGTTCCAAGTTGGAGAGGGTCAAAGAAGCAGCTTTTAGGGTGGTCCTGAGCCTAACATTGATAAAGTTTCGAGTAAATTGTAGTTGCACTGTAGTTAGTCACAGAGCGAAAAATAAGGAGATTACAATGATTCTTCCCAAATAATACATCTTCTCTCAACAATAATACATCCTGATTTAATGTTGGATTTTATTTAACAGACTGGCATCACTATTAAATTAGGGAATTGTCAAGTCCCGCATGTTAAAAATCCTGTAGCTGGTCCAAAAGTATATTCAGTCAGAAGATTCATCCTTTTTATTTTATATTCAATCCAATAAGGTGTTCAGTGTTTTCATTTACTAGCTTATGATAAAAGTGTACTAACTGAGAAACAAATGATTGCCGCTTTTCATTTTGCACTAACACTATTGCATTTTTTTTTAAAGATTTTATTATTTTCTTACCCATTTGCTTTGTTAGACGGGATGTATTGGGTTGAAGAGCTGTGATAGACACTGAGGCGGACAGTTTGCTGTGCTCTGCGACCAAATCTCTTGGCCAAAATGCAGTGCAAACATGTTTTTGCCTGGTTACTTATAGAACTATGGGGAAACTTGTGCCACGATTCCTTACTCCATACATTTTGATTTGACAGGCGACACCAAACACTACCAGCATGCTTCGCATATACACTACAGCGCAGTTTGAAAACACTACTCTGTTCACACTGAGCCTCTCTCATAAATACTTCACTTCTGTCTGTGGTCCTGTGATCCTCTTCGTCACGCTCCATCACTCTGGGACATGAGCGGGGTCTGCAGGATCCCCTCTGAGCTCCAGGATCAGGTCCTGGTTTTAGGGCATGCTCTGTCACTGTTCAACAAACTTGTGTGTTGGCTGTCTTAAGACCAGCGTTGACAGATTTCCTCAAAATGTTGATCCTTTGATGCTAAAAATGTGACGGACAAGGGTTCAGGGTACTTTTGCCTGTGGTTCTTTGTCTTAGCTTCTGTTCAAAGACCTTCGAGTTCAGCTACAGTATGTTTCATGTTTATGCCTTCAAGATGCACTAAATGTGGATGAAAGCACAGCAAAAAAGGGATGAAAAAGTGACAAAAAAGTGATAAAAATGCAACGAAAATATGACGAAAAAAGTGGCGACAATGCTAGGAAACATCTACTGTAATATCAGTTTTGTAGGTCTTAGCTTTTAAATGAGGCGTTACACTGGCCTATCGGCTGTAAACTCCAGTTGAGAAGCTTTTAGATTTGGGTAAAGTCGAACTGGAGAAACTTTGCTCGGTTAAGGCGGGTGGTAAGAGGTTAAGGGAATGTTATTTTTGACTTATGTATTATTTATTTTTGTCCGTGCAATTTTACTGTATCTTCTAAAGTAACGTGTGCTCCATAGATACTGTAGCTGTTTACTTGGTTCTAAACTCCTCAAGCCTCTCTTTGCTCATGTCCTCGACAGTCATCGGCGCTGTTGAAGTTGACCTCCTCCGTTTAGCACTCTGCCCTGGTCTCGAGCGGTTATTTGTCCTGTCCACACCCTTCCTGTGATTGACTGTCCCTGCGGCTGTCCCGCGACAGTCTGGGGTCCTGCACCTGTGCCAAGCCCTCAGTTTGACTCCTTCGCCCCTAAATCTTCACTTGTGCCCCCATGTCACCCCCCCAAGTCTATCCTATAGTATGTTCAGGACCGTTCCCTGCAACCCGACTCCATCCCCCTCTAGTTCAACCATGTTGCCCCATAACACTCATCTGGCCTCACCACCTGTTGTTAGATGTAAGTCACGGCAATGTAAAAGCTGACTTACTCATTCGACTAGAATACAGCCTGTATTAACCCTTTGAGGTTTTCTGCAAACACGTTTTTAAGATAATACTTGATCTGTACATTCCTGAACCCTTGCATTTCTTGATCTCTTTCACTGTGGATCTCAGGGGAGAAGGCACCGCAAACTGCAAGCTGCTGGTGTAATACAATCAGTATCAATAGTGCCTCTGTCATCCCCGACAACTTGAACCATCACCATTTGTTGATACAGTTGTTGAAAGTGTTACCTCTTGAAGATTTTTAATATATATTAGTCAGGACAGTTCAGTGTGATAAGTGCTGAAGAGCAGTCAAAGGAGGCAAAACCGTTTAATTGAGACCGGCATATGCGTTGTTTTATTATATGTGTTTGTATTATTTTGGGGGTAATAAGCAAAATCAACTCGATAGAGCTTTTTACTATGTCGCAATGTTGTTCTCTCATCAAAAACATACCTGAACTTTGAATCTACCCCAGAGGCAATTCTTAGCACTGTGGCGACATCACCCAAAAAGCTTCTCCTAAAGTCTTATACGTATCCAGGAAACGCTTTCCTCTTGCTTGGAGGATCAGGAAGTGAAACTACTGGCTGTTTTGCCATTTTGCATATTATTTTCTAACCAACAAGTGTGAGATAGTGATGAAGATGTGTTTGACATTATTACGGATACATAAATTACATGGTGTTGTGTCTGTTTACAACTTTTGTTTTGGTTGTCACACGCTGTTAACCAATGTATATGAGATGTTTCAATTTGACGGTGGATTTTTTTTTCTTTCCATCGACCCACAATTTAATGTACTATAACAAGCACAAAACCAGCCCTCCCCTGGGGCAGAAATTCAACCCTGATCCAATTACCCCAGTTCAGAGCGAGAATCTGCCCCGACTTAATTCAATCTAGCGGCAAAAGTGTTCCCCACCAAAGCATTCGAGATGTTTAACTGCTGTAAAGAGAGATGGAGCGGCCGTTTGGTGACTGGATCAGGTTAAAATGGTGCAGGAGGAGGAATGTGCTGAGAGTGATACACACCTTCCCTCACTATAGATATTAGAGCCGTATAGGCCTACACTGAATTACTAATAGTGATAAAACAAAGCATGATGAAACTCTATACTGACTGGCATATCTATAGCGTTTCACAGTCTGATACTTCAAAGTACAGCGAATCACAGCTTCAACTTAGATGCTGAAATGAGTACAAATGACAGAGAAAAGTAAAAATGTTGCAATTTTAAGGCAACTTCACACTATGAGAATAAAATGCAACTATAATGTAACAAAAATATCAGAAACTTAACCAAACTGAATCCTCTTTTGTGCCTTGAAAGTCGAGCACATCCTTGGCATTACTTCAGGAACTTTAGTGCCTGATTTAACTGTAAATGTTCTCGAGTACATGCATGCATATGACTTTATTATGGCTTATTATAGCTAAAGTTCTTGTGCTAGTAAACTCCTCACCCAGAGTTTCTTCAAAGTCACTGGAGCTTGACCCTGTAAAGGTGCTTCACCCCTCAGAGAAGACGACAGTGGTGAAGGAGGAGCAGGAAGTGAAGGCAGTATGTCCGACACATCTGTGAGAGCTTCTCTGTAAGACGATAGTGGAGAAGAACAGGTCAAGGCAGGGTAAACAAGAATGCTGTTTTGCGTGAAGATAAAAGACTTCTGAAGTATCGCTCCTGACACTACAGTGGTGTACCGTGGATGTTGACAGCAGTTCAACTCTTGACCTAAAGCCTGCGTGAACTCTGTCTTGGGTCACCTGATCATCTTCTGTAGATTACATGATAAAGCCTTTGTCTACCTGACAGATGTATTTGTTGACCTTACAGTACGTCTCATATTATACACGAGGGAGCGTTTGTATTTGTTGTCATGCTTTGCATTGAGGAAAACTACCTTTTCGGAAACGAATCCCCCCGACATAGACCTTTTGAAATGTGCTCTATTTTTATTGTTATGGACTATTGTTTTCTTGAGCCTCTACTCTTGTCTGAATTGTTTGGAGTGACACACAGTGACTTGTTTGTGACGTGTCTGTGAAATGTTCTGAGGTTTACTACAAATTAATTGCCCTTATGGATTTCATTAAATTTCTGAATCTGAATTTATCTCATTGAATGGACAGATAGATTACTTGGTAAAATCAGTGATTTTAGGTAGATAATGAATATTAGTTTCCGTTAGGAGTGACTGCTCCCGTCCCTCAGTGGTTCGGTTTAAGAGTAAAAGTAGAGTCTACAGAATACGAGTGTAGAGTTTAGGCTATGGCAGCTCAGGATCATAAGTTTTTTTATGTTTTGACCTTAGTATTGATTGATATCTCTGTAGTTACTGGATTAGTCTTACGAGCCTTCTGTCAACGTTGTATAATTTGCTCACAATGGTGTCCAAAAGTGGCTACATTATTTGATTATTTTGGTCTGTAGAAGGGACTGTCAGGGGCCTAATCTATAAACAAAGATCAGGTTTAAAATGTGTGCATGTTCTGTTTCGTGTTCACGTAATGAGATATTGCATCACAGTACTTTAAAAAAAGTTATAATGTTCTCTTTTCTTCTTCTAGACGGTCTCCACACAGTAGTATCCCAGTGCACTCTCCGCGTCACCATCATCACAGACGACATGTTGACCAACAGCATCACGGTCCGGCTGGAGAACATGTCCCAGGAGCGCTTCCTCTCCCCTCTGCTCGGGCTCTTTGTGGAGGGCGTGGCTGCGGTCCTGTCCACCAAACGGGAGGCCGTCTTTATCTTTAACATCCAAAATGACACAGACGTCCAGGGCTCCATTCTCAATGTGACCTTCTCAGCCCTGCAGCCTCACAGCGGAGCGGGAAGAGGGACCTTCTTCCCCTCTGAGGAGCTCCAGGAACAGATATACCTCAACAGGACCTTGCTCCGGCTCATATCATCTCAGGAGGTAACACTAGGATACAAAACATTCCAGCTACCCAAAAACCCTTAAGAAATAATCCCCACAGTAAAACCCATCAGTAAAACATAATAAACAGTACTGCTTTCCTTTGTTCTCTATTCTCTATAAATATTTAGATTCAGATTGTCGAGATGAAAACTTCACTTGGTTCTACTTTCCAGGTGTTGCCCTTTGACGACAACATCTGCCTGAGAGAGCCGTGTGAGAACTACATGAAGTGTGTGTCGGTGCTGAAGTTCGACAGCTCTCCCCCGTTCATCTCCTCCGACACCGTCCTGTTCAGACCCATCCACCCCATCAACGGCCTGCGCTGCCGCTGTCCCATGGGCTTCACCGGGGAGTACTGTGAGACCGAGATCGACCTGTGCTTCTCCGGACCCTGCAAAAACAACGGGAGGTGCCGCAGCAGGGAGGGAGGCTACAGCTGCGAGTGCCTGGACGACTTCACAGGTGAGCACGAGCCTCTCAGTTGCAAACCAACTTAAACTTGTGCATTTACATGGCAAACACTAGGTCAGACCTCAAACTATCAGTGAAGGAAGAAATGCTCAATTGCTTTACTTAAGGGGTACCACGTTCGAGGGGGAAATCATGGCAGATTTACAGACTCCTCCTCCCCTGTTCTAACGAAGCCTGTTCCTAATAAGGGCATAAGGGCCCTGTAGACTCAGCCCTTGCGTGACGTGTAGCTCGCGCAGCTCCAATGCTAACAGTCCGACCCTCATTAGTACGAAATTTCCCAAAAATTCTTTCGAAAACCAGCCTGGTTTCTTTAATTGTGACTAACCCAGCGTTATCTCAGGAGGAATATGTAGCCGTAGAAAGTGTTTAATAAATAGAAACCAGGCGTTAAAGTTAACATGTCTAAAGTCCAATGCTTTTCAATGGGAGACTAGCGGCTATATGGAGGTACTACAGCAATGGCGGCCTCCATTGTTGCGGTCGTAAAGCAGAGCAGCCAGCGGCCATTGGGTACAAAGCAGAGTTCCCCTGCTCTGAATGTGGATGAGCAGAAGTAGAATACACGTGTATAATTAGAAATAATAATGAAAAAAAATACGTAGATGCAGTACTTTCCACCACTACACACTGTAATGTGTAATTATTGCTGTCTGTGAATGAGTGCAAACTACATAATAGAACTGTGATGTCAAACCCAGTACAGACAGACATTTGTAGGTAAAACACCTATAGAGAAAGACAGGAAGTTTATTGTCTGACTTGACTGGTTCAGCAAGATCAGCTCTCTGCCTCGATGACATAAAACCTACTTTCCAAACCACCTGACTGAATTTAGTGTGACATGTTAATGCGTGTAACGTTTCCCATTTTTCATTTGCTGGGGGTTTGAAAAGATAATAACATTATTTTTGTCATGTGTATGTGTGCCTACTTATTATATTTCTTTCACTGATCTATTACAAACTGTACTCCATTAATCTGTAAATAATTTGATTCTCACACAACACATTTGTCAAGTTTGCCCCTTTAGTACCTCCCCCTTTCTGTGCACATGATACCTTACACTGTCCCCGCTCCTGTCTGTGCCCCATTACAAGCCCCTGACAGCCTTCATCTTGTCCTCCTCCTCTGTCTATCTGATGTAATTACCTGATTAACCCTGCCCTATCACTCAGCGGGTCACTTTTTTCTGCCCCGACGTCATATTTCCCTTATACCTGCTCCTCCTTTGAAGGTCATGGTTCAACCTCAGATAGTCAGGCCCATCAGGAACCATTATGGGGCTGTTGACATGTCGAGAGCTAAGGTTTCCGACATTATACGGGGAAATAGATATGTCTAATTCCTCGCCCCCCCCAAAAACAAGTATTACACTGTGGAGAGAAGGGCTATTATCCAGTTCCAGGACAGAGCAGGGACTGGGGTACCTGTCGCTGTCTGGGACAATCAGAAATATTATAAAAGGAAGAAAGAAGAATGTAAATGGGCAGGAAACCGGAGGCCAATATTGATGTTTGGTAAGATGATTAGTGTGAGGAATTTCTGTAAAACGATACAAATGATCTGGTACTAATTTATACATTTTATTCTATGAAATAGCTCAATGTTTGCACTTTTTTACCTACAAAATATAGGTCTGACTCCCCAGTCATTCAAAATTCACTTCATTAAAAACTTTTAAACCACTTCTTATCATCTATACAGTGTCTTCTCCATTAAAGGTTGGCATAACTCTTGTCTTGGACTGTGAGATTAAAGTGGGCTCATCTTAAACAGTTCAGCCTGGTCAACTAATGCATTACTGTGCATGTTGGGAAATCACATGTCTTATCAAAGCAAGTGAATACCAGGGCAACGTTTCAAAGTGTGTTTAAGTCAAGGCTTAGCAAAGTGCACGATAGACAAAATAAAACCATGGGATTGTAAGAAGTAATTTATCAATGTCAGCAGCTAAAGCAACAACTCTAGAGTCTAGAAGAGCGTTTTGGGTAATTAGGTCAGTCAGAGGAGTAACTTTTAATTACAATTAGATTTGCTATTTATGTAGTAAAATCAATATTGAAATCACACATGTTAAACATGTTGAGGAGCATTAACATTTGAGAGAACTGTTAAACACATAAACAGTAGAATCACATGTGTTTCTGAAGATGTTTTTGTGTTTTATTCTCCTGTCTTTGTGATTGACTAATTGGAATTATTGAAATTGCGACGTAGCGTTGGCATAATCCCTCATGCATTCATCTCTCAGGTGATCACTGTGAGCTGGACGCATCCTCAGACCACTGTGTGCCCGGGGTGTGTAAGAACGGAGGGGAGTGTGTGAACAGACTGAACGGAGGCTTCAGCTGCAAGTGTCCTCATGGAGAGTACCAAACGCCCTACTGTGAGATGACCACACGCAGCTTCCCCGGACAGTCCTTCGTCACCTTCAGAGGGCTGAGGCAACGGTTTCACTTCACCATTTCATTCACGTGAGTACTGGGACTCAGGAATGACACATTAAAAACAAATATAGCTTTCAGTCATATGACTCATGGATGAAGACAATCGCATACAAAAGTATTGTTGTGCTCCTCCAAATTACAAACAAGGTTTTGTTACTGCCACAGACGATTGTAGACATGTAAAGCCCATGACGATAATTGAGATTGGTCAAACTTAAGATTCAATTTTGAGTAAATGCATCCTGGGACTTGCTGTGTTTAAGCACAACAATATACCAATACTGATCAACTGAAGTTTGACAAGAAATGCTTTATCTTGCAGTGATTTTACTGCATGTCAAATGTTCTCTTTCACAAACAAATCAAGACATTCATGTACTAAACCATTGTTATTTTGACTCTAGCCGTCCCAAGACCAACCGTTTTAGCAAATGACCGTAACTAGGGCTGGGTACTGTTAAACGATACCAGTTTGGTATCGAAGAAAAAAGGTTCAGGTACTGGTATCGAAAGCAGGTACCGTTTTGATGCTGTTGGTCATCAGAATTTAAAAGAAAAACAATTTAAAGACAAGTTAAAAAAAATTGAAAAATGTAAAAAAAAAAATGGGGGAAAATTGGAGAACATTGGAAAAATTTTGAAAAAACTTGGAAAAATTGAACCATTTTGGGAGAAATTGGGGGGAAAAGTTGAACATTTAGGGGGAAAATGGGGGGGGGGGGGAATAAGAAAAACATGTTATTTCTACCCTTTTTGTTGTTAAAGGAGCTATACCTGAATTGTTTTTTCTTTTTGTAAGGTAAAAGTATTTTTGCCCCATAAAAGTATATTGTAAAGTCGTCATTTGTGAAAAAATCAGCCTGATGTTTGAAGTTTGCGCCATATTACAGTATGATTCGTTGATGTTGTGTATGGTCAACCCAAGTAGTCAATATGTGACATTCAGGTATCGGTATCGAAAACCAAGTATCGTTAAAGTCCCGGTATTGAAAAATATTTACGGTACAGTAACATAAACAGCATTTTGTCATTGAATTGAACGCTGTTACAGTATCTCATTGCAGCTACTCATTGTACATTCTGCTCCTGTTTGATGATGGCCTTAAATGTTTCTGATACCGCCTCCTATTTCCATCTATTACTGCACTTTGTCATAAAATGTAGGAGTGACTAGTTGTATTTCAAATCAGCAAAACATATCAGTGATGCATCTCAGTGTGCGCACACGATTGCCAAAATATTATCCAGGTCACAACACACTGGGTAAGTAAAGTTCACAGTAAAGTTCACAGACAGCCATAAACATTAACTCTTGAAGAATTTTGATTACACATCGACCTCAGATTAATTGTTTACTCAGATCATCCATTTTTTTTGGTAATGAATGCCCTCTTGAGAAACTCTGAAGCACCTGCCTGAGATTCTGATGCAGTAAACTGTGATTAAGATCCGCACAAACAAATGCATTTTGGTTAAAACTGTATCGCGGAGGCGTGTCCAGACCTGAGCACGCTTTTGTCTCGTCTGCTATGAGCTGCTGCTGTTCCCGATATTCAGTAGTGCTCCATAACATGTTAAATATTATGAAAAAGACTATTACCACCACGCCTATAACTACTCTACCTTACCTGTGTTGCACATTCTCTCACACAACAACAACGATCCAGACAGAAACACATGAGTGAGATGAATGTGATTGATACGGGTATATATTAGCACAGAGTTAGGGTTTGCAATGCAGTAAAAACAGGAAAACCTTTTGATGAGTTCCCCTTATCGCTGTCCATCCTTGTTTCCTGATTCCCTGTGCTCACCGCCATCTGCACAGTGACTCCTCTGCCCTCCGCTCTCACACCAAAACATGCTCGCGTTCTGAGGTATGCGAACTTTGAACAGCGAGTGAAAGGTACTGCCTCAGGTCTGGCGCGCTTATGTTGTGTCTTAGGTCTGATAGTTTTCACACATCCCGTCTTTTCTCTCCGTGGAACTTGTACGTAAGACCGCCAGACTCTGTGGTTTTTGAGGTTATCTTTGAGGTCTTCACACAGTACTTCAGGCTTTGTTTGGGTTGGACTGGGTACAGAAGAACAGCAACAAAAAAACTGAGCGGTTTTCTCACAGAATGATTAAAGCATGATTTTCTCAGAGCCTCTGCACCAGCCCTTCAACTCTCTGGCCACTGCCCGGGATGCAATACACCACAGTAGCTGGCAGTATTTCTTTATTTTGGGTAAAAGAGTTCCTACACTGTACGAATCTCCTAAGGCACATAAAGTGTCCAAAACTGGCCAATGTTCATTTAGTTATTACGCTTTAATTACCTCATGGGGATTGATAAGTTCGCACAAAATTCTGAGCCGTCATATTCATAAAGTAAAAGTGGTGATTCATAATAGCATTGTTGTTCTCATTCAACTCATTGTTACCTGTGTCAAAAAACCCCAAAAAAAACATAAAAATGATTATGACGTTAATTATGTTTAACCTCTTAACCCTCACCTGAACTGAGCACATTTTCTACAGCTTGGCATTACCCAAATCTAAAAGCTTAAAAAAAAAGCATCAAAGTAGCATCAAAAAGGACAAAAAGCACCAAAAATAGTGACAACAATGTGCTGGAAATTACAACAAAAAATTACAAAAAGTTGACAAAAGTTGACAAAAGTGCGAGTCGAAAAAGTCGGACGGGGGTAAGAGGTCAAAGTGTCATCAAACTCAAACTGTGTCTCCATCTCAAGGTTCGCGACCCGAGAGAGGAACGCACTTCTGCTCTACAACGGCCGATTCAACGAGAAGCACGACTTCATCGCTTTGGAGATCATCGATGAGCAGATTCAACTCACTTTTTCTGGAGGTGAGGACTTCATATATGTCAACTTTTAACCGATCATTAACCTTTGTGTGTTGAAGCAATAATGACTTCTCCGACGTGCCAGGAAAATATTGCTATCAGCAGTTGTTCACAAGGGGTTTGATAAAGCGTGTGAAATTGTAGCAGCCGTTACCTTTAGCATTGTTACCCAGACGACATAAAGCACAGTAGCTGTCTTTGTTTGGGTCCTTCGGCAAGATACAACTAACTAAAGAAACATCAAAACACATTTCAAAATATGAACATGCAAGTTGGTGCTAAAATAATATTACCTAACAACTAGACTAAACACGCGGAAATATCGGTGTACTCCTTCCACGGTTACAGTCTCACCTTGTAAACATATACACCCTCGGTAACTGTGGTAACTGCTGAATTGCTGCTGTTGTTCAAAGACTTTCCCATGATGTCGAGCAGGGAGGATCCTTGGCTTCTTTTGGGATCCTGGCCAAGTTCAAGTCCCTTTGGCCTAGATCAGATCAGGAACAGGACCAAAAAATTGAGCGCATGTATCGTCACGTAAATCGGTGTGAAATGCTGTTTGAATAGGGAGGACGTCATAACGCATTTGTAGAACCAGAGCGGATCACTGATAGTTTCATATAGAAATAGCCCGTTATTAGAAGTAAAAATCTCAACACCAAAAAAAAAGATTACTTATACTCTATAGCTCACAGGTTTGCAGCTTTTACTTTTAAATTGTATTTATCTATTTGTTTTACTAATATAATAATTGTTTGGGTATACCAGGTGCATGTTATTTGACGTATCAGTGGGATAATTGCCAAAATCCTAAATACATTAGAATGGATCAGAAATATTTATAATACAAAAAAGAAAGGAAACAGCACTCTTTACTCGCTTATGAAACAAAGGTCTTCGAGTTATAGGGTTCACTTGTTTCCACACGTATCACGGTGGCAGACTCAGGAAACAGGCCGACCTCTTTTGGCCTCGCGGACAAAGAAACACACTTGTCTTCTTAGTGTTACAGAACGTTTGTGGATTCCTGCCTTTAACAAATACACTAAAGCCCAAGTCAATCAGAAATCGTGCTACTATAAATCACCTCACTGAGAGATGTTGATACTGTAGACCAACCTGGATTTCCCAATATGTGATTTATGTGGCAGCTTTTAAAGGACGGTTTGTTGATTGGACATCAGCTTTGCAAACATGTGAGGTTAGAGATTGATTTTATGGTTGTAAAATGATGTACGTTCACTTTATAAGTAATGTACCGTATTTTACTTTACTTTAATATATTAGTTTTCTTTTTCGGCTTCAAATGAGAAACGTGATAAGGCACAAAAAAATAACACAGTTGCGTTTTCTGACAGCACTCTTTGCATTAAGAAGCATTTTGATGGCCTCATTTTGACCTTTTTATAATTCCAGGTGAGGCCAAGACCACAGTTGCTCCATACATCCCTGGAGGAGTCAGCGATGGACAGTGGCACTCAGTTCAACTTCATTACTACAACAAGGTAAGACACTGTTCCAACAACTGCTGCTCCTACTTATACAAAGTCTTATATGCCTTGCTTGTCAATGCCATAGCAGATAATGTCATGCATAAAGTAGTTTAGTTTAGTTTATTTGAGGAAGCCAAGTGCATTTAGTTTGTATTGAAATATCATTTAGCTGAACTTGTTTGACTTTTGCTAAAGCTTACCCATAACTCAAAGATGCATTATGAACCAGGGTGAAACGGTCACTCGGCCACTTTCTGCTTCCTATATAGTGTCATCCAGTTGTCTGTAAGAAGTGAATGGCTGCCTTCACCGCAAATACACTGCCACCTGTAACCCATTGCGCAACGCTTGCTGGTAAATTGCAATTTGTCACGTCGTTCCCACGGTATTTGTCTTGCATCTCGTCTGCGTGTAATCTCAGAGAAAAGGCACGGATTATTTCACAAGCAGACTCAAATATCCACTTCAGTTGTAATTTTATATCATACCAGCTTATGTTGTGGGCAATTGATGGTGCCGCCAACTTCCAGAGCCTCCAGACGTTACTCCTCGATGTTAACATATTAGACTGGCTATCGCTACGAAATGTTTTAAAGGCAAGGTTTCATTTTTAGAGTACTATATTGTGTATTTGACCTCCATGCTCCACCTTACTTTATCTTTCTGCTTACTGGGGCTAATGCACGGTGGCCCCAATTTGGCAGGAGTTAAAGTAACCAAACTACTTTCCTTTTCTACATTGTAAAACCGAATATGGCCCATGTCAACCTTCTGTAATTTTCTTTTGAGTGAAATGTATGGAAATGTTTTTGCCTAACCTGCTGAATAAGCTTCATAAACTATAGCAGCTCTCAACCGGAAAACCAGGAAGATTAATGGTATGATAAATGCTTTTAATTTTTTTACTTTGCTTAGAAATTTCATACGGACATCTCCTTGTATCATTATGAGTTCAGTGTTAGCTCCCCTCTCTCCCTGGTCCTTGTATTTGAACTCCTCAGCATCCCCGCTCTGACCTAAGACGCCTTGCATCAGATTTCAGACACCTGGTTGTTTTTTTTGTTTTTTTCTCGTTAACAAGAGCCGCCCGTTACAAAGCTTGTCCTCTCATGTTTCACGGCTTGTTCGTCTGTTGCTTGTGCTATTGAGCAGAACACATACATGTTAGCTTTGACAACAGTGATGAATCATGGCGAGCTAGCACTCTTAGCATGTTAGCTTCAGGGGGTCTATTGTTTGAGCCATGTCCCCATCTTTACACCATGCACTTCAAACTGGACTACAATGAAGAAACATAATAATTCAAGGCTTGTTATAGACTGCTGAAGGAGACGGATGCCCCAGGCGTTCAACAACACATTGACTTTTGTTGTGTTTGTCTGCGCGGTTCTTAAATGTGTTGTTGATACGCCGCCCATGGAAACATATAATTGTTTTCAGGTTGCTTATAGTGTTTTTGATTCTCTGTCAGTATTTAATTTTAGGATGTGCAAAGATTTAGACTAAATGTAACTATTGTTCACAATATTGGCACTATTGGCACAGTAACTTGCATGTTTTGTGCAACAACAACAAAAATCAACCCAAAAACATTCAGATTGGACTCTCATTGTTTATATAAAAAAATGAAAATACGAGCACTTCATTTTTATATATTTTGATTCTGATTAATTCACTTTTACAATTACTAAGGTATTTGATTTTGTATGTATATTACTTGATGTTTTTGTGTTGGCACCGGCGACATGATCTACCTTTGGCACTGAGGTTGTCTGTGTTGAATGATCAGAAGTAGCTCTGACTAAACTGTAACTTAATACATAAAGTGCTGCGGGGATGTGGGGTAAATGTATCTGGGGTATAGAGGTGATGATCTCATAATGCAGTAGACGGGTTGACATGTGAATGGAACCTTCAGATGAAAGTCTGTGAATTTCGTCCTTGTCACTGAAGATCTATGCTCAAACTGCAGTAGATGGACCCAGGGAAGTCCCTCTGCAGGTGGGGCTGAAGACTGTGGTCCTGTACTAATACCCGGTCAGTCGGTTATCACTGGAGTATTTGCATGAATATATTACTTATTGCATAGCGTTGGCTCTTTTGATTAATCAATATCTGAGCCTTTTTATGCACAGGGGTAAGACTAAGGTAACTGTTCAAACTTAGTCAAAACTTATGACAGACGTTCTCTTCCCACACTGGCACATTTGTATGAACTTAGTTACCTTTTGCTTGTCACTTTTTAAACACTGTTTCATTTGTTAATTGAGTGTATTGCAACGCCTTTGCTTGCAGTGAAGCGAAGTGTTACTCGTTGTTATGGCACACCCTCTACAAACTGAGTGATTTATTAGGTCAAACGATGAGGCGGTTGAGGGCGTGCAGGGCGGAAAGCTGCCTCTTTTCAAACCTGCTCTATTTAAATCAAGCGGGGAGCCTCCTGGTTAAAAAACAACGTTCAAAGGTCACGGGGGCGGCTGGCATGACACCGAGCTGGGGCGGTTTGATGGCTAGGGGTATCAACAGGGGTAGTTTCTTTTGCTTGGATGCATATGGGACCGTGGTGTTTTGGGGACGACAATAGAACGTGAAGCACCGACACATTTTTGGGATTCCACGCTGGTGCTACGTCTCGAAGACCGTCCTCCCTGTAGAGCTGAATAGGAAGTAGACACAGAAGACTTGGCCGTAATATTGTAAATAGCAGCAGTCTTTTATATGAAACCTTATGACATCTCAATCCATATAAGCCCAATGTGTTCTCCTCTACTGCCATGTACATTACAATGACAGTTTAGTGAGTATTCTGGACACTCACACTAGCCCCCCCTTCAACAGCCTATCCCCGTGGCATGAGTATCCATTGCTCTGTTTTGGTTGACTATCCTCCAGAGTCTCAAACAGAGGTGTAAATGACTTCACAGCTCACCTCAAAGTAAGTTTTAATTCTGTGGAGGCATATTTTTAGATTTCACTCAGGCTTGACCCAGCACACTCGCGAGTAACTTAGCAATACTTCTATGCATTCACAACATACAGTGTACTTCAGCCTTTTGATAAAGCTGATAAAACTTAAACTGTGAAACTAATATATGATAGACTCTTTAATGCAAAGTGAGATATGTATAACCTTTATTTGTTATAATTTTGATTATTGTGGCTCAGCTTGTAAAAACCCCAAATTAAAAATCTCATAAAATTAGAATATTTAAAAATGGACTGTAAGCCATAATCATCAACATTATAACAAATAAAGGCTTGACATATGTCACTTTGCATGTAATGAGTCTATATCATATACTAGTTTCACATTTTAAGTTGAATTACAGAAATAAATGAACTTTTTCATGATACTCTATTTATATGACGAGCATCTGTACAATCCTTTGCAGTCTGAGATGTTATTAATACCGTGTGTTGGAAAATAATCTCAAATGATTTTATGAAACTTGAGCGCTACATTATTCATCTAGCAGACATGTCACTCAATTAAACTGCTTTTCCTGTCTCTGTGTTGTATTAACCTACTTCAAAGAACCAGTTTGTTATTGCCATCATGTTATGTGTCACGCAGCATAGTTTATTTCCCCGTCTACTTTCCGTCTGTTTACCTTAATAACATTTTATGACTCTACACAAAGATCAAATCAGAACCGAACCTCAAGAGCCGCTTTGGACCTTTGGCCGGGAGCGCGGCTGAGGCTGCGTCGGCCCTACAACAGCAGCGCCAACATTCGATCAAGTTGCAATTTCTGTATCTGTCAGGAGGTTGTGCGTGCGGCGTCAGACTGGCGGTGACTTCGATTTGCGACAGGAGTTTTCCTCGCATTCTGATCCGAGGAGAGAAGCGAGGGGAGAAGGACAAGCGTCTGTGGCCCCTCCTCTGCCGCTAAACCCGTGGCTTTGTATCTGACACATACATTTAAGTTTACGAGGTGATGTGCGGTCACTGGGACAAAGCAAAACACTCAGCTTTACCCATTCACACTAACAGCCTCGTTTTCCAAAATATAAAAAACTGGCATTTTCATTTTTTTGTATTTACATATTCTTAATGGCCTTAATCAGACGAGCAAACAAATACGGAATGTGGAAACCCTGCTTGAGTTCACTGTAATAACTGAGGAAATAAACATAATATAACCTGTGATATTCCCAGTGTTGTCAAACTAGGAGGTACGCGACTCGTCACCCAAAGCTTCAGGGTACACGGCTCCAAAAGGTTTGGGAACCACTGCCCTAAACGATATCAAAGAAGTAGTTAATGGCAGCAGCAGACTGACATGTGCATTATTAAGGTTATTAGCGCTGCACATTGACGCGGTCTCTTGTTACAATAGGTGCACATCCCACAAAGTACTGCCTCTGATTGCTCTCTTTGCGTTTTGAGAGGTTAAGTGGTATTTTGGCGGTGAGGTGCCAGTGGTCTGTGCATTCCCGTGCAGGGCGTGCAGTGGTTAGAGGAAGAGACTGTGTTATTGTTTGTCCTAAAGCTGATAGCCAGAGACCTCCAACAGTTAAGGTTAAAATCCCACCAAAACAAGCTTTTAAATACAAGGAAGTGCATTATGTTAGAAGTCTGCTTGTTTGTTACTAAACTAGACTCTTTCTTTTTACTTCATTGAATTAAGTGAGTTAAAGCTGTTATCATTGTAACAATGTTAACAAACCTGATTCAGAACATATTATGGCTCTTACGTTTTTCTGGCAGAAGTTATAGTAGTATTTTATATTTTGCATCATCACAACTTTGCTATTGATTGATCCTTTGGTATTGTTGTCATTGTAAGCTATGTTATCAAAAGTATCCTATCAAAAATAGGATTTTAAATGTGCACTTTACTCTTTATTAATTATAAGCACTATTTAACCAGCTAATACTGAAACATTTTCAAAATTGTTCATCAGTATGCTGTCCCTGTCAAATAAACATATATACATAAAATAAAAGTGCACTCTAATTTAAAAACATTCAAACATTTTGTTTTACTCATGATTTTCCTAATTTTAGTTTTTACATGAATATCACATTCTTTTTCTCATATTGTACAGTCCAACTTGCTACAATAACTCCCCTCTATAGAAATATAAAGAACACACCGTGTCGTAGTGTGTTGCCAAATCTAGAATTCGTTTGTAGAGTTTTTCCATGTGTAGTTGAATGCGTAGTGTTGTTTGTGTTAGTTGTGGGTCTCGGTCTAACCCTCTCTCCCTCGGTGTCTGTCCCAGGACGGGGGAGTCTTGTGGACTCCAGTGGGGCAGTGCGCCTCCCACTCTTTACGGCCTGGCTGGAGCTCTATCAGAAGGAGGTAACCCATTAGCCCTACCGTCCAGTGGTGTTTTCCTTGTTTCTGGTGTAGTGTGTTTCTGTAGGACTAACTCCGCATGCTTACCTCTCTCACTCAGAGGTAACATGGAAGCACCAGGGCTGTAGCAGGATCTATAGTAGGATCTAGATGGGTCTTCTTTTTGGTTCTTGTCCGTTAGAGGTCTGTGCAGTTTGTATTAGTCTGTAGACCTGCATTCTTTTCACTTTCTTTCTGAATTGTTGGTGAACATGTGGTTAATTAACAATAAAACCTTTTGTGGTTTGAGAATTTAACATTCACTCAACAATGTGTGTTTTTGTTGTTCTATTTATCACTGACGCTTTTGAATTTGATATAATGTAATATAAGATCACTTATTCCCATTGTTGACCATTGTTGTGTGACACATAATAACGGTCAACATAATAATTCACTGCAATCTCTTTATATATCACACACCCCCAAAAAAATCAGAAACCAAAACAGATCCAATAAATTAAATTAATTTCAGTTAAATTAATTTTAAGTCAAGTCAAAATGTTCAAAAAGTCCATGTTTTATTCTGTCTGTCAAAGGCCGGTTGCCAGTTGCCTTCCTTCGACCAACAGTAAAATCATGCAGTAAAACTAAAGTTCCTTCGCCCATTGTTTGTAGTGTGGATATATATTATATATATTATGTGTATATTTATATATATTCCTAGCTGCTGTTATGGCCAGCAACACAAAAGGTTATTGGATGAGAAGTGCATTAAAACTGTTCAATGCGCGGCTCCACTTATACCATGGTCCCACAACTGAAATGGTTCATTTGGGCCTGTTTGCTTTTTTAAGTCCTGGGAAAGAGTTATTTCACGTTTTAAGCTGTTTTACCTGAAGCTAGTTACAGCTAAATTGTTTATTGTTAATATGGAAACAGCTGCAGAAGAGTGATAAAGAACGTGATTTAACTGGATTTAACTAAATCCACATTCACAGATATTCCACACAGTCTAATCATTTTAATTTCAGTTTCCGCTGCAGTTGGTTGTTGCTACTAAAAGCCACAAAGTGTTTTCTTCAGTCATTGTTTTCTTCATAGTGATATTTTGACTGTGTATAACCAAAAGCTCTATATACGTACATCACTCCATCGAAAGACAAGAAAGACAATTGCTATTATTTGCCCATTTACAGTTGTGGTTAATTCTAAATCTAAAAGAACAGAAATGGCAAATGTATGTTGAGGCCAGAGGCGTGGCCATAGGGAGAGTCGGGACGTTTCCCGGTGGGCCGCTCAGTTCCGGTGCTTCTGGGCCGGGCCATCAGAATAAAATAATGAATAATAACTCACTATTCCAGGCCTAAAGGCTTTAACTGGGCTGCAGCAGGAGCATGAGCTGCTGTTCCAGATATAAATGAAGTAACACAAGCGTAATTGTCATGGAAATCTATCAAAATAACGACTGATGAATGAAAATCTGAAAAATATTCACATCGAACTTTTCATTCTTGCGGCGGGAGATACCATTTCATATTGAACTAACTCAGAGGGGTGTTTAAGTGGAACACCCTCCGCTTTTGTTCAAGTTGGTGCAGTCCAATCCAGCGGAGACAAGTGTCTGCGCGAGTTAAGAGACTAAAAGGCAGTGAAAGGTAGAAAAGTGGTCAAATAAATGTTTTTATCTACATAACTTGTGCTGATTGTGGGTTTGTATCAGGCTCAGACTGTGTGTGCAGCGGCCCATGTGAAAAGAGAAATTGTTAGAAAATTGTCAATGTGTGGTATTCGATCCAGCGACCTCTTGTACTTGAGACCAGCGCACTATTACGGAGCCATAATTCCGGGCCGGTCTTCTCCAAATTCCCGGGCTGAAATTAGATCCCAGCACGCCCCTGGTTGAGGCCTTTCTCAATCTTGTCCTTAATATTTAGGCCAGTCAATGGTCAGGAGCGTTCAAAATGGACTGGTTTCATGTACCACTTAAGTTGCTTTTTCAGTTATGTAAGATCTGGCCTAACCACTTATTTCCTAGTAAGAGTCTCTGCTCATCTGTCAGTGCTCATCTCTTCATCCATTTACGCTGACACACAGACAGTCCTCAGACTTGTAGGTCCTCAGCAGCAAATCTCTGTTTTTTTGGCAACCTTTCTCTTCAACTTGAATACAGGCTATGTCATTCAAGATTAGTCAGAAATCACCCGCGCAGACTCTAAATAATGCAGACGTATCTTCTTCTATTGACTTCTGTTGACTGTAATTCTGCAAAGTTTTGGCTTGTAAGCCTTTAATGGCTTGTATTAATTTGATGTCAGTACAAAGATCAGCGACACTTCACAGCCGCGTGCACAGGGAAGTTAGTCTGGTCACGGAGCAACTGGAGCAGTTTGAACGGGCGGGCTTAACGCGCACAGATTGTCAGTGAAATAAACCAATCAGCAAATTCAATAATTGAAAATAAACTCACGAGAAAGCGGAGGCAAAATCCTCGACTCCTTCAACCATGATTAGTTTTGGCTAATAACTTCTGCACGTGTCACTGTAGATTGAACTACAACATAGCAGCGCAGCGAGTGACATAACCTTGTCAATTCTCTATGACGGTCATAATTGGTTGGCTAGGCCTTAGCCGCCAATCAGCCACTTGTTTACCGTGTATGTCCAGAACCCACCTTTCACGCAGAAAAGAAGTGGGTGTGGTTTATCAGGCTAACCGCATGTAGCAGTTGTCATCCATCCATCCATTTTCTTCAACTTGTCCGTTGCCGGGTCGTGGGGCAGCTGTTGGTGGGTCCACGGAAGGACAGCCTCATGGTTCTAACCGGGCCTGTTGGGCTTCTGAACCGCTCTTTGTCTGACCCGTCACCTAGGACCTGTTTGCCATGGGAGACCCTACCAGGGGCACGAAGCCCCGGACGGTTCCAGGCGGTTCCAGCAGGGAGCAGTTATCATTGTAGATATACATACAATTGTTCAACAAACTTACGTGGCTTGTATGTTGTTTAATCAGATTTTATAAGATACATTTACTTTTACAAATGTAAGAGAAAATATCCCCAATTCCGCTATTTTTATTGGCTAGCATTACAGAGTGCATTTAACAGTTGCGCTTTGAATTATAAGTGCAGCAAACTCAATTTGAATTTTACTTTACAAATTTTACAAAGCACAAAGATAAAGGCAATGTAAGTAAATTGAAAACACCAGCTGGGCCTACATGACTAATGCAGCGCTGTGTGGAGTAAAGGATGGTTTGTCGAGAGTTACATTGTCGGAAACAGACGTTGCATCTGATAAATCTGTCACTACTATGGACCGCCTCCCGCAACATGTTCTATCTCTTCATTCACAACTCTTGTGCTTCCCTACAGCCAAGGAAAGAGTATACTTCACTAATGCAGCAAACCAAGCATGAGCCAAACAATAACTTCATATTACAGAGTGAGATGAAAGGACTGCCGATAGGAAACATCTGTGCACTGTGGCTATATACTTTATCTTATCTGTTTGTCTGTTTGCTTTTCTTATCTCTCCAGCCATCCCTGTTAAAATCTGCTGTTTATTACTGGTAATTACTTTATACTGCCCTGAGTTTACTGACGGGGATAACATGAGGATGAGCTCCTGGGTTTAGCAAGGAGCCAAGTTACATTCTTAACATGGAAAACACTGGAACACAATCATGTTAACAAGAGATGGGAAGTTTCATGTTTGGTCTTGTATGTATCAAACCCACTACTGTGAATCACCACAGTCATCGCAAAAATCCGAAATGAATTAAATAGTCACAATTAGAAAATCAGAAAGGCTGCAAATAACACAGTAAACAAGTGACAATAACATGACTAAAAAGCATCAAAAAGCAAGGAAATTCGTAAATGATTTCGTAACTTTTACTTTTATCGGAGTAATATTTGATGAGTAGTATCTGTACTTTTGCTCAAGTCAAGACCATCACTGTGTACATGCATGTGCTCTTGAGTCCCATAGTGTTGCTGAAGAAAACCTATGTAGGGTTCATAGTTGATTGTGCTTTACACAAGTAATATTTTCTGCTTTGGTGTAAAGGTCATCACCCTCCTGGTTTTAGGCCAGGTGGAAGCATCTGCAGATTTTGAGCAGGAATTTTCTCAAGCTTCTCTGAACGAGATAGTGTTTCTCTTACCTCAGACTCATGCCATTTGCTCCGTACAACACAGAAGACTATTACAAAAGGTGTTGTCCATCTCTTCTCCGAGTGCTGTGAGGCGACAGCGGACAGTAGTAAGTAAGGAATAGCGTTGAACCAGACTTTGAGTTTTGAGCCGGGAGCATCATGTCGGTTCGTGTTTGAGTAATTCACACGTTTAGGGTTTCTAAGCTGCGGGGCGGGTTAGGTCATGTGGACATGAGTGTGTCTGCTGCTGCCAAAGGGAAGAAGACACGCTAGCCTCAACATGACAGGTCAAAAAAGTCAACTTGAAGCATGCATTTGTCCCAGGTATAGAGATTCATAATTTGTGCTACGTTTCTCCTAAAGTGTCATTCATGAGGCTTTACTTTACTGTTATTTATTTAAGTTATTTTCTTCATAATTTTACCATATTATTATTTGTATCCTGCAGGTCAAATATGTTCTAGTATTGCATGTAATCCATCAATTTATTTTTGTAAAGTCTAATATCACAACACTTTTCACAACATATGATTGATGAGCTGATGGGATCAAACAGTGGAACAGTTTGGAAATAAACAATAGATGGACCTGACAAAACTAAGACATATGGGGCCATATGGATCTTGCCACTCCAGACTTAGGACATTTAAATGGGAAATACTGGGGTGGAGACACCTTTTGAGACACTTTGGTGCCATCCATCTTCCAGAGATGGTGGATGAAACATGCATCAAGGCGTCGCAGATTAAGATGCAAGAGCAAAAGGAATTACTTTTTGAAGTGTCATTACAACAAAGCAAAACTTAAATGATGATGGACAAACTTTTAGATGTTAATCTCGTTCTTATGTTGACCTTTTGATATGTTCTTTGTGACCAACTTTTCCGACATGTTTTTTTTCAAAATTTTTTTTCTTTCAGTCTTTTAATTACCTTACAAAGATTAGGGGATTTGAGAAAAACAAAAAGTGATTGGACATCCCCACATAGTGATCAAATGGTTGTTTAAATGGGGTTTGAATAGTTGCAAAACTCATTTAATAGTCTAATCCCAGGATGCTAAAACAAAAATACCGTCTGTGTTAAAATAATCCAATCTATCCACTGCCGATTATGAGATTTAAAGGGGGGTATTATGCTTTTTTCAATCACATAGCACCAGTCTATAGCATACTACAATGATGACGTAACCTTCTGTTGGTCTGTATATGCAGTAAATTAAAATAACTGCCTTGAATAAAATTGCTCTCTCAAAATGGCTGTACTGAACGTCTTGAAATAGGCCTCTGTCTCTTTAAGAAGCTTTCCGACACGCCCCCTTCAGCACACTGCTGTGGCATCTAAACAACAACACTGTGCAGGGAGGGGGCTCTGCTGAGCTGAGGAGCAGTGGTTGGTTGCTTGGCTTTTGACAAAAGGTCCAGAGGCGTCTCCAGGAGGTGGGGGCGTTCCTAGGAGGACTGAGGCACAGTGGGGGGGTCCGCCCCCTTTGCTCTGAAATGAGTTGTGATAGTGGCAGGCCGTGATATTGCACCCTACGGCTCAACAGCCTTTTTCGCCATAGACAACAATGTAAAAGGAGCAGCCTGTAAAATGGTCCACGGGGCATCTGGAGTTTCAGACTAAGGCAAATATATTTCTTTAAAATTACTATTTTTAGGACATGGACTTTTTTCTTCGTAAAAAAATTGTAAAGCATCAAAAACAATTTTTAAAAAGTATTCCAATGACGTGACGTCACCAGTGCTGTGGACGTGCGCGAGCGTGTGCGTGAAGACTCATGAACGAGCAGGTCTTCCCCGTTAAGCGGTCTGAGAGCCAAACAGACAACAATACGGTAATGAACGGGACTGGACTAGGATAAACGCTAACAGGCACCTAAAGTAAGTTTTTTCTTTACTCAGTACTAAAATGTATTGCGAACCTACACATGGCAAGCGTGTTTAAATGTTAAAAGTAGGCCTATTAGCTAACATGAACAACAACAATTTAAACTAATGAAGACGTGATCGTTTTTCTGATTAGGCTGCACGGCTTTGAAAATAGCTTTTTGGTTCGATAAAAAAAAAAGGTAAATCATTTAAGTTACTTCAGTGGTGATGTTTATACCTTTCTTTTCAGATAACGTAGGTACAGTACCAATAAAACCTATATTGAAACAACAAAACATGATTTCTGCATCTGCCCTGGATCCAGTACAGATAAATGCTGTACTGGTACAGCATTTACTTCAAATTATACTAATGATAATGCAATATAGAACACTTTTGTAGTGCTCCTTTGTATTTCAGCCAAACAATTCTAGTGGTGAGGTTATACTAGCAAATACAGTGAAGTAAAAAGTCGATTTTTTCATTTCTATTGCAATATGAAGACGACCAGCACTTATGAAACTTCTCAGAAAAGTGGCCGAGCGAGAGTACATTAGCGCGGCGACGTACGTTCGAAGGGCCGCTGTAAGTTACGGTTGTTGTAAAAGAGCGGGGCTATCTAGCTTATTAAGCCCTGCACTGACAAACTGACCCCACAGATCATCTTAACATAGTAACTTAATCGCCTCAAATGGCCTTAAAAATTCATTTTGTATTTAAAGTACGATTATATCAAGAGATTTAATTTACAGCGTAATGGCGTCCGCTCCGCTCTGAGGCTTCGTCGGCAGCTGTGCGCGCTCCCGCTGCTTTTACCCACTTGGGCCGTACGGAGCATAGATACAGGTGACGCGTCATACGGGTACTATGGGCCGTTATGGCGGACGAAACTGGTTTCATGCGCCACTGAGCACCACTATGTAAAGAGATAGGAGCTGGGACAGCATGCCTCTTCCATCTATATAATTCAATGCTGAGGCATTGCTACACCTAAAATGGCTGCCGTCTAAGTTTTACTGATTACTCAAAATATGTGAATGAGCCAAGGCAACACTCCAGGCATGTGTTTAATGAGGGAATGACATAATAACATGATATAAAGCTTGAAAAAGTCGATTTTACATAATACCCCCCCTTTAAATCCTGGTTTCCCAGCCCATATTGCAATCGTCAAACATTAAGTGAGAGTAGAGTTTTGAGTAACAATGGCATTTCCTCCACAATAAAAGTGTGCCGTGTGTGCCCCGTTTCCTTTATTATGAAAATCAACCGTTCGGCCGTCTGCAGGGCCACTGGTCACTTCCTGCCTTTCACACGTGTGCTGCCGCTCCATTCTCCGCCAAAAGCACGCACACAGAATGACTGCTAAGTCTTCCCTTGCTGTCCTCACTTATTCAAACTTGCATTCTTGGAGGTCATTAGCTGCTGTTTCTTCTTTGACAGATTTCTGACTAAGCTCTCAATTTGTGTCGGTGCATGTAATCCAACCCACTGTGCAAGGCTTTTATTCCAGCCTTAGGGGCAGCCGAGTTACGTTATGTTGGTTTTGACAGGCAGCATAGAGGTTGTACAGGTGTGAGTCAGTATGGTTACATGCATTACACATAAAGGAGAATTATTCTGTGATTTCTTCCAGATTTTTGTTTTGCCATTGTCTTACATGATATGCATCCATGTTAAATTAAAAGTGTAAGAGACAGAGTGAAGGTGTCATACATTTCTACAAAAAAAAAAGTATGTATTGATCGTCTTTATAACAAGGTGGGCTAAGACAATACCAGCTCAACGTTAGCGTGAAATATGCTTTAAACGTTCCTCTTAACCCCCACCTGAACCGAGCACATTTTCTCCAGTTTGGCTTTACCCAAATCTAAAAGCTTCTTGAAAAAAAGGTCAAAATGGCAACATAAATGAGACTGAAAAAATGAGTATGAAAATGCAACAAGAGGAAAATGATCCTTTACATTGACCTATAGACCCTTTAATTGTTTGTAAACATTCCGGGCTTAGCTGGAGGCGGGAAGCTCGATTCCTATCTATTTCCATTGTAGCTGTTGTCATAGTAACGATAAACAAATGTCTAACTGTTTTTGGAAATATCAGATAAATCTTATTTTATCGTCTCAAATGTCATTCCTCTTGTTCTTGCACCTTAAGCCACAACAGGACCACATTTTTTTGTTGTAGTTTTACACTTAAAATCACTAGTTTTAGTTTAATCTTATTTCTCTTGATCACTTCCTGCCTCCAGATGATGTCACTGATGATGTCAGCAGTTAAAGGGTCTATAGGCTGTTTTAGATTTTGGTAAAGCTGAACTGGAGAAAATACACTTGGGTAAGGCGGGGGTTAAGAGATTAAGCAGATTCTCAACAGTCTTGATTAGGAGAAATTAGATTACACTATAGAGTTTACCAAGTAGTCACCCTGCACCTTGTTTTTTTTTTCCCGTCGGCTTTCGTTACATTGTTTTTAGATTATAATTGTTTGCTAGGATCCTCTTAAATGGTGTTTTTCTATGGCAACGTTACCCTAGAAATTTAACGTTACCATCATGCACTTTATTGACCTGACATAAGCCCCACTGGCACAATAGTTGACTTGACTATTTGAGTCCAAACCCTTGTATTCTCTGCCCTCCATTTTATTTGACTGCGTTTCGTGTCTTTTTGTGCGGATCAAGTGCATTTCCATGGCAGCGGCAAGCCTATGTCCCCGGAGACAACACCTTAGAGACGGGACCTTGGCGGTGGGGATTCTCCAGCGGGTCTGAGCGGGGCCTGGGTTTGAACAGGACCCTCTCAGGGGGCCCTGCCGAATGAGGGCCAAGTGCACTTTAGAGCTCGAGGTCACAAAAGGGCTGCAACTTTAGACAATGAAGAGTTGGACTGTTGGCTTTTGTGTCTGAGAGGAGTAGCTTTCAAGAACCATACTGCAGTAAAAGATATTATGGAACATACCCGACAGAAAACTGAATGGACCATCATAAATCGAACATTCAAAACACAGTCAAAATCGCCATGTTTGTTGCAGGTTAGATACCCGTTGTTGCAATAGTAATCCTCTTTTTTTAAGAATAGTCAAGAATAGATGGCCATTTTTTCCTGTCTTTTAGCACTTCAAATGCTGGGGTCTTGCCTAGATTTGTAAAATGCAGATTAATCAAATATACTGGTTCATATAATTTATCCATGCGGTGTATAATGTGTCACACTAAATCACCTCAGCACCTCTGGGGCAGCACAACAACCCTCATGACTAGTCAGCTTATGCCAAATGTATTCACATGATACTACATATTTTCCAGTTCCTGTGCAGTCAAGTAGTTTATTATAAGCTATGTTTTACAGTTATCCCAGCTGTTGCAATACAAATACACAAAATAACTTTTTATGCGTTACAATTCTGCTCCACACCGTCTCTCCCGAGCACCTTTGTATACACACACAGAGCTATGCTATCGATTACTATTTGTTAAACTTATATGGCTGGGCCTCTAATAACCAGGCCACTTCTACTAATAGGTTAGTGATTATACACAGAGCTTGTTCTAAGGTCATGGTTGTAAATGTTGACATGAATACTTCATACAGCTACATGACATGTACATGACACATACATGTAATTAGATAGGAACATTTGTAAAAGCTGAGTATTGGGTGTTTGGTGTCCTTCAGACCTCATATTATCATGTCCTTTCACAGTTGGTTAAATCCCCCTTATCCCAAACTTATTACACCCTCACATGCCCCGAATCCATAAGGTTCGAGCTGATCCTCTCTGAACATTCACAACCAGGCTGTAGTCAATATTTAGACCGTAACAGCTGCAAGGCGAGGCACATTATGTCTGAAATGTCCGTCTGTCAATCTCAAATCTCACTGTCCACTGAATCACTCCTGGCATGTGACGTTTTCTGAGTAAAACTTTTCACTTAACTGGTGATTTTGTGTCAGTGCAGTTTGTTAGCTTTGAAAAACGTACAATTTATAAAATGTTTGTAAAAAAAAAAAAAAAAAAAAACAGGACAGGCTGCATCAAAATCCTCAACTTTAACCTCGATATGTCCTATTTTACACATACAAATTCTTCTTTTAGATCTCTATTTTTTTATTGCCAAACATAAATAAGGACCACAAGGACTTGCCTCATAATCACATTCTGTAGGAATTTGTGCAGGCTGTTTGTTCACGTATCGTGTAATCCAATAACATTACAGAGTTATAATTTGAATGGTGTGTCTGCTGGGAACAAGGCCATCCAAAGGCAGCTGTGTCCATGTAGGCCCTTTCCTTATGTCGTTTCCTTTTCCTGTTCCTTCTGTTGAGTCTGTCTTTGAACACTGGGTTTGTTTACATTGGGAAGCTCTGCCACTGTAGGCGTCCTCAATGTAAGTGGCCTTGACGCACATCAATTTAATCCATGAGTTTATATAACTGCAAAGATTCAAGGTTTTCATTCAGCTTAAGCAGGTAATAAACTGTATACTTTAAATGTAAGTGTAAAAATCATTTGATAGAGCCCAACTTTATTGTAGTGAAGCTACTTCCTGGACGAACGAGAACCTTCACAAGCACAGCTTTACTTTATTTTACGATAACTTGCTGACAGTGACAGTCAAACAACTACTGGTACTACTTTCACTACAAAAATGGCTGCTTTTACCAACTGTGTCTCTACTTTTTTTTTTTAATCTCCCATGCTCGGGCCCCAGGCTATAAACTTGCGAAGTACTTTAGTTTTCCCGGCAGGATTTGGGTGAAGTGTGCAGTACCTACCGTTACTGTGGAGACCATGAGAGGGGGATTATGGGAGATTAGGACAGTGAGGGCCTGTAGATAGAGGAGTGATGCAGGCTGGCACTGACAGGGGTGGGGTTTCCTACTGCGTGAGTGCTTTTATGGTTATGGGCTAAAGACATAGGGTCGATCTTGTGTTTCTAAACGCAGGCTGTAGACTAGACTTTCGCGCCGACGTGGTGCTCTCACTGCTCTATGAAATCTTCAGCTTCATACCTGACGCAGTAAGTGGGCTGAACAAGGGCTGGACAGACACCCATGTTTACTCAGTTTACTATTTATCTCTACTAAAAACTTGTAGTATAGTAAACTGGCTAAACATGGGTGTCTGTCCATGTTCCCTGTTGCATGTTTGCACTGAGGAAAATTCTTAGTCTGTGAACCTGTTCACTGACAATGGCAATAAAATCTATTCTGATTCTGATTCTGATGGTGATGTACAACAGTGGGATGTGCGATGTAAAGAAATGTAATGTAAAGAAAAGTAGAGCGAAGGGGAGGCAGTAAGTGCTCGTTGTAGTCAGTGCTGCTTGCAGCACACAACACCTGTTTTTCTAAGTGCAGGCAACTGGCTGCAAGCACTGGTGCACTGTTGTTTGTAAGCAAGATACCAGTCTCCTCTTGAGCAACGATGCTGCTGCACCAGGTGTAGGATCAGGCCCAAAAGGTTTATGCTTTTACATTCACCGAGTTGCATACAGAGTATGCTTCATAGTTATCGCATGTGGACACATTGTGATGGACAATTGCATGTGCTCTCAGCAGTGGCTTTGAGAAATATTCAATTGCAGTTGCTCGTTGGTATGGGATGGTATTTCCGGATAACCATGAACAAAATTACCACAGTATGATAGCCTGGCTAACGCCAGACTGCTGTATGCGCTCGAATCCTTACGAACTGCACAGCAGCCTGGGGACCATGGCTGAAATCTTCACATGGATTTGGGGACCAATCACAGAACGAGGAGGGACGGTAAGACGTACGGAAGCTTGTAGTTTGTTTACGGATAAAAAAAAAAAGTGTATTTACGGATCCAACATGACAACAGCGGACGCGACGCCATCTTTCGATCAAGCTTTAGACCGTGTTCTAAATAGTTTAGCTTGAAAGTTTACAGCGGGTACGTCATACGTCATTGGATACGATTGGCTATGGCTACGTGCAGACGCATTATAGACATTTGTAGCGCCCAATAAACGGCTATGGACAATCGTGAACCACACCTCTCCTACGAGAAAATGAATTGGTGGTCCCCAGACTAAATATCACTTGTGATTTTAGTCTGGCGTTAGCCAGGCTAACAGTATGACGTAATTATATTGTAATGCTTAAAAACACATAAAGTTATTTTTAATGGACGTTTATATATATTGAGTTTTGTTTTTAAGATAAAGTTTGAGGGAAACAAATTCAGGGAACAATAAAGCATTTTCAGCACGATCAGACACACCATCCTCATTATGGTTATCTAATACCAGCATATTAAAGCCGATGATCAGTCCATATCTGTAATTCATTGAGCAGTGATTGCATGTGAAAGTATATATTTGACCTTTAACGGCCAAGTTCTACATGTTTATACATGAACACGATCTCTGTCTTTTATACTGTCCGGCTGCATATCTCTGTTTGACTGAAGGCCCCCTCTAGGCAGAAATGGCACTCTGATTTCACTTGGCCGTTGATGTGTCGTTGGAAAAAAAAACACCCATTTTATTTCTGAAGGCTAAATTCCTGATGTCAGGCCAACAAAGGACATATAAGATGAGATGCAAATGTAAACGATTGCTGTTTTTTTTTTTACCAGTAAAGTAATTTTTACATAAAATAGTTTATCCTTTACGTGGTTACCATTGCGACAAAGGCCCATGGGATTGTGATATAGTGGCACAGGCACAAACTCTTTGTCACTGTCACGGTTTTGAATCCTGGTCCCAACAGTTTGTTTATTGTCTCGTCTCGAGTAGTTTTTGCAAATGCAGGCATAGTAACACAGATGTATGAAAAGTAGTCAGTTTAGTTTTTCCTTAGTAACGCCCCTTTTAGAAGGTTGGACAAATCACCAGCGGTGTAAATAAAATCATACCACTGATAGAGGTGTAGTAGTTTACTCATTAGAAGCTGGAAAAAATATAATAAATATAAGTATAGATCATTGTATAGATACTTTGGGTTGAGTTTTTCCCCTGTCTTTCCAGATTTCTGCTCCTCATGTCCTTGTTTTGCACTATTCTTTGTTTGCCTTCTCCATAACTACCTCATTACTCTAATCCTATTGTCATCCTTATCCTGCGTTTCTGTTTCAAAACAATTCAGAAAACAGTCTTACATCATATTTTATTTGATCAGAAGTTGTTTTTGAAGCTGTGGGTTCTTCGGGCAAATGTTTTCTACAAAGTTTACCATTTAATTGCCCTGATGTTAAACATGGTTCTTTTATTGAATGTTTTTACTGTCACGAGAATTGCTTTTCTTCTCGGAAAGATAGCAGAGAGAGAGATATATAATCGTTTGGACTTATTGTAAACCACTTAGTGCTGGCAGACTGAGAGGTACTCATGAATGATTTTTATTTTAGTAGTCTGCACAAGTTTTCAAACAAGACTGTAACATTTTCTTATACATACTTTTAAATGTACTGTTTCATAATAGTTCTGATTTAGAGTAGTGTTTGTTAAGTTATTTATTTTACTTATATAATAATACAATAGTTCACCTAAGTTGTATTTATGTTACCTGGGTGAAAAAAAATGAATTTACACACACCTAAGTTGTTGTTTTGAAGATTTTCTAATCAAGCCCTGTTTTAGAACTGACTTCCTCTTGTCAGGAAAAGCAAAATATTTACCCTAAGTGGAAGAATCGCGTCCATTGTTAACAAAATGCTCTGGTCTGTGCCCCGTGTAAAACTAAAAGTTAGTTTTTTTCCTATGCTGATCTCCGCCTTCTCAGTTTGTCGGCAGCACGCCTTGATGGGAGAATTAGCCTACTTTGTAATAGTTGGGTGTGAGCCTTGGTACAAAGGGGCTTTTTGTGCCCAGAGTCCTGTCTCCTGGCTGTTGCTCTGAGTCAGTCTGCTTTGTTTGCGCCGAGATGGGAAACAGAACCAAGGCCTTTTAGGCAGTTGCTGTTTTGTGCGAAATCCGTCAGACTGAACGAAGGGGCAGAAAGCAACCGTTTAGCATTTGCTGTTGTAATATCCATAGACAAAACATATGTTGTGATGGTGTAAATAGAGTAGTTACAAGCTCGTGAAGAAGGAATTGGTCTAATTTGGGGAAATATATTGATAACAAAAAGTACACTTTGCTATAAAAAATAGACATATAATGCAAAAAAAAAGAAAAATGGAGGGCTGACCTTTTTTTATTAGGTCAAGAGAACATACAAACGCAACACATACCAAACAATGAAAACCAATCATACAAAACAGAACCAGAAAATAAATAAATAAACAGTACACCAAGCAGCTGATGATAGGCTTCGTTCACGTGACATCACCCACAGTGGGAAGCTGAACAGCCAGCTTTTACTGAACTTTTGTTAACTTTTGTGTTTCAGCCTAACATCGGACGCCTGGGTGTCCCTCATGGCCCGTCTGGAGAAAAAGTGGCTGTGGTCGCCGTTGACGACTGTGACATCTCCATGGCGATCCGCTTCGGGGAACAAATTGTAAACTACACCTGCGCCGCACAGGGAACGCAGACTGGACAGAAGAAGTATTTACTTTTTTCCATTTAAATTTAAAGTCATGAAGTCATAATCTTTATCTAAACGCCCGATCTTTGTTCTTTCAATTATAAAACATCCCTTTACTGTAATTCATTTTTTTACAATCGTATTTTTGTTGTCCTCTTTGCTTTAAACTGTCAGCCAATGTTAGTCTTATCCCCACAAAATAGCTTGTTACGTTATTATCAGCATGCTCAGACACATTAAGTACAACAAGGGCAGGGTTCTTCCTAGAACTAGTTACACAGAGGCCAGAGGTACCTTTCAAGAGGTGCACTCTGCTGCTACATGTGTGAGTGGGCGCGATGGACTGACGCACAATTTCTTCCAGGATGAATAAAGTGTCATCTATCTACTGTATCTTATTGTGACATTGTACATACCGTTCATTTTGTGTACCTTAACATTAATCAAATCCGCAGTATTTCTTCATTCAGAAATGCTGTTCCAATTACACTATTTGTCATTTGAAATCATTTTCTTTATCAACTTGACGGCATAAGTTAAACCCCATCTGTCCACACTCTGTGAGCCTAACAGCCTGTTCAATGTTTACATCTCAGTACAATTACAGCAAAAAAAGATATCTTGATAAGTTAAAATGACTTTAATTAAGAGTATTTGACCATGCTTTGAGTCATTTTGCCAGTGGAATAAGCCTTAAGTGCAAAAATAATATTTCCACTGGCCTTTTTTTTACTTGGCGTATAAAAATAACTGAAATACTTGTAATTGGAGTTATTTTACATCTAGATATTTTTGTTGCAGTGTTCTTGTAAATCCGGTGTTTGATGTTACTTATTTAAGAGGCTCAGAGAATAAGCAGCTTCTTACACCTCATAATGATCAGCCATGTGACTGTATTTAGAGCTTGTATCTGTGCCTTACATGCCCTTTGGATGAAAGAAATAAAATGATGAAAGCGGTTTTCTTATGTCAAAGCTGCTGTGTTTTAACATGCACCACTGTGGAGACTTTAGATTACAGTCACTGAATCCAAACACACACAAAAAACAACAACAACAAAAACAATCAAATCAGGCTACAGCTTTAGTGATTACATGTCATGTTACTGTATTCATGATAACTAACTTAGATAACCTTGTTAAATTAAGGTCAAATAACTAAGAAATAAAGTCTATGGACAAAAAAGTATGTCTACTGCACACAAACAGTTAATTGTAACTCATGCCTAGTACACAATGTTAACAGACATTTGAACATGGTCATAAATGCAAACATGAACAAATATTGTCCTCATCTCGTCCTCAGATCTCTGGACCTGACTGGACCCCTGCTCCTTGGTGGGGTCCCGAACCTCCCGGAGGACTTCCCAGTCCGAAACAGGGACTTCGTGGGCTGCATGAGGAACCTCAGCATTGACAGCAAACCCATCGACATGGACGGCTACATTGCCAACAACGGCACCACTGCAGGTCAGTAAACCGGCCTGTATCATGTACTTTATATGTATGTATGATGTCATGCAGTGGTTCCCAAAGTGGAGTCCGGTGTGATTTTTCACATACATTTTAATTAACATTTTTATTTAGTCCAGACCCAGACCAGATCTATATAAATATATATTTGCATACTTCCATTTCTCTTGAAGATGTTCCCATTTTTCTGTTCTACTTGAAACTGATTCCGACATTCTTGTTTAGGATGTCCGGCAAAGAAGAACTTCTGCTCCACTGATGTGTGTCAGAACGGAGGCGTGTGCCACAGTAAATGGGACACTTACAGCTGTGAGTGTCCCACCGGGTACGGAGGCAAGAACTGTGAGCAAGGTAAAACATGACATTTTTTAAAGTTCTCAATGTCTGTGTCAAGTTTTATTCTATATTCTTCTGTATTCTTAATTCAAGACATTTCCTACTCGCTACAATCAAATAATCAGGTTCATATTGGCATCATGATCTTCAAAATATCAATTGATTTCTTTTCACAACCTCAAGCACAGAGGGTCTCAAACTTTTCACACGACCGCATTGTAAAATATTAGACCTTTCCAAAAAGTATCACCTCTAGCCTCTTTAAGGAGATGGTGTTTGGTAGATCAAATGGGACCAGGCTCAGTCTGTCAGTCTGACTCAGAGCTGCAGTCACAATGGAAAGTCACTGTAGCTGCTGTGCACGCAATAACATGGCCTCGGGTGTTCAGTTCAGGGAATACGACAGTATTAATCCCTTTTTATACAAATCAAATTTAAAGGATTAGCCAACATGAAATACACTTTCCATGGTTGTTTGTGTAACTTGTAATCAGTCTTTGTGCTTCTGAAATATTTGGGGGCAACGTCATTGAACTGTTTTAAAAGGACCCGCAATCCTACCACGTGAAGCAAGTAGCACTGTACTTGGGGCATAGTAAAAGCATGGTAATAGGATACCAGTGTAATAACCTGGTAGATGCGAGCAGAAAACACACGTCATTAGCACTGACCCTCACCCGGACTGTGAGTTTTATTTATTTATTTATTTATTTATTTGGTCGGGACAGTGCATGTTAATGAACATACAGTACATGGGTCTTATGCACACCGGATTGTAGCCTTGGGCTAATTTGCATCCTTTGTCCCCCATGCGCACTCTCAAACACACTCTCATTCATCCTGGCCTATTGTACATGTTTTTAGTGGTAGGGGAAACCGGAGTACCCGGAGGAAACCTACGCAGGCACGGGGAGAACATGCAAACTCCACACAGAAACGCCCCGTCCAGGTGGGAATCGAACCCCGCTGTACTACCGTGCCGTTACCCCAATTATACCCATAATCCCGAGTTACCCTGCTATTATAATGTCATCAGTGTAGGTAATTAAACTGTAGGTAATTTGCATATAGGGGGCAAGAGAAAAGTCCATTGCTAGTTCTGATTGTGCTGGTTCTATTCTGGTTTTAGACTCAGCCCTTTATAGCCCGGTTTTATCTTCATGTGGTTTGGTAATCACCGCAGAATCCCAGACAGACAATACACACTAAAATAGTCTCCACTTCTTGAGATTTATTACCGCCATGCCATGTCACCCTAATGCATTAAGCAGTAAAAGAGAGCTAATAAATCTATGAGACGTTCCCGTGTGTTTGCCAACAGCCCTGATATTTACAGCCAGGTTTAGCAGTTTCAAGTTCCTGGTTTGCTTGGGGAGAGCTTTGATTTCCTGCTTGGGGGGCAATGGTCCAAACAATGTGTGAAGGTGTGAATGCCCCAAGATGCCCTCTGGTGTGTGAGGTAGGCATCCAGACCGTGCCAAGATCCAGATCCTGTGTCTCAACCGGTCCAAGGATCACAGTGGTTCATGTGAGGGTTTTGGCTTTGACGTTGCTTGTTGACACATTTGGTCTAAGGCATTATGCATCTACTGTCTCTGCCATTTTTAAGTTTCTCATGGAAAGGAGAGCATGTTTTCCTTTTTTGTCAGATTACATTCACATTATGGTGATAATAAACCAAACTGAGGGAAACTGTAGTGCATGACAAAAATGAGCAGCTTAAATCTGTATCTTGTTTTTCAGGGGAAACCTCTAGGGTTTTACGTTTTCAAAGTGAATCCTCTCAAATTCCTACCTGTTAAAATCTATTGGCATCTACACCTCAGACAAAGTAGTTTGACTATTTTCCTGAACATTCACCCTTTAAATTGCATTTTAGTTATTATAGGGCTTAGGCAAATTATTTTCTCACACTTCAGCTGAATCACATTCTCCCGGGATCATATAGTCCTGGGCTTACAATATCAATTATTCCGAAGGATATGCAAACTTTAAGTCTGCGGTGTGGACTCTAAAGGAGGTTAATAAGACGGATTTAAACTAAATGTTTTATGTGCCATAAGTTAGTATGACGTGTGTAAGATTTCTATGTTTGTCCAAGTATCAAAGGTGGTCATTGTGGGATTCAAGTTTAGTGTTGTGTAATTCTGTTATATCTGATGTGTTGCCTGTATGTTAATACTGCATACTGGTAGCAAAGCAAAACATTGTGCTCATAGAGTCAAACTAAAAGTATATCTCTCCTCCTGTTTAGTGATGCTGTCCCCCCAGTTCTTTGACGGCCACGCTCTTGTGTCCTGGACTGAACTGGACATCACTGTGGCAATCCCCTGGTACGTGGGCCTCATGTTTCGGACCCGACAGGCCTCCGGGACCCTGCTCCAGACCAACGCCGGTCTTGCATCTACCATCAGCCTCACGGTAACATTTACTCACCAATGATGTTTCTCTGTTGTGCAGCTGCTATTAGCAAAGCCATGCTAAATGCTTGAGCAATGTTATGTAAAGAATGCTACCAGGCTTCTCACACATACGAATATGAATCACTGTAAATTAATGGTATGTTTATGCTTTCATTCTGACAAGTGTCATGCAATTGAACACGCAAGATATGATAGTAATTGCCGTATTTTTTCATTACTTTTGCATGACTCCTACTGGAAAGTACATTATATAAGAATAATACTGTACAAATTCAATATCAATATCAATAATTTCCTTCCATACATTATCATAGTGACAGAAGTTCAAATAATATAGCTGAATAATTTATGCATGTTGTTGTTGGATAATTTATTGTCAACGCAAAATAGTTGTTGATCACATTGCAGATAGAGGAGCAATGACATTAAGACTAAACAAACTTTTATTATTTTATATTTACTGAACCACTAATGTGTAGTACAAGCAATAAATATGTATACTGTATATTGTTTCTATTTCAAGAATATTTTTCCAAACAGTGTTAATGAGGTGCAAGTTATGAAAGTGCTTACATCCTGCAGTTGTTTATTGTAAGTTGTGTGTACTTTTAGGTGACTGAACAGTATCTACGTCTGGAAGTCCTGCACAAACAGCAGCTCGTGGCTTCGCTGAGTTTTTCCCAAATCCGAGTGAACGACGGAGAATGGCACCATTTACAGATGGAGCTGAGCAGCGTCAAAGATGGCAAAGCCATCAAGTACATGGCCACAGTGTCTCTAGATTATGGCATGTACAAGGTAAGATAGTTTATCATTATTTCAGTGCTTACAATAATACATTATTTTGTTAATTAATCAAAGAGACAAATGTCAATCAAAAGACAGTGTAGGCATTTTTTAAATTGGCTTATTTCTGGTTTTGCAGAAGTCAGTGGCCATCGGTAATGACCTCCCAGGGCTGAAGCTGCAGACTCTTCATGTTGGAGGTTTACCTGGAGATGATAACCGCGTCAAGAAAGGATTTATGGGCTGCATACAGGTCTATATATGTTTGATATGCAATACTCATGACTGAATGAACTTTTGCACATTTTTAAGTTTAGTTTTAGGCTGTGTTGGCATAAAATGAATGTATAACCATAAGTCAGATGGAAGACCTCAGTGTTGTTGCAGTATTTTGTGACTTGCACTGTTGATATTGTGTGACCTAATATTGCAATGATGATATACTATACAGCTGTTACAGAGTTTATAACGTGCATGTTTTTACTTTCAGGGTGTGCGTGTGGGAGAGACCCTGTCTAGTGTGTCTAATGTGAACATGGGTCTGGGGCAGAAGATTCGGGTGGTGGAGGGCTGCGACATGTCCGATCCATGTGACTCTAACATCTGCCCAGAGAACAGCCACTGCAGCGACGACTGGACAAGCCACTCCTGCGTCTGTGACCCTGGTACTTTACATACACTACAGACTGTCTCTTTCTCTGTGAAGTATTTGTTGAAAGTCCAACATTTGGTATTAGGTTAATACTCCCTTTTCTGAACAATGGCTGTAATATTGCAGGCTCCATTTCCCCTGATGAAATGTGTGTGTTTGTATATGAACGTCATGGTGGTCCAGCACTCTCGGCTCATATCAAGACGGTCCTTAGTTTTATCTCCGTTCTGATTGAGAGGTCTCTTTGTGTAGTTTGAATGTTCTCCTTGTCTCTGCATAGGTAGAACACAAATGTCTGGTTTTCTGCAAAACCAGAAATGTAGGTGCTCCTTTAGGTGCCCCACCACTAAAACGTGTACAATAGGTTTCTCTCTGAAGCCAGGACTCCCCTGAAAAAAAGTGATTCTGTATCTCAGTGGGACTTTTCAAATTAAATAGATAAAGGCTTCCTCCCACTGACAGAAGACATAGTTGTGGGTGAGGAACTGGTGAATACAAAAAAAAAAAAAAGTTCTTCCTTCTCTGGGTCAGATGATGGCCAGTGTTGTTGGCCTCATGGGCATTTAGTCATTTGAAAACTTTTAGGTTTTCACTTTTTTTGTCAAGCAGCAGTGAAGTGAGCAAGTGTTTACACATATTGTAGTACAATAGTTTCTTTGTCTGTTAACTAGTTGCAAATGTAACTAAATGACTAACAAATAAAATTAGAAAAACCTGGTTACATGGCACATTAAATATGTACTTTTCTTTTGCAGGGTATTTTGGCAAAGATTGTGTGGATGCCTGTAAGCTCAACCCATGTGAACACATCTCCACTTGCATCCGAAAGCCCAGCTCCTCTCACGGATACATCTGCGAATGTGCCCGCAACTACTACGGCCAGTACTGCGAGCATGTGTATGTACCTCCCTCTTACTTTCACAAGTCATATCACCCATTTGTACATGGTCAGAATGTACGAGGTGGAACATTACATGACCATTTAAATACTCAAACAGTATCAAGTCCATTAGTTCAGTGGTTCACAACTGGAAGGACCCTAAAGTAGGACCTTTTTTCAGTGGTTCCCAAGCCTTTCCTTTCGTCCAATATTTGTCCATTGAAAAATGACACTAGCTAAACTCATCCCTGTGAAGAATTGGGAAGTTGGGAATGCATTAGAAAAGTATAACTTTGGACCACAACTTTATGCTAAAAACCTGACACACATCCAAACAAGTTTAAGGATTCAAACAGCAATTTCTCTCATTATCTTTGATAAAGCCTTCCTTATCTCCTGATCAATCTGTTGAATTACCTCACATTTCACATGCATATACTGTAGCTTTTAAATTGTTACGTAACATAGATTTGTGCAGTTCTACATCTCATCTTTTAAAAAACTTTTTGTGATTATAGAGCGACAAAGTCCTGTGTTGACGGCTGGTGGGGAAATCCTGTGTGTGGCCCGTGCAACTGTGACACCAGCAAAGGATTTTACAAAGACTGTAATAAAACCACTGGAGAGTGTCGCTGCAAGGTAAAAACAAAACAAACTATTGTTTTTAAATCTATCAATGCACTTAAAGGAACAGGTCACCGTTTTTCCATGCTGAGATATGTTCTTACCTAAGCTTAGACAAGTTGATACGCACCTGTCTGGTCTTTGTGTGTACCTGTGGAAGAGCGTGGTAGCTTCCAACTTCACCCCCGTTTGGAGCTATAGGAATATACTGGGAGAGGCCAAATGCTAACAACATCTTTGGTCTTTTTGTATGACTGAGGGAACACAGTTCTTCCTTACCTGAGCTTAGATGAGTTGATACGTACCTGTCTGGTCGTTGTGTGTGCCCGTGGAAGAGCTTGGTAGCTTCCAACTTCACCCCCGTTTGGAGCTATAGGAATATACTGGGAGAGGCCAAATGCTAACAACATCTTTGGTCTTTTTGCGTGACTGAGCGCACGCACAAAGACCAGACAGGTACGCATCAACTCGTCTAAACTCAGGTAAGAACATATATCAGTATGGAATAACGGTGTCCTGTTCCTTTAAGCATTACATTTAAGAGACCACTTTTAAGTTTTAATTATTTCTAATTTATCATTCGCCAGTCAAAAACTGCTTGTCAAATATTGACATACTGTAATACTCGGACCCTATGAACAAATGCAGACGTCTTTTTGCATGTCTCTCAGTCAGTAGAAAGATGCAGCCTTTATACAGGACAGAGTTCTTTTTCTTCTTTGGACATTTTATTGTCAGAAAAATATAAATATTGTTTTTTATTTGTCTGTAGGAAAACCACTATCGTCCCGAGGGAGAGGACTCGTGTTACCCCTGCGATTGCTTCGTCCTGGGCTCAGAGTCTCGCACGTGTCATCCCCGGACTGGACAGTGCCCATGTAAAGGAGGAGTGGTGGGGCGTCAGTGTAACCTGTGTGACAACCCCTTCGCCGAGGTTACCTCCACTGGCTGTGAAGGTTTGTGTTAAAGATCTCATGCTACTTGTAGTCAAATGTCAGCCTGGTTAAACACACGTGCTAGGGGCCTACACTATTCAAACTCTGTTTCTGGTTTGCACTACAAAAAACTGTGTTGCCAAATAAAAGAGACTTTGTTCTGGGTGGCGACAAGAGCCAGAAGAACCTTCTGTAGAAAGAAGCAAAACGTCCTCAACTCACTCAGCCCAGTCCAGTCGATGATATTTCACTTTCTTCTTCAATGGAACATTTTTGAATGACTCGAGCCTATATAAACATACACATTGTGATCTAAAATGAATATTAATACTCCCTAAGATACGTTATTAAGGTATTAATAATCTCCATCTCCTTTTTACAGCATATTTTCTAATTACAATATGTTTCTTATAGGCATAAAACATATGTTTGAATGGTACTTCAATGAACACTCATTTCAAAATGTGTGTATTTTCTGGTTCACAAAGTTTAGTGTCTAAAGTGTCAAACACACATTGACAGTGTCGCTCCCATCTGCTGGTGCTGCTCTGGGTCTGGCTCTGGTCTTTGTCCCGGATCGGTCAACCAAAAGATCCCAGTCTGGCCTGGTCCTCCCTGACTCTGGGACGCATCACACACAATACAGTACGAATGAATGGGACACAAAACCACCCATCCGAAAGCCAACGTCATTGCAGAGGAGCGAGACAAACGTGGACTGGGTTTAAATAGAGTCAAGTCACAAGAACTGGACTGGGCACAAAACTAAAACTGAGATTGTAACTCACACCGCAAAAATACAAAGAATGAAGATAGCCTTTAACCGAAAATCTATTACTAAACATTACATAGTCTGTTAAGTAGATTATATACCACAGCTACAATTATTATTTATTTGTGATTGTCTTACTATAACTATCAACTTAATTTACTGAAACCCTGTACTTTTATCCCTAGTGGTATATGCGGGCTGTCCTAAAGCGTTCGACGCAGAAATCTGGTGGCCCAAAACGGAATTTGGACGTCCGGCCGCCATGAACTGTCCCAAAGGATCCATCGGTGAGTGCAGTGTCATTACAGAACAGATGACCCTCCTCAAAAATAGCTACAGGTCATTGGAATTTGGGTTCACGTGGGGCCAAGATTTTATTTTATTTTGAGCAAACAGGTTGTAACTTTTTACCATTAGACAATAAAAACAAAAACAATGGGAATTACAGAGGGGCAGGGATTTTGTTGATTCTCCCCGTGTTTGAGTGCGTTTCCTCCAGGTGCTCCTGCCTCCACTTGCTTCAAAAACATGTGGATCAAATTGCAAATGGAGAGGTTGTAATGCAGATCTGAATAAGTGCCACAGTTTGTTTAGTTTTGTTTTTTTGTTTTTTTCGAAAATGAGCACCACTTCCTGGTTACACTCCTGGTCACTATGACAACCTTTTTGTTGACCACCCACACTGAATTTACAGTATTTGCTCGCTTTGTATTTCCAAGAAACCCTGTAGTTTGCCCTGAAGGCTTTCCTGCTGAACCGTTTTTGTAAAGCTATAACCTAATATTAACCTTTGAACATAGTGTGCTGATTTTGTAAACTACTTATGTTACAAATCCTCTTATTTTCATTGCACTTTTTCCTGAGACTTCACTTTCAAACCTGTATCACTGCATCTTTGAAATGAAAAACAATCAATCATTTACACGCTGCTTTCATTTCCTTTCATTTGTTTCCAGGTACGGCCATCCGTCACTGTAGCGATGAGAAAGGCTGGTTGGTCCCTGAGCTGTTTAACTGCACCACTGTCACTTTCACCCATCTGAAGAAACTGGTATGTTTTTGGGGAGAAAGAACGATATGCTTATCCGCAATGTTTCACTGGTTTGACATACTTTTCCTTTGAATCATATCTAGTGTTGTGTTGTAATGATGCTTTTTAAAATGCAAATGCTTAACTATCTTTACTTTATGTTACCTGTCGGGAGCTAATACGCTATTGTTGTAAGTTGTTCTGTCACCGCCAACCAGATCATTGTAACTTGATAATGTGTGAGGTATAGAAGTATCACATGTCGCCAATTGTATTTGAACCAGCGTAGTCCATACTGCTGGAGGCTTGGACTTCACAAAGCCTTTCCTAATCCCAGGATTGACCAGTTTCTGCTCTGTTACATACCGCCTACTTCTCAGCTTTCCCCTTCTTTGACCTTCTCTCTGCATTTTACTGTTGAATGAGGACCTTATATTTTATCTTTTTTTAAATTCTGGACCTTTAGTGTCTGTAATTTTCAATCCTTGGCGTGGATCTGGGGATCTCGTATTCAGAAAAGTTTTGGCTTGTTTTTAATATAGTTCAGGTATTGGACTTTTAGGGACCTGGTGGTTAAGCCCTTTTTAAAAAATTTTTTTAGAAGATCTACTTCCTTGTCACTGACTCTATCCTAGTTTAGTCCAGTTCGATTGGGTTTACCTCTAGTTGACCAGAGGTGCCATTCTCATTATGTGGTAGGCCTATTTGGTGCAAAACAAAACAGTTGTAGACTTAATAAGGACTTGCCATTTCCTTGATCTCTCTTTTTTTGTTTTGTTGCTATCGTAGAATGAGGATCTGCACCGCAACTCTTCCACGATGAACAGCGAACACTCCAAGACCATACTGCGATTGCTCCACGGCGCGACCGATGGCCAGCAGCAGTACTACGGAAACGACGTGAAGACGGCCGCTCAGCTCCTGAACCAAGTGCTGAAGTACGAGAGCCAAAAAAGTGGGTTTGAGCTCACTGCGGCCCGGGACGCTGACTTCAACGAGGTGAGGGACATTGTATCAGTCATTCAAAAAGTCAGATCGGCGTTACGGTGTTTAGTCTCAGTGGCTGCCCATCATTCTTGTAATTGCTTGGATAGTCAAGTGCACTTCGAAACAGAAATAAACAAATGACGTCCTGGCATCAACATAACCAATTTTTCTTTACAGACTTTATTATCAGTGTATTTAAAATGTAGGTCAGGTCGTCTGAAGTCATGCTTGTAGAGTCGGCCAAGAAAATTGCTATATGCAAAACTGTTCAAAGTAAACGTGAACCATAAGAATCAGAAGAAGAATAGTTTTTATTGCCTTTGTTTGAGAACAGGTTAACAAACTAGGAATTTTCTCAATGCAGACGTGCAACATAAAACATATAACATAGAATTCAGATAAAAATAAGATATAAAACTTTAAACTATAAGGCTATAAGCGCATGCATAAAGAATATTAAAATAAATAAGATAAAAAATAAAAAGTAAAATATAGTAAGACGACAACAACTGACAGAGAACAACAAAAGGGAGGGATTTACAGTACTGATACAATGATATCTGTGGGAATAGCTGGAGATAGTTATCTGTTGAGAGAGATGGTGCAGGTATAACACTCTATTATTTATTAGCAGTATTAGCGAGAGTTGCCATAATTTTAAGTATATCATTTTTTTCTTCTATCAAACATAATCTTCTGTATTACATATAAAATATCTCCAACATTTCACGCATTATTAACTCTTTGTCGTGCTTTTACTGTTAAGAAATTGCAAATTTGCATAAAGTAATGGAAAAGTAACACTGCTGTTTTTTTGTTTTGTTTTTGTTTTTGCAGAACTTGGTGCGAGCTGCAAGTGCTATCTTAGACCCGAACACTAAAGAACAATGGGAACAGATCCAGAAGACCGAGGGAGGGACTGCAAATCTGCTCAAGAACTTCGAAGACTATACCAACACTCTGGCCCAAAACGTCCGCAAGACCTACCTCAAACCGTTCACCATAGTCACCGAAAACATGAGTGAGTAACAAAACTATAAAGCCTAAATGCCCGACACTGGATCAGGCTCACTGGCTGACGTCCTCTCTCCACTTCCTTCCCCTTTTCCCTCAGTCCTGACTGTGGACTACTTGGACGTCACAGATCCGGGCAGAGCCACGTTTCCGAATTTTCCGGAAATTCAGGAAAGTTTCCCCAAAGAGCTGGGATCATCTGTGCACTTCCCTCAGTTCAAACAGAGCTCTCATACCAACGGAGGTAAGTCGCTCGATTGGCAAATGTGTTTTTGTAATACTTTGGGCTTAAAAGAGAATTGTTAGTTGAAAGTATAAAGCTTGAAATATGCCTGCACTTTGCTAAAACAGTATAATCAGTACTATCATATATACAAATACTAAGTAACTGCTGGTAAATACATGTAACTGCTGTTTCCAAATGCTTTTATGTGAACAATAATTCTAGTATTTTTCAAATCTCCCTTAATTTGTTATGCAGATTTAATAAATTATCTAAATTTAAATGGATATAATTATGCAACAGGAATCAAAGAAGTCTTCACTATTACAATCCCAAACTCTATCACCACCAGCCTTGATATTTTAAATTGCTTCATGATTTATTGAAAATGTAGATTACTGTATTGAAGAGTTGTACTCAATATATTTGTCCTTGTGTTTGGGTGACTCAGTTGAACCCACTGCAGCTCCTCCTGCTCAGACGAATGCCTCTAAAGATGAAGACCACACGGATTCGGGCCGCAGGCGCCGCTACCTCGAACCCTCTTCCCCACTGCCTGTTGTCGTGGTGATTGTTTACAAATCACTCGGACAACTGTTACCGGAGCAATATGACCCTGACAGGAGGAGCCTCAGGTATAACCATATGAAAGCATCTTCCATTTATACATGTGACTTGCCAAATATCTTTTGTACAAATTGCACAACAGTCAATATTATTACATTTTTCGAGTTCGTTTCTGCACCGTAATGCTGTGAATTAGAGGATGACAATTTGTCGGGATTCCCGTGGGTCACGGGATTCCCGCGGGATTCCCACGGGATGGGAGTGAATTTCACTATTGATCCCGTGATTGGGACGGGACCGGGAAAAAAACACCGGGAGTGGGCGGGAGTATATCGCATCAAAGCGGCAGAAAGTGGCAGATAATGCAGTGACATGCTGCTGTTATTTCATGAGGCACAAAACACGGAAAGAAATGATTAAATATACAAATAAGCGCTAACTTTCTTCTCTTCATCCTGCCTTCTGTCCATGCGCCGCAGCAGTGCACCCTCCCCTTGTCGGCCCAAACACGGCGCTCTCTCTCCCCCTCTCTCTACCTCGCGCGCGGCTGCGTGTGTGGCTGGAGCCGCTGTCAGAGCGGACAGAGGGAGATGTGTTGGTGCTGAACACAGTGGCATTAGGCGAACGTTAAAGTAAAAAAGTGAACTTCACAGCCACTAGTTTTCGTGTGTGATAAAAGCTGTGTGCGATACGAGGACAGGGCCTTTGGCTGGGGATCTTAAAGGGACAGCGATCTTAAAGGGGAGGTGTCATGTTCCACTGCCCCTGTGAAATAAAACTGAAACTTCCTAAACGACTTTATTTAAATAGTGCTGGTGGTTAGACTAATAATGTAGCCCAGGTTGTGACCCTGGTTATTTCAGTCACAACATGTGGCTTTTATCGGCCTGATGTGCATCTAAAAAAACTTTGTAAAACATGCGGGATTGGGACGGGAGTGGGATTGATTCTGTCGGGAACAGGACGGGACAAGATTTTTTTTGCACATCACACCGGGACTGGGATGGGACAGGATTTTTTTTGTGGGAGTGGGACGGGACAGGAGTGAGAAATCACTCCCGTGTCATCCTCTACTGTGAATGCCTCAAGTCTCTTTTGTCCGGATTGAACTGAATCTGAACAAGCTTCTAACTCAAGGCTTTGCTTATACAGTATGCTACAGAACACGAAAACCACGTCAGTGAGAGATTAGCTGATAGACAATGGTCATCACCATAGTCATTCTGCACATAACGTGAAATACAGATAAAGTACAAACACATAGCCACAAACAACTGACTCATTGGTTGGCGGTCACCCTCTCTGCGCAGAGGTGTGCAAAAACTAGGATAAAAAAATGTAAAAAAAACTGTCAAAGGAGACTTCGCTTCTCTCTCTCTGAAGTCACCAGCTGGTTATACTTCTTTGTAACCAGGAACAACGGCAATAAACACCTCATCTTTGCGACGACTTCTATTTCCAGTGTATTCTTTGGCCATATCCAGATATCTGTCCTTGTGTGATACAAAAGAGCCGGGTCATAACAATTGGTGCCGTGACCCGTTTGGTACGTTTTAGCCTACCTTGTGTAAATCTGAATTAACAAGGCTCCCTTAATCCCCACAGATTGCCCAACCGCCCGGTGATAAACACAGCTATAGTTAGTGCCACAGTCCACTCAGAGGACGGCCCTCTGCCCGCAGTCCTGGATCCTCCCATCACGCTCCAGTACATACTCCTGGAGACTGAGGAGAGGACCAAACCTGTCTGCGTTTACTGGGACCACGCCATCTCGTTAGTATAACACAAATGCATTATCCTTGGTTCGGAAAGTTCTCAGACCTCTTTTTAAGCATTTACATTACATTATTTTCTGTGGGTAAAAACCTACTGTGATAACACTACAAGTAAATCAAATTTTGAAATGTTTCAAAAAAATATAACTGTACACCATGGCAAATGACTTTATATTGCCCATGATACAAAAAGGGACAGCCTCTATATATACCCAAGGATAGATGAAAAAAATAAAGTGTCAGTGTGAGGTGATAACGTGTGTTTTGTGTTTAGGGTCGGAAGCGGTGGCGGCTGGTCGTCCAAAGGCTGCGAGGTGCTGAACAGGAACAACACTCACATCAGCTGTCAGTGTAATCACATGACCAGCTTTGCCGTATTGATGGACATTTCCAAAAGAGAGGTAAGCCTTTGTTGAAACCAACACCTCATTTGTTGTTTTTAAACGAGGCGTTACACTGTTGCTCTCCAGTTGAGAAGCTTTTAGGTTTGGGTTTTGATGAAAAGTCGCTAACGTTAGCTTCTAACCTTTAGCTTGAGTTGTTAAATGATCGATAGCTTTCGCTCTCAATCAAAAAGGCAATAATCCAAGCCGTTTTCTTCATTCATGTAAAATCCATGTTAAATAAAACTGATCTGACTAATATTTATCCGTAGATATTAAACTGTCACTTAAATTTGGTCAGTCTTTATCGCAGAAATCCATTATGACTATAGTTTAGCAAACTCATGAAAGATGCAGTTCACTGTTGGTGATTCCTTAGTTTCTCCTCATCGCAGTACACGTGTCAACACAAACATGATCCGCAACACTTAATTGAAAATGGGGAGTTAGGGGCTAGGGTGGACAGTCCTTACTGTGTGTCTCTGTGTGTATGCTATTGTTAAAAGTGTCACCATGGTTACTGACTGAATTGATGTCAATGCAAACTCTATAGATGATATACAGGTTTTTTAATAAAGGTTTTTTAACAACACCCCCCTCTCTCTCCCTCAGCACGGTGATGTGATGCCTCTGAAGATTGTCACCTACTCCACAGTGTCGGTGTCTCTGTTCCTCCTGCTGCTCACCTTCATCCTCCTTTGTGTCCTGCGCCACTTTCGCTCTAACCTCCACTCCATCCACAAGAACCTGGTCGCAGCCCTCTTCTGCTCAGAACTCGTCTTTCTGGTCGGCATCAACCAGACAGACAACCCAGTGAGTTAGAAGCGCAATGCAATCAAAAGGCGTTTAAAAATGACTGACGGTAATATGGACCCCGCTCACGTCCCGCCCGGTTCAGACGTGTTGGGGCTGGTACTTGTCTCAGACTCAGCCTCAAGGGACTTGGCAAATGTTTCCCAAAACAACCTTTTAGTTTCACTTAAATCTTTTACGTGTCTGTGGTTCATGGAGCTTCAGTAATGTGTTGAATGAAGTTTTAGCACAACTATGCAGAAGGTTCTTAATTGTGCATCAGGCATTTCTGGTGGTCCTCTTTGTTTTTATTTTGTTTTTAGTTTAATTGGCTCACTTCGGTCCTGGGACAGGTCTTGATTTTTCTTGGTTTAGAAAAAACACCCTTAGGTCTGCTTTTGAATGTGTCAGTATTAACTAGTCAGACTAAACCAGATGTCTACATTGTTAACACTATTACAACATCCTCTGAAACACTGACTGAGCACAGCTTTACAATGGGCAAACAGGTGTTCAGGTAAAGTGGCCCACTTGTTTAGTCCGCCTTACTGTAATAGTAAAAGTTATTTAGGTCCAGTGTTTTCAGTTTATCATATTCGGTTCATAAAGTCTACCTCGCTGATCAGGGGTATATTATAGAATATATTATGGATAAATTTGAACCTTGCCCGCTCAGTTAAACCCACTACCCAATATAACTACATCTACCTTTATATTTAACCACCAACTGTGTTCACCCAAATGCAGTGGTCTAGAAACTATTGTTTGGCATTTTGTAGCTTTGAAAGATAAAATCCGAGCTGAAAAGAAAAAGTAGTAGCTCAAAATAAGGTTTGTTTTTGGGAACACAATGTTACAATTTCTGCACATACACAGACATCTCTAAAATATTTTAGTGACTCATGATGTTTTGACTAAGATGATTTTATGGGTTTGATTTGAGATGCCAACTTCAGTTTAAATATCAACATAATAATGATCTTGTTCAGTCCCAGTGCATGTCTGTAATTCAGAAATGATTGAGATGAGTTCTAGACCAGCTGAGTCCTGTTAAAGTTTAGTCTTGCAGTTTTGACCTATTTCATGCCAATTTTTTGCCTTGTTTAGATTTGTTGTAGTCCTGGGTTATACGTGCTTCATGGCTTAGTCCTGATTCATTTGTGGGGCTTTAGGGTCCCCGTTCAAGAAATGTCTTCTGTATTTGATCCACATCCTTCAATAAGTGCCCCAGGGCAACCTGGACCACCGCAGTGCATGCCCATCTTCAGATCTTCAGCTAGGATCTTGGTCAGGAGTACCAAACTCAAGGATTAACCTATATTCTGGAGTCTGGAGATGAGATGTAGTTAGTCTTTATTCAGATTTCCGTCTTTTATTTGTATTGGCCAATTTAAATATCCAGGTGTAATGTGGTGATAGCGTGTCAGTTTTGAGGAATGCTGCCGGTGTAACCTCGGGAGCGAATTCACATGATTTATAGTCCTGTCAAGGTAAATTTCCTCTCTGATCTCTAGACCAAATGCACTCCTTCACCACAAACTGTACAGTAACTCTGGGGCATTCCCCGACACCCAGCATTCCTATGTAACATGGAAAAAAGGAGGGAAAGAGGTGAGATATAGAGTCTGAATTACAAATGCATTACAGTAACTCATATGCCAGGAGTGAGAGCCTTAACAGCTTGGGTTGACATAGATTAAATCCAAGAGCCAGTTATTTTAATATATAGCTTTGAAAATTAAAGTTGGGTATTGTGAATGAAAAATGGCTTTCTCTTCACAGATCAAAACAATTTTAACATTTTTGTCTTATCAGAGTTTCCCAAATAAGTACTCTCATTTTTCCGCGTCTCCTTTTATAGCCTGGCCCACCATCCAAAGTATGTTTCTAATCTTCGAAGCAATGGTCTTGTCTGTGTTTATTTTAAGCTTTCAGGAGTCGGACGCAATGCAGTCTTACAGGAGGCATAGCAATGAAACAGTTTCGCTGATATTTTTAATGTTAGCACTGGATGCAGCTTGTGCAGGCCACCACCCATAGGCATTTGTTCTATTGCACAATGGTAACTAGTGAGGTGAGAGGAGCTAGACAGAATCATTTCAGCTCGTCATTATAGATCGAACTGCTCATGTGTCGGCAAATTGTGCCTCTAAGTTTCTCATCATGGTCAAGGTAAATGTGACAGGAAGGAAATTTGTCATCTGCATTTAGCCCTCCAAATCATGATCTTGGTTTTGTTAGGACCTTGCAGGAGTAGAAGTGGAGAACATGCAGACTCCGCACAGAAAGTTGTGCTGATAAGCTTTCTCTTACTTCTCTTTTTTTCCTCCTTCCAACAGTTTGTGTGCACAGTCATAGCCATCCTGCTGCACTACTTCTACATGTGCACATTCGCCTGGATGTTCGTGGAGGGGCTGCATATCTATCGAATGTTGACTGAGATGAGGAACATAAACCAGGGAAACATGCGCTTCTACTACGCCATCGGCTGGGGCATCCCTGCCATCATCACCGGTGAGACAACATGCCTTTAATCTAGTGTCATCGGGCCAATAACACGTTGAGACTCGTGTGGTGTTGAGATGCTCTGATCCTCGTGGGAAACGGCTTCAATACAGAACAAAACATTTTGAATCGACTCCAGGCTGTCAGAATTAAAGATTATAATTAATACATTTCATTTATATTGTGCCAAAAGATGTCTCAGGGTGTAGTGCTGTGGCCAAAGTTGAGTTCAGTTTTTATTTAAAAAAAAAAAGGAAGGGTGTTAAGAAGCCCATGTGCTGTCATACTACATGTTTTTTTTTTTCATTAAATATAATAATTTGTTTCAGTGCTAATATTTATTTGCCTGTTCGCTCATGCACAGCCCAGTTCTTGAAATAGAGCTGTGACTTCAACACCCATTCCGATACTGGGATCTTTTTTCCTGTTTGTCTTCCTTCCATACACTTCAAGATTAATGTAGTGAATTAATGGCTTTGTGTTGTGTGGACTTGTTGCTGTAGGATCTAATGCCAGATAATCTTGACGCACATTAGGACTTGCTTTTTCAAACGCATTTTGTGTGTTGCCATGTTTCAGGTCTCGCAGTTGGCCTGGACCCACAAGGATACGGAAACCCGGATTTCTGCTGGTTATCGGTTAATGACACTCTCATCTGGAGCTTCGCTGGACCATCTTTGTCGTCGTCCTGGTACGTGCGCACCAAAGACTAAAACGATGTAGACGAACGCACACGTAATTGCCCGTTTTTTTTTGCTTCAGGTGAACATAGTGATCTTCATCCTGGCGGCCAAGGCGTCTTGTGGCCGTAGACAAAAGGCCGCAGAGAAATCAAGGGCTATGTAAGTTCACGCTTTCAACACACGGGTCGATACCACACGAGTAAAACGTATGTGCAAAAATAAGCATTTGATCTGGCTTGTTTTTATTTGATTCTTTTCTTTTTCAGTCCCGCTCTCCGTACAGCGTTCATTCTGCTATTGCTCATCAGCGTCACCTGGATGTTGGGCTTAATGGCAGTGAACAGCGACGTGATTCTCTTCCACTATTTGTTCGCCGGATTCTGCTGTCTCCAGGTAGGATACATATATATTTATTTCTCTATTTGTTTCGGTGTACGTTTTTTTTTTGGAATGAAATATGTATGACATGTTTTGAATGTTGTGTGTCTTTTTTTTCCAGGGAGTTTTCATCTTCTTCCTCTTTGTGATCTTCAACGCTGAGGTCAGGAAAAACCTCAAGAATATCTTCACTGGAAAGAAGAGTATCCCGGATGAGGCCAGTACCACACGGGCCTCTCTGCTTACTGTGAGTACACATAAAAATAACATTTGAGTTTGGCCTGAGCTGTAAATGTTTGTAGCCAGTGCAAGGCTGGTTTACACATTGTGCAGTAATAACTTTTTAATTTTGTATTTATTTTACGCATTCCTTAAAGGGGGGGTATTATGTAAAATCGACTTTTTCAAGCTTTATATCATGTTATTATGTCATTCCCTCATTAAACACATGCCTGGAGTGTTGCCTTGGCTCATTCACATATTTTTGAGTAATCAGTAAAACTTAGACGGCAGCCATTTTAGGTGTAGCTATGCCTCAGTCCTCCTAGGAACGCCCCCACCTCCTGGAGACGCCTCTGGACCTTTCGTCACCAGCCAAGCCACCACCACTGCTCCTCAGCTCAGCAGAGCCCCATCCCCACACAGTGTTGTTGTTTAGATGCCACAGCAGTGTGCTGAAGGGAGCGGGTCGGAAAGCTTCTTAAAGAGACAGAGGCCTATTTCAAGACGTTCAGTACAGCCATTTTGAGAGGGCAATTTTATTCAAGGCAGTTATTTTAATTTACTGCATATACAGACCAACAGAAGGTTACGTCATCATTGTAGTATGCTATAGACTGGTGCTATGCGATTGAAAAAGCATAATACCCCCTCTTTAACTATAACGTTGATTTGATCTGTGTGGAGCATCAAGGTGTAACATTTCTTTGTTCCCTACAGCGCTCCCTGAACTGTAACAACACGTACCACGAGGACGGACTGTACCGCTCAGGTTATGGTGAATCCTCTGTGTCTCTGGACAGCACGCTCAGGTCAGCCAAGAGCCGCAGCAGCTACCTGGCATACGCACTCAGGTACACCCCCCAAACACTGACCGCATGGCTGCTTCCACTACCAATACGTGTTGTTATGTGCGCCACGCTCGCTTTGGGCTTTTTAAATCACCACTGTTTGTTTACTTTCCTTGCATGCAATGGAGCCACTCACTCATTAACTAAAAATGGAGATAAATTAGATACATACGTCGTAGTTTTACGTGCATGTAGCGTACGAGCACTGCATGTCTGAGTTTTTTTCTGGCCTATGATGTTGTGGATTCAATTTGTACACAAATGTTTTCTGCCCTTGAAATCTGTTTATCCATTTTGATTGCCTGCATGAATTACAAAGCAAAGGTTTGGCAATGCATGGAGCTGGGTTGAGCTTCCCTACATATACAGTACATACAAAAATATGAATATATACATACTTGTGTACTTATCTTATTAGACAGAATAATGACTATACTTGCTACTTGTTTTTTCTGTTTATGAGTGTATATTTGTAATAATAATAATGGCCCTTGTCACACACAATCAGGTCATCTGGTGTACAAAATATTCATACATATTCTGTCTAGTTTTCCCATTAATAGTAAAAACAATGGAGGTCCCCACATAGAACTTTTGGATTAAAAACAAGTTGAAGAATAATTGGAAATTATACAGTATCAACTTGTTCTTTGTTAAATGGATTTTGTGCAGCCCTGCTCACAGCAATGAATAATGTGTTCTCACCGGTGTCAGCTGTAGTTTTAGACCCTTTTACATCACCCAGGTGAGGCCTGACTGTGTGCCTCAATCATAAAACTGTCAAGGGGCAACTTGAGCTCGCTCTGGGGTCAAGTCCACCCCAACGACGCTCAGAATCAGAATAGCTTTTATTGCCATTGTCAGTGAACAGTTTCACAAACGAGTAATTTTCTTTGGTGCAAAACGTGCGACATGAAACATAAAACTTGGTAGAGATATTATATGTACTGTATAGTGAACTATTAAAGATTTAAAACTATAAGGGCATGCATAAAAATAGATTAAGATAAAATATGATACAAATATCAATGTAACACAGAACAACAGCGTGAATGGATTTACAGATAGTATTAGAAGCATGAGTGTGGACATACCACATAGTGCAAAAGAGCAGAGCAAATGGCTGGAACAGTTTATAATGTGTTCATGAGTCGCATATAGAGTTAATGTGGTTTTTTTAGTGTTCATGAGTCTGATGGCAGAGGGGAAAAAACTCCAGGGTGAGAAGGGTCAGCTGTGATCCGACCTACACGCCCGCGGGTCCTAGAAATGTACAGGTCACAGAGAGTTTGGGGGAAAGAGGCCAAAGATACCGTATGAAGATCTGGAGGAATTTTTTGTGTGATTTAGAGATAAGACTGTACCTTTTCATGTCTTAGCAGTTTGTTGGCAGCAAATCTGATTTTTCCATTAATTTCACTTTGAAAACCCACAACACAAGTGAGTCCAACAGCAAACTTGTTTTTCTGCTATCTCAGTCCAACCTGTGTAAGCTTACAAAGCATTGATTTTATTTTTCCTCCTCCTAATGCATTTCTGGGTATTTCGGTTGCCATTTTGAGATGTTAAAAAGTGGATACTTGTCTAGACTTGAGGGTTTTTTCTTTAGTCACTCTACCTGAAATCTGCTGGCTCTGGTAAGTTGGCAGTCCCAAGACTTAATATAGAAAAGCCTCTCTGTCTCTGCATCCCAATTATGGAAGTCTACCGAAAAACCTTTTCCTTGAGACCTCAGTTATATGCATATATATCTAAGCAAGTTACTTGAAATGTTTTCGTATACTTTATACTTTATTAATCCCCGTAGAGAAATTCATTCTCTGCATTTGACCCATCCTCAATGCCGCTGGGGCGACCTGTAGGAGCAGTGAGCTGCCAGCATGGGCCGGCGCTCAGGGACCCATCTCCATGATGTGGAGCCAGGCTGGTTGTCAGAATCACCTGGCTGGAGGATTAACCTATTGTACATGTTTTTAGTGTTTATTTTCTCTGTTTGTATGTCATCTTATTGATACCTTTGAGTTGTACGTGTGCGTGAAAGCTGCTCTATACATGTATGTTATTATGTAGGGAGGAGGCAGGACAGAAACCCAGCGTCTCATCAGGAACAGCTAAAGGACACACAGACCTGGACGGACCACTCTTCCATCGAAATGGGACAAAAGGAGACGGTGAGCATAGTAATTATGTACATTTAAGTTTATCCTATCAAATAGTAATGAAAGTGCAAAAATAGGGGGGGGAAAGGCCTGCTTACATGGCCCGCCTGTGTTCTTCAACCTTTCTATTCATTGTGTTTGTCTGCTGCAGACTCGGACACTGACAGTGAGCTCTCAGGCGATGAGAACAGCTCCTCCTATGCCTCGTCCCATTCGTCTGACAGTGAAGACGATGACATCGATGTCAAACCACAATGGAACAATGAGAGGCCCATTCACAGCACGCCCAAAGGTACCAAATAATATGAGTTTACTCGTGCTATTACAAATAATAAACAAATAAATTTTATTGTTCATACAAATTGTGGCAAACCCTATCTAAGGATCCAATATCTATGAACACAAGGGGGAAAAGGTGCTCAAAGGTGCTAAAACGATTGTTATTATTACTTGCAGTTAATGTTTAATTTAGTTTAGGGACCATGTACAGAAGCATTAATAAAAAAACTGTAAATGCCTTTTGTGTCATACTGTATTGCACAAAGGTAACATCTATCTGTGAGTAGTGAGTGTCTAACCACAAATGTATCTGTCCAGCTGATTCGAATCACGTGAAGCCCTACTGGCCTGCGGAGGTGACCACTGCCAGTGACAGTGAGGATCCCGGAGGTCTCGGCAGGTTACGAGTGGAGACTAAAGTGAACGTGGAGCTCCACTCAGACAATAAACTGAACCAAACGGCAGACAGAGACACACCTCAGCCCAAAGACACTCCCACGAAAGATACTCCCACTACACAGCCCAACAGCAACCACCAGCCCGAGCAGCGGAAAGGTCAGGCCACTATCGCAAGCAAATAGCCTTACTTACAACCTTACTCCCAAACATATTTTTTTAGAGGAAAGAAAGAAAGGCAACACCAAGACTAACCCAGGTCTGAACCAGGACTGCTCCAGTTCTTGAGTAAAAAAAAATCTGGTTCAATAGCTACTTGTACTGTACCGAGAGCCACGGATGTGTTACTAAAGTATTAGGTTGGCAGTATAATAAACAGACATCTGTGACCATTTTCTCAAATATCTAACGCAATTGACTTAAACAAATTACTTCAATTAAGTAGTTGTACCGTGTTAATTGTGAAGTTAAACCTTACTGAGACTGATAAGCGCCTATGGGATTGTTAAGTGATGATGTCATCGCTCTACTTCCGGGTCCAATGGAACTTTAACCCATACATCCATTTTCTTCCACTTTTCCGTTGCCGGGTCATGGGAGCAGCTGTTGGAGCTGCCCAAATCACATTGCACCAGCCCCTATGGCTCCTCCTGCAGGTGGTGGGTCCACAGAAGGGTGGCCTCATGATTCGGGCCTGTTGGTCTCTCATAAGGGGCTTCTGAACCGCTCTTTGTCTGACCTGTTTGCCATGGGAGACCTTACCAGGGGCACGAAGCCCCCGACAACAGAGCTTCCAGGATCATTCGGGCGCTCAAACCCCTCCACCACATGAAGGTGGGGAGGGGAACTTTAACCCCATTCACTATAATGGGATTTTGCTAATTAGAGCCGAGTCTTTTTAAACATCTGATTGCACAGAAATATTACTTTTACTTCGGATTTTCTTGAGTAATGCTTTTCTGACATTAATATCAAAATATTTTTTCCATACTCAGTGAAGGCTTCTTTTAAATATAAAAATATCTTAATTATTTTGGTGGTGAGATATATTATTTAATTAGGTGTAAAACAGTTTTTGGCCTTTTATCTGTTGTTAGTTCAGCAGGAGATTCAGATAAAGTTGCGTTTTTTGCTCTGTTTGTCTATGGAACTCTCAACTGTTTGGACCCGGAAGTAGCTTATTATTGTGTGTGATGTCACACTCAGCAAACGAGTCAAACCCAATTTGGTACAATCCTGCATCAAGATTTACGCAAGACCTAATTCACAATATGAAAATATCTATATTGAAACACTCTGAATAACTATAACTTTAATTTGCAGGTATCCTAAAGAACAAGATCAGCTACCCTCCTCCTCTGACAGACAAAAACATGAAGAACCGCTTGAGGGAGAAACTCAGTGACTATAACTCCCCGACTATCACCTCTACCCCTCCCATCAATAACAACAGCAGCTCGTCTCCCCCGGCTCGGTCAACATCATGACCCCCACCTCCAGGACGCCCTCCGTAACCTCGGACCCAGGACGCCCCGGTAACCACGACAACAGTGTCAGTGTCACAGGAAACAATGGCACCGGAAACCACAGCAACAGCACTAAAGTCAAACCGCCCATCGCCCCGCGGCCGCCCATCACATTTGGACACCCCCCACCGGCCATTTACAGGGAGACCAACGGGGGCGTGGCCATGCACTTGAAGTCTGGGACGGTCAACGGGGGCAACGAGTCGGACTCAGAGTAAGTGATGGAGATCTAAATAAAACTTACTGTGTTTTGAAAAAAATATAGTTTTTAAGCCCTTAACCCCCACCTGAACCAAGCACATTTTCTCCAGTTTGGCTTTACTCAAATCTAAAAGCTTCTTGAAAAAAGCGTAAAAGTAGTGATGAAAACAAGGATGAAAAGACAACAAAAAAGCAGCATAAACACGACTATAAAGTGATGGAAAAATTGCCAAAAACAAGTGGCAAAAAAGACACAAATGTACCGGAAAACTTACAATAATGCAAAAAAAAAGCGACAAAAATGCAACAAAAACGTGATTGAAAAAAAATTCAAAAGATGAAAAACCAACATGAAAACGACAAAAACAGGGAAAAAAACAATAACACAATCAAAAAGTGCCAAAAACGTGACGAACACGCAAAAAAAGAGTGACAAAAGAGAGACGAAAAAACGGAATATGTGTTCAAATATGTGGCAACAATGCGACAAAAACGTTACACTCAGTTTTGTAGGCTTTCAAACGAGGCGTTACACTGGCCTAGGCTGTAAGCTCTCCGGTCATGAACTTTTTGAGGTTCAGGTAAAGCCGAAACTGGAGGAAATGTGCTCAGTTAAGGCGGGGGGTAAGCGGTTAAGTATCATGTGTTAGTTGATTGTAAAGTCAACTAATGAAATAGGCATGGAACTGAAGCGTGTAAGTGTTGTTTGATCTGACTCTGTAGGCAATAGAAGAACAGTGGACAAAATCTATTAATATACAGCTAAAAACATGTATAATAGGCCAATGGACAACGAATGGTAATGAGAACAAACAAACAAAAATATAGTCATCAGTAATACAATTATCTGGTCTACACACAGACTCCAACTAAGAGATTGCCGATTTTCTGATATTGGTGAAAGTGATCTGTTTTCATTAAGATTTGTTGAAAACGGCTTGATTAAAATTATGTTTTAATAGTTTACTATATAAAAAAAACATCGCTGCCTAGTCGACTGCAAAAGCATTTATTGGTTGCAGTCTTTCATTCATATAGTCCACTCTTCCCCTCTTGTCTCACTCTCACACTGCATGATAACCCCTTGTGTTTTAACTCACCGAGCATGTCTTTTCCTTTGTTTTTCCCCCACCCCCTGCAAACCTACTTCCTGTTCACCTGCACTGCCCCTCCTCCCCTGCACCCCGACCACCGCCTCATAACAACATAACAGTGACAGTAACGAGACTTCCATCTGACCAATAGGAAAACGCAGACCAGCCTGCCGTTGTGAGAGGAAAACTACTCAAAAAACAAAAACAAAAGAGGGGCTGGAGATGCTGAAGATCGGGTCGAAGAAAGACACTCGATCCAGCCAACGCGCCCATGTTTTTTTGGAAAGCAGTATTAATCGACTTGAAAGAGCGAGAATCAAGTTTTGAATATATATATAAATAAAGGGAAAAGTAGTGGAATGCACTACAAGAGAGGATGTGCCAAAACCACTACAGGAAATGAGAGGACAGCAAACAGGAAGTAGTCCTGATCGATGCTCTCGTGGCTCAAACGCTAAGGACTTAAAACATTTTGTCATGAAGAAAATGCTTGGTACACAAAGATTTCACAGACGACAAGTTGCTGCAAAAGCCTTTGGGATGTGTGTGCACTGCTTGGACATTGTGACTGTGCGTGTCCCTCCTCAAACACAGTAGTTTGTCAAATGCTCTTCTTCAATGGACACAGAGAAAATGGACATAGAGTGTAATTTACTTGTAGATATTGTTGAACGTGAAGATGATATTATTTTGCTTTTCAACAAAAGTAAGGGCAAAACAGAACAGCCTTAGAGATGAACATACATTGGCTTTGTCTGCACGTATGCATTTTTATTATTATATTTTTTTAAATCTTTTTCAACACTGCATAGTGAGAATGTACCATGCGGTAGATTCACCACCCATTTTTTGTGTGTCAAACATTTTCATAATTAAGTTAAATGGATGGTCAAATTGCCCAAGCAAGGTGCTATTGTTTTAGTTATGTTTTTGTGAAGTTGCTCTGTTATTACTACTATCAGGTATTGACAAAACACATCATTCTCATGTTAACATTAAATGGGACAAACTATTTGTTTTTTTCCAAACAAAGAAAGCACATGTGAACATGCCTTTGCATTCGTTTTTACATTGTATAATAGTGTAATTTAATTATTAAAACAAACTTGCATGTAATATAAATGCATTAGTGTTGACAAAGCCTGCATCACAATTGTATTAGCATGTCAATAATTGATCACTGTGTGCCTTCGTCCTAAATAGAGGCCTTATCAGCTTGAAGTGGACCTTCAGAGGCTTCGTAATGTAATGTTGTCAATGAATGTAATGCACACAGCCCGATCGAACATATTGTTGTACAGTGAGTACAGCCTTTTGGGTTTTGAGCACAATGAATCTGAAGCCTCTTTTTCCAGTATCCAGTGTGTTTAAGTTTAGGTCTGCCCCCATCCGCACACTCTAGGAAGCCAAAGTCACATCTTTAACAAGTAAGAGCATGAAAACACAAACATACTTTTCAATTTTCATCTGTAGTTGTCCATAGTAAAAATAAAAGTGGTACTCAAGATGGGTATTAAAGTAAGAGTACTGTTAACGTTAAATATACTGTTAACATTGAATATTGCTCCAGACTGTTATTCGGTTCATTTTACTGCGGCTGTCCACTGCTCCTACAGGTTGCACATTGAACGATAGGTCAAATGCAAAGAATGAATTACCCTACAGGAATCAATAAGGTATAGCTTACCTTACCTTACATAACAGATGCTTTTTCAATACTATGGAGTTGGGGGGAAAAAGATGAATAAGATGAATATACATGAAAAAATTCTAAACAAAACAAAGCATGGTATCGAGAATAATTGCAATGAGACCAAAAATACAATTTACACAGTCACAATTAACAAATTGCAGAGGCTGCAATTATTATTATTATTATTATTATTTTAATTATAAGGGTATAATTGTCAAGGATTTAAACTCTGTACACCTGCAAGTCTTTTCTCAAGTCTTTCTGCTCCTGGATACGTTAGAAATTAACACTGTGAACTGAATCTAACAATACCTGTTAGAAGAAATGTATATGCATTTTCTAAAGTTTTGAGCCCATATTTGAGCACCACATTCCCCTTTCAGGTGAATGAATCAATGTTTGTTTTGATCTCCTATTGCTTACAATTCTCTAAGTCTTCCATTAAAAGTGTGTTAAATAAAAGTGTGTAGGTCCAGCTCCCATTTATCGTCTTGCAGCTCTTCAGTTGTACAAACCACATTGTTTTGGCCTAGTGTGATGCTGTTCATACATGATCTTTTTGTATTGATTAAAACACTGGAAATGTTTTGTAAAATAATGTATATTTATTTTTTATGGTTTTAAAAACACTGGTAAGATGATGTGACTGTAAAATTAAAGGTGTCATTAATTTTTTATCCCTGTTGTTCTTCCTATTATTGAGTCTAAGGCTATTACACATTTCTAGGTTGCAACATGAAGTGTTTGACAATAAACAATAGCCCCCCAGAAACAACAAAACACAATTCACTTAGTGATAAATTAGTGACATTTAATTTAAATTACAATAAAGGGTGATATATTTTAAAGGTATTATCATGTACCAACTGTATGTCTCAAAAGCTTGACTTAAAACATGGCAGCTTCAGTTACAGAGCTTTCACTGATCTGAAAGCTGGTACTTCCATCCCCACTTCAGCCACTTGCCTCCTGTGTACAGTGGTGTTTGAATGGCATAGTGTTTATGAGCAATGAAAAAAAAACATGTGGTGCCCGCATTTACTGTAGATTATGTTATCTGGAGACTGGAGTGAGTAGCTTGTTTCCAAACTTCTTCATAATTACAGACAATAGACTTGCTGAAGTTAATATTTTAACGTTTCCATGCTACTTTGATGGAAATGTATCTGTTAATGGCTTATAATGCCCCAAATTATAGGACGGTAGCTAATCTTACTGTACACTGTGGACACCTGATTGCAACTGCATACAGTGGTAAGCTGTAGGCCTTTCTGTATATTAGGCTACCTGAAGTAAGACAATTTTTGTGAATGTTAATTCAACAGTAATACATCAATCTTATGGGCGATGGTGGCTCAGTAGGTAGTGTGTTGTTGTATAATTGGATGTTGCAGATATATCATTGTGTTTTTGGGCAAGACACCTTACCCCACCTTGCCTGTATGAATGCAGTGTGTGAATGAGGGGATGGTGGCACTGACATTCATTTATTCTTCAGTTGCCATGCTGTTGCCAGCCATTGACATCAATTGCATATCCTGGCTTACTCCATTTTTTATTTTTATTATTTGTGAGCAGTTTCTGTAGAGGGTAATTTGACATGATCACACAACAGAGCGGCGGTCGCCAGGCGAGTTATTGTGAACAGTTCCAGTGAAAGGTTAGATAGAAGAGTAAGGTTTCACACAAGCTGATTGGTGTTTAGCTGTCATGGCAACCCAAGCCAAGCCAGGTTGCTCTCAAGTGGCATAACAAGGATCATATGAGCAACAGGCTACCAGAAGAAGAGACAAGAACTCCTCCAAATCTGTATAAATGAGACAAAGTACCAGCAACATAACTTAATATGCAAAAATGTATACTTAAAATTATTTCGCGATCTTCGTAGGTTAGTGTAGCCTATTGTTTTTAATCTTCGTGACCATCATGACTCCAAACAAATAAAATCCAACTCCCAACAGATAGACGCACTATATGCACCATTGAATGGAACTATGGAACAATGCTTGGATAACAATCTTAAGCTATCAAAACACATTCTGACCATTTAAAGCAAATAAGCATAATGTAACAATCATTTGTCACTACTCATGTCTGTTGTTTCCTTTCGTAGTGTGAAGATTGACGACACGCACACATATAGCTTTTCAATGAACCGCTCCCGTCGCCTTTATCTGTTCCCTTCACAGTCGGGGCAACTAAATAATTCAGACTTTAAGAGAGCCCCACACTTGGCACCAGGGACAAAAGAGCCACAAGTCATTCTGGAATAGGACGATGTAACACTGCCATCTATCGATAATGAAGGAGAGGTGCATTAACGCTATAACATGCTTTATCCAAATAGGCTACAGTCCGTCTACTTCGAAGAGGACTGGGCTGAAAACCTGAACCAGCTGAACTGAAGCACCTTGACCCCGGTGAACGAACACGTACAAATACTGAGATGACAATAATGATGGTGATTTATTGATATTATTATTGGGGGAATATTTTCATTATCCTTTTACCCCTAAAATTAGGAGAGTAATGGGAATATGTCCCCCCAAACTAAGTATCAAATTATGCACTGGTAATATTTAAATAGCAAAAATTCAATGCTGCTGAATAAAAATATGCAACAAGGAAAGAAACATTGCAGGCTCTTTGTCTCATTGTCTCCAACTGTCGACTCTGAAGTTGCATAAGGAGAACGTGGTTGTGCAACAAACTGAAAATGCTGGTTTGGGATTAAGCAGTTTGGTAAACGATTAACCAGCGCAGAGAAAGGATTTGGGGAAACCTCATAAGACTGGTCAGAGATAAGAGCATAAACCGCTGCTGTGGAATGGCATAACACCATGGACTATGCGATTGTTATATTTTCTACTTTAAATCAGAGCGTTTCCATGTTAAGTGTTGTCTGCATAAAGCATGCATTTCTTTTGTTTAGTCAAAATAAATACGTAAAAGGCTTCACTTCTTTTATCTGTCATATTAGCTAACAGTGGTGAAAGAATTACCACATTGACTTAAAGCCAAGTGCGTAACAATACACTCTATAAATGGAAGAATACAAGCAATTAATAAAATATTGACTGACTGACTGTAACTTTAATGAGACATCTCTCCAGCTCGTCTCCATGGAGATGTTGACTAAAGGCAGCCAGATATGACATTTAAATAAGTTAGGCCCTCATCCAAGTCCATTCTTTTATTACTCACTGCCAAAAAACCATGTTTGTGTCTAGCTGGTCATTAGGAGTATGTTTTGTATCAATGGCAACCAGGGGCGGACTGGGACAATAATTCAGCCTGGGCATTTTTTGGTTTGGACCAGCCCACCCATAGCACGCAACCCCCAAACTTATACTAAAACTAAATAAACACTAAAACTTACTTTCCACCGCTGCAGTAAATACGCTGAATCCCAGCTCTGTTCATAGTAGCAGACATTTGCCTAAACAAATTACTTCAGGGCTGCCTTTTTTTCTGTCAGACAACAACATGCCCCTTTATCAAAAGATTCTGCACATAAAGAAACGTACCACAACATTTACCAAATGCTCTATTACATGTAGGCTGTACTGTATTTTTAATATGAGACTTTTAATACTTTTTTGTGTCCCCTCCTTAACCGAGCGCATTTTGCCCTTTAAGTTTTACCCAAATGAAAAAGCTTCTTGACTGGACCTTACCACCTATAGGCTAGTGTAACACCTCATTTGAAAGCTAAGACCTACAAAACTCATCTCCGATTTTTGTTGCATTGTCGCAGCATTTTGTCATATTTTTTGTAATTTTCTTTGCCGTGTTTTCGATGTTTTTGTTGCTTTTGTCACTCTTTGGTCACTTTTGTTGCGTTTTCATTAGGTTTTTGTCACATTTTGTCACTTTTTATTGTGATATTGTTACTTTTGTGTCATTTTTGTTGCTCTTTCATCACTTTTTAGTCATGTTTTGTCGATTTTTAAAATTGTATTATTGTTTTTCCGGGTGCGTTTTTGTCGCTATTTTGACACTTTTTTTCAGCAGCTTTTAGATTTGGGTAAAGCCAAACTGGAGAAAATGTGCTCGGTTCAGGTGGGGGTTAAGGGATTCTGTTATGTTCTTAACAACATGCTGCTGGTGAGTTCATTGGGGCCATGGCAGTACGAGGACGTGCCTCATTGATAGTCTGACTGCAGAAAGCACTGGTGATTCCGTCCCTGTAATCTGTGGTCTCATCTACATAGGCCAAAAGTCAGATTACTCCTGTTTCACCCTCACATGCACACAATCTCTCTTTGTGTTCCTGTGCCACTCCACGACGTGTTAATCCTCCGTCTGGGTGTAGGGGCAGCATGGACATACAGCTGAGGACAGTTTTGTCTCGTTGCAGACGACCAACAGACCCTCCTAAAGGTCAACATGCAAAGGTCAGTGTTAAATACTCATTTGAAATACTGGAACTAGATGTTGTCTGCTGTAATGTATTTCTCACTTTATTTATCTGTGGTAGACCAGCCCTATATCTTAACGTTTTTTCCTTGAAAAGTTGAGCAGACTGACAGCATACATTTCATTTGTATTGCACTTTATATATGGAAGTAAAGAACACTGTTTGCTCACCAGCTTGTTTAATATTAGCTCACCACAATAGTAGCTCATTGTTCAAAAAGCTGGTGAGCAAACAGTTGTGTCGTTATTTACTATCATTACTTTTTGATCCAGCACACTGGCTGAGGACTGGTGGGTGCGTGTCTTCACCTATAAACTTTATATATGGACTTTATATATGGAAAACACATCTCAAAGTGCTACAGATAAGAACAGCATATTCTAACATCCAGTGTCCTGTGTACTTTTCTTTTTCGTCTGCATTTTCCATTTCCTCTTCTGGGATTCGGTTAAATGGTCATCGTTTAAGACGTCTTGGAAATGTCCCATCTAATGATTTAGTGAATTAGATTCACTTGTTTGAGCAACACCATTTTTGTCCATAATTCCAGTAACATTTTATCTTCACATGCACAGCATGCTCTTCACCTTTATTGTCTTTTTATTATTATTTACTGTCTGAAGTGTCTCTTTCTAACGTTTTGACTTTGCATCTATTTCTTAATTTCTTAATTTATTTTTTTCTCAGCCATGTGCCCTCTCTAATCATTTGTTTACTAATCCTCTTTGCTTTACCTAAGAGGTTCTTTCCTGCTTCCTGATAAAGGTGAAGGTAAGGTAAGTTTGATAACATTTTCACGTTGTCTCTGAACAAGTCATGCCCGGATCTACGGGGTGCATAAAGGTGCATTGCAACCTATGGTAAAATGTTTGCGCTTTAGTTGCATCACAATGTATTTGATGGCGAGAATCTCTTTTGGAGCAATCTTTATTACCACCTATTTGGTGCACAAAATATAACAAATTCAATGCACTGAAATCACGTTAATTCACTCTAGTGGTGATATTTCAACTTCTGTATTAATTAATATTAAAGGTGCACTATACAACTTTGTATGCCTCTCAGGAGCGTCCGAGTGATGAAAAGTAAAGGCGGCATGTTTACCACTCATACAGCTGTTGGGTCACTACAAGGTCAAATACGCACAAATAAACTTTTTTTCCACATAAAAAGTTGCAAATTTGAATAGCCTTTTAGACCTTTATGTTCCTGCCTACTCCTTCAATGTTACAGTAAATGTTTCTGCATATATGCTACTAAGAATTGCATAGGCCTATTAGGTTAATTACACTCAATGCATAACAAGTGTATGTGTTAGAATATTTTGAGACAGGTTACTATCGCTATGGGGCTAAATTAGCAAATGAAACACTTCACTGCTGGTCCTCATGCAGTCTTAATTCCTCAAGTCGGTTCCTCCATGTCGGCCACATCCAGGGACGGACTGGGACTGAATAAAGTCCCTGAATGCGCGCTTCCACCAAGACATATTTTGACCTGTTACCCCCTGCCTTAACCAAATTACCTGCCTTAACCAATTTACACAAAGACATATTTTGACCTGTTACCCCCTGCCTTAACCAAATTACCTGCCTTAACCAATTTACACAAATTTAAAAGATTCTCGACTGGAGAGCAACAGTGTAATGCCTCATTTGAAAGCTAAGACCCACAAAAGTAACTTTTTGTCATGTTGTCGCCACATTATTATTATTTTTTTGCTTTTTCATTACTTTCTTGGGGGCTTTTTGGTGTGTTTTCATCACATTTTTGTGTCACTTTTTGTTTATTTTTCATCTTTTTTTAAATTGCTTTGTCATTGTGTTTTCATCACATTTTTGTTGTGTTTTTGTCACAGTTTTGCGGCCTTTTCATTGCTTTGTTGTTGTGTTTTCGTCTTATTTTGTCCGTTTTTATTGCTTGTTTTGCTGCTTTGTTGTCGTGTTTTCGTCACTTTTTTGTTGCTTTTTTGTTGCTTTTCCAGCAAATTTTTGTTCCATTTTCATCCTCGTTTCTGTTTCTATTTTGAAGCTTTTCTATAAAGGGTGTAGAGTTGGGTAAAGCTCGGTTAAGGCGGGGGGCAGGAGGTTAAGGAGAAAATTGAGAGGCCGGTGGCCTTTCTGTGCGGTTCCAGAATGGACACATGGTCAGTCCGCCCCTGGCTACATCACACAACTAGTCCCGTTTTTCACCCTATGTAGTCTCTAGGGCTGCCACTTTGGACTGTGTTTCCTGCTGCGACCATAAGGTGGTGCTAACGAGAAGCATATGGCCCAAGTCAACTTTCTCTCTGCGCCCTTGTCTGCGCCTCCTCTCCGTGGTTCTGTCCTCTCCTCCTCCGGTACTGCCTCTGTGTCTCGGGTCTCGGCAGCAGCTACGGCAGCGCCACAGACAAAGCCACAGACTAGACTCGCGCGACAGAATCACGGCGGCGGCCCCTTTAAGAAAGCTCATCCCAGCTCTGACGAAATTTCCTCGGCCTTGACTCCGGGGGCTCGATCCGTTTAACAGAAAACCAACCACTCTCGGAGCTATCTGCGCGCTCGCTCGGACTCACGACACTGGCAAGGGCGCGCTTTTCTGTATTCTTCCCCACATCCGCAACAACATTACGCGGGTTTGTCTGCGATGGATGGATAAAATGCCTTTCGTTGACCGTGGCGTTGCTGTGGACGTCCTGAGCAGCAGCAGCAGCAGCAGCAGGTGTATCGAGGGATAAACGACAATCTCAGTGTTCATGAAACTTTGCTACGATTTACGTGCTCGGTAAGAACGCCCCCGTTTTCCATCAATATAACAAAGAATGGGCTTGTCTGTATATGTTAAGCTGCTTCTAGTAGTAGACTACATTTCATCCTGTTATTTCTTGATTCCGCCAATTTTTAGGCATATATCTCAGTCATGAAACTATTATGTAGGCCCACATCTAGGGTCTCAGACAAATGAAGCTGCTCGCACGAAGTTAGCAAAGATAGTGAGATTTAACATTGTACGTGATCTGGACTTAAATTAATTCCCGATGTTTATTGCTCTGAGAGAGTGGACAGCATTCGCCCGCTGACCTAATTTGATCTAGCCCCAAATGCCCCAGAGTCCAGACAGTTGAGATGTGTTACCGTATGCGCTTGTAATGACAGGCACTACTGTTGTACACCCAGTTTTAGAGAGAGGGGTCGATAGATTCCATTGTGGATGAAGTATTGACGCCTTGTTACTGTTTATGTAACTGGATGGTTGGAGGCTGATGACTGTGGGCTCACGTGGTGTAATAGTGTCACATGTGACCAAGACATTTTTTTATACCATTGTTTTATCAGCGTACCATCTATGATTACTCTTATGTTTTTGCCTCTGTTTGAAATAGGACTGTAGACTAAATAATAGAGTGTTTTATGGTCATTGCCTAGTGAGTGTCAGATTCATATTATTACTGTAATCATCAGTATCCAAACATCCCTAATAACAGAAAATTTGTTCAAAATTTCAAAATTTGTTTTGTGCTTATTGTTTGTGGGGAATTGTTTCACAAATTACATTTTTTATCATGTTTTTGCCTGATTTCAACCTGAAAAGACTCACAGAGACAGAATGGGGAAAGAGTTTATTGAACACGAATCATGATTGAATTAATGATATGAAATGCACAGTGTTGACGAATGATTGCCAGAATCTTCCCCGGAGTCTGGACACTGGTGGTGGTAGAAGAGGAGACCCGGGGCAGCCAGTCGACGATGAACAGTGCCAAGGAGATGCCAGGCATAGGAAGGGGTGGAGGAGGGTCATAGCACAGCTGGGAAACAGCTTAGTGATTGACCAGGGAGCTTAAGAAGGGAATCCTGAGCGATCAGTGGCTGGAGCAGGAATGAGACCCAGCGGTGATTGGCTATCGTAAAGGTGCAGCTTGAGCTGTGACTGGATGATTGAACAGCTGCTGGTGATGAGAAGAAGAAGAAGAACTTTATTGATATAGCGGTGATGAATGAATGCAGCTGGTAGGTTTTCCATGTTGAATTTGCGCAGAAACTTAATTCCTGGTACGTCATATTTCTCATTTCATCCAATGGGTAATTTTAGTTGTGTTCTCCAGTCTAGATTCTAGAGTCTAGGATTTGGGGTTTGAAAAATGAACGCTGCCATGCACAACTTTTTATTTTTGTCCAGCCAACGACACTGGGCCCACAGGGTGGCGATAATGGAAGGACCACAGCTTGTGCGTTTATCTTGGGAGATTTGCTTTTTCAAAAGGCTGAATATTCTGCCAGTTTCTTATTTTGCCTCCAACTACAAATAGAGCTGCCATATTGCATGTGATCTGTTGCATTAAGTCTTCTAATTAAAGTGCACCCTTTCCCATATTCCTCTGTCATCCCCAGGGTTCACATTAATGCAAGATGAAAACATTCTCAAGAACCCTTAATCAAATTTAGTGTTCAAAATAGACAACGTTTAAAATATTATAGTGAAAGTAATTTTCAATGCTGGGTACGGAGAACACTATACTGCTCTCTGGCACATTCTTCAGTGTCTTATAAAACATGTAGAAGCCAAGAATAGCTCCACACAGCTCGCAAGATAACAGATGATGACAAGAAGATTTTTGCCTTTTTGTTTTAAGCTGTTAGAGCAGGGGTCTCCAACCTTTTTTACCCGGTGAGCTACGTTTACACAACCAGAACGTCGGACAGCTACTTATGCTTCAAAAACACTTGTGTAAAATCCGACTTAGGTGGACTACACCCTGGAGAATTAGTAGCCAAGATAGTATTTCACAGAAAATGACTTGAGTTTAGTACTTACAATATTGACCCAAATGTTCACAGATTGTGTTCAGCATGTTCAGAACAAACAGAAAATGCAAGTTGAGTTATCATGCGTATACTGTAGAGATGTAGAGGGTCTTTGGCGAGCTGCCTAGAAAGGCCTGGCGAGCTACTGGTAGCTCCCGAGCTACTGGTTGGAGATCCTTATGTTAGAGTTTAACATTAAACCCTCCGTGCATGTTGATCTGATTTTTAAAAATGTCTTTTTATATACTATTATCAATCAAGCAAATAGTAATAATGCATCAGTTTTGTTTTTTTCTGCTGATTTTTTGGATAGCCAAAAGACTACTTCATCAAATACGTGAGTAGATAGGAATAATACATCAGAGGTTTTTTTTACACATTTTATTGAAGTGTCTTGCTCAAGAACACAACAGTCTGCATATGCAAGAGCTTGGAAAAACTGCCAACCATCTAGCTATAAGATAACCCACTACACCTGGTGCCAGTGATGTGGCGAAAGATTGGTCTTTCCCACCTAATGTGGTCAAAACAAACTGGGTTTGGCATTGTAAATGTGAGGGATTTGACCATGCGCCGGAAGATCTCTGGGTCGTGTTCAGGTCTGTGCGTTTTATACTTTTAGCCTTTTAAAACCATGTGCCCCACTCACATGGATCCCAGGTGGTTAGTGCTAGAAGAGCTTCCTTTTTGAACACGAGGGTTTGTGTGGCCAGCTTGTGACATGAGCCTTGTGCGTCTCTCTCAGTCAAGGGCAGTGTACCCCTTGTAAAACCTATGCCCTCCAGTGCGTGTTTATGCTTCACTTATTCTGTGCGTTTAAGGTGCGTGCTGCAACAGAGTTGGTATATGGTGAAAATATTAGTGTTTATATTGCCATGGCTGTGAAGAAGTTTGCACATTTCTCTGGCTAGTTTTGAGTTGTTAGCAACTGCACTGTTAAAGTGTTAAATCATCCTCCTGCTCCTGTCACTCCCAATGCAACAGCGTGGACGCTCCTCATTTGTTGTATGCAAATTACCAAAGTATCACAGACTTTTTTTTTTTACATGTACCTACTACTTGGAGCAGGAGAATAGCCGTCTACAGCAGCTACTGTAGTAAGCTGTATATTGCTTGTAAAGGTCTATTGAGTGACAGTTTGTGCCTCGGTGTAGGTCTCAGCATGTTTAGGTGTTGTAGAAAGTGCTTGTAAACAAAGTGAGCTCCTTGTTCCTTGTTGCCGTTGTTTTCACTTCCTACCCCTACCCTTTGCTCTCATTGAACACTTGATAGGAGATGCATTATGCAATGATGTAATTTTAGACATGGTACTGCTGACTTGTGTTGAAATAGAAATATGTGAGCCATAGCCATAGACAATTCAATGTACAAAATAACATGTCCTGGCAAATATCAAGTTAGCGTAGCCTTCATGTCAATGAAATTAGCTCAGGGGTGGATACATTATGTTTACTCATACGAGCGATCGTGAGTCACGTTTGGGGGTTGTAGTACTAGGAGATTTAATGTATTAAACTTTTAAATAATAATAATAATTCTACGAGGCAAAAACAATGTTCACAAACAGGGCATTGCTGCCCTTCCGCAATAACGGATCAGTAATTTTATAAAACGGCGTTAAGAGGTCTGGATGCAACAGCTGTTGCCTACTATTCACCAAAACATCTGTCGAAAATTGCAGAAGTAATCAACAACAGTGCTCGTATTGATACGACAGCGACTAACTTGAAAATAACTCCTGTTTACTACCTGAGATGTATCAATGTGATGGTAGGCTTATGTGTTTGCTGCTGCAAGATCATTTTCAATACACATAAATTCACAATAGTATGGCCTTTTGAATTTGAAATACTGTGAACCGATGAGGGAACAGGAATTTCGCCTGAAGCTCCATGAATGGTGTGGTTGAGGCAGAGAGTGTGACCGTGTAACCAGCAGTAACCTCAGCCATTGCAGGTCATTAGAGGAGATTACTGCCTCACATAAGCGTTCCCATGCACAGAGGCTAGTGTAAATCTGTTCTGTACACTGGTAAACAAACGTGATTAGCTTGTAGTTTTGTGGACAGTAGGGTTATTTATTTGGATTTGTTCATTCAGAGACTCCCAAGCTTCGAGTTTGGACTGCAACTTTGGATCCCCAAAATTTCACAGCGGGTCTCGAGATTCTTAAAGGATCTGTATCATGCTATTTTAGCCATTCCAAAGTAAAGTATAGGCATATATATGATATATTGTACCTCTATCACTATGGAGTACTCATTTTGAGAGAAATATAAGTATTTTTGGGGGGTATTTTCCCTACCCGGAAGATAAGACGCTTCGATTCAGTTAACTCCGCCCCTCTCTCTGCTCATTCCACATTTGCAGTATTATAAATATAAATATCGCTGCAAAAAGTGAAGTTACTTCATATAATGCAGTTATAAGGAGTTGACATGTGCAAAGCAGTTTCATAAATGGCTAACACACATGCTAACACACACGCTAACATGCGTTTTGATTGACTCACCGCTCAGTTTGGACTCCCATGAGATCGCGTTGGTTATAAAAGTTATAAAAGTTAATCCACTTTGATTCTGGCCAAGGTTCACCAAGCATCCATCAGGTTGGTTGATATAGTAGCTAGCTTAATCCCGGAAAGAAATTCCAACTTCTGGCGAGTGCACTCTTCTTTAGGAAGGTTGAATAGGCCTGTTCCTCTCGTAGCCAAACGCGCATCCGTGGCATTATCGGTAAGAAAAAAGAGCAGGCGGTGTCCAGAGTAGGTTAGAAAGAGCTCAGTCTTCAAAAACAACACTTATGCTCGGATCCATGGCTCCTCCAGCCGTGGGTGCGCTTGATTAGCGTCGTGGGACAGCACAGACGCTTCGAGGGTTGCTGTTTTTTTTTTTTTTTTTTTTTTTTTTTTTCAAAAAAAAAAAAAAAAAAAAAAAAAAAGTTTTATAAATAAAAATCAGGCCGTAAGGCATTACATTACAGACGTAGAGCACTTCCGTTCCGCTGTGACGACACAACTGAACAGCTCAGTCGTTTACCAGGAGAGGGTGGAGCAGCTGCTCAGAGAGCAGGATTCAGGAGGATTACTTAGAACTGCGTGAATGAAGCCAAAAACCGCTCTGGGGGTGTTTTTGATAAGGAAATAGCATAACAACATGGCTAAAAGCTCCAAAAAGTCGATTTTGCATGATATAGGACCTTTAAAACAAGAGGTCCAAAAATCATAGAGTGGCATTTTAAGTTGCTACCATTTTCCTTTGTCTTACTGGGGTAAAATATTTTTAGTTATGTGTGGCAAAATGCTAGAATTTATAGGTTTACTCTTTTCTAGAGCATACAATTAAAACACAGTCAACCACCAGAATGGCAATATTACGGATTTTTAGGAAGAGTTTTACTTTGAGAAAATTCATATAACAGTTAAGAACTATAACTATAAATGATCATCCTCTACCGGCAGGTATGTTGTTGTTGCATATCTTTACCTCTATTATAGCTGCATCACCAGCCCCACTCCTTTTTTTTTCAATGTTTTGTGTTTGTAACCAGCCCAGTGCGTTATGCCTGTTGCAGTTTTTTTTCTTTCACAGTATTATTCATATGGAGATCAGACCTTTAGCTAAAAAAAACACAATTTGTCCTCCCCCTCCTTCGTGCTTTCTGTGTTTTTCTTTTAATCCTTTTGTCCTGTTTTTTCAGCAGTAGCACTGTGGCACAAACCGCCTCTGGACTGCAAGATGAAATGCGTGAAAAGGAAATAAATAGCAGTGTTGGTGGCCTTAAGAGCAGTGCGGCGGAAGATAAAGAGAGGAAATGGGCAAATTAGCTGCCGTTTGTGTTACATTATGTGGCGCGAGCAGCAAAGACGAAACTGTTTTTGTCACTTGTTAGGCCCGAGCGGCCTGCCGTCGCAAGGGCCTATTGTTATCGCAACGCAGTGCGCGGAGCGCACTGTACCTAGGTGCGCGGAGCGCACGAAAACAGCGCGAAGCGCTGTCCCCATGTCAAACGTAAACTCACCGTGTAAAACAGTGACTGCCCACACCTCTGGTGTGGGCCCTTTATACTTGTTATTGCAGGGAAATTAATGGGGAAACACAACGCAGTGCGCGAAGCGCACTGTACCTAGGTGCGCGGAGCGCACGAAAACAGCGCGAAGCGCTGTCCCCATGTCATACGTAAACTCACCGTGTAAAACAGTGACTGCCCACACCTCTGGTGTGGGCCTGTATACTTATAATTGCATGAAAATGAATGGGGAAATATGGCCAACTGTCATACGGAGGTTGATGACGAGCGCGAAGCGCTCGTCATCAACCTCCGAGCCCCACGGCTGCGTGGGGTGGTTGAGAGGTTTCCAAAAATGTATAATATGTTGTCGTCGCGAAAGCGACTATATTGTTTTTGCAAGAAATATTATTAGGCCCGAGCGGCCTGCCGTCGCAAGGGCCTATTGTAATCGCAACGCAGTGCGCGGAGCGCACTGTACCTAGGTGCGCAGAGCGCACGAAAACAGCGCGAAGCGCTGTCCCCATGTCAACCGTAAACTCACCGTGTAAAACAGTGACTGCCCACACCTCTGGTGTGGGCCCTTTATACTTGTTATTGCATGAAAGTGAATGGGGGTATATGGCCAACTGACATACGGAAGTGGATGACGAGCGCGAAGCGCTCGTCATCCACCTCGAACCCCCACGGCTGCGTGGGGGTCGTTAAGAGCTTTCCAAATATGTATAATATGTTGTCGTCGCGAAAGCGACTATATTGTTTTTGCAAGAAATATTATTATTTTCTTTATTCTTTCTTCTTCTTCTGCTCTTTGAGCAGCAATTTGACCCCCTGAACATAGTCGAAAACTCACCAAACTTTGCCCAAAATTCAGGTCCGGTGAAAAATTAATTTAAATATGTGTTTCCTATTGGGGAAATAAAAAATGGCGCGACAGCGCCACCTACAAAAGTGAAAATACATTGCGCCTATGGAGGAGGGGCCAACGTCAACTTTGTCATAGAGCGACGGGATTCGGTACAGACATTTGTCATGTGACGACAAACAAAAAATATTATTGTGGCCACGCCCCCAGACAAACCGGAAGTCCGCCATTTTGACAGGAAGGTGGGAAAATGCTGAGTCAGCGTTTCGCTGACATCGCATTTTAACGAACTCCTCCTAGGGCGTTTCACCAAATGAGCTCCAATTCGTTCCAGCTCATCTACAGTTGTGGGGCATCAAAAGTTATCCAAATTTTTGGCTAAGTTTACGGTTTGTGTGCGGCGAAGCCGCAATCTTCACGAAGAATTTTGCGACTTATCGTAAACAACAAATTGCTCCCATTCGCACAAATGAATTCCAATTAAAAATCGGAAATATACATTTTATTGACCTTTCACCCCGAACGCAACAAATGTGAAAAAGTGACATTGGGCGCGATAGCGCCCCCTCTAGGCTGAGAAGAAAAAATGCATTATGGGAAAAATATTAGTTTCTCGGAAATGGATAAAATTCGGCACAAAATAGTTGATGGCATCCCGGTCAAAAAAGCCAATTGGACCCATACCGTATTTTGTACGGTGTTGCTATGGGGACGACCGAAGCCCCCCATGTTATCCTAATGGGACTGACACATAAATCTCATATTATACAAAATTACACTGCGTTAACGCCCTCTATAATGTACGTGTGGACAGTGGTCATAGAAGTACGGCCCGTCAGGGCCGTCTGATGCTGACTGTGAAATAAAAAAAGATTTGGGGCGCGCTAGCGCCCTCTGCAAGCTGGAGCCATTATTCACATGGAGAGGCTAAAAATGTTGTTTTGATGTTTACTCACAAAGATTAATGGTACATCAGGGCAATAAAATGTAGTGGGCGTGTTAGCGCCCTCGGTAGGGTTACATAGTCGCGGCAATGGAGGCCCGCGAGGGCCGTTCGATGCCGCTTGCGGCTTTAATTATTCTTTCTTTCTTCTTCTTCTGCTCTTTGAGCAGCAATTTGACCCCCTGAACATAGTCGAAAACTCACCAAACTTTGCCCAAAATTCAGGTCCGGTGAAAAATTAATTTAAATGTGTGTTTCGTATTTGGGAAATAAAAAATGGCGCGACAGCGCCACCTACAAAAGTGAAAATACATTGCGCCTATGGAGGAGGGGCCAACGTCAACTTTGTCATAGAGCGATGGGATTCGGTACAGACATTCGTCATGTGACGACAAACAAAAAATATTATTGTGGCCACGCCCCCTGACAAACCGGAAGTCAGCCATTTTGACAGGAAGGTGGGAAAATGCTGAGTCAGCGTTTTCGCTGACGTCGCATTTGAACGAACTCCTCCTAGGGCATTTGACCAAATGAGCTCCAAATCGCTCCAGCTCATCTCGAGATGTGGGGCATCAAAAGTTATCCAAATTTTTCGGCTAAGTTTTACGGTTTGTTTGCGGCGAAGCCGCAATCTTTATGAATAATTTTGCGACTTATTGTAAATTACAAATTGCTCCATTCGCACACACAAACTCCGATTAAAAATCGGAAATATACATTTTATTGACCTTTCACCCCTGGACACAACAAATGTGAAAAAGTGACATTGGGCGCGATAGCGCCCCCTCTAGGCTGAGAAGAAAAAATGCATTATCGGAAAAAAATTAGTTTCTCGGAAATGGATAAAATTCGGCACAAAAATAGTAGATGGCATCCCGGTCAAAAAGCCAATGGGACCCATACCGTATTTGTACGGTGTTGCCATGGTGACGCCCGGGGCCCCCCATGTTATCCTAATGGGACTGACACATAAATCTCACATTATACACAATTACAGCGCGTTAGCGCCCTCTGTAAGGAGCTTGTGGACAGTGGTCACGGAAGTAGGGCCCGTTAGAGCCGTCCGATGCTGCTTGTGAAATAAAAAAGATTTGGGGCGCGCTAGCGCCCTCTCCAGGTTGGAGCCATTATTCACATGGAGAGGCTAAAAATGTAGTTTTGATGTTTACTGACAAAGATTTATTGTACATCAGGGCAATAAAATGTAGTAGGCACGTTAGCGCCCTCGGTACTGGCGCTAAAGGAGGCACGGCCCGCGAGGGCCGTTCGATGCCGCTTGCGGCTTTAATTTGTATTTGGTTCCTTAATTCAAGGGTGCAACAATGTACCATGCCACGATGCACCATGGAGCTAAAATCTGACAATATGCTTCTTACTAAAGTGACGATGCAAGTTTTAGCCTACAGTGAATATGTGTGTGCTCACCCAAACCTAGCACACGTGTCATCATCAGTAACCGCTACACTGAAGGCTGCAGACACTCTAGACTCTAGAAGTTTCATCCTCCAAAAACGCATGAAATCTGTCCGTCCGCGCGTGTGTAGCGTTGCAAATGCGAGCAGATGAGGATAAACGCGCGTCAACACCAGTGAGAACAGCGCGGTACAGAGCAGCGATGCCGCGCCCACTGCTTCATGCACTCAAGTAATCACAATCTACACGTGCGTTCATTTACGCCTTGTTAACCAATCAGGGACTGGGCTCAAATAGTGAGCACAAGCGTCACCTGTTACCTGCAGCAGTGGCGCAAAAAGGGCATACGCAATATATGCCTTGCATAGGGGCGCCGAAAGGACGGGGCGCCAATAGTGTTGTGTCGATCGCGAACGATCCGGCTCTTTTGAACGAGTCTTTACAGTGAACGATATGAACGGGTTCGCGGAGGTGAAGTATTTTTTTTATTCCTCTTTGGGGGAGGGGCGTCACTTTAGTTGTGCATGCTTATTTTGCGAAACAAAAGTCACTGCTGGAGTTGGGCAGAGAGGAGTGGAGGATTGGCAGAGGGACAGTCATCTCCACCCCCCACGAGGAGCTCAAAGTGAGCATAAGGCAACAAGTTTGAGAAATAAAAGTCCTAATGAAATAATAAACACGGTTACAGAGCAGATCGCGTTGAAGCAAAACGCCTCTTTCACTTGCGTTGTTTTCTCCCCTCTTGCGCGAGGGAGAGAGGGAGAGGAGGAAAAGTTACATGAATGAAAGAATTGCTTTTAATCGGGCCGTGTGATTGTTTTTTGTGATAACAAACTCCATAGAGGGAAATGTCGATGTTATATTGTGTGAAATAGTGACCGTTAAAATAAAGTCAATTCAGAGGGTACACACTAAAAAATGCTGGGTTAAAAGTAACCCAACTTTTAACCCAATGTTGGGTCAAAGTTGGTCCGACCCAACGTTGGGTTATTTTGACCCAACTGTTGGGTTATTATTTTTTAACCCAACAGTTGGGTTAATATTTTTAACCCACCGTTGGGTTGTTTATTCTTAATTTACCCAATGATTGGATTAATTCGTAATGATCACCCAGTGCTGTTTTAGAAACTTTATTTCTTACAAAAGCAGAACATAATTGTTTAACACAACATCATCAGCAGCAAATAATTAATTTGGTTGTTAACAAGCCTAAGGAAAGTCCCCCATTGTCCATATTGTACTTGCTGTACTTTGGTGAAGTGGTCCTTTTTCAGAGTCAGAGACAGGGCTGGGAAAAGTTCAGTCTGAAGCAGGAGACAGGGCTGGGGACTCTGCAGCAGTAGACAGAGCAGGAGACAGGGCTGGGGACACTGCAGCAGGAGACAGAGCAGGAGACAGGGCTGGGGACAGGGCGGAGGACAGTTCAGTCACAGCAGGGACAGGGCTGAGGACACTGCAGTCTACAGCAGCAGAGACCACTGTGGAAATAAAGAGAGACATTGTCACAGGTGAAATCCAATACCTGGTAACCATTACTCCACCAGGGACACCAACCTTCCCATAAGACAGTGACAGTATAATGTAAGACCTTACCTTGGTGAAGTAACAGAGGCATTGTCTCAGAGGCAGGCGGACACTTCCACTTAGCTGAAGATTCCACTGGAAGAGAAACATTACATTTGTGTTTGCTCTAAAACTATAAAGGGTCATGTTATATTTTGTAAAAAATATACTGCACTTACTGGGACTGGTGTCCAGTGATGGAGATGATGATCTTCAGACAGACAGTGGAAGAGCTCAGGAGAGTTTGTTTTCTGTCGGACACACATTAACACAAGTTTGTATTTTAGCAAATGAATTAAACAGAGAATAAAACATTTCTGATAATTATAAAACTGCTGCTTACCTGTAAAGCTTTAGTGGCATTTATCAGCTCTGGAGGTCCCACATGGAGAGGGTAAAGCTGATCTGAAACACACAGGACAGAGGCTTTAAAACATCCTAACTGAAAACTGTTAACACTTTTCTATGTTTCTCCCATATCTGAGCCTCTCCTTCTCTCCTCTGCTGCTGCTCATCTCCTCATCCATTTAACCATATTAAATTACTAAAGTCATTATGTAAGAAACAACAGCAGAGATAAGACACTGACAAGTGTTTAAGAAAGAGTTCGCGTTAGCATTAGCATTAGCGTTAGCATTAGCTAACGGTTGTCGCGCGCATTATATTAAATAGGATATCATAACCGATTATTTTAACTACCTTTAGCCCTCATTATTTCAGTCAATACTTGTCCTATCAACACGAAATAAAAACTGGGACAGAGAGCGAAGTGTCCTCTGTCAGGATTATTTAACTACACACCTCTGTGTTGAATCGTTTTTTAGCTACAGCTCGTCCAAAGACGTGACTTTAACCCTTTCTCTTCTATGACAGATGCTAACAAGGTGTTAGGGAAACACAAAGCCAAAACCAAATTGATTAATTATTTGTGCCTAATCAGTTTCATTTGGATAAATACTGACTCTTTATGACAGAGTAATCAAATAAAACATGTATAAATACCTGTATGAGCAGTTTCAATCGGAGGAGGTGGAGGAGCAGTAATGGCCGCTGCTGACAGTTGAGCTCAGTGGTTTTGACCCAACCTGCTGGGTAGGAAAAAAACAACCCAACTCTATGAAAAATAACCCAACAAAATGACCCAACAGCCATAACCCAGCAGTTGGGTTGTTAAAATAACCCAGCATTTTTTAGTGTGTATTTATTTACTTTAAAAAAACAACAACAACCATCAAAGAGCCGTGTGTGCCGTGACCTGCAGCATGGAGGAGAGGTTGATCATCGCGGCTTGCGCTCGGCCTGAGTTGTATGACACGCCTTCTAATTATGACGCTTGCAAAACTTCACGCGCCAGCAGACAGGCGTTTCTCGCGAGTGTAAAGAGGCAATGTTTGGCGTCCAACTAGAGGCTGACGGAGCGTGGACGCACGTTCGGTCTGAACGCACCTTTAGATGTACAAAACATCAATATTGCTGCATTAGCAATAGAAAATGTCATTACCATAAAAAAGAATTTACATTTATCAACTAATGATACTGTAACTTCAAGCTCTTTTAACATTATATGGTCACATATGCATTTGGTTGTAACAAGTCTCCATAGTAACACTGAGGGGCGGGGCTGACTCGCTCTCTCGTTTGGTCTATGAGCTTTGTTAAGGATACAAACAAACAGAGCCATGAATGTGTGATACCTGTCTCTTCCCTACTGTTCAGTGCGCTCCCTCTGAGTGTGTGCGCGGCTCAGCGTGGCCAAAGCAAAAGGTGGATATTGTGTCCCGCAGTGACAGTGGTGAGTCTAAGGGCTCTTACACACTGCACGTGTATCCCAAAGCCGAGTGTCCTCAGCCTCGCGGCAAGCGGTGTTTACTCACCCCGACAGAGAACACGGAGAAGTGGTTGCAGCCTTTACCTCTGTGTTCCCTGTGGTGAAGCTGTTTTGCTTCAGGAGCACAGCATTTGCCGAAAGAACTGTTCTAAAGAAGCAAAAAGTCGACTGAGTAGATTTGTTTTCTAATTCTGGTTTTACCCCCAAAAAACGGAAATAAAATTGGTCCTGGAGCATCACAGGGGCTACCGGGATGGAAAGCAAAGGTTCCAAGCTCATCACAGCATCAATAGCTGGCTGCTATTGATGCTGATGGTAATATAAAGGAATTAAATTCTTACAAGTAAAACATGCACATATCCACGTACTCTGCATTCAACATAACTCGTAGTACAGGGCAGACATGTGGGGGCCGGCTGCTCGAGGAAAGCCTCTTCTGGCAGCAGACTCCTAAATCTTGTCTCTTTTAATGCACAGCATAGGACACCTCACGAACGAATGATGGTCCTGTTGCTCGGGGGCTGCTCCCCTCTGGCAGCAGGTCCAGACACAGGAAAGAAAAAAGAAAAGCCCCGAATCCTTTTTAACACACATTAAGACTAATCTGGTTATCATGAGCATCAATCAGTCTGCGATTATTGTACCTTTCATGAATAAATGTGGAGTATATTATGTATCATTCAAACACTTTGATCTTATATGGGCTGTAGTGATGATGGTGAATAACAGTAATACCAACGTGGCAATAAAATAGGTATAGGGAACAAAATTATACACTTGTTATAAAGTGTAACATACTATGAATGTGACTTAAAATAATACATTGTTGCGTCTGTAAATATGTAATTAACTTAATTGTTAATTGTTCTGTAGGATAATAAGTACTAAGCAATGTTATTGTTGCAACCACATTATTATTTAAGTTTATGAACAGGGGTGGGAGTCAATAAGCCTGTCTTCTTCCCACTCCTTTACGAGCTTGAATGTAATTATTTATTTTTGTTTTTCTTTTGTTGTGTTGTTTTCTGGCTTTGTGCCTGTATTGTGTGGCTCGAAATAAAAATAAAAAATAAAAATCAAATCACCCATACAGCTGCTGGGTCAGTTAAAGGTCAAATACGCAGTAATATAAACTTTTAAACAAAAACCAGTAAACCGTAGTGTTCGTCATTACTGAACTTGAATTACTGAACTTGATAACTGGCATCGACTTAGATTAACGCGGCATACGGATACCTGAAAAATCTGTGGCATCAGCATAAAAAAAACATACCAATATTGGTATCAGAGCAACCCTAGTTATTTCTATCAAACTTTGAGAGCACATGCTTATTTTTATGATTTGCTATGATATTGCACATGCCATTGAAAGGAAAAGGCAGACGTATAAGCAGTTAACTATTTCGACAGTTTTTTTCCCACAGTATCAGAGGGGATGTACAGCATGGATACTTACATTGCAGCACATTATTCAAATGTCATACTGTTTGTCTTCAGGGTTGCCATCCGCCATGTTAAGGTAAAGCCAGGCTGTGCGGTGTTGACCATGCTAAAGCGCCTGGACAAGATCCGCTTCCGAGGCCCCAGGACAAGAGAGGACTACCCAGATCTGGTCGAGTCGCCGCCCGCCTCCGACAACGAATGTAGCGATGACATGCAGCTCAAACCTCGAGCCAGGGACACAGAGGACCTGCTCAGAGACCCTGTGAGTAAACCCGCCCAAATAAAATACTCAATATGTCTGTGTGTAAACCTGACAAAATAAAATACTTAAGATGTGTCCTGTAGGTGTTTCTGGAGAGTAATTGTTCTACATTTTAGGCTTGCAAGAGGCAGATTATTACTTTGCAAATAACAGTAGCACAGTAATATTTCTATGAAATGGCTCATGAATTTGTTCATGAAGAAGATGGACATTCAGCAGTGTATGTGTTGCTGCTTGAATAAAGTGCACCTTGTTTTAGCCACGAGCAAGTCTCAAAACTTTGCAAAACAACAGAGTGCAAATCCAAACTGATACTGTTATGATGTAGTGATAGTTGTTGTTGGCAAGTGTAAAACCCGCCTACCTAGCTGGAGTTGCACAACATGGATTTTTGTGAGTTTGTTGTCACACAACCCCTCACTGGCCATGACAAAACAGTGGGACCGGTCAGGTTCTTTGTTTTAAAGAAAATAGGATTTGTTTATGGTGCTATAGCAGAGCTTTTGCTGTATCACATGAGCTCAATATGAAACCTCCGGAATCTCCAAAACTGTAGTAGCATCGTAGCTAAAGGCTAAATAATACTACCATCCCAAGCGAGCTGAATAAAATACCAGTAGGAATACATGTTACGTTTTTTGTTGTAAAGCATGATATGAAGAGCACCTCACTGTCCCCTGCAGAGATGATAGACACTGTTGTATATAATTATGCACATTACTAAATGCATTCTGCAAGATAGTTCATTTATTCTTTTGAAGTACAGTCCACAAAACATATCACACAAGTGTTTGTCTCCAAAATAAAGAATATGAAACAAGAACCAATTTGTGAATCAGTTTCAGCATGTCATTGAAGATAAAGCCAACCATCCTCCAGATCAATTTCTTTTTAGAATATGAATACGTTTTTATTGCCATTGGAATTTTTTGTAATGCCAATGTATTTGGAGCACTGGTGCATCAAGAAACTGACTTTTTAACATAAGAAATCATACAACTTCTAGTCATGTCAAAAGAAACTAAAAAAAATAAAGATAAACGAGATATAGCAATGTAAACAATATCATCATCAACGCAGTATATAAAATACTGTATCGACAAAACAAAGCAGTGCAAGTTTGTGGGTTAACAAATGTATTAACAGCATACTGGTGTAAGTATTCTTATAACCAGTTAGTGCAAACATAACAGTTGAAACATCAGGTATTTACTGATCAGATGTCTGGCAGCATGATACTCCTATGCAACAGGTTTACAGAATATTCTAGGCACAATAAACTGATAATTAATGTACAGACTTGCAGAAGTTGTCTACTTTTACCCCCTTGATACAACTGAAATGCATTTTGTTTGCACAGTTCTAAATGTAATGTATCTAATTATTCATTTGTTCTGTTTGATTGTGACACTTTAACCCACAAAATGCATTTACTTTCAAAAGTGTGATCATGAGTGTGACACAATTAGACTAAATCACCACCTAAAAAAAAAAAAAAAAATCACATAAGTGGAAAGTCTCTGGACCACAGCGCACACTGAACTGCTGAACCTCTGCAGGTGATGTCTCTGTGGGTCTCAGCAAATGAGTTCCAGGGAAGCTGAGTTTGTAGCATTGTCTAGAAATAAACATTTAACATATACATGTATGTATGTATGTATGTATGTATGTATGTATGGTAAGTTTGCCAATCAAGCTTAAAAAAAATATTCTCCCATCTGGTGGTGTAAAGTCTGAACTACAAGACAGCCAAATAGATTGCACTGGGCGGCACGGTAGCATGTATGTTCATTAACATGCATCAAAATACCCAACAAAATAAAGTTTTGTTTGAGTTTTTATTTCGAGCTACAACAAGGCACAAAAGCCAAGAAAAGAAAAACAGAAAAATATATATACATAATAAAGAAAAATAATTTACATTCTAGCTCGAAAAGGAGTGGGAAGAAGACAAGCTTATTGACTCCCACCCCTGTTCATAAACTTAAATAACAACACTGCATATTTCTTACCATCTTACAAAACAACTATCAACCGAGTTGGTTACATATTAACAAATGCAACACTGCATTATACCAGGTCAACATTCACAGTATCTCACACGCTACAACCAGTGTATTATTTCTGTCTCCCATACCGAATTCATTACCATGTTGGCATTACCGTTATTCATCATCACCATTACAACCCATATAGCATTACTCTGTATCAGAGTGTTTGAATGATACATAAAATACTCCACATTTATTCATGAAAGGTACAGTAATCGCAGACTGATTGATGCTCATGATAACAAGAATAGTCTTAATGATGTGTGTTAAAAGGGATTTGGCGCTTTTCTTTTTTTTTCTTTTCTGTGACTGGACCTGCTGCCAGAGGGGAGCAGTCCCCGAGCAACCGGACCATCATTTGTTAAGTGTCCTATACTATGCATTAAAAGAGACAAATTTTAGGAGTCTGCTGCCAGAAGAGGGTTTCCTCGAGCTGCCGGCCCCCACATGTCTGCCCTATACTACGGGTTATGTTGAATGCGGAGTACATAGATATGTGCATGTTTTACTTCTAAGAATTTAATTCCTTTTATATTACCATCAGCATCAATAGCAATACCACTGTCTGAATCGATTAAGTTTGATTCTAAGAATAATCCACAGATTGTTAGGTATTAATCCTAGACTGTTACATTTAAAGTTTAAAGTTAAAATAGTGATGATAACAACACAACAGCAATAACAATGGCAATAACAACTGCAATAGTATAATAGTAACAACCACAATATACTTTATTATTAATTAGATCTGACCTTTAAAGTGCACAGCACTTTGTAACACCCATTAGCAATCAAGTACCCATTTCCTCCTTCTGGTACTTTGACCATACCATTTTTTTATATCTTGATTTGAAATGATGAATATTTGGACATTGTTTAAATTCTGCCCCAATTTGTTCCAGAGTTTAACTCCACATACAGACACACACATACTTTTCCTAGTGGAAGACACTGCTTGAACCTTAGTTATCACACCCCCTCAGGTTATATCCCCCTTCTGTGCGTGTAAAAAGCATTTGTATCCTTGCAGGTAGCACATTTTTGTTGGCTTTAAACAGAAGTTGGGCAGTAGAGAAATCAACTAAGTCATGTATTTTTAACAGTTTAGACTGCAGAAATAATATATTAGTGTGATCACAATATCCTACTTTGTGTATAATTCTTACAGCCCGTTTTTGGAGTATAACAAGGGGGTGTAATGAGCTTTTATAGTTATTGCCCCAAACTTCTACACAGTAATTTAGATATGGCAAAACTAATGAACTATATAACAAAAATAATGCATTGTAATTCAAGAAAAACTTTGCTTTATTAATGATTGAGATACTTTTGGAGACTTTACCTTGTATGTGTCTTATGTGTGGTTTCCAGCTTAATTTACTATCAATGGTGACTCCTAAGAATTTAATTTCTGATACTGTATCTAAAACTACACCGTCTGGTTTTCCATTATAATTACCGAAAAACATTACTTTTGTTTTATTTAGGTTGAGGGACAGTTTGTTAATGTCCATCCATGTTTTTAATTTCCTTAGTTCACAGTTTATGTTAGTTACTAAAGTACTATAATTGTCATTGGAATAGAAGACGTTTGTGTCATCTGCGAAAATCACTAATTTTAATAATTTAGACACATTAAAAATGTCATTAATATATAAATTGAACAACTTTGGGCCTAAGACAGATCCCTGTGGGACCCCACAGCCAATGTCCAAATAACCTGATGTAAACTCCCCCATCTTCACATACTGTTGTCTCCCAGTTAAATAGCTTTGAATCCAGCTCAAAGCCACTCCCCTTATGCCATATCTGTCTAATTTTTTTAATAATATAGAGTGATTAAGTGTATCAAATGCTTTTTTCAAGTCAATGAATATTCCAGCTGCATGTTTCTTCCCCTCTAAGCTATTAGTAATCTCTTCTATTGCATCGATGATGGCCATTGAAGTTGACCTTGCTGCTCGAAACCCGTACTGACCTTCATTAATTAGTTTATGCTTATCTATGAATTTATCCATTCTACTGTTATAAAGTTTCTCTAAGATTTTGGAAAACTGGGGGAGCAGAGAGACAGGTCTGTAGTTAGTGAAGATGTGTTTGTTCCCATTTTTATGTATAGGTATAACTTTTGCAATTTTCATTTTATTTGGAAATGTTCCTGTTTGAAACGATAAGTTGCATATGTAGGTTAATGGTTTCACGATACTATATATAATTAGTTTAACCAGTGTCATATCTATATCAAAACAGTCTGTAGACGATTTGTTCTTACACCCGTTAACAACATCTATTATTTCTGTTTCAGTTACTCGTTTTTTACATCGTTTTTGAATTAATGTCTATCAATGACTCCATTTCGTTGTTACTACACTCCGGAATCTCTGCTGCCAGATCCGGTCCAACATTTACAAAAAAACTATTAAAATTTTCCACAATATCATTCATATTATGATTGTCATTGATCCCATCAGTGAAAAGTATAAATAAGTATTCTAACACTCAACTAAATTTGTTATAATTGTTATGTGGGTTGCAGCAAAACTCACTGAAGATACCTGTGATAACCCATACGTATTAGAAGCCTTTTCTGTCTTTCAAACGCCTCAGGCAGGAAATTCAGAGGATGGAGAAGATGGAACGGGCCAAAGATATCATCAGCCACTAGATTTTAGTTCATTGTTAGCTACAGCAATTGTCTTGCACCTTTTTGCTTCTGAAACACTGTTGGTCTTTACTGCCATTGACCATGCCAGATAAATCTGAAAGAAAATAAATACAATCAAAAATGTATTAATTATGATTAAGTAACACTACTATCATCTTTACTACAAGTAATATTGTCATGAAAAATATGTAATACAACACATAATTCCATTCTGGAAGGTCTTGCTATACAGTACAGTAATTACCAAACTTCTAGTGCCCACCTTATGAGCTCTTGAAGAATCATGACCTATGCTGCTCACAGCCTCTTGTTTGTGCAGTGCCATCAGCTTGACTGTAAGCAAAGAATGAATGGTCACCTCAAGCATCAGACTTTATTATTATTATTATTATTTTTAAAATGTGACATATACAGTATGATAGACTTGGTCTTTGCAGTGTGTACTGGCCATGTTTGAACTTTGGGAAACCTACGGAGTACCTCCGCTCCCCAGCATGTATTGTGTGACCATGTTGTGTTTCCGTGCAGTGAAGCATCACAATATTGACCTAAAAGAAACGCACAAAATGTAAAAATATTATTCGCAAGTCAAATTTACACATTACACAAAATCTTTTAAGAACGCTATGTACTCAGGTAAAATGACCTGGCCAACATGCCTTTGAATGCCCAGTTTTACTGGAAAATTTTGAATGTCAAGGAGGGGAACGCTACAAGGGTTGCTGTGTGGTACAGAGGGCTGATTTTCGCAACATCCTTCCGAAACCGCAGAGCCAACATAATAGCCAAGTCTCTTGCATGCTTCTTTTACCAACTGAAACATTAGCAATACATTATTGTACATCAGACTTTTTTCAGAAGGGCAATGCAAACAAATACAGAGTAAAGGTTTGTGTTGTGTTGCTCACCTTACGTGCTCTTGACAAATCTGGACCTGTGCCTGCTTACAGCCTCCTGTTTGTCAGGTCTTTCAAACTCGGCACAGAGTAGTTCAGAGTAGTCCTGGATGGGCATCCTCCACCACACTTTCGAAAAGCAGATCCATCAGCTTGTCAATGTAGTCTTAAAAAAAATATAAATTAAAATATCAGATGAAATGTATATGATAACTTAAACAGAATACCAAAAACCTTAGGTAACATACTTTACAAATACAGCCATAGGTTAATTAATTTTTTTACCCAGTACAGTTCAGGGAGCTCGCACTTCCATAGGTGGGGTCAGTGGCTGACACCTCGCACCTTGGTCTTTTGACCGGTGTGGAGGTTGCCATGGGAGCCTCAGTAAACTGAACCTCCATGAAGGCCTCCGTATTGCAAGACATGCTCCTGCGATGAGGTTGTACCTGGATGGCTGTGTAAAACCAAAAAGGTTAGTAAATGCACTAGGCAAGAGTTACAACAAAAACTAATCAATTAGCAAAAGCTCCCAACAATTATCACCTTTGCTTCTCCTGGCAGGTTTCAAATTGGCCTGGACAGATTCATGCATGCTAAGGAGTGCATCAGTCTGACAGCCAATTTCTCGGGTTGGCTTTGGCTAAAAACACAGTCAAACACAACATTTGATCATAATGCGTATTGTGTACAGTCAGGATAATACTCTCTAAACTTTAAAGACGGCTTTCATTTAGTTTTAGAACTGCAGTTCTGCTATTGACTTATGCTTCAGTTTTATCACAGTGGAGTGTGGACAAACACAGGGTTTCTACATAGTAACAGAATATATACTGTCTTCTATTTGAACTAAAATGATATAAGGGTAGAAAAAAATATGATTAAATATCGATTTTAAACTTGAATTGATTTACTTGTATTGATAACACGATTAGCAGAAAATCACGTCAGAAACACTGATATCTGTGAGCGCCCTGGTCATCCCTCTCCTCAATGACCACACGGTCCACCTGGATAGGTGGACCGTGTAGCTTGTAGATGCTCTCACGTTTCACGCAGCTATTGCCAAATATGAAACCTACAGTCATCACAAAGCAGATTAGTTTGGTGCGTATTCTCATGCACAGTTGCGCAGTGTCGGCGTAACTTTGTTATTGTTGTGCAGACTCGCGCATTAGCGCGTATAGCCACTAGCTCCTTTATGAATCTAAGCGGCAGAAAAGTTGACATGTCGTTACATACAGTGGTATAACATGCGGCTCATCGCTCTCAGTGGTGATCTAAAACGCTCCATTACACATGTGGTTACCAAACTCACCCTCCATATGCAACAAACCACAATAACCAAAGAGGATTAGCTCACTATGCTGCTCCTACAACAAGCGTATTGTGCAGTGTGGCGATGGCAGCACCATTGCAGGAACAAGCAACAGCACATGTCAGTGTAATTATTGGGACTTGGTAGTGTGAGACTCGGAAAGTAGTAGCGCATGTATTACTTACTACAGGAGGATGCTAACAGCTCTATGCAGTAACAAATATATATATATATAAAAAAAACACACACAGATAGAAATTATTATATTTTACTTAACAAGTTCAATCCCCAAATCAAAGCTGTAATTAAATTTGTAGAGACAACATAGCGAGGTTTATATTTGCACTTTTACCTGCGGTGTGAATGCCGTTCACGGTAGCCTTGGCTGTTGGAGAGCCAGGGTGGGGAGAGCCAGGGTGGGGACTGCCTCTCTCTTCAAAAAACAGCTGCTTGGAGAAGCCCATTTCAACCTGTTGGAGTAGGAATCCCGCACAAACTCCGGGACGCAAAGGGAGTTCACTTTCGCCCAAGCCAATTGCGCGCAACCACTGGCGCCTAATTTCTAAGTCATGGAACACCATGTAAACCAGTAGATCTACTGCAGCCCACTAGAATACACTTCCTCCCCATACTTACAATTAACTATACAAGACACTACACAAAACACTACACTAATACTCAATAAAAAATACAACTAAAGCTAAATGCTAATGGCTATGCTAAACGGAAGCTATTCTAACACTAACAATAAAGCTAAAGACTAACTAATGCTATAAAACAACTAGGCCTAGTACTAGGGATAAACTATATTACATTTAAATAATCTAACTGGCTAAGTATTAAGCTAATAACGCAAACCTGATAATCGCTGTGAAAAAACTCCTCGCTCTGTTCCAACTCCAACTAGCTACGAAGGCCTCTAGGGGAGGGATCATTTACTGTCAATGGGAGGGATCAGCCTTTATACCACAGCAGCAGACTTGGTGACGTATGATGGTACCGTGACATATGATGGTACCTCCTCAGCCAATCCCTAAATTCAAATGTAGTAAGTGCTGTTCAAACGTGAGTGGCGCTGAAGAGATGGTTTTGTACACAAAAATTGGATTTTGAACAAGTTTGCACTAAAATCTCAAAATAATGTTAAGGACATGTAGATAACTGTGTTAGTGACCCATATAGATAGTTTATCAGCAAAAAAAAGTTGATTAGGTGTTTAGTTGTTCTTTAAGAAGCTTTCCGACACGCCCCCTTCAGCACACTGCTGTGGCATCTAAACAACACTACTGTGCGGGGAGGGAGCTCTGCTGAGCTGAGGAGCAGTGGTTGGTGGCTTGGCTGGTGACAAAAGGTCCAGAGGCGTCTCCAGGAGGTGGGGGCGTTCCTAGGAGGACTGAGGCATAGCTACACCTAAAATGGCTGCCGTCTAAGTTTTTACTGATTACTCAAAAATATGTGAATGAGCCAAGGCAACACTCCAGGCATGTGTTTAATGAGGGAATGACATAATAACATGATATAAAGCTTGAAAAAGTCGATTTTACATAATACCCCCCTTTAAAGCAGACGAACAGCAGCTGTTGGTGATGTCACTTCCCCTTCCCCTGGGTAAGGACGGTCGAATTGGACAAATGCTGCTGAAGCAAAAGTTCACTAACTGCAACAGTTGACCCCATGAAAGCTTAAGGATTAGGACATAGGCTATAATTTGATGGTTTCAGACCCAGCCCGAGGTTTAAAGCTTGGGTCAAACTCGAATCTCCCGACGTCCGATGTGCTTCGTCAGTGCTCCCGAGTCGACCATGAGGCCCTTCGCCTTCACCGCGCTGACCGAGTCCGGGGCGGAATCCAACTGCACCTTGAATGCGAACGTGTGGTCCTCCTCGTCCACCGCTTGCTTCATCTGGTCCCACTTTCTCCGCCGACAGTTTGCGTCCTTGTGCGTTGCGCTTTTACAGAAGCTGCACCACTGCCTCTGCTCCCTGCGCTCCTCAGTCGATGCGCACTCCACGGCTTTGTGGCAGGTGTAACAGATGAGTTTAGCGCTCCAATTGTCTCTTCCTTTCACCTTCATCACACTGTCTTCTCCTGAGCTAGAAGCAACAAACTTCTCCGTGCTCTCGGAGCTCCTCAGTTTGGTTTTAAAGTCGACAAAACGTTTCATCACGCTGCGTAACGTGAACAGAGAATGGTTTAAATCATCAGGCAGGCCCTTTAAAATCATTTGGTCCGTAAACCGTCACTCAGTGTCTGTCCTGCATTACGTAGCGCTGTGATGGCAGTCTCTGCACGAATAATATAGTCAGTGACGCTCTCATTCACACCTTTTTTGGAGAGAAGTCAGCTCCGTGTACAGACTGATTACGCGCGGCTTTCCTTTCCCTGCGTAATGGTCACGCAGGATCTGCAGTGCCTTGCTGCCATCATCGGCGTCGCCTCATTTTTACTTGCGTCGGCTTCTGCAGCGGGGGCTTCACTCAGGATAGCCAGGAATTTTGTTTCCCACAGTTCATAATTCTTATCATCTCCGTCAAAACAAACGGTTCCATCGGCTCCCAAAATCTATGCTGGGCCCATAACCTGTTGGCGTAGCCATGCTCATATGAAGAGCTTGAGATGCCGGGTAAAGATGGAGGAAATGCCAATGGCCGCTGGCTGCTCTGCTTTGTGACCGCAACTTGGAGGCCGCCATTGCTCCTCCATTGCTGTAGTACCTCCATTTGGCTGCTAGGCCCCCATTGAAAAGCATTGGACTTTAGACCCGTTAAAAACAACTTTAATGCCTGGTTTCAATTTTTCAACACTTAATATGGCTACATATTCCTCCTGAGATAACGCTGGGTTAGTCAAAAAAATAGAAACCAGGCTGGTTTTCGAAAAAAAAAATTGAATCTCCTACTTAACGGAGGTCGGACTGTTGGCATTGGAGCTGCGCGAGCTACACGTCACGCAAGGGCCGAGTCTACAGTGAGATCCCGCCCTTTTGCCCTTATTAGGAACATGCTTCGTCAGAGCTGGGGAGGAGGAGTCTGTAAATCCGCCATGATTTCCCCTCGAACGTGGTCATTGTGGTAAACGGGGAGGCGTGAGGAGGAGCTGTCTATTCTTTTTAACAGTCTATGGGAAATACACAACACAGTTTCTTACGTTTGGCGTGGCTGCGAACTGATTTTTATGAATGAGCAGCAGCCATTTATCTAGATTGCACGCTGGTGTGTAGCCCCGCCCACACCCAAAAGTAGGTCAATCACTTGGAACATACTAATTCCACACCAGCTCTTAAAACTTATTATTAGCCATACAAATATTTTGAAGGGAAAAAAAGTAAATTTTATTAAAATGGTTAATAATGTCTACTTGGTCTCACTTCCTGTTGGCAGCTTCTGGTCGTTGGTTGGTTGGTTAATTGCTGCGGCCCATTGTGTATGCTGGGCTGTCACCATCCATCCTTTCCTTTCCTTCAGTTTTCCTTTTGCTGGATTATTTTACATAACTTTACACCCTAGACAGGGGTGTCAAACTCCGCTTGGGTCATGGGCCGAAATTCAGTTCCCACAGCAGGTCATAGGCATAGACCGTTAAAAAGAATAGACAACTCCTCCTCACTCCTCCCCGTTTACCATAATGACCACATTCGAGGGGGAAATCATGGCAGAATTACAGACTCCTCCTCCCCTGCTCTGACGAAGCATGTTCCTAAAAAGGGCATAAGGGCGGGATCTTCACTGTAGACTCGCCCTTGCCCTGGGGCAGACTGACCATTTACCACGTGGCTATAATGTATTTATGTCTTTATTATCTCTTATGTCAGTGCACTCTGCTGGACTTGTGTGGAATTCTTTACTTTTTTATTTAAGATGCCTCCTAGTGGCTGGAGTGAGCACTCTGGTTATTTGTTTAAAAAAATCATAACTCACAGGAATGGGCTAGAGAAGTACTTTTTATTTATTTATTTATTTATGCCCTGCAAGTCACAGGTCATATTAAATCATCTCCGATCCGGCCCGTGTGTTTAACACATGTGCCCTAGAATGAGGTGGGCAAACTAAGGCCCGGGGACCAGATTTGGTCCTTCGAGCCCTTTTATCCGACCCGCAAAACACCCAAACCTGACCAACAACCAGATCAGCTTTGAGAACAGCCACCACTAACTTTGATACATTGGAGAACAATGTGAACAGCACCAATGTTTTCACTGACACAAACCTCGACCAGCTCCATGGCAGGTCTGAAATCGCAATTTGACCCTTGGGTCAAAATGTTTGACCATACTTGACACCCTCTACTCATTCACCTGATTCACCAAGCCCCAACAGCACCGAACAGAACGGCCACAGACATCCTGCCCTCGCTTTGGCTCTGTCGTTAGGATAGAGCACGCTTTCTGTAAAGATAATTGTTTGAAGGTGTTGATGAAACGAAGATCGTAGTTTTATAATCGGGATAATAACTTAAAAAGATGGGTGCCAACAAAAAACACAGCTCAGAGCACATGGCCTTGTAAACGAAACGTGTGATGCAGTTATGACAGCATGATTCTGCCAATGTTCTGCTTCCACTGAATGATGGTGTCAGTGAGGTACAGAAACTTTCTCTGTGATTTTTAAAGTCTGTACTGTCTGCAGTGCCTTCACAGTCAGCGTTTTAGCTGCTGGGATGTTAGCGGTAGCTTGTAGCATTAGCCTCGACACAGCAAACAGCTGCAGCTTGCATGAGCAAGAAAAATACAAATACGATGACGTAGCTTAGTTCTTACTTCCATCTGCATTTTGTCCAGACTAGACGTTTGAGAAAGATGCAGCTGTGTAATATAATGTCTCAAACCTGAACCTTGAGCAAATTGTATAATTATCTCAAATGTATAGATAAGAGTATTTTCTCATTGTGCAAAACATATAATTAATTATCTCCTTAAAAAAACAAACTCAGTTGACCATGAAAAATGGTTTAATCATTTAAAATGTTCAGTATCGTCCCAGGAAGGCTTGTCACGATAACAAATTTAAAGTTCGATATATTGAGGCAGGAAAGTATCTTGATAAACGATATTATTGACTCTAACGATACTAGACACTGTCAACTAAAAATGACAGTAAACCTTTGTTCTAAAAGTGCATAATGTATCATAAAACACCACACAAGCTGCAATAAACATGAAATATAGTCTAACTCAATATGCTTTAGTTAGAAATCAGTTTTTCAATGAAAAATAGGGGAAATGCTAATAAATGTACAGACGATAAATTCGAGCCCAAAAATGTATTGTGTTATGTTGTTTATTGAACGATAAGTCGATATTGTAATTATCGTGACAGCCCTAGTGTCAAGTTGCTTAAATTAACTCATAAAGCATTCCCTCTGAACCTCTGACATATGTACACATCTGGAAGCCTCCTGAGTCTCCCCTTGAGCCATTGTTGTTTATGCAATCTTAGCTATTTGTTCAGCAAACAGGGCCTAGCAGCCGAGGGCAAAGTAGCAAGGAATGTATGAGATAAAATAGTATTCCCAACTGGGTACAAGGCACAAAGATGGTTATCAGCAGCAAACTAAAAGGCTAAAAAGCGTGGTGCGATGGACAGGAAATGAAAGGGAGGGCAGCTGATGAAGGTTCATGACAACAAGCCAGGAATTGGAATCTCTTGATGGAAAGCAATACATTTAACCCACAGTAGAGTACAAAAAATAATCTTCACCATGTCTGGTGTATCCTCCCACACTCACGCAGCGTCGGTTTAATCTGCAGTCCTTTAGGTACAATAAAAAGACGCTGCTGATGTCACCGTTCGCTCCCCTAGTGACACACGCTTACTCCCACTCCAACAACAAATGCTTTCATTCTAACAAACAACATCCTGCCAAATTATTGCCCGCTGAAATGCATCAATTAAGAGCCATCCTCTGTGCGTCATAAAGTATGTCTGAAGCATTATACCAAATGATGCTGAGAGCAACCCTTATTTAAATCACTTCGGCAGGACGATATGGCCAAACACCCCCACACAAACTTCTTTCTTGTATTCTTTCTTCCTTTATGTACATGTAATGTAAGTATACCTAGGGGTTTGTTTTAGGATGGGAGCACAACAGAAAGATTCCAGCTAGAGAATCCTTTAACAACTTTATTTTTAACAGCAGGGAGTCGGCGTACATCAATCTCTGTGTGGTCTAAATAGAAAGAAAAGGAATAATGCTATTGGCATACTGGTAATAACTAATGAATAAACAAATAAATAAAATACTATACTATGCCTATTGTCATCATCATTCATCACAGTATAGTACAGAAAATAATAATTGGCTTTAATGTAGCGCAATAAAATTCCTCACTATAGACCCTTTTAATATCTGCACCTCTGCACCTTTTAGGTGGCATTTTAGCACTCAATGCAGATAGCACCAAATAAACGGTACACTGCACTTGAACATCTAAATAACAAACACAAATAGGGTCTCAATCCACACACAAAAGGCTAATTATTGGATACAGGAAACGTGTCGTAAAGTATAACACGGTGTGGCATTGTGAATGCACTAATTGGTCACGCAATTCAACAAGTAGAAAACTAGCTTGCGTTAACATACGTACACTTCACAGTCTTCATCACAAAGGACTACAACAGTGCAACAGTAGCATAAACGTACTTACTCATAACACACACCAAAGTAAGAGAAAGAGGTCTGTGAGTTTGCTCTCATCATCTAACAAACAACTGAGCGACGCACTGTAACCGTTTGCCTTTGGATAGCGTGCATCTAATTTATCATTAGAAACTGTTTTATTATTTGTGAGGCAAACCTGATATGTAAATTTGTTTGCACGGTGGCCTTACAGTGTTTGAGAGACACAACTTTCAGCTGCCCGTTTGTACCAGAACGCACTATCCATTTTGTACATGTGCGAGACTGCCACATTAGATCATTTTGAAAGTGTCTGTTCAGCATACATTCTTTTATAAGTCATTTTTTAACATGTACCTTTGTTGTCAAAAACGTTTGCAATAAAAGTTAGAAAAATTGGAAAGTTGATGTGCTACAACGCTCTGTGATAAATAACAATACTGTAGTGAGCTGACCAGTGCAGGACACCATGCTCTGAAACAGGGACAAACCCAGGAGGCGTGGCACCGTTTCGGAGGATCAGAGGAGACAGAGGGCAGCCAGCCAGGTTTCTTCCGAGTGCTACAGTTTCCCCGACCTCCAAGGTCATGCGGGTCAGGTTGACACAGTGGCAGCGCGGCTCAGCCGCAGCAGCTCAGGACTAACAGCTGAACACTATTTCGTTGTACACTTGTACAATGACAATAAAGCACTTACTTACTTTCCTTAACTTTGCGAAAGGAGTGAAACAGCGCCCCAAATTTGACGCTGGTGGCCAAAGAGGGTACTGCATCCATATTGGCACCCCTGATTTAATCAATTTCATTAGATTCCCAGCCCAGCAACTTGTCACTTTGCTTCCACTGAATATTGTGCTAGATCAATTAGCATGTACAGTACACATTTTACCTTGGGGACATTAGATAACAACTTGCAGATAAAATACACATTTCTTTTCTCATTAATGGATGCACTTGTTTTAATAGTCTCATCGTAGCTGACAGTACAATAGGACGTGTTCATAGGACCTTATCTGGAACCCCTAGATTTTTGCTCTCATAATTAGATGAGATTTTTCATTTCAATTTAAGACCTTTTTTTAGATATCTTGTTGACGTGTATAGTAGTACTATTTGTGTGAGTTGTGCTATGTTGACATCTCACTGAGAAGCCGACGCCCACATCATGGCTTCAAGACACCTTCTGCAACCCTAAAATAGACCCAGGAAGACTCTCTTATCCCAGCCGAGATGAGCGCACAAACCCTTTTCTCTCCAATACACAACAGATATCAAAGCATCCCTAGTCTTTGCTAAATTTAACTTCATTGTTGCCAAGCCATTCACAATAATTCATAAATTACTAATTAAAAATGCAGATATCTATACATTTGATGCTTTTTTTTTCTTTTTTTTTCTTTTTGTCTTTATTTTAAGCTCTTCTGGTAAACACTCAAAAGTCAACCCTAAACAAATCGTAATACATTTATTTATCTACAGTCTATTAGCTGGACCCAAAGTATGGACTAGCCTTGACTATGTGCAGTAGTTGTTGCTGTTTTAGTTAGACATTTCTTTCAGTCATCAATTCCTCAACATTGTTTTTTGTGGAATATGAAGTCCATCTCTTATAGAAAGTGTTTCTAATATCTTGTTATATTGCAACTCCGTCTCTGTGTTTCACCTCACATAAACCTGCCTGTAAACTGCCTCATTATCTCATACGTATGTTTAGGTGGATGGGTTGTGCCCTTGAGCTGCAAAAGCACTTGTGACCCAACAGTTGGTGTCATACATACTAAAACCTTGAATGGCCCGGTCCAGATGGTGCTCAGTCACTGCTGTAACCCAGCGGCCTCGCTGTCTCAGGATCAGGTCACTCTCGCTGGATTTGTCCTTTGTCACATCTGATAAAAAATTTATCATTAGCATACGCTGTATGCTCAACCACAGAGCAGTCATACAGTGAAGTACGTATTGTCAGAAATATGCATTTGTACAGTGCAAGGTGGTATTAAGCAGCCATTACATACATTTTATCTAGAATTTTTGTATTATTAGTCTTTCACATTGTGATGATCCCTTGCTTGTGTGAGCTCCTTCATCAAATAGTCCAGATATCGGAACAGTCTAGGCTATTCTATTGTGCTACACATTAATTGGTCAACTGTCCATATCCAACTATTTGTGCCTTCTGCAAGTTCTTTCTAATGTATTCAATGTATGGACTGTAAAGCTTTCACTGATTTATGTGTCTTCAGTTGCCTTGAGGCAGAAAGGCTTTGTGCCCAAATGTGACTGTTGTAATGAAGCTGTACTTGTGTGAGAGTGATGGAGAGAAAATGAAAGTAGCAAATCTGCAGACTCCACAACACTCTACATGGTCGGCCAAATAAAGGCAATACATAATGCAAGGATAGACAAAGTTGGAACATTTACTTTGAAGCAATGTCTCAAGCAGTCTCAACTACTTGTATATGAAGTACTTGATCTTGATTGAAGTACATTATCTGCATCTTAATCAGTCAGTGTCCAATTATCCACTGTGTGTGTAGTGTAACTTTTCCACTCATTGCAGAAAACTGCAGACTGCATGCTGGGTATAAGGCACCCTGCACTGTTGTGTTACACTAAACACTTTAGTGCTTTAGCAGTCACTGAAAATATCAATTTGACAATGACCCTAAACCAAATGTAAATTTTAAAGTATTTGGTGCATACAGAAACCTGTTGCTCAAAAAATTTAAATGTTCTCCACCTAATCACTGCCCGCCCCCACACCCCACACCCAGACATCGATACTCATGTGTCTGTTGTCCTTTTATCCAACGAAAGATAATGATCTACTCATGTTCCCAAAATCCACTTTATTGGTTTATGCTGTTTATGAAAAATCATATTGTCATAAGTGATGCACTAGAAGTTGATTAAATTGGAATTACATCATTCTTATCCAGCACTCTCAAATAAATGAGGATGAGGTTGTTGGAGCAATTAATTAAGCTGTAATTGTGGACGCGACCTACTTTTCCAAACCAGGATGTTCTCTTCTCACTGTGGCTTGACAAAGGGGGTGCTCTCTATATGCTGTTGTTGATATTTGCAAAGAGCTGGAACTAGACTGACTCAAGCTGCATTAAAGCTTTGTAATGGAACAAAACATATTTTCACACCTGCGGTCTTCATGGTCCTATTCACAGCCCTTTTTTTTTTTTTTCTCGCATTTCATATCCATCCCTAAATGCTCACCCCCCCTCATCAAAAGCGGCATGCAGCTTTGAAGTACGTTATTATCCTTCTGCGTCTTGTTGGACTTATGGCTCACTCCCAATGCACCATTTTTCAGGTCACTGTCAGTTTTTGTGCGATCTCCTTCTCCCTCTCTCTCCTCTCCCCTGCCTGCTAGACCATTCACTGTGGCGCTGTCGAAGTCACAAAAGCATGCTGTCAGAGGAGCAAGGCTGCTGCAGTGTGGTTGCGTCTTGCAGGAATCCTCCCTTAAAGGACCATTGCTATACTGTAGAGAGCAATTTTGACATCTTGCGGAAAGAGTTGTTTGTTACTTTTTTAATCCGGCTTTCACCAACGACACATCTCTCTTTACCATCCGCTCGGTCTGCCTACACACACCTTCATTGCTGCAGTGTCGGAGGGAGGGGGGAGGGTTGGAGTCGAGTGTTTTGTCTGTTTAAATGGGATTCTTCTCTCTCGCCGCCTTTTTGGACAGCATTGGGAGTACTGTATTAGCGCCAGTTGGTGAGTGCGCTAGCAGAATGATTGGGGTGCTCTGCTGATTTTGTTTTGCAAGCTAACCTATTGTTTAACGGCATGCTGCAGCAGATGTTGTTCATTTTCACTATTCAAGCACAAATATACAACCGCCTCCCGATTTTTATTGCTGGCCAAAGCATGTGTTATGAAATTTTGACCTGCTGTTTCTATTGAATCAATCACCGCTTTATAAGTGCACACCAGGGCTGTCCATAAGAGTTTTGAAAATGCCGTCACCCTGTTGAGCCATATTTCAACTTGCTCTTAAACTCTTAGAAACTGTTTAGCTTCTATTAACTTTGAGATGACGATTCACTTGCAATGGTATTTTTATGTCTCAAAATGATAAGAACAAATTAATGACTGAAATCATTAAATAAAAAGAATGCAGAAAATAGGTAAAAGCAATGTAGCCTTTGTTTGTGAGCTTGCGAAACGTCTTGACCGATAGTCTGCTTGCTCAGAGTGGATTGAAATAGTAAAAATGACAGCACCCCGCTGTCATCTGGGGTGCCACAGGGTTCCATCCTTGGCCCGGTCCTGTTCTCACTTTACATGCTGCCGCTCGGGTCCATCATTGCCAGACATAATTTATCATTCCATCTTTATGCTGACTATGTCCAGGTTTATTTACCAGTGCTCCCTAACACTGCCACTGCCCTTGACTCCCTCCATCACTGCCTTTCGGACATTAAACAATGGCTCACGCAGAATTTTCTCCACCTCAATGAAACAAAATCCAAATTCATTATTTTTGGCTCCGGGGATGTTCCTCAGATTCAGTCCAGGGTCGTGGGTCCAGTCCGTGATGCCGT